>VDFB02353493.1:377413132-377476127 GCA_007258455.2 Sequoia sempervirens
ATTCATGTTGATGAGAGGTTTTGGAAAGTAAAAAATACATCTTTCAGAAAGGCAATGTATATATTGTTTTGAGTTTTGGAATTTTGTGACTCTGACTCTGAGGTCATTGCATAATAGAGTATGTAATTATTGAAACAAAGATCAACTTTGTATTTACATTGCTTTCATACTTGTACATTTCAAAAGACTATCGGTGAGATAACACTATAATACTATCAATGAGATAGCACTATTATCAGTGAGACAAATTAGCCCGTGAGGCTTTGTACAAAGAATATTTTTTAGATAAGGCCAATGTGGCCAAGTTTGAGTGGTTTTATTCCCCAGGAGGGTTTCCACTCAAGAAAATCTTTGTGTCAATCTTTTAAATGTGTTTGTTCATTATCTGTTCTTTTCATTTTTACAACATAAGTTCATTCATGATCTGAAAAATTGCTAAAAGAATTAAAAAGAGTTGATTTGTTCATTAACACTAATTCACCCCCCCTCTTAGTGTTAACTGCACTCCAACAATTGGTATCAGAGCCAAACCTTGTTGTTGAGTCAACTAGGGGATTCTGCCTAGGAGTGCTAATGGCAATGCAAGAAGGTTTGTCTACAACCAGAGCACCACTCTTTGATGGTACTAGTTATGCCTTCTGGAAGTTTAGGATGAAAAAACATATTAACTCTCTAGGATATGATGTGTGGGAAGCAGTTAAAAATGCATATACTGCTACATCAGGCCCTTCTAATGTTAATAAAAAATGAGCATATGATTGCAATGCAAAGGCTAAAAATGCTATTTGTTGTGGACTCACTAATGATGTCTTAACAAAGGTAATGGATTGTAAGAATGAAAAATCCATATGGGATAAACTATCTAACATCTATGAAGGTGATGAGAAAGTTAAAGAAGCAAAACTTCAAAACTTTAGATTTAAATTTGACAGTCTAAAAATGTATGATGATGAAAAGATTGCTGATTTTTTCTTGAAGATTCAAGAAAGTGTAAATGCAATCAGAGGTTTTGGAGAAGACCTTCCTAAAAATATTGTTGTTCAAAAAGTTTTGAGATCTTTACCCAACAATTTTGATCCAAAGATTGCAGCAGTTGAAGAAAGAGACATTAATACGGTAACTCTTGATGATCTCCATGGTTTCTTTACTGCTTATGAAATGAGATTGAATGAACATAACTCTGTAAGGAATCTACATTTAAAGCTGAGTTTGGTGCCTTAGATGAAATATAGTTATCTTTTGTAAGTAAACTAAAAAGAGGCTCAGGCAAGTATAAAGGGAAATTACCCTTTAAATGTTTTAATTGTGGAAAGATAGGACACTATGTTGCAAACTATCCTAATAAAGATCTTGAAAGTGATGATGAAAACAATAAAAGGTTCTCAAAGAAAAATCAATTGAACTTCAAGAAGAGAAATACTTTTAAAAAGAAGAAAAGTCTTTATGTTGATGTGACTGATAGTGCTTCAATTGAATCTTGTGATGAAACTGAAGAAATCTTATTTATGGCTGAAGTTGTTCCTATAAAGCAAGATGAATCTAATTCTGAATCAGAAATTGATCTTGAGGGAGAATTGAAATCTGCTCTCAAAGAAATTAAGAAATTGAGAAAAGAAGAAGTTATCTTAAAAGATAAAGATCAGAAAAGTGTACAAATTATTTCTGATTTGACTCAGAAAGGAGAAGAAACCAGAAAAATTCTTGAGATAACCCAAGAAAAACTAAAACATAAAGAGAATAGATGTTGCTCTTTGGAGGCAAAAGTTGTTAAGCTGAGAAATCAGCTTGCCTCTCCTGATGAAGGTCAATGTTCAAATCAGGATGGAAAAGGAAAAGGTAAGATTTCTGATGATAATTCTAATTTCAATGGTTATTGTTTCAATTGTAAACAATTTCGTCATAAGGCTAGTACTTGCAAGATTTTGTCTAAAAGAGGTTATAATATTGTTAATGGAAATCTCTATAAATTTCTTGTTAATCTTCAATGTTATAGATGCAATGAAGTAGGTCATATAGCAACATTTTGTAAAACTGGTTTAAGAGTGCAATCAAAAAGAACTAATGGAACTAAACTTGTTTAGAGGCCTAAAGATGTTGAAGCCTTGATAGTTGAAACAACTTTTCACTATGTTAAGAGAAACTTTTGGGTTCTCGATAGTGGCTACTCTCATCATATGACTGGTGAGAGAAACAGGTTTATAGACTATGAGGATTATTTTGGTGGCTTTGTTAAGTTCAGGAATGATCACTATATTCCTAGTGGGCAAAGGTACTATTTTGCTTGAAAATGAAATTCAAATTTTTTTGGTAAAAGCGGCGATATTATGTGGAAGGGCTAACTCATAATCTATTGAGTGTAAGCCAAATTTGTGACAATGGCTTTGATATAAAAAGTTCTTTGACTTAGAGTGTGAAATTCAAAGAAAATCTGGTAAAACAGTGTCAACAAATGATTGAAAATCAAAATAGTAGAATGGAGAAGAAATCTGAAAGAGAGAAAGAGAGAAAATAGAGACAACACTGCAAGAGAATTTTGAGAAGACTCTCATCACTCTCACAGAACGATCACCGAACTAGCTGAACCAGCTGAACTTGGAGCTAGCTGAAGTTCAAGTTCATGGAGTTCGTGAAGGTGAGAGGAGAGTGCTCAATATATAGAACAATAAGGGAAAATACATCCAAGAGGTGCATTAACTCCTACTACCCGTGAAAGGTGGGAGGTTATCACCTACTTGGTAAATGACAAGACATGTGGCATAACCTCCTCAAGTGAAGACAGGAGAGAGGTGGCACATAAATCCAAAAGAGGGTGAGAAACCCAACTACCCCATAAACTACTCAGGTAAAAACAAAATAGTGGTTATGAGAGGTGGCACAACAAGCCAAAAGAGGATGTGTAACTCAACTACCCATGTGTGGGGAGAGAGTGACACATGTAGTTGTTGTATTTTGCCACATGTCCTCACATTACCACATCTAATAAACCTAAGAAAGCTTAAATAATATGTGTAGGAAAAAATAAATACCCCAAACATAAGGAAAATAAAAAACCTACACTAACACCCCCCCTTAAGCGTAGCTTAGGTGGGTGAAAAGATGGGTCCCGACAAATGAGGCCATGTTGGGTGCCCATGTACATAGATATCCCCCCCAAAAGAAGAAGCCCCCCCCCATCAAAAGGAATAGCCCCCCCTAAATAGAGAGAGAAAATACCCCCCAAAATAGAGAGTACAAAGAAGGACTAAGAAGCCCCTCCTGAAGTAGACACTTGTCGCACCCCTAGCAAAGCTCGCAGATGAAGGAACTTGCTCTCTGTGAAGGGTTTGGTGAAGATGTCCGCAGTCTGCTCCGATGTAGAACAATACTTAAGATCAATGATGCCTTCTTGAATCAACTCCCTAATGTAGTGCATATGTATCTCAATGTGTTTTGTCCTCTGGTGATGAACTGGATTCCTTGAGATTTGTATAGCACTCTGATTATCACAAAAGATGACTGTAGGCTTTCTGAATGGAATGCCAAACTCAGTGAGAATATTCTAAAGCCAAATAGCCTCAGTGGTGGCATTAACTGCCCCTCTATACTCAACCTCTGTTGATGAAAGAGTAATTGCAGATTGCTTCTTACTCGACCAACAAATTGGACCTGAACCAAGAGAGAAGCAATACCCAGAAGTAGACTTACGATCTTGAGAATCGCCTGCCCAATCTAAATCTGTATGTCCCACCAAGTCAATATCCACACCCGTTGCATAGTGAATCCCATAGCTGTGAGTACCCTTAATGTAGTGAAGGATCCATTTAGCTGCCTTCCAATGCAACTCATGTGGCTCCTGCATGAATCTTGAGACCATGCCCACATCATATGAAATGTCAGGTCTCATATGAGTCAAGTAGATGAGACTCCCAACAAGCTGTCAGTATAAAGTGCCATCAACCAAAGGTGAAGAACACTTAGCCTCAAGTTTGACCCCAGACAAAAATGGAGTCGATGCAGGCTTACAGTCAGCCATGCGAAATCGGGAGAGCATGTCAAGTGCATACTTGGGTTGTCCAAGGAAGATACCTGAAGATGACTGAGTGATCTCAATCCCCAAGAAATAATGCAAGAGACCCAAGTCTGACATCAAAAATCTTTCATGTAGAGCATTTTTCACCGCCTTGATGATGGATGAGTGACCCTCAGTGATCAACAGGTCATCAACATATAGAACCAAAAATGTGAGAGTGTCATCCTGCTGCAGAATGTAGACGTTCAAATCAGAATGGCATCGAGTGAACCCAACTGTCAGAAGAAAAGAATCCATCTTGGCATACCAAGCTCGAGGGGCTTGTTTAAGGCCATAGAGAGACTTTCGAAGATGACACACAAGTGAAGGATCCTAGATGAAGCCCTGTGGCTGCTCCATGTAGATTTCCTCCTGAAGGTCACCATGAAGAAAGGCACTCTTCACATCCATCTGATGAACTTCCCAACGATGGGCTGCAGCTATAGCAAAGACAAGTCGGATGGAATTCATCTTAGCAACTGGTGCAAAAGTCTCCGAGTAGTCAATCCCGGGAACTTGGGAGAATCCTTTTGCAACCAAGCGAGCTTTATACTTATCAATTGACCCATCTGCTGCAAATTTTGTTCGATAGATCCACTTGCATCGAACAATTTTCCTTCCTTTAGGAAGAGGGACTAAATCCCATGTGTGATTCCTCTCTAAGGAATTGAACTCTTCCTGCATTGCAGCATCCCACTCGGGAATACCTGAAGCTTCTTGAAAAGACTGTGGATCAGAAGCTGAAGCAATGAAGAGATGAGGAGCCTGCTGAAACTGTGACCTGGTTCTTCTAGTATTTGATGGATCACCAACCCAATCACTTGCTGATTCCAATGTTTGACGAGCCCATAGAGGTGCAAGGGATGGAGAGTCTGGAGGAGAATCATCACCCTCTGAATGATGGCTAGGAGAAGAATGTGAATCTACATCATCATTGTCATCATCTGAAGTGGAGGAAGAAGACTCCTCATCAAGATTAGGAGGATTAAGATCCTCTGAAGAACTATCATCATGATGCATAGGCTCCAATCTGATAGTGGATGGAGAAGTGGTAAGAGAAGAACTCGAGGGGCTCTCCTCAAAATGAACACTTCTCTCAATGAACAACTCATGAGTGGTAGGATGGAGAAGCCTATAGCCTTTGACATCATCTGGATACCCAACAAATATGCAAGGCTTGCTCTGCGGATCCATAGCCTTGCGTTTCTCTACTGGAATGTGGGCCCATGCAAGAGAGCCAAACACTCTAAAGTGCTTAACTGTGGGTTTCTAACCAGTCCAAGCTTGAAAAGGAGTTACCCCCTTTACAACTTTGTGAGGAACTCTTTTCTAGATGTAACATGCACAGTTGATGGCCTCTGCCCAGTATTGAGGTGCCAAAGATTTGGAGTGAATCATACAATTAGCCATCTCTTTTAAGGACCTATTCTTGCATTCTGCGACACCATTCTGCTGAGGACTGTATGGAACTATGTGTTGCATGTTGATACCTTCTAAAGCACAAAACTGTTCAAATTGATGATTAACATATTCACCCCCATTATCTGTACGCAGAATCTTGACGAACTTCCCAGACTGTTTCTCTGCAAAAGCTTTGAAATCCTAAAAATGCTCAAAGACCTCAGACTTCTGTTTGAGAAAGTAAACCCAAGTGTATCTGGAAAAGTCATCAATAAATGTCAAGACATATCTAGCCCTGCTAAAAGATGGTTATGGAAATGGTCCTGCCAAGTCACTGTGTACCAACTCCAATAGTTGAGTAGCCCTCCAAGCTTTGCCTTTATCATATTTCTCCTCGGGATGCTTACCAAGAATGCATCCCTAGCAAACACCATCAGAAAATTGAATAGAAGGCAACCCTGTAACCATATCCTGTTGACTTAGTTGTTGCAGGTAACGGTAGTTCAAGTGGCCAAATCGTTGATGCCACAAAAAAACTCACCTCATTTGCATGAGTGAGTAAGACTGTCGAAGGAGAGTCAGTAACAAAGTGAGAAAACTGATATAGTCTAGATTGATGATTTGCTTTTCCCATAGCAACTGTAGACCCATTATGCATTTCACTAATTACCACTTTATCTGGAGTGAACTCAACTCGCTTGCCAGTACCAGTGTGAGTGATTTGATAAACAGATAGGAGATTAGTTGACAAATATGGAACACAAAGAACATCCTCAAATGTCCCTTCACCCACATCAACAGACCCTTTCCCATGCACTTCAATAGGAGTGTCATCACCCATTAATATGGTAGGCATAGAACATGGCTCCAAAGAGTTAAAATTATCCTCTGATGAGGCCATGTGGTGCGAAGCACTTGAGTCAATGATCCAAGACTCTGGTTGTGAAACAACAGCAACTAGGGCCTTACCCTTTCCTTTCCCCTTACTTTTGTCTATGTCCTTAGAAGACCCTTCTGATGAACTCTGTTTGATTGAATCAAGCACCTTGATATTGTTCTTTTCTAGAAGATGAGAAAGGTGATCAATTTGCTTCTTTAAACACTTATGTTCATCATGACTAGGCCTCTTATAGTAAGAACACTTGACCTTCTCCTTCTTAGGTTGATCACCTTTCGATGAAGAAGTCTGATTATCTACTTTTGAAGTAGTAGATTTTTGATCTTTCTTCTTCTCTCCTTGGTTCTTTTGTTTCTTATCTTGCTTACTAGGCCCTTTTTGTTCTTTTGTGCCTTGATTGACAACTAAGGCATGTGACTTAGAGGGCTTAATTGTACCCATTAGAACCAATTTGTCTTGCTCCCTAGTGAGCTCTGCAGCAAATTCATCTAGAGAAGGCATTTTATAGGTTGAACCTAGGGCACATTTTGTAGCATAGAATGTAGAAACAAATACAGAATAGTTAGGACCAAGCTTAGAAAGAATACTCAAGATCAGTTGCTTATCGTCTTTCTTGATTCCACACTGTTCCAACCGCAATCTAATGGCCTTCAATTTTGTGAAGAAGTCTTGTATAGTGTCAAAACTACTAGGACTTAACCCTATGAGTTCATTCTCTAACTAATGACCTCTTAACTCATCCTGCTTACCAAAGAGGCTTTCCAATTTAGTCCACACTTCATTTGGTGTAGTGGCAGATTCAATGTGAAAAAGAAGATCGGGAGAGACTAACATGCATAGAGTACCAAAGGCTTCATCACATTTGTTGAACCATTTAATCTTTTCTGCATCATCTTTTGGTTTAGTTTCAAGTCCCATTGTAACACGATGATATCCATGTCTTTTCAGATGTATTATCATCTTAGATTTCCATTCAAAATAGTTATATGGAGTTAAAACTGGAAGTGTAGATGCATCCATGAGAGCAGAAAAGAATATTGCAAAGAAGAAAGAAAAGTGTGAAGAAAGAAGACACACGAGACACCCCCCCTTTCCACTAGTATCAAAAATCACCCCCCCAAATATTACAATGTTGGCACTTTATGATTAGTGCTTTTACAAGGCTTTTCCAGATTACAAAGCTTATAAGACTCTTTATAGCCAAAATTACAATATATGATACAAATTAATTTTGAAATCAAATCTGAAAAAGAAAGCCTTGTAGCTGTGATTTACCCTTCAATATCTTTCTTACACCTATTTCTTTTTGAAAAATAGATTACAAAAGTGAAAGATATGATTTACTGAAGATAAAAAAAGATAGTAGATTCAACCTGAAATATCTGATAGAAAGATTCAATTTTTCTTATCAATACCTTCATGAATGGAAAGTGCTCCTTTTCAGCTTTCCGTTGAATACTCGTTTGCAAAAAACTGACACCCGAGGCAAAAGTTATGCAACTTTGAAGAACAGTGCAAAATCTGCCCGTGAAAACGACTCACGCCTTTTTCTGACTTGATTTCTGCACAATTTGTCAACTTTCTGCAAAATATAACAACTACCCAGATGGTTTTTCGACCCTGGAAATAAAACCCAGAAATATTTTTTTCTGCAAATGAGTGAAAGCTGGAATTTTGAAGCCAAAATGAAAACGGCTCCAGTAAAAATTTAGAAAAAAAAATTTACTCTGATTTTTACTGTGTCCTCCAATCTCTAATTTTGGTGAAGTAAAAGTCAATCTTGACTTTCTAAAGCCTTCTAGACACTCTGAAAATGCTGAAAAAGCCTCCAATATTACCAAAAAGCTACAATCACCCAGATCTCACAGGAACACATGCATATATAAACCAGATTAAACAGTTGTTGATTTTCCTTTAAACTGTTCTGATTCTCCAGGTTATTTGTGGATGCAGGAGAAGAGCATACTTAGTTTTGAGGAAAACTTCAGCAATATATTAGTCTCAAATCTCTCAAAACAAATTCAAAAAAAATAATGAGCTATACCAGACAAACCCGCTCTGATACCATGTTGGATTCTGCAATAATTGAGACAGGATCTGTTGTCGGTAGTAGATCATATGCACTCCACTCAACAAGTGATTGAAAATCAAAATAGTAGAATGGAGAAGAAATCTGAAAGAGAGAAAATAGAGACAACACTGCAAGAGAATTTTGAGAAGACTCTTGTCACTCTCATAGAACGATCACCGAACTAGTTGAATCATCTGAACTAGTGAAGGTGAGAGGAGAGTGCTCAATATATAGAAGAATAAGGGCAAATACATCCAAGAGGTGCATTAACTCCTACTACCCATAAAAGGTGGGAGGTTATTACCTACTTGGTAAATGACAAGACATGTGGCATAACCTCCTCAAGTGAAGACAGGAGAGAGGTGGCACACAAATCTAAAAGAGGGTGAGAAACCCAACTACCCCATAAACTACTCAGGTAAAAACAAAATAGTGGTTATGAGAGGTAGCACAACAAGCCAAAAGAGGATGTTTAACTCAACTACCCATGTGTGGGGAGAGAGTGACACATGTAGTTGTTGTATTTTGCCACATGTCCTCACATTACCACATCTAATAAACCTAAGCAAGCTTAAATAATGTGTAGGAAAAAATAAATACCCCAAACATAAGGAAAATAAAAAACCTACACTAACAAGAGGGGTAGGTAGAGATAGGGAGAGGTAGGATGGGAGGGATAGAGGGTGCGAGGGATAGAGGGAAGGATAAGTGGAGAGAGAGGTACAATTGGAGGGATGGAGGGATAGGGGATATACAGAAAAGTAGAGAGGGATGACAGTAGGGAGGGGATATATAGAGAAGTAGAGGGGAAAGTGTCCGAGAGAGAGGTAGAGGGAGGGGGGTTAGGTGGGAGGGAGAGAGAGGTAGGGTGAGATGGATTGAGAGAAATGTAGGTGGAGAGGGAGAGGGTGAGTGGAGATAGACAAAAGTACAAAGGGAAGGTGAGAGAGGGAGAGAGATGCATATATTGATTTTCTACATGCATTATGTGTTAAGTCCTGATTCATAGGTTGATTGAAAAACACCTATAACTTTTAAATGGCTATATATTTTTTGAATCTGAAAGATGCGTAACACTCTATGCTTCACAAACTATAGTTTAAAAAAATAAATTGAATTTTACAAATTTTTGACCAAGTTAGGGTGGTCAGACAAACAATTTTTAATATTTTTTTAAATTCCTACTAGAAAATTTATAACTATTTTTTTTCAAGAAAAAGCTCATTTTGCTTATAGATTATATTATATAAATAAAAGTATTACAAAAATTTCTAGAATAAACGAAAACCCGACTCATATGAAAAGCTTCTCATATTGACTTATACAAAAAATTGCTAGAGATTTACAAAATTACAATTGATTGGGTGATCCCACAATAGTGGTTTACACTTTCTGGGAGATCTCGATTTTTGTTGAAATCACATATTTTTAGAAAATATAATGATTTAAGCCTTGAAAAGTTCCATTTAAAGGATTCCAATTGAAGAGGGTTTGATCAAACCACCTTAGATCAAACCCCCTTGGATAGAACCCCGCTAGTTTTAAACCATACCTATAATGAAGTCTCCTTTACACCTATCAAAATTATGTTGATAAAAAACCACTTTTTATTTACCTTTTGGGGGATCAAATGAATTCATTTAATTTTTTTTTTAAGTGTGTAGTCCTTATTATAAACTTCCCAAAAAATATAATTTAAATAAATATAATTTGATTATTATATTTATTTTAAATATTTCTTGTGAATGTAGGTTTTTCACCAAAAATCAAGCTCTCTATTCTTCACATGTGCAAAAATTAAAATCATCAAAAAAAATCTGAAAAATATCTATGCACTAGATATTGATGTCCTTGATCCAACAAAAAAAAATGAATTTTGATACATACAAAAAAAGGTTATGTTTTAGCCAGTAAATCATGTCTAAATTATAACTGGTTTGAATTTGAAACTTAATTAAGAAAAAATTATTCAATGAAATTCTATGAAACCAATTCAATGCACTAGATATCATAGTTACGAATCTAAATTCGATTTTTTTTTTTATCCTTCATAGAAAAAAAGTTGTGTTAGCCAGTAACGCCACTCTTTAAAAATGGTGTTTACTGTTAAAAACTAGTTTTCAAAGGAGATGGAAAAAGAAGTGAAATATGATTCCAATTTTTTTGAAAAAATATATTTAGAATCTATAGACAAAATGTCACAAATCACTAGTTTGTATCATCTTCAAATTCCTCATGGTTTATTCGCTATAGGTGCCCAAAAGTGAAGATTTAGTTAAAAAAATTCAGTTCAATGTCTAGTTTGGCCAAAAATTGTAAACTAGTATTGTGGGATCACTTGACTACAAGCAACTTCAACAAAATTCTCCCAAATTGACATTGATTTTCAAAATATATTCAAACCCTATCACCATTTTTCACAAATTTCTCATCATGCCCCTCTTGAAAACTTGCAAAAAAATTACAAAAAAATATGCGTCACATCCGGGCATGTTCCCTCTACTTATATTGAAAGATTTGAAAAAGATATTTATTTTTTCTTATACTTAGCATGGCTAGACAAACACCTGCTTTTTAGTTTTTTCCAAAATTTAAAGTACTATTGCATTTGAAATTTGAAATTTTCACCAAATCAAATTACCTTTTTCCAAAAAAGGCCTAGTAGCTTACCAACTACATTCGATTTTCTACAAATTATATTAATACATATTTTCAAAATTATGTTAATATCCTATTCAAATTCTTATGTGAAGTTGCTTAAGTCTATTTTTTTGTATTTTCATTGCCACTTAGAGGCCCTGTTTGGCCCATCATGATCCTGCACTAACCCCTTTACGCACTTGTGGATAATTGATGGCACAACATTCATTGAGCATAGCCATGACTATCCTAGATTCAAACAAAATTGGTCCAACATCAGAATGATGGTAAATGAAACATCCAATTGTTTTGGTCCAACTTTGAGTGGGAGAGTTATCGAACCTATCGTAGGGTAAATAGAACCATCATAATTTTTCAGCCATGCTTTCAATTGTTCATAATTGTCTTTGTAAAGTTCATGTGCAAATAGAAATTATTTAGTGATCACATTCTCTAAACACACGAGATCAATGAGTATTCCCCTTGTGGGTTTGTCATCAATATGGTGTAGTTATGGATGCATCGATATGAGTAAAAGTAATGTCAAGAAAAAAATTGGTTTGATCCCTATGAGGTTGAACTTCAATTATATTTATCATTTCAAACATATCATCTTCTTCAACATTATATTGCACAAAGTTGGATGAATGACTTAGTAATGGATTGGTGAATATTTGTAAGTTTTGGCTAGGTAGTGAGACTAACTTATTTCCTTTGTCATTAATGTTGGCCAACTAAATTTGATTGGAATCAATGAGGTATTGCACTTGGTGTTTAAGATGCATACATTGCTCTATATCATGTCCAAGTGTACAGCGATATTGACACAATGGTTTTGCATTAAAATTTGGCAGTAAAGGTTTTCTTGTGTCAACTAGCCTAATTGTAGGGAGTTGAATTAGGTTCTTAGTTAATAATTGCAACATTATCACATGAAGAGAGTCGAGAATTAGGAAATTATGTGAATTGTATATGTCTTGGTCAAAATATATAAGGAGTGTTACTTGTAGCAGAAACATGATTTTCAATGTTATTAGCATTTTGGGGAGTGTTTTTCTTAATGACATTTTTCTTTTTCTTTTTAAATGATGGGAAATTGTTTAGAGGTATGGATTCAGATTGATCATGAGTAGTCAATGAAGGTGTTCCTTCATACTGAATTTAAACCAAAATTTGATAATCACAAAGGGTTGTACATAGTGTTGAAAAATGGATACTTCATCAACAATATCTTGTCTCTAATGTTGGGTTGCAAATTTCTTATAAACACTCTTTGGATGTCAACATCAAGAAGTCTATAGGAGAATTGTGAATAAATTAATTAATATGATTCTATAAAATTAGTTACCTTTTCCTTAGGTCCTTGTTTACAATGAACTAAGTCAGTTAATGTCACTTGAGAAATAGTGTTTGCTTGAAAATATTGGATAAATGCACTAACAAGTTAGGTGAATGAATCTATGAAGTTATTCAACAATGAGAACAATCATTCCAAGGCCATATCTTTTAATGATCTAGGAAATAATTTAGCTAGGATATTGTAAAAGATGATACAAGGTTATTAGGATCTCCTTTACCATTGAATTTCTCAAAGCGGGGTATCTCAATGTTTTGAGGTATAGGTGGGTAAGTGCAGGATCATGGGGGTCCAAACTAGGCGCTTAAGTGGTAATAAACATTTAGATAAACAATGTTAGGCAACTTGACATAAAAATTTGAATAGGTTATTAACATAATTTGAAAAATATATAAGAATATAATTTATAGAAAATTGAATTTAGTTTCTAAGATACTATTCATTTTTTGAAAAAAAGTAAATTTATTTGGAAAAAATTTAAAATTTCAATGTAGTAGTACTAAATTTTCAAGAGAAAAATAAAAAGTAGGGGTATGTTTGACCAACATAAGTACAAGAAACAATAATATTTTTTTTTGAAACTTTCAATATAAGTAGAGGACACATATCTGGATGTGCCACATTTTTTTAATAATTTTTTTGCAAGTTAGTTATGAATTTTTTATTAGTTTTAAAAATATTAAAACTTGTTTGTTTGACCACCATGACTTGGCCAAAAATTTATGAAATTCAATTTTTATTTTTTTCATACTATATTATGTGAAGCATAGAATGTGCCACATCTTTCAGATTTGAAAAATGTGAAATCATTTGAGAACTATAGATGTTTTTCAATCAGCCTATCAATCAAAACTTTAGTCATATTACATGTAGAAAATCAATAATAATTATTTATTAAATTTAAAATAAGGCATATCTTGTATTGGTGGAAATCTAAAAATTTGTTCAATAAACGCTTTTTGTTTCATCAAATTTGGATTAAAAAAGTCGTCAGCCACTTTTTTGTCATATTGCCACTTTTGGATCCCCATGATCCTGCACTCACCGAGGTGTTTTGAGGATAGCGATTGACAATGGGTTTTATGTGAGGTATT
This sequence comes from Sequoia sempervirens, assembly GCA_007258455.2. Classification (NCBI taxonomy): domain Eukaryota; kingdom Viridiplantae; phylum Streptophyta; class Pinopsida; order Cupressales; family Cupressaceae; genus Sequoia; species Sequoia sempervirens. The sequence continues at coordinate 377,426,642 of VDFB02353493.1, forward strand.
GTGGAGGTTTACCATTTTGATTTTGATTTAATGTTGAGATTAGTTCTTGAAGTGATGTCACATTTTGTAAAATTTGGTTTATCATTGGATCATTTGGTGACATGTTTTGAGAGTTTGTTGAGTATGGTGAACTAGAGTGAGTGACCAATGGGTTACTATGTTTCATGTTTATGAAAGGTGATGAAAATGGTGGTGTTAAAGGTGATGTAACAAAACTATAAGGATTAACACTAGGAAATCCTAAGCTTGGATTTAGGCCATTGGTATATTGTATGGTTGATGCTATGGTTGATGGTGTAAACATGGGAATATAAGGTATGGTTGTGGGAGAGGAAACTTGTTTTCCTCCTTGGTTTTGAGCATTTTTGAATGCTTGAGTGCAACTAGCTTTCATATGGATGTTATACAATGTGAGCTAGACTACACAACACTTCTATTCCTTGAGAATTATTTATCAACTTCCCAAGGATTTCCACAATAGCCACTGCCTCTCCCGCTAAGGATTTAGTACTTAGGTAATCTTGAAGACCTTCCAAATCTTTGTCCAATTGTTTTAGTTTCTCCTTAGGAATATGGGAAATAACAGTCTCTAAGTCCATATAAATGTTAGGTTGTGAGGTGGTCATGGGTAATGTGTGGTGAGGAAGGGAATCCAAAATGGATTGGGTTGAAGCTATACCTTGTGTGAAAGAGTTAGAGGAATCGGTTTCCACATCGAATGTGGTTATAATGTGGGATGCCATAAGTATGAAACTACATCACATAGGGGTATTAGCAATAGGAAACCAGGTCTTGAAGCTCATATGAATTTCAAAACACTTAGGTAAGCCTACTATGCATAGGACAAGCACAATAAATAAAAAATATTGCAAAACTAGAATGTAGAACTACACAAAAGACACAAAAACATACATGTGATCCAAATCTGAGTTAAATTTGACAGGTGGGTATGTGCAGGATCATGATGGGCCAAAAAGTGGCAATATGATGGGTATGTGGCTGGTGACTTTTCTTTTACCCAAAATTGATGAAACGAAAATGGTTTTTAAAGGAGATTATCAACTTTCCACTAATATAAATTATGCCTTACTTTGAATTTAATAAGTAATTATTATTCATTTTCTATTCGAATTATGAGTAAAGTCCTAATTGATAGGCTGATTGAAAAACATCTATAGCTTTAAAACGGTATCACATTTTTTGAATCCAAAATATGCATCACATTCTATGCTTCACATACTATAGGATTAAAAAAAGAAAAATTGAATTTCATAAAGTTTTGACCATGTTAAGGTGGTTAGACATACGGATTTTAATATTTTTAAAAATTTGTAATAAAAAATTCATAATTAATTATTTACTTGGAAAATTTAAATTACAAAAAAATGTGCATCACATCGGGACACGAGTCCTCTACTTATATTTAAAATATTATAAAAAAATATTATCATTTTATTATGTTTAGGGTGGTTAGACAGACTCCTTATTTTTTCCCTGAAATTTAAGTACTACTGCATTGAAATTTCAAATTTTCACCAAATAGATTTTGTTTTTTTAACAAACCTAGTAGTTTAGAAACTACATTCAATTTGCTACAGATTCTATTCTTGCATATTTTTGAAATAATATAGATAACTTATTCAAATTTTTACGTCAAGTTGCCTAACTCTGATTTTTCTAATTTTTTTGCCACTTAAGGGCCTTTTTTTCCATGATGATCCTGCACATACCCAGGTCTAAGACATGGTGCGCCCTAGAATGGTAAGGTTATTTTACTAAATTTAAATTTTAGATGTGTTCCATAGTGTTTAAGTATCCTATTTTGTGATTGTGTAGGCTTGTTAGTAAATAAATTTCTAGAATTTAACATAATTATGATTTTGAAAAATGAAATACAATTATGCAAGTAATTTTCAAAATTATCAACCACTGAATGCAATTAGAAATGTAATTTTCAGACTGTAAAGTGCATATTTTGGCTGATCCTAACTTGACAAATCTAGAAATTGAAATATATTATGTTTTTGCAACAATAACAATGCACTTTTTTCACTATATGCAAGTGCCTAAATTAATGTTTTGAACAATTTCAGATTTTGATTTTAGATTTTATATGACTTAATGCAAGCATGAATTGAATCTACTTTGCAATAAGTGAAATTAACTAGGATGCCTTTTAGATACAAAATTCCATACAATTTTTTACATTTTTAATATTTTTTGTGATGAATATGCAAGCCTAAATGATGAATTCAAATGACTTAAGATCACACTCAAATTCTAAACTAATATATTTCAAATTTTAAAAGGTTCAAAAATGTTAGAAATAGTCAAGTTCACCCAAAATGGTTGATTGGAAAAAGGGATCTAGGGTATAGACCATACTCTTCCCAATTTTCGTAAGGAAGGATTAAAAATGATCTCAAATCCATTTGACTACAAATCATAATAGGAAGAGTCAGAATGGTAAATCAAGGTTATAATCCTTTTTTTGTTTGATGTGTGTGATGTGGGTGATGGATTATTGATTTATGATTGCTAATTGACTAATTTTGAATAATGTAATGGGATAATTATGTAAACTATAAAAATGCAACAACTTGTTATGATTTCTGATAAACTAAATGCAAACATAAAAAAATAAATTCTAGAAATGTAAAGGGAAAACATAGATACACCTGAGATATAAATTTGAGCTTGATTTTGTAGGTGTAGGGTGCAACTAGATTTGAAAGTACAAGCATGAGGTCACCAATTTGTAGCTTCTATCTTCCAGGTGTTGTTAAAACTTCATTTGTTAGTGAGAAAATGTAGATTTTATGACTTGTCAACTTGTAGGTATTGATGCATGAATGAAAAAATAGCCTTCAATCTTCCTTCAACTCACTTCATATCTATAAACTACACACATAATAGGATAGGAAGCGTTGTGCCATATAGGGGTTTACCTAAGTCAAACTTCGTGTTAGTGTTTCTACCTCCACAATGGAAAATTATGATAAAAGAGAGTGTATCCTTAGTTGGATAGAGGCTAATTGATGAATAAGTAATGAATTGGCAACCTTGTTGTAACTCACCACTAAGATCTGATCTCCTTGATGGACCGAAGTCACACTCATCACCTTCAAGGATCGATTTTTGCTTGAATTGAATTGATTTGATCACATACAAGTGCTAGTACACATAAACAAAATGTATGCAAACATGAACACAAACTGCCATAACATATAACATGATGCTTAAATAATGAAATGTTGCAATAATCTTGATAATTTTTCTCTTGATTGCTTATGAATGCTCTTAGAGTGCTCAATTTTCTTAATAGTCTTCTTAAAAAAATTTCTAGGATTAAAATGGTGAATATAATTTGTATTTATATGCAATTATTCTAATTTCTCAAAGCTCAAATGCTGATAGCTGACTATTGAAATTGGAAATTTAAATAAAATTACCGACACCAACATATTAAAATTTGGAGCCAAAAATGTTGGCTTAGGGCATAGTGCGCCCTAGACTAGATTCCTACTTTTTAGGGATCAAAAGTGTTGGGGGAAAAATATTAAATGCATAATTTGATTTCCCATGTTTGATTTTTTGAAGATGTTTATTAAATGGGTAAATACTGCATAATTAGGTCCAAGCACATAGGGAGGAGCTAAACCTAATGTGAAATTGTCAAGGGTGATAATTTTCAATGCTACAATAGGGGTGCTATCATAATAGTGGTTTACAATTCCTTAGAGGAACGGATTTTAGTTGAAATCACATATTTTTAGAAAATATAATGATTTAAGCCTTTAAAAGTTTCATTTTAAGGATTCCAATTGAAGAGGGTTTGATCAAATCGCCTTAGATCAAACCCCCTTGGATAGAACCTCACTAGTTTTAAACCATACCTATAAATGTGTCTCCTTTACACCTATCAAAATGCTGATAAAAAATCACTTTTGATTTAGCTTTTGGGGGATCAAATGAATTCATTTAAAATTTATTTCAAATGATTATGGTATTCCTTAGAACAAGCTATCCAATGAATATAATTTTAATATGTTTTGGTTTTGTTATGTATTTTTTTTAAAGTTTTATTAAACATAGGTTTTTCATCGAAAATGAATTTCTTTGTTCTTCACATGTGGAAAAATAGAATATTATCAAAAAAAAAAATGAAAAATATGAGTGCACCAGATATTGAAGTCCTTGATCCAACAAAAAATAAAATAAAATTTTGACATATACAAAAAATTTACTATATGGGTCAGTGTCTAAATTGTAATTCATTTGAATTTAAAACTTGATTAAGGAAAAAATATTCAATAAAAAACTATCTAACTAAGTGGAAGCACTAGATATTAGAGTTACAAATCTAAATTTGAAAGAATTAGAATTTTATCCTTCATGGAAAAAAAGTTATGCGTTATACGGTGTGCGTCACTTTTTAAAAATGTTGCTTTCTGAAAAAAATCAATTTTCGTGGGAGATGGAAAAAGAAGTGCAATTTGATTCCAAAAATTTTGAAAAAAATATTTTTAGAATCTACAGTCAAAATTTGATGAGACTCGTTTGCACCATCTTCAAATTCCTCACATTTTAGCCGCTATAGGTGCCCGAATGTGAAGATTTAGTAAAAAAATAATAATTTAAGTGTCCAGTTTGGCCAAAAATTGTAAACCACTATTATGGGATCACCCATAGATATACATATATATGTGCATATCTATATATATATACACACACACATATATATACATATATATACATATTTATGTACATACGTACGTACGTACGTATGTATGTATATATACATACATTAATACATATGTATATATATATATATATATACATATTTACATGTATGCATGTATAAATGTATGTATGTATCTTCTAGAGGATGATAACTCTAGAGATTTTTTTGTCTATACTTGACTACAATCTTAATTGTTTCTCTTGATCTAGTTTCTTGAATAGTTGATCTTCCTCCATTGTTTTTATTTTTTTTATTGTACTTTACTTTTATTGGTTACAGTTAAGGATCCAACTATATTTTCTAATTTTGTTGGGAATAAATCCTTTCCTTTAGAATTTTTTATACCTTTTAAGCATTCTTTTTATTTTTTATTTTTTATAACTTTAGGTTTTTTTATACCCATCAAGATAATCCTACCTTCTTGACGTGTGTCATGTGCTAGACATGTAGATTTTTCCCTTGACTTAATTCTCCTAGCATGTAGGAATCAATAATCTAATGATAAATTTGATTTTTTTTAATAATTGTGGCCTCTCCTTCCATCTAAACTTCAAAATAATCCCCTATTACGAATTTATAGTCCTTTCTATTCTTAGAAATTTAATATAAGGGTATTAAAAAATATGGACATTTTTCTAAAAAATATCACTTTTGTCCATCCATGAACCACCCACTCTAGATTGTTTTGAATCATATTTCTAATTTAGTAATTCCACATAAGATGTTTTCTTAGTTGGGGAATCTATCATTTTCAAAATATTTTTTTCAGAAATAAATGATTCTTCAATTTCTTGTATGATTTGTAGATCTATAGCTCCCTCATCGTTTGGTTCATTGTCTTTTTCTTTGAATTTAGATATTTAGTTAGTAAATGATCAAATATATAATAAATTGAAAATTGAAGTCTTGAGTTTTGATATAAAACATATTGAGTCCATTTCCCATACTTTTCATTCAAAGGAAAATGTGATTTGAAAGAGTTTTATTAATTTGAACACTAAAATAGAATCTTAAAAAAAAAAAGCAAATTTTATCCTTGGTAACCTTTCAAATGTCTAAAATAGTTTACAATTTCTTCAAATACACTTTCATCCCAAAAAACTAAAGGTAAACCCAAAAGTATAACCCAAACAAAGGATATAACACAAAGATCTACTAAATGATCAAACCCATGTTTCTACTTACATAAGGAAAGATTATTCTATCCATATAAATAAGGTCCCTCAACCTAAGTATTTCACATATATTTCTAAAAAGAAAATCTAAATAGAAATAAACCTCTAGAGATAGCACTAACGTTCTACACTCCCTTTTAATAAGAACCAATTTTATAATCAAGTGAATATTTAGATGAAAGCAAAAAAAATACCAATCAAAAAAATTTCTACTGTAATACTAGTTTGAAATTATTTTTTCATCCATTGAGTTTGTTATCTTTAGACCCAAATCCTCCTTTATTTTAAACATCTCAAGATCAAAATCTCTTTTAGTAGAATAATCACACAAAACTTTTGACTAGTACAAATTAGCCCTTTTGTACAGTGTAGAACCTCCTAAAAGGAAATTTATCAACAAATAGGAGGAAGGGAAGGCCTCTAGTGCCCTCTCAACTTGAAAATAGTCATGGAGAAAGTTCTTGTGCAACTAGAAATTCAAAAAAAAATCCAATTTGAAAATTCATATAGATGGGGTTAATATACAACTATGGTTAAGCCAAATGAAATATATTGAGACTATATTGTGGTAGTCCAACATTCATGATAGTAATCTTGTAAGTATCCATTTACTTCTAGGCACTAGGTTGAGTTTGGAATAATATCCTCTTCCTGCATATGTTGTGGAGGACATGACAAAGGTTCCATATGTAAGTTTATTAGGTAATCTTGTGTATGCAATCATTTATACAAGGCTAGAAATTTCCCAAGTAGTGGGAGTTCTAAGCAGGTTCATGTCAAATCCTAGTAAGGAACATTATACATAGGTTAAGAGATTTTTCAAGTATTTAAAAGAGACTCTAGATTACTATTTGTGTTATCATGGTAATAATGATTTGGGAAAGCAATTGGAAATATCAAGATTTTTTTGTTATTAGGCTAAAGATCTTATTAAAATTCAAGTAAATATTATTGATTCTTTGACAAGACCTATAATTACTACTAATTTATATGGTGCATGGATGAGATGGGTTTATCCTAGTCCCACATATGAGGTTAACTTCTTGGAATACTTGGAGACCTATTATATTGAATGTAATTATATAAATAATATATTATGAATGCCCTTTTATTGGTGGGGTTTTTCTTGTAAGGGTTTCCCATGAAATTCATATCTCATGTGAATCTATAACATATATTGCTTCATGTTCTTCCTTAATGTTTCTTAATTAAATTATATAATAAACATAACTATTTTTTATCACATAGTCTCAAAATGTTCTAACATCCTATTTTATTGGTGATATACATTAAGGATTTATTTCCATTAATAATAAAAATATAAATCAACCTAGATTAACTAATAATCAATTGGGAATGATAAAACTGTTGGAAATATGTGTCTCAAGCATTACAGGTTAAAACCTCCATCAGTGCCAAGTCGGTGTGACAGGTTCCATGTCTGGCCAACTAGCAGTTTGTTTTATTCAATTCTAAACAGGTCGCTCTGACCCTGAAGAAGTCTTGCCGAAAGGTTTACTGTGTAGCTATCGCTGTGACAAGGTTTGTTCATTGTGAACTTATAGCGCTCGGGAGATATCTGGCTGAAAGGCCATTCATTCGTGTGTCAGCGAGACTCTTGGCGACTAGAGTTTCAGAGTGACTTCAACATTCGGGGAGATGTCTTAGCGAAGTGTTTATCTCTCACTGACAGTGTATGTATTGAGGTCTTCGGAGTAACCTATATTCACTCGGTATGATGTCCTACCGAAGTGACTATGTCTCAGCGACAAAAGACTCAAGTGTTAAATCTTTGGTTTAACTCAAAGATATCAGAGAAAGGTCTTAGCGATAGATGAGAATCATGCCGACAGGGACTACTTGGGAGTTATCGATATAACTCTTAGACTTCGTTATGAAGTTTGAGGGATAAGCTATAGTCTTGTTGATAGCCGATGGCTATCGGGGTAACTCTTGGCGACAGTTAGTCTTCGGTGAAACATATATAAATTGGTAAGTTCTCTCAGTGGTGGAAAAATGTTTTGGTGACAGGTGAACACTTCGGAGTAGCATATGAAGATCGGTATGAACTCTCGACAATAGATGTGAGTATTGCCGACTTTCATTTGGTGCTCGGTAGATATGGAAACTTTGGTGTAACCTTAGCGATTCGCTATGACCTTCTGGCGAAAGCGATAAGTCAGGATGACTGCTTGGTGACTCGGTGAAACTCTTGTAGCTCGATAGAATGTCCTGGCGACTACGATAACTCTTGGGGACATCGATATGAGTTCAATGTGGCATCGGCGAGACACAGTTAGTGTCTCACCGAGATGCCAATACAATACGAATTCTATTGACCGAGTATGACTTCTAATGTGGCATCACGTGGATGAATCAGAAGAGCCGAATTGGAACCATTGGGAGTCTGTTCGTTGTGACGGTTTTGTGAGGGAGCTCGACAATCAGGGAACACCATGGATATAGTTGGAAATTGCAGGTGCTTGGTGGTTGGATAGTAGTTCGATCAACAGTGAAGTGTGAAGAATTCAAACTGTATCAGTGAAGAAATTAAAATCTGTAAAGGCTGTAACTTGGATGTCTCTGTTTGAAGAAGGTTCATGCTGAATGCTGCTATATAATGACACTAGAAAGATAAGTCTAGAATTGTATGTATTTTGATTACTGTAATACAAAGTGATTTCTCTTGGTGTGGTGGGTTTTTCTCCCGTAAGGGTTTTCCCACATATATTTGGTGTTTCATGTGTGTTTGTCTAAATACTCTGTTTCTATAATCTATCTCATAGTGCATCTTAACTTGACTGTAATTGAAAATTTAAAAGTACTTCTGCACTCTTTCCTGAGGTATTGACGTTAAGAGAATTGTTTTTCGCATCTAGTTTTTCTTTACAAGTGGTATCAGAGCCTGGCCAGTTGTGTTATCCTTGGGGGTATATTGGGTTTTTTGTGTCAATACTGTTCAGTGGGAGTTTTGTAGAGATTGTTATTTCTATTTACAGATTAAGATGTCTAGTTCATTTGGGAAGATTGAAATAGAGAAATTCAATGGCAGTAACTTTGAATTGTGGAAACTCAAGATGGAGGATCTCTTAGTAGATCGAGACCTTTGGCTTGCTATGTCTGGAACTAAACCTATAGGCATGAAGCAAGAAGAATGGGACCTTGCAGATAGGAAAGTGAAGGGGCTGATAAGGCTTTGTTTGGCAGATTCAGTTCTTCTCAATGTGCATGAAGAGAAGTCTGCTTCTCTCTTGTGGAAGAGACTGGTGTCTATTTATCAGGGGAAATCTTTAGTGAATAAGTTGTTCCTGAGAAAGAAGCTTTACTCTTTGAGAATGTAGGAAGGAGGGTCTGTAGCTGATCATTTGAATGCATTCAACATGCTGCTTGCACAATTAACATCTGTTGGTGTAAAGATTGAAGAAGAAGATCGTTGTATGCTTCTGTTATGTTCTTTGCCAGATTCATGGGATCATTTAGTGATGGCTATTGGGAGTACAACATCTAGTTTTAAAATGGAAGATATTGTTGGTTCTTTGTTGTCAGAAGAAATGAGAAGAAAATCTTCTGAGATGGCGAAGGAGGCTCTTGCTGTCAGAGGAAAGTCAAAGGAGAAAGGCAAGAAGAAGGACAAGAAGTCCAAATCAAAATCAAAGGGGAGATCAAAGTCTCCGGCAAGAAGTCCAAGGTGAAGTGTTGGAACGTGGGCAACCTGGTCATGTCTAAAAGGATTGTAAAGAGGAGAAAAAGAAGAAGAAATGATCTTCCGATAATGGTTCTTCTCATAGTGATGGTGATGCCTTCATTGCAGCCTTGGCTACTCAGCATCAGATGATGTCTGGTTGATCGATTTTGGAGCATCGTTCCACATGACATCTCATAGAGAATGGTTTACAAAGTATGAAGAATACGATGGTGGAAAGGTTTACTTGGCGAGTGATTCAACCTTGGAAATTGTTGGCCGTGGAAAAGTCAGAATCCAATTCCCTGATGGCAGAATAAAGGGGATCAATAATGTTATGCATATACCAGGTCTGACTCGAAATCTATTGTCTGTAAGTATGCTAAATGATATCAGAGTACAAGTCTTGTTCTCAGGAAGTGGCTGCAAGATGACTAGAGGTTCAATGGTGCTGGCTAGAGGTGCTCGAATTGGTACCCTATACAAGCTGGATGCACAAGTTGTTCATTGTAACAGTGTCTCTTCAAAGTCACTGAAAGCTGCTCATGGAGGTAAAGAGGGAAATATCCCTAATTATGTAAACTCTACAAAAGTAAAACTTCCTACAGAGAAGACTATGCTTTGGCATCATAGATTAGGCCACATAGGAGAAAAGGTTTAAAAACCTTGAAGAACAAAAAATTGGTTAAGGGGCTTGAAAATTGTAATCTGGAATTTGAATTATGTGAACACTGTATATATGGAAAGCAACATCGAGTTTCATTTGATGACAGTCCTCATAAATCTTCTGGTTTGTTAGGCTATATTCATTCGATGTGTTTGGTCCAGTAGATGTTCCTTCTTTGTCTAAATCAAGATACTATGTGTCGTTCATTGATGATTATTCAAGAAGAGCATTTATATATTTTTAAAAAAGTAAATTAGAAGTGTTCAGTCGATTTAAGGAGTTTAAAAATCTTGTTGAAAATCAGACTAGTAAAATAATAAAATGCTTAAGGACTGATAATGGCGGTGAATTTTGTTTTGATGAATTTGAAAGATACTGTAAAGACCATGGAATCAAAAGACACAAGACTACACCTTACACTCCACAGTAGAATGGAGTTGCAGAAAGGTTCAATAGGAAAGTAATGGAGAGAGCACGGAGTATGCTTAGTAGTGCTGGTTTGGAGGAGAAGTTCTGGGATGAAGCTACTACTACTGCATGTTACTTAGTTAATCGGTCTCCAAACTCTACTCTTGTTGATAAGACACCTTTGGAAGCATGGTCTGGTAAGAAGCCCTCTCTTAGACATATTAGAGTCTTTGGCTGTGAGGCATATGCACATGTGCCAGATGTAAAAAGATCTAAGTTGGAGAACAAGGCTGTTAAGTGTATTTTTATTAGCTATAGTGCTAACATTAAAGGATACAAGCTTTGGAATCCTGTTACAGAGAAGGTTGTATATAGCAGAAGTGTAATCTTTCATGAGCTGAAACCTTCCACCTTGGATATGCAGTCAGAGACAAAGTTAGAAAACAGTAAGGATGTAGCAGCAATTCCTCCTACACTAGAGAACAGGAATTGAAGATTCAAAACGTACCTGAAACTGAGGAGAGCTCAACCAGTTCTGAAAGCTCTGAAGAAGATGAACCTCAGCCTCAGCCAGTGAGGAGGTCAACCCAAGAAAGGAAACAACCAGATAGGTATGGGTTCTCATTGATTGATTCTACTTGTGCCTATGCCTTGATTTCTAGCACTGATGAACCTAGGACTATAAAGGAGGCAATTAAAATGTCTGATTCAGATTCTTGGTTGGAAGCCATGAAGGAAGAAATGCATCATTAGATAAAAATGAAACTTGGAGTCTGGTGCCCTTGCCTAAAGGTAGAAAACCTGTGGGATGTAAATGGGTATTTAAGAAAAAGATTGGTCTGGATGGCAGTGTAGAAAAATACAAAGCACGACTGGTTGCAAAGGGTTATTCCCAGGTAGAGGGAATTGACTATGGAGAAATCTTTTCTCCTGTAGCAAAGCTGACATCCATTAGATTTCTATTGTCACTTGCAGCAACTTATGACTTAGAGGTTGAACAGATGGATGTGAAGACATCATTTCTTCATGGTGATCTTGAAGAAGAAATCTATATGTCCCAGCCTGAGCACTTTGTTGAGAAAGGTAAAGAAAAACTGGTATGCAAATTAAAGAAGTCTCTGTATGGGTTAAAGCAGTCACCTAGAATGTGGTACCAGAAATTTGATACCCATGTATTATCTTTAGGCTTTGTGAGATCAAAATCTGATCACTGTGTATACTATAAAGTTGAAAGTGATCAAGTGCTTGTTATTGCTCTTTATGTTGATATGTTGTTAATTGGAAATAGCAAGCTAATGATTTCTGATCTTAAGTCTCAGTTGTCTGCTAAGTTCGAAATGAAGGATCTTGGTGCAACAAGGTATATTCTGGAGATAAGGGATGGAGATAACCAGGGACAGAAGAATAGAAAGCTTTGGCTCAGTCAGAGTAAGTATATAAAGACTGTTCTAGAGAGATTTTGTATGAATGATTGCAAGCAGTTAGTTGTTCCAGTCATGCAGGGAATGAAGCTATCTGTTGAGGATTGTCCAAAATCTCCTACTGAGATGGAGGACATGACTAGTGTACCCTATGCTATTACAGTAGGCAGTCTTATGTATGCAATGGTCTGTACAAGGCCAGACATTGCCCAAGCAGTGGGAGTACTTAGTCAATTTATGGCTAATCAGGAAGAATACATTGGGATGCTGTGAAGAGGGTGTTTAGGTATTTGAAGGGAACTTCAGATTTTGCTTTGTGTTACCATGGGAATTCGGTTGAATCACAGAGGACTCTCAGCATTCGTGGTTATGTAGACTTTGATTGGGCAGGGGACATTGACAGCAGAAGATCCACCAGTGGATACATTTTCATGTTAAATGGTGGTGTAGTGAGTTGGATGAGCAAGCGGTAGGCTGTAGTCACTTTGTCCACTACAGAGGCTAAATACATGGCAGCTACCCATGCTTGTAAAGAAGCTGTATGGTTGAAATGTTTGTGTTCTAACATTGGTTTTGATGCAGGGGAAATAACAATCTTATGTGACAGTCAGAGTGCCATTTGTCTAGCAAAGAATCCAACTTTCCATGCTAGGACGAAACATATTGATGTACAGTACCACTTTGTATGAGATATGGTTGAGGATGGAAAGGTCAGTTTGGAAAAAGTTGATACTCTGGAGAATGTTGCAGATGCATTGACGAAGCCAGTGAGCACAGACAAGTTTAGGTGGTGTGCCAGTTCAATGGGCCTTCGTGCCCATGATTTTCAGTAAGTATTATTTTTGCTCTGGAGGTGCCTGTATGATCTTCGTCAAGTGGGAGATTGTTGGAAATATGTGTCTCAAGCATTATAGGCTGAAACCTCCATGAGTGCCAAGTCGGTGTGACAGGTTCCATGTCTGGCCGACTAGCAGTTTGTTTTATTCAATTCTGAACAGGTCGCTCTGACCCTGAAGAAGTCTTGCCGAAAGGTTTACTGTGTAGCTATCGCTGTGACAAGGTGTGTTCGTTGTGACCTTATAGCGCTTGGGAGATATCTAGCCGAAATGCCATTCATTCGTGTATCAGCGAGACTCTTGGCGATTGGAGTTTCAGAGTGACTTCAACATTCGGGGAGATGTCTCAGTGAAGTGTTTATCTCTCGCCAACAGTGTATGTATTGAGGTCTTCAGAGTAACCTATATTCACTCGGTATGATGTCCTACCGAAGTGACTATGTCTCAGTGATGAAAGACTCAAGTGTTAAATCTTCGGTTTAACTCAAAGATATCGGAGAAAGGTCTTAGTGATAGATGAGAATCATGCCGACAGGGACTACTTGGGAGTTATCGATATAACTCTTAGACTTTGTTATGAAGTCTGAGTGATAAGCTATTGTCTTGCTGATAGCCGATGGCTATCGGGGTAACTCTTGGCGACAGTTAGTCTTCGGTGAAACATATATAAATCGGTAAGTTCTCTCAGTGGTGGACAAATGTTTTGGTGACAGGTGAACACTTCGGAGTAGCATATGAAGATTAGTATGAACTCTCAACGATAGATGTGAGTCTTGCTGACTTTCATTTGGTGCTCGGTAGATATGGGAACTTCGGTGTAACCTTAGTGATTCGCTATGACCTTCTGGCGAAAGCGATAAGTTAGGATGACTGCTTGGTGACTCGGTGAAACTCTTGTAGCTCGATAGAATGTCTTGGCGACTACGATAACTCTTGGTGACATCGATATGAGTTCAATGTGGCATCGGCGAGACACAGTTAGTGTCTCACCGAGATGCCAATACAATACGAATTCTGTTGACCGAGTATGACTTCCGATGTGGCATCACGTGGACGAATCAGAAGAGCCGAATTGGAACCGTTGGGAGTCTGTTCGTTGTGACGGTTCTGTGAGGGAGCTCGACAATCAGGGAACACCATGGATATAGTTGGAAATTGCAGGTGCTTGGTGGTTGGATAGTAGTTCGATCAACAGTGAAGTGTGAAGAATTCAAACTGTATCAGTGAAGAAATTAAAATCTGTAAAGGCTGTAACTTGGATGTCTCTGTTTGAAGAAGGTTCATGATGAATGCTGCTGTATAATGACACCAAAAAGATAAGTCTGGAATTGTATGTATTTTGATTACTGTAATACAAAGTGATTTCTCTTGGTGTGGTGGGTTTTTCTCCCTTAAGGGTTTTCCCATGTATATCTGGTGTTTCATGTGTGTTTGTCTAAATACTCTATTTCTATAATCTGTCTCATAGTGTATCTTAACTTGACTATAATTGAAAATTTAAAAGTACTTCTGCACTCTTTCCTGAGGTATTGGCGTTAGGAGAATTGTTTTCCGCATCTAGTTTTCCTTACAAAAACATGTAAAAAGGTTATTCTTATAGAATTAAATGTAATGGATGGTGCACTTATTTATAGGAACTACAATGAAGAATTAGACTTAAATTTCATTTATCCATAGACAAAAATAGGTATCTTTAATGTGTTAAAAGTCTAGCTTTTTTTTGTAGAATTATGAATCTTTGTGGATTGATTTTGTGACTCTAGGTCATTTTCATGTCCTATGAATTTGATCTGTAATGTTTGGTGCCAATTTGATGTAATATAAATTTTTGTGATATGATCTACTATGATCTCTTCTTTTTTTTGACTATTAAGGAATATTGGTATTGAAAATACTTTGGTTTTTTTTTTTGGAATCACAAGTGTCAAGTTCTCCTAGGTTGACCCTCTTGAGTTGGACTAACTTTATAGTCATGTAAAAGATCAAAGATAACACTCTTTTGTTAAGTAGACAATCTTGAATGATTTGATGCAAAAAAAAGCTGTTTTAGTGCTCAAAAGTGAATTGTTCCTAGACTGATTTCTCTTGTAATGCATTTGAGTTTCAAACATTTATGAATGATAATGAATGCACATTGAATGACTTCAAATACTAAGAAATAACAACTAATTGTATGAAACATGTATCAAGTCAGCTCATAATGGGTATTGAATAAGAAAAAGTCAATAGAAATTGAATTTGAATTTCATGAATCAATTTTGCAAGGTACAAGATTACTCCTACAGGCCACAGATTGACTTGTGACAAAAATGATACTAATATCATAATGATAAATATTTCAAAATAAATGCATGTATAAATATAAAAAATATTTTATATGATGCATATAGATAGAGATAAGATAAAATTTACGAGGATAACTATAAACAAAAAGAAGTAATAAATCAAAAAATAACTCAACTTTACATAAAATTACATTATTTAATCATGTAAATTAAATTATTTCATCAAAATAGACCTAAAACTAAATGAAAATTGGCATGAGTATGCAAATTTCAGTGTTACACGTCTCCTACCTTGATGTTGACCCTCTACTAATAATAAATATCAACTGGCTTGGGTGGGGGCCTAGCTCGATTGGCTAAAACATCTTGTTGTAGGCAAGATATCACGAGGTCTAGTCTTCCCCGTCCCCGTGGTATCATGTGAAAAAAGTTTACGAAGCACACTACAGTTTATAAAAGGGCTACCAAATAAAAAAAATATATCAATTAGACTTAAAGTGAGGCGCCTTATTTACTAGGTTCTTACCAACCAAATACATAGTGTACTAGATGATGCGAGGCGGAGACAAAAAAATCATACAATCCTATCATAAAGGATTCTCTTTTGTCTAAAAGCTTACAGTTCATTCGTATTGGGCACAAAATTCCAACACCTCTGAAAGTACCAATGCCTAAAGGCTTACAGATTATTCACATTCTACACTAATTTTCAAATGTTATGACAGTACAAAAGAGATTCTGAAATGCCTAAAGGGCTAAGGGCTTATTCATTATTCACATTCGACACTAAATCCCAAATTCTACGAAAGTACATGGCGTGGAAAAACCAAGATGGCCATTGTATTCCAAAAGCTCATAGACTGTCCAAAAATTTCTCAGAGGATTCAGATTCATTTTTTCGTTTGTGACAATCTTTTACATTTATAGCATGGAAAAATAAGCTTCAAATCCAAATTAGAAACTTTTCTTTTCTGTTGGGCAGCATAGATCTATTTAATAGCGGAACCGAAAATCCAAGCTTTCTTTTAATAACAATGGCGAAAGCTGAGTCCATAGATTTGCGGAGACACGAGTAGATTTGAAGCAGAAGCTCTGACTATCTGTTACTCCAACTATGGAAACTATGGCAGTAAAACCCTAATAATGCTTTGTTATTTGTGTGTAAGAGCTTGGAGTACTTTATGTGAAATATATGCTGTACTCTGAGATATATATTCACTCTTGTACAGGAAGGGAAAGAAAATTGCTGTAGCTAAAGGGAAAACATATTGCAGGGTGATTAAAAAAAGATGCGTACTTACAGCAGCATGGAGCAGTACAGATTCACTCCATACCGATGGGAGCGAATCGTCGCCGTTCAACGTCGTGTACGTATGTGCGAGTATAGCCTATTTGGCCGGTTTTGCTGAATAGACAAAGACGTTGCATACACGCCTTATACTGCAAAGAAGGAAGGCTCTGAAAATGTGTTGGGCTATTATAACACCTCCTGCAAAAGTACGGAGCATTTTGCCATTCATTTTTGTGCTAAAATGGGAACACCTCGCATGAGTTAAGATTAAACCTTATGGTCAAGAAAAAATACTATATAAATTTTTTGGTACTCTTAGTGTAGGTCAGAAGTGGTTGAAAAGTGATCTAGTTGTGGGAGAAGGCATTGTCAAAAAAAAAAAAGGGAACACTTCTTATGAGTTTTTGATTAAAAAAGTAGGGGAAAGGGTTCTTGTATTCACACAGAGAACAAAGATTATGTCTCACGATCAACACTTCAACAATAACAAAACAACCACACCAAAACAACAGACGGACAACAAAAGCAACAACAACAAGCCAATCGGTCAAGAAACAGACATCACTAGAAAAGCATTATAAAGTTCGAATAAAACAACCAAAAATCAGTAAACACCTCCCATGAGATAGATTAAACCTTATGGTCAAGAAAAAATAATATATAAATTTTTGTTACTCTTAGTGTAGGTAGAAGTGATTGAAAAGTGATCCAATGATATTGTTGAGTTGTGAGAGAAGGCATTGCCAATCAAAAGAAAAGAATCTTTGGGTTAAAGACATAAATTTATTGTATTGGATTTTACATTTACTTTATATTGCTTTAAGGTATATAAGTCTATTCTCTCTTGTTATGTCTTATATACATCTCCCATCTTTTTACTTAGTAAATTAGGCATCCTATTTCTTTTTTTCTTTTTTTTTTGTCATTTTTATCATTGTATTTATTTGTTTGAGTGACATAATGATCCTTTTGTATCTTTGTTTTCATCACTTAATTATTGTTTTGTATCTTTTTTCTAAGTGTTTTTATTGACCTTTAGATTTTCAGGGCATTTGTGCATTTTTGAAACTAGTGATGGATTCTTGAAGAAACCTAACACTCAAAGCAATCCCAAAAGTCCGAACTTTTGAGGAACTTTAGGACTTTGGAACTTGGTTTCAAGCTCCAAGTTCCACTTACCTTCCAACTCTCATTAATATTTATTGTTTTCTTGAGTTTTTGTTTTCTTTTTTGATCTCGAGTCCTCATATGACATAAGCACTTTGGAAACTAGTTCCAAGTCCAAACTTCCTTCTATGACTAGCCTCTTGCCAAACCTAAGCACAATTAACGATGCATGTGCAAGTTTGGTAAAACCTATATAATTGTTTCTTCATCATATTTTCACATATTAAACCTTTTATTTTTATTCTCTACAAAATATCTTGAGCCTTTACAAATTTGCAAACATGTTTTAAAATATTGTTCTCATGATTGATGGTTTAATTCTTTCTTAAAGTCAAAGAGGGCTCCTAAAATTTCTTGCCTATCACAAGTGTTTTCAACTCGTTGAATTGTTGTAGGTAGGTTAAATTCAACTAGTTTCCATTGATTGCGAATTTTTCAATGCTTATTTCTGTAGTGATGTTTTTTTTAAAATTTTTTTTAGACTGCAAGAATCGGTAGCACCCCATAAATTGCAGTGCGCTTGGTGAAATTTTTTCACGTGATTGGTGACACTGACATGATACACCCTTCAATACCATAGGGATAGGGGGAGATTGGACCTCGTGACCTTGCCTGCAATATGATGCTTTAGCCAATTGAGCCAGGGACCCCACCCATTTCTGTAGTGATGTTGATAAAATGTTTGATTCATCATTTTTTAGTAATGAGGGTTTTACATTTAAATCTTGTTACTAGGGTTTTGGTTTCATTAGTTTTAATTTTTGAATGAATAAAAATTTAGGCATCTTTATTTTAAGGTGTTAATAGGGTAGATTTTATTGACTAAATGAATCCATGAAAGACCTAGTTTTTTCCCAAACTTTGGCAATGCCCTAAATCCTTTGACCATAGGAATGTGATTAAGATGCAAACTTGGGACCTCTTGGTTCCTAATTCTTTCCTTAGTTTGATCCCCATGTTACAATTTTCACAAACTATTGAAATGGAGTATAGATCCAACATTGCACTTTGGACTCATCCATAAACCTTGTCAAAACTTATGATCCATGAGAGATTAATTTTAAAATCCTTTGTAAATTTATAAACATCAGGTTGTTATTTGGACTTAGAACCAAACCTCCAAATTCTAATCCTTTCCTCTCTTTACACCCCATTACGGGATACAAATTTTTCATTTAAATTCTTTTGGGTTGTGAACCTTGATAAGAACTTGGAACCTTTTTAAGTTCTAAGTTCCTATTCCCATTCATTCACCACAATATGCATCAATAAGAATTATTTTGAGGTTCAAACTTCAGGTCTTCCCACTTGAACTTAGAATGAAGTTACAACCTCCAATTTCCTCTTAGCCTCTACCCTCCATTCTATGAATGAAATTACAAGTTTCCACCTTAGATCCTCTCCCATAACTAGAATATAGTTTTACAAGTTCTCATTTACAAGTTCTCATTCCACTTTACCTTTTGATCCCCATTGACTTTATCATAAATCTTAGTTTATGGATTCTAGATTTGACTTTATACCATAGGTTCCAAGTTCCTTATCCTTCTTCACCCCCATGAACCTATGAATATTAAACATAAAACTATTAGCAAAGAAAATCTTGGACTTCAACACAAACTTCGAACCTAGTTCCAAGTACTTTTTCCAACACAACACTAGAGCATGCCATAAAGAAAAAACTAAAAAATTCCATACAACTATCTTAAGCCCCTCTAATGATCTAAATAACTCTTTAAGGGTTATGGAAGCTTATTTTTCCTATATATATACCTGGTTTTTTGGACCTCGAAACTAGCAGTTTGACAAACTGAATGATCATAGTGCAACCTTTCTAATAGCAATAAAAAGCCCAAAAGTAATTTCCTGGCCTATGATCAAGCCTATACACTCATACTATGACTATTAGAGAAGGAGATAATAATATTATCCTAGATATTACACTTGCCGCAATCTCATAATCTTTTTCCTTCCATTCAAAGCATCTTTAACTAGTCTAATAGAGGAAAATGTAGTAGAAGCTTTTGAGAAAGATGAAGTAGACAAAAATAGGCACTAAATAGAAAGGGGCCAATCAAGGAGAGAAAATATAATACAAATATGAACCCAATAATCACACCGTCATATTTCCAACAAGAATTTGAAGATGTCATTACTTCACTAAATAGGGCCATGCGAAACATAGATTCTAGATTATATCATGATTGAATGCTTCAATACATAAATATTATCTTTAAGGAAACTAAATTCATTGATTGGAACCAATTAGTTAGTGATATCCAATCAATGAATTTAGTGATAATATTCATACCTAATTGACCATAGTAATCACAAGCAATAAATTCACCATGAAATTGTATGTGTTTTATCTATTGGCTAGATAGATAGTCTTTTTTAGGATTGGTGGCCATAAAATCAGTATTTGGTGGGTGAAGAAAAAATTAGAGTGTGGCAATTATATGGGATCCACATCTTGAGTACAAGGAATCTAATAAATAATTTAAATGGTTCAATCAACCTTTTATCTTTCCCACAATCAACAAACTATTAGGAAGTGAACATGGTAGGTTGTTTGTAGAAGCCAAATAGTTGATAGTTGGCTAGAGAGATTAGTTTATTCAATTCTCTATGTTGATTATGTTAGACTAATAAGTTTCACTAGATCCCCTTATCTAGTACCAAGATTAAGTTAGTGTTTTTATTGGAATTATCAAGAAAAAATAGAGAAGTGCATAGAAAGTTCACAAAAAATTATAAGACCTAGGAGGAGTATAGTTTCCTTTCATATTGGGATCTTACAGGTCTATGCTTCTATTTTAAAATATTTGATTGCAGAATGAGATATGATCTTGAAGGGAACATAGAAAGGATGTTTGGTCCTAAGCATGGCTATGTATCTTCCATTGTTTTTTTTGGGTTGATTGTCAGGATGATAAAGGTGTTAGGAAAGAGGCTTCTATAGGCCAATGCTTTAGCAAATGCGAACCATGGAGATTAGAGGGGGAATTCCTTCAATTTCATTTAATGATGAGAATGTGTTAAATCTTTTTTATATGATTTATAAAAAATAATGATCAACCAATCCTATATATCAATTGCACATTGAAAGAAGGTCCTATAAAATAATGTGCAAAATAATAGAATATTTTAGTTTTTCATGGTTAAAATCCAAGATAGAACAATTTTAGAAAGAAAAATAAAATTAAATAAAAATAAAAGATAACTCTTTGTATTGCTAAAGAACCCAAGAAAACGCAAAGGATTTCTGAGAAAGAAAAAAATTAATGTTTTGAGTCTTTAGCAAATTTGTAGTAGGAAATGGAAAAGACAAAAGTAACCTACCATGCAATAGAATTTAGGGTGATATTGGGATTCAAATATGAACCATTAAAAGTAGTATATCCTTCTCAAGACCAATCCATGACTACAATTCCAAAAGAAGCCAAAGAGATAAAGGGGACATGAAAATTTCAATTTAAGTCTATCCCTTTCCCTGAAAAGAATCTTTCTCTAGTAAACTCACCAATTAGATCACCTCATATTGAGGTACCTATCACACCAGTTGAAAGGATTTTGATAATACAAGATAATAATAAAAGGTTAGAATGACTATAAATATTTAAGAATAACTACTTAATAAATATAAATTTAAAAAAACTTGGGTCAATCACCTCCAATAAAAATAAAAATAAATTATTAGACAAATAAATTCACTCATAATATTATGACAAACAAGTAGAAGAAGCATCATTCAAAGAAAACATAGAGTTAAAATTTGACAAAGTTGATTATAATATTGTGAAGAGTAACAAATAGAATAACATAAAAAAGGGGAACAAAAAAAGAGAGTCTAGTGAAACAAGAACAAGAACAACAACAATGTAGCTTAAGGTAATATAAGAAATGAGTTAAACTATATAGAATCTTCCTCCTATCCCAACATGGTTAAAAATGAACCTAAGAAAGAGGGAGGATGTAGTAATTAAACCGTTAGATATTGCTAGAATATATGTTGAAGTATAAAATAATAGAACAAAGAAGAATCCTATAATGATTTCTACTATAAGAGTGCATGAATCACAATTTTTTTTTGTTGAGATTGCTACTTCTATTGTAGATGAAGATGAATGAGAATTGACTACATCATATTATCATATATCTAGGATGAATTTATGAAAGAAATCCAAAGGAGAAGAAGTAATTTCTTTGGATACTACCATGGAAACAATAAAGATAAGAATGGATAAAGATGAGAAAACCAAAAGGGATTGGAAAAAGTAGCTAGAAAAAATTAAAATCTTTACCAAATATCTAATCACTCTACTAGCTCAACAATAGGGATCTCCCTCCAATACACTAGTTTTGATTTCGAAGCAGGAATTTAATTCAATACAACATATGAAAATAAGGTATCAAGCTATTGGTTATTGGAAGAATTTTTTTTTGACACAATCTAATAAAGTAATAGATATCACCTATCAATAATATGACCAAGTGTATTGGTTATAGAAGTTCATAAATTCGTTTACAAAGGAATTAAAAAAGAAGAGGATATATGACATGAGAATCTTCCAATATTGTGGGAATTAAATAAAATGAGTCTAAAAAAACTAAAACATGGAAGTATTGAGCAAGAATATGACACATATTTTGTAGAAAATTTTATAAAAGTTTTTGATTAGGAAAAATAGGTTTTGAAGGGAGCCCGAAAACCTTTACAATGGAGGAAAGTTGCTAACAAGAGAGAAACAATAACACTGATAGCCCACAAAATTCAAAAAAGTTGACAAAAGATAAAGCTAGATAACCTGTTAGCAACCCAAAAACAAAACATCAACATAAAGCTAAACAACCAAAAACAACAACAAAAAAATACAACATTTTATCAAGCACCTTGGCCAATTCCATATTATCCAAGATGACCCTATCATACATCTTGACCAGATCCTGAAGATCCTGGAACAAAATAGCTTCCCTTTTCTTAGTCTTGCTCCTTCTTCGTAGGCAGGGATCAATGTCCAAATTCTTCTCTTCGAATGGACTATTATTCTCATTATTATCCTCCAGGTTCATATGATTAACCTCAACAATGGCTGCCTCATGTTCACCCAAATCTAAAGACTGACTAGTCCACTTAATGGCTTTATCATTCAAAACCGACAAGCCCTTAGCACTAGTCTTCGGAGACTGATTGATAATTCAAACCATAGTCTGCAAATCATTGTTGATCTTTCTCATTCTTTCCTCCATACTCACTAACCACTCCTCATTGATCATTTGAACAAAAAGTTCCAAAGAGGTCAACCTTTCTTCATGGATTTTACCAAGTCTGTTGCCATCCACAACTAACTTATCAAGGATTACATTCATAGTCTTGACCTGACTTCTCACTATCCATTCCCTTTGATTGCAGTTCACTAACACCACACAAACATCTTTCCAGTCTTTAAGCTTAGTAGTTAAGCTCCTTCACTTCAGAAAAAATCCATTTCACAAGTAAGAGCAGGTTTCAAGTGTCCTCCTCTGCCATTCTACAAAATAGGTCCATATTAGTCTCCTTGCAATTGATCGACACAACAACAGGAATATCAAAATTTTTATTGGGTTCCTTCAACCCCATATTTTCCCTCCAAATCCTCCTCATCGGAGTCCTCAACCTGAATCACCTCCACTATCACTTGGTGTTTCTTAGGGATATTGGACAAATTAGCCAAAATTTCAAGTTGCTCTGCCTTAACATCAATCTGCTTATCTTGCTCAACATTATTACCAACAGGAAACTCAAAATCATTATCAAGAAATTCCATCAAGAAAATAGCTTTCCTTAGCCTCTGGAAGACTCCTAATAATCACTTACATAATGGCTTACATGCTTGAACAACACCCACATTCGTTACTAAAACATTAACCATTCACTTGTTTCAAACTAGCAATTCAGTATCATAATAGAACATAGAGTCAAAGTGGGTTTACAAAAACATTCATTTCATGTTTACTAATAAATCATCAAAATAAAGGTAATTTCTTGCAATATACACTAACTTTCGTTTATCTCATTACAATTTATTAATCTTTTCCAAAATAATATTTTCTTGATTTACACATTTAAATAAAAATACATAGAAGGCTGAAATACTTTAATAATAACCACAAAACACCCATGTATATTCATATACATACACATATATATAAATACATATATATATAATGTATATATATATATCTATATATATATTTGTACATATGCAAATATTTGATTAACATCAATATAGACTATTGTTGATAATTTTAAATGGAATAGTTTTATACGTTTATCTCTGTTTATAAATATATATATATACACCACATACAAGAATCAGTATAAGAGTCCAAGTAGTGCAAGGACTAAATCGAATATTATCGAATCCCTTATATGCAATTGAAATATGCATCCAAGTAAATAACATCAAATCCTTTATATACTCAATACACAACGATACCAATACAAAACATCAAGGAACCGATATCTACATTCAATATCAAACTAGGTAGTCTAATCTAAATTCAATATCAATCTAGGTAGATGAATACACCCTTTAGCCTCTCTAACCAACACAAGAGGCAAAGAAGGTAAGCTTCGAATTTCTATACAGGGAGGAGTTTTAAGGATAAATGCAATTCTTAGTGAATGTTAAATCTTGATAAGTTTGAATGGAAAGGATGGTTTATAGATTATACATCAGCCTAGTTAATGGAAGCACCCCCATACACACCTATAGATCCCCAATAAATATAAAGATATGTTAAAGTCATAGTTACACACACAACAAATTCTATAGGCCGGTTGCATTCAATATGCATTACCAAATATAATAAAAGACTGGAAGTTGCCAATACAAACTCACCCCAGTATAAAGAGGGGATGTCAACTCAAATAGAGGGAATGAGATAAAGAATACTTCAGTTTACAAGGTGCCATTGAGGAGTAAGCTTTTGTTTATGATAAAAAGACTTGGTTAACAATGAACTCACCTAATTCAACAAATTGACTACATTCAGCCAAATGGAAGCTTATTACAGTATCCAATCAAAGGACAAGGCTGCGACTATGAGGGAGAATAATTATTGATAGCCATAAGTCTAAAATCCATCGAATGGAGAGATATATGTATTTTCTGAGACAAATTGTCAAGAACAGGGGCGGCGGCCTGAGGGTGCCATGCTTGGTTAAGATAATTGTGAACATGGGATTTTAGAAACAATGCTATCGAATGACAAATCCACATGGTAGAAGCTACAGGGATGGCCTAATACCAATTTAAATTATATATAGATATGGGCATGCTTTATTGAAACAAGAAGGGACGGTTGAATGCATGTTGGCTAAAATAAGACCAATGGAATACATTCACTATGTAAGGACAACCAAAGCCATGGATTCCCCAAGT
The DNA here is from genome assembly GCA_007258455.2 of Sequoia sempervirens. NCBI lineage: Eukaryota > Viridiplantae > Streptophyta > Pinopsida > Cupressales > Cupressaceae > Sequoia > Sequoia sempervirens. Next base: position 377,451,745 of record VDFB02353493.1, read on the forward strand.
TGAATCTTTCAGAGAAATGAGTATTACAGAGACGTTGCATGGTGCACACTATGAATAGAAAGCATTTGAAAATAACAAAATCTCTGCCTAAAATTATTGAACCAAATAGCTACCGAAGGAATGGGAAATGAGATTTGAAGATAATCAAAAGAGGGGCAGAGGTTTACACCCAAATCAAAAAATTGAGACATTTAACCATTATTGTAGCTGAAAAGCTTAAAAAGGAATTACAGTCAAAATGGAGAAAAGAATACATAGCAACAATTGATGGGGCACTCAGTAATTTAACAATTTATTATTTTCTTCAAGCAATATAATCTTGCAATATTCATTTCTGAGCAAACATTATAACTCAGAGAAAGCATGGAACCTGGATTATTTTGAGTCACAGAGCTGAGAGTTGAAAGTGTTATCAGGTCTGAATCCTAGATGCAGCTTCAACTTCCTCCCAAGAGCTTCAATCTTCTAATTAAACTCTACTCCAGTATAAAGCCTCCAAAATAGTATAACCCTAAGCCTCCAAGCTACAAAATCAAACTTTCAAGAACCAAAAACAAGCTCCAAGAACCAGAACAAGAAACTCCCATGCACAAAATGCAAAATTAGTTTTTCCCCCAGAAAATAATCCAAAATCCCCTCTTCAGTTAACTCCCACTAATTAATTTATTATCCTCCACTATCCGTAACTGCATTCTTCATTGAATTAACTAATTTATTTTCTCCACTGTTCACAATTTATTCATCTTGTAATTATTTTTATAATTTTTAAATGATATCTTAAGATTTACACACCAATGAATTAAAAAATTAAATATGAATTTATTAATTTAATTCTTCAACTCCAACTTTGTTTGCATATTATCATAATTTAATACATTTACATTAATATTTCATTTTTAACCATTAATTCCAATTTATTTAAATCAAATAAATACTTTATTAATAATTTATTTAATTGATACTTCAATCATATGCAAGCTTTTATTTTATTATTCCAAGGCCTTTAATTTCAATACTTTCTATTTAACGAAATAATCAAACAAGGCACAATCATGTACATTACTCAATGAACATTCTATCAAGCAATACCTGACCATATAGCGAAACAGAAGACAAAATGACAATAACATTGACAACACAACTCAAACTGACCTTACAGATGGGGTGTGACACACAGATACTCATCCTTGACAAGGATGATGGCTCAATGTGGGGGACTTGATGCTACCTCCGAATCAAAAACCTCCATTGGAATTAAGGCATGCTCAAACTTGAAAATCCAGGTGGAGTTTATTCCTAGTACTTGCAACCTGCAACAAACCACACGGTCGAACATGTATATAGACAAACAAACAAACACACCGTGAAGGGAAAATCGCAGCATCGCAGGGTACTCGCAAGCGAGTGATGTGACCCTGTTCCCCTTCACCAAAACATTGACACACAATACACCGATATCAAATCATGATAGAACATACATACAATAAATTCATAATACTCATATCAATGATAACTCCCATAACAATTAAACTGATCTACTAACCATGATATAAGCATAAAACATTAGATATAACAGTGTCATCAAATATCATCATAACTAAGCATCAAAGTGTCATAATATCCAAGTATCCTTAAATAGGTAGCATCAAGTCCAAATACATCTATGTAAGTGCCAGAAACAAAAAAGGCAAACAAAGGGGCACTGCAATGTTTTTAATTTTGTAAAAATATATGAATATTAATAAAAAATATTTTGATTGAGTTACTAAATTAGTATATTAATTTTTTGTGTGTAGTTTTATATTTTTTTATTTCTCTAATAAATTCTTCTAAATTTTATGTCTACATTATTGATGATTGGGTTTTAAACGTTCATCATATTGTGAATATAATCAATTTCACAAGATTTAATACATAAAGTTAGAATTTGTAAGTTGAAATCACTCTATTAGTTAATTACATTCTCATTTCATTTTTCTTTGTAGACATCTAAATTTAATCACTCCCATATGATTAAATTTACTCCCTTTTCGTCTATCATATTAAATATTAATTTATTAAATTAATATTACACCTTTTATCTCATATCTGTAAAGTATTTAATTTAATAATTAAATGCTTTGTCTTTCACCTTCTTCCTCTCTAAATTGAATAAATATACCCATTTATTTAATTTAGTCATTTTTTCCCTTTTGATTTAAAATCAATTTAAAATTCTTCATTTTCTCTCATTGTCACATCCTCCATGATCTTGCTCTAATCTGAATTAATTTAATTAATTCATGATTATAATAATCAAAGGTTATGTCACATCCTCCTACATTTGCCACTTGCCTCTAATCTTCCATTAATTAGTCTAATCCAATATTTGCACAACCTTAACCAAGGTCATTAGCCATATTTAGCACCACTTTTTAGCCAACCTTTGCATTTATCTCCTTTTAGCATTGACCCTCTTTCCCATGTGAATTTTTAATTCACATTTATTTATCCTAGATCCTAAGGCTTCTAGAACCTTGGACTTGTCACATCTTCCACATGTGACCAAATCCCACCTTTTTGGAGCTCACCTTTTATCCTTTAGATCCTCCTAAGAATGTGAATTTTAAAAATTTATATCCCCAACCACCTCTCATTTTCCCATGTAGATTTTTGAGGAATTCCAAAATTCCTCAAATGTCCCTTTCACTCTCACTTGGGGACAAGGAATCCCTTTTTGAGGAAATCTCCTCACTTCCCAAGGTGCTTGGAAGGTACTTGTCCTTCCTCCACCTCATGTACCTTTTTGACACCTCACTTACACCTCATCTTCTCTTAGCCACTTCACCATCCACATGTCAAGATGTGAGGGCTTGTGGGTTCTCAACCCACCATAGCCCTTCATCTTGACCTTGTTGGATGCATCTCAACCCGTTGAATTCTCTAGAGAATTCAAAATCTCTTATAAATACCCCCTCCTCAAGGGCATTTTTAACTTTTTGATTTTGAGCAACCTTATGCTGCCAATTTGCATTCTCAAGCATTTACCATCACTTAGCCATCTATTTTGATCATTTTGCATATTCAATCTTGCATTTAGCCACTCAAGAAGCCATCTAAGGAGCACACAAAGTCATCCAAATCAAGGGCCAACTAAGGAGTCTTCAACAACAAGGAAGGTATAATCATTTGTATCTCATTTTATCTAGGAGTCTCAACAAGAAGGGAAGGTATAATCATTTGCATCCTATTTTGTATCTATATTTTCCTCTTGTTTTGTCACTTTAGGCTGAATCTTGAAGTGTCCTTAGTCTTTATCACTTCATTTTAGTTATTTTGGTACATTAGGAGTAGGGTAAAATTTCTCATACACATTTTGCATTATGGGACCTTGGCCAAACGGGTTCTTGCATTTAACCTTCTTATTTTGCTAAGTATTTTTAGAAAAAGTCGCAAAGGCAAGCGCCTCTTCTCGCTTTTACTTCGGCCAGCCAAGTAAAGGTGAAGCCTCTGCACTGTGAGAAAGGCGAAGTGCTCCCTCTCTATCCCCATCAACAACAGAGAAAGGAGGAAGCTCCTCTACTCTTTACCAGAGGCGGAGTGCCCCTCTCGCCATCAAAGGCGTAAGCCTTGTCTCACTGCAGCGCATAATCTCTATATCCGACAATTTCTACTTTTCTCTAAATGTACTTTGTTTGCAGTTAGGTGCATACTCTAGAAGGCCTGTTCTCACTGACTTCTGGTAAGAAGGCTAACTTCCTTTCTTTAAAATCCAATTAAAGTTCTAGAGGGCGTGATTAATGCCCCTTCCATCCGAGCGTTCTTTTCCCTGAACCTTTATCAGCAGAGTACAGCGGAAGCTAACTCCCCATTCTTGGTTGTGCCGGTGAAGTGTCCCATATTGAGACATGGAAGGCCCCTTGTTCTGGTTACAGTTGTGAGCAGCGCCCTGTTTTGCGATGCCGAGGTTGGCGGTGTCTCAAAACAACGACAGTTTGGAAGGTAAAACAGTCATTTTAGCTTCGTTTTTCCTCTCATTTTTTGCTATTTTCAAGTAGTAACCCTCTAACATTATTTTGGCAAGAATATTGGTGTTTTTTGCTAATGTTTTGTAGCATATTATGGCATAATTGACCAAGAACGAAGGAAAAGACAGCTAACATTTGTTTGCAGGGCCATCTATTTGATCATATTTTCAGAAATTATCCTTGTTGTTTTGGAACATAGTCTAATTAGGGAGAAGAAGACATTGCTTGCCGTGGTTTGTCTACTTTTCATATTGTGTCACTCCATAGTATTTCTTTAATTTGTTTTCACTTTCCCCTCAATCTCTGTAGAGCCCTCAAGTAATTAGAGCTAGTGTCTCTTTTTAGTGGACCTCGGCTAGATTTCCATCACCCCAAGGATCAGAATTTAAACCACGCTGCACTCCATGGGGTAGACATGGGGGCAATGAAAGTTGTACCCCAATCCAGTCACGTCGTAATTGATGGAGCGTCGAAGCTAGGGTGATACCTAGATAGATGTGAAGAGTTGGTCCGAACCTTTCAGTATCTCGCTGGGGTTCTTGACTCACGCTTGTGACGGTCTGGTGTTCATGGTTGTGCCTCACATACCGAGAGTATATTGAGGACTCCCTAGAAGCCTTGTGCATCCTAGATTAAGACCTTTCTTTGCCATACCCTTAACATTAATCATAGGATTGTGCTTGCTTGAAGTGTTCTCTTGTGAAAAAATCATGAAATCTTTGATACTTTGGCCTTACTTTATCATTTTGAGTCCTTGCCATAGCCATTACCATCAAAACCAAGCTCTGTCTTACTACAGAAAGGCGAAAGCGCCCCCTGTTTTTGCTGCAGAAAGGCGGAAGCGCCCCTGTTTTGCTACAGAAAGGTGGAAGTGCCCTTTGTTTTGCTGCAGAACGACGGAAGCGCCCATGTTTTGATGCAGAAAGGCGGAAGCACACCCTGTTTTGCTGCAGAAGGGCGGAAGCGCCCCTGATTTACTGTAGAAAGCTATCAACGCCCCTAATTTTTGCTGCAGAAGGGCGGATCTGCCCTCTTGAACACCCGAAATCGCCCCATTTAAATCCGTTTAGCCTTTAAACCATCATTTAACCATTCCCAACCATTATCTCATCATCCTAAGCCTCCGTTTTGTCACTCTAAACCTCCAAAAACCTCCATTTTACCATTTTAAACCTCCATCTCATCATTCCAAACTTCCGATTAGCCATTCTAAATCCCCATTCATTCTTCACAATTATCTTTAATCTACCCGTTCATTTTAATTTCTCCCTAATCCATTCAAAATTCCATACCCTCACCTAACGACCGTCATAATTTTTACCATTTACATCACTAAACACCACCCATAGCCAAACCGTCCTAACCTTGTATTACAAAGTGGATACCTAAATTGACCATAGCACTTGAACTTGATTATTAGTCTTTGACTTTGACCCCAATTAATTTGCTTCCATCTTGAGGTAAATTCGGTGTCGTAAGTTATCATCCTCGGCCCAATCAATCCATTCCTATCTTAAGGTGGATTTGGTGTTGTGATCATCCTCTTAATCAATTAAAGCTCTTGGTCATTAAAGGTAACTTCCTTTGGTTAAACTCAAGGTCTCTCTCACATCCATTATCATCCAATCATACCCATCTAGTTATCCAAATCTATCAAAACCAATCATTTGATCAAATTGTCCAATCAATCAAATCACATCCGTTCAACCGATTCTATCCTATTGATCTTAATAATCCAATCCAAGTCAATCAAAATCCAATCTTGCCAAATCCAAATCCGATCCCATCAAAATCGGATCCAATCCAATATATCCCAACAAAATATGATCAAAATCCAAGTCCTACCAAAATCACACCTCATCCAATCACAATCAAATCATTCGTCAAAAGCATTTCTATAATCTACTCATAGCACATTTGCATGCCCATTCAGACCCGATCACAGGCAAAGAAAATGGCCGACCATCAAGCCCAGAATGCCCAATCAAACAATCCTCAAGATCCCAACAACACAATGAATGTCTCATCAGATCCTAACAAGGGTACCAACATCCCTCCTGATCCTCATAATGGTACTTCATCGCACTCTAACACCGAGAATCAGAATAACTCGCCACATGGTGAAGAGAGTATGGTTAATCAACCTGAACTCACACTTGAAGAACATTTTAGTAATCCTGCCAATGTGCAAATGACTGACCGTCTACTTGAAAAACATGGGGGAGAAATCTTGGCCCACCTAATTGAGAAGGGTGTCAAACCCCCCTTGGGTGTTGACTTGTCCAAATATAGGTGTACCCCATCTAACGTACTCCAAGGTTCACAAAATGCGCCGGAAGGTTCATACTTCCCTAATGTTCCTCCAGTTGAGGGTTGGCATCAACCTGAATTTGGAAATACCATTCTCTATCAGGTTAACTATCCCTCACACGCTTCAACCTCAGTTATGGGAGGTCCTCAAGTGCCTAATCCCAATAATCCCTTTGCCTATGGTATGCCACAAAATGTTCCACAACCTCCGCCATTAACGTTAACAACACCCCCTCCTCTGAATCAACCTACAATCAACATTGGGGGTACCTCCTTTACCACATCGCTTCCACCTCTTGGGACCACAAATCTACCATCTCAACAGCTTCCCCAATCCAACATTCCACCTCAATTACCTCCATAAAGCACACCCCAGCTGAACGTTTCGGGTGGTACCCAACAACCCCCTTTACAAAACACCTCTACGCTACCTCCGCCATCTCATCAACAACAACCTATACATAATACTTTGGCCTCTTCACAACAACCACCCTACCAATCACAAGGTAATCCATCTCGACCTATTGCTCAGCCCATATCCCCCTTTCTCACATCCCTTTTGCGTTCGCAGGCTCAACCACAACACAATATCCCATCTCGACCCATACAACCTTTGACGTCACAACAACAACCTCCCCAACACTACTACTATCACAATCAGCAACAATTTCACCAACAACCGCTTTATGTGACCTCCCAACAATCACAACAATACCTTCAACACTAACAAACCAACACGCAACGTCCCATCCAAGTTCCTCAACAACCTACCCCACACTTTTATCAAACAAATCCATACTATACCCCACAACAACACCCCTCATATCAACAAAATCCTCCGTCTTACCAACAAGCCATATCGTCATCCAATCATCCAAATCTGTATTTCAACAATCCGATGCCCTTTCAGCAGGATCCTTTATCATTCTATCATTAATATCCCTCCAACCCGCCACCAGCTAGCTCAGATTTGTTGGAAATCAAAGCCGCACTTAAGGACCTTCAAGCTGGGGCTACCAAACAATCATTCAAATTTGAGGACATATGCCCATATCCATTTGATCCCTCCATCTCATTAATCCCATTTCCTAAACATTTCGAGATACCAAAATTTGACAAATACAAGGGAAACAAAGATCCTAAGGCTCACTTGCAGGAGTTTTATTCCCAGTGTCAAGAAGTTATGTAAAATGACAACTATCTCTTGCGCTTGTTCCCACGAAGCCTGGCAAGCCACGCCCTAGACTGGTTCATGACTCTCGAAAAAGGGTCCATAAAAACCTTTGCAGACCTGTCAGAAAAGTTTGTATCCTACTTCTCTTTCAATTTGGAGAAGGATACAGACACCTTAGATCTCCTCAAGGAGAAACAACGTGAGGGGGAAACCTTTACCAGCTACCTACAACGGTGGCGTGCATTAGCAAGTCGAATGAAGACCCCTCTGAAAGAGAAAGACATGGTCACTCTTTCCGTGGAAAACTCTCATCCTGACATGGCCCATAATTTTAGATTACATTGTGTCACCACCTTCGTGGAGATAGTAGAAAAAGGACCCATCCTGGAACATGCCCTTATTGCCAAAGGACACATCAAAATACACAGTCATGATAAAGAGAGGTCATTTGGAGATAAACCACGATTCTGGAATAAGAACAAGAATGCGATGAATGACGGCGTGACAGACACTAAACATGTCCAAGTAGCTAATGCATCCCAAAAACAACAACTGTCTGTACCCAATGCCATATCTGTACCACAGGGGACACCTCGTCCTCCTCAACAGTCAAACCAAAACAACCAGGGGAACACCAAACGTCAATATGCCCAATTAGGAGAACCTCTGAGTGTTGTTTTTAATAAGTTGTTACAAATCAATTACCCCATCACGTATCCTGTCACCAAACCATTTGATGAGTCCAAACCCAAGCCTGAATGGTTTAAAGAAAATGAGTATTGTGAATTCCATAAAATCAAGGGACACTCTTTGAATAAGTGTCAAGGTCTGAAAAACTACGTTCAAGATCTCATTGATCGAGGTGATATCAAGGTTGACCCCAGTCAAGCTTCGTCATCCAATGCTCAATTACAGATATATCAAAATGCCTTTCCGAACCATAATCAAGGCCCAAGCACATCTAATAGTAATCCCCAAGGAAACAACAAAAATAATATGAGTTACAAGAATGTGCCCTTCAATTACGAGGGTGTTATTCATTACATTGAGCAGGTGGAACCCCGGGTATCCATGATACATGTGAAAGCCAAAGACCCTCAATGTGCTGTTACTACACGATGAGCCCGCATCACTGTCCCTACAGCCTCTGCACCCGCCCACTCAACTCTTGTAAGCTCTCAGTACAACATCCTTGATCACTTAAGAAAGACCCCTGCTCATATATCCATCCTGGATTTGCTTAAGTCTTCCTCGGTACATCAAGAAATCCTCAATAGAGCCCTGTAGGAAAGCCATGTGCCAAATGACATCGACCCCACGCAATTCCAAGCTTTGGTGGGACACCTGGCTTTGTCTCATCACCTGCACTTCAGCCAAAATGATATGCCAAATATCGATGTCAATCATAATCACCCCTTACATATCGAAGTCATGGTTGCTCGCCATAAAATAAAAAGAGTCTTGGTAGATAATGGCTCTGCCCTCAATTTGTGTACTTTGAAATTCATAAAATAGGTGAGGTATACTCAAGCGGACTTAAGTAACTAGATCATCACAATCAAAGCCTATGATAATGCAGAAAGAAATTCAGAGGGAATTATTAGTCTTCCTATCCAAGTGGGACTTGTGCTTCAGTATACTACCTATCATGTCCTTGATCTAGACTTACCATATAATCTTCTCCTAGGCCGCCCGTGGCTCCATGCTATGCAAGCCATCCCCTCCACGTTCCATCAGTGCCTAAAGTTCCCCGTCAACGGACAAGAAATCACCATCTATGCTGACCCCCAACCATTTGAATATTGCCGCGCTTTAGAAGCGTCATTTCCTCATTTACATTATTGTCCCAGGGTTGAAATGGGGGCATCCTACTCATCATCTGCTAATCCGCCATCCACCGCGATAACCACTTCATCCCCCACCAAAGATCCTACTGTCACCAAAGTCCAGATCATTGACAAAGGGTGTGGTGAATACAAAATGCATACGACTCTCAATGTAGCAACCATGCCACCGTCACCACATGAGTATGGTCAACCCTCACATACTACACAAAAGGAAGACAAGACTATCACCTTCAGTGGTAAAAACATCCCTACCACCACTTTCAGATCCCCAAGTGTCAAGATCGATGCACCAGAAGAGGACATAAGCCAATGGGTCTATCGAGAAGAACCCCAGCCGGACCCTCCTCTAAAGGAGTATTTTCAAGAAGCATATCCATGGTCAGCTAAGTTTGCAGAAAAATATAACTACCAAGGTAAGGGCCTAGGTAAAGAAGAACAAGGGCGGTTGCAACCTATTGATACACCAAAGTTACCAAAAAACATAGGCATTGGGTATGACAAGAAACAGAAAAGCCCTGCAACATCATCAAATACTTCCAATAGTATCACCGTGGACGATGGCTCATTGGAAGACATACTTGAGGAGGAGTCCATCATACGTGCATATGATGACGTCGATCACACCGACTTATCATCCATGTTCGAATGCCTATCTGTCTGTACTATTAGCCTATCCCTTTGTCACCCTGAACTTATCGATTGGGACCTACATAATACCACACCTGTCAATATGTCTGCGGATATATATGTCAACCTTATGGGATTGGGGGAGGATGAACACTCCAGTCGCAAAAATAAGAATAAGAAAAGTAAAAAAGGGTCATCTAGTGAAAACCTCCCTAAGGCACTTCTTGACCTTGAAAAAGTAAAAATAAAGGACGCATCCGATGGCGAAAACCTTAAAGAGGCGCTAGACGATGGAGATGTTCATCTTCCCCTTGTAGGAACTCAGTTATCTACCCGATCATCCATCCTGATTGAAGAAACTCAAGAAGTTAATCTGGGTACTGCAGAAAATCCTAAAATTACCTATATGGCTAAGTCACTCTTAGAGTAGGAGTATCCAGTCATCATGCAGCTACTTCGAGAAGGGATCATCAACTTTGCTTGGTCATATTCAGACATGCCAGGCTTAGACCCTGCCTTAGTAGTTCATCATCTAGACGTTCACCCAGATGCCAAGCCTGTCAAACAAAAACTCCGCAAGATGCATCCGCAGGTCGCATTGCTAGTCAAAAAAGAATTAGAAAAGTTACTAGAGGTAGACTTTATTAGACCAATTGACTACTCTGAGTGGATCTCCAATATAGTACCAGTTGCCAAACCAAATGGAGACATTCGGGTCTGCACGGACTTCAGGGACCTTAACAAGGCCTGCCCAAAAGATGACTTCCCTCTGCTTAACATTGACATGTTGGTCGATCTCACAGCAGGACATGAAATGCTCTCCCTTATGGATGACTTCTCTAGTTATAATCAGATTCGAATTGCACCTGAAGACCAACATAAGACCGCCTTCACAACACCTTGGGGTACTTTCTGTTACAATGTTATGCCCTTTGGTCTCAAAAATGTAGGGGCAACATATCAGAGAGCGATGACGGTCATCTTCCATGACCTCATCCATATCATCATGGAGGATTATGTTGATGAATTACTAGGAAAATCAAAAACACGAGCAGAACATCCTACTATCCTGAAGCAGATCTTTGAACGGCTAGAACATTACAAGTTGCGGCTGAATCCAAAAAAGTGTGTCTTTGGGGTTACATCAGGAAAATTGTGAGGTTTTATAGTCTCCCGAAGAGGTATTGAAGTTGATCCTGCCAAGGTAAAGGCTATTTTGGACATGCCACTTCCACGCAATCTGAAGCAGTTAAGAAGCCTCCAGGGGAAGATGCAGTCCATCCGTCGGTTCATAGCCTAGCTAGCAGATAAATGTCAGCCATTCACCCATCTTTTGAAGAAAGATTCCACCTTCCGATGGACCCCGCAGTGTCAGATGGGTTTTGATAAAATTAAAGAATATTTAGCTCATCCACTGATTTTGATGCCGCCTATTCCAGGAAAACCCCTCTTGCTTTACATCTCTGCTACTTCAGTCGCACTGGGGGCATTGTTGGCACAACATGATGAGTCATTCAAAGAGAGGGCAATCTACTACATCAGTCGAACACTAGTTGGCTATGAGTTAAATTACTCCCCCATAGAAAAAGCTTGCTTCGCACTAGTTTTCAACACACAGAAACTCCGTCATTACATGCTCAGCCATCTAGTCAAATTAATCGCCAAAATTGATCCCCTGAAGTATCTGTTATCTAGAACCACTCTAACTGGCCGCATGGCCAAATGGGTCATGCTCCTAAGTGAATTTGACATAGAATATGTAGAGCGAAAAGCCATAAAAGGACAAGTAATAGCTGATCAGTTGGCTGAGGCACCATTAGTAGATGCCTATCTGTTAGACACTGAATTCCCAGATGAAGAAATCTACACAGTTACAGAAGCACCAGCTTGGATGCTATATTTTGATGGCTCATACACTCATAGTGGATCTGGGGTAGGAATTTTATTAGTTACCCCTCAAGGTGACTACATCCCAAAATCATTCAGGATAGCATTTCCATGTACCAACAATATGGCATAGTATGAAGCTCTCCTCACCGGCCTCAAAATTGCAAAACAGTGGCACATAACTCATCTGAATGTCTTTGGTGATTCTTTGCTAGTCATTAGACAAGTTAATGATGAATTCCTCATGAAAGATGATAAACTGTTACCCTATAAATGCATGGTGGATGATTTCAAGAAATATTTCACCTTCATACAGTTTGACCAAATCCCCTGGGTACAGAATAAAGCGGCAGATGCAATGGCCACTATTGGTTCCTTGATTGACATGCCTAAAGACTGAACAAAGTGTGAGTTTCTTGTTGAACAACTTTTAATCCCTGCATATGATATTCCTGAGACTGACATGGTGTGCGATATTGTAGGTCCCGCCTCGCGTTGGTATCAAGACATATACACTTATCTTCGTGATAATATCATACCCCCAGAACTTACACCCAACCAACGTAAATCCTTAATCCATCACTCTTCCCGATACATCATTGTTGGTGATACGCTTTATCATCGCGGGTATGATGGAATCCTCCTTAGATGTCTGAATGAGACTGAGGCCAGCACGACACTAACGAAAGTACATGGTGGTATTTGTGGAGCTCACTCAAATGGTATGGCTCTAGCCAAAAGGATCCTACGGGTTGGATATTACTGGCCTACATTGGAACATGATGCTTGCAAATTTGTGAAGAAGTGCCTTCCATGCCAACAGCATGCAAATTTGATTCACGCCCCAGTACAAGATCTTCAGCCCCTCTTGGCACCGTGGCCCTTTTCTCAATGGGGTTTCGACTTGATTGGCAAGATTTACCCACCATCATCCGACGGTCATACATTCATAATTACCGCCACTAAGTACTTCACTAAATGGGTGGAAGCAATGCCACTCTCACAAATCACCAGTATCCAAATCTCTAAATTTATCCTTTACCATATTCTCTGTAGATATGGTATCCCATCTACCATCCTCTCCGATAATGGAAAACCCTTCAAAAACCAAGCCATGAAACACCTTTGTGACACCTTCCATATCCAACATCGTTGGTCAACACCTTATTACCCTCAGGGCAATGGTCAGGGAGAAGCAACCAACAAGACCCTCATCTGCATCCTCAAAAAGGTTGTCAATAACACTGGACGAGATTGGCACCTCCATATTCATCCTGCCCTCTGGGCATACCGTACATCCATCTGCACCCCAACAGGCGCCACCCCCTATTCTTTAGTATACAGTGCTGAAGCCATCTTGCCAATCGAAGTTGAGCTTCCATCACTAAGGATTTCTCTGAAGAATCTTATCAACGAAGAAGATGCTCATGTTGCACGGCTTGCATAGCTAGAATTACTGGACGAACAAAGAATAAAAGCCTATGATCACCTACAAGCATACCAAAATTTCCTCAAATGTCATTACAATAAAAAGGTCCGTCTTAGACAATTCCAGGTTGGTGAGCTTGTTCTAAAAAAAAACCAACACACTCAACTAGACCATGATAAAAAGGGAAAATTTGAGGCAAACTGGTTAGGGCCTTATATCATAGCCACCAAATATGGATCTAGGGCCTACAGGTTGACTACTCTTGAAGGAGATCCCCTTGACGAACCCGTCAATATCCTCCATCTGAAGAGGTTCTACGCCTAAGTCCGTTTGGTAACCCCACCTAAATCAGAAAATAAAAAAAAATAAAAAAAGTAATAAAAAATAAAAATAAAAATAAAATAAAATAATTCAAAAAATAGTAAAGAAAAATAAATCCGTCCTATGGTGAAAACCACCTCTTGGTGGCGCCTTGGATAAGTATGGATGGTGAAAACCTGTCAAACAAGCGCCATCCGTAGAGGGCTTAATCATTATCTACCTAACTTTCTAGTTATTTTATGCTTTCATCCACACTATCATCCTCACCTACCTCAGCCTGCACCACTTGGTATTTGTTGATTGAGCATTGGACAACCCCTCTTGTCTATCCCTCATCCTGAGCATTTTTATATCCCACTTTGAGCTTAGGTCTTTCCCTTTGTCGGTCGGTCTTTCTCGTCATGTAGGATCATCCATCGTGTCGGTCTCCATCTAGATCTCATCCTCCTGCGTCACTTTCATCTTTTATCGAACTACGTTGCCCCTGCGCTTTCACGTAGGCAAGGTTGGTCATTTGATCCTCCCCCAAGGCATTTGTCTGTCGTGTTTTGGTGTCCTTCATCATCGGTCACCATTGTCTTCTTTCTGCTTTATCCATGGTCTTTTTCCATGAACTACGAGGGCTCTGCGCTTTCACGTAGGCAAGGATAATCTCTGATCGACCCCCGAGCCCCTAGGTCTTTAGGTTGTGTCCTGTCTTCCTTGTGTCATGACATCAAGCTGCACTCCTATCTAGCTAGTTCTTAACAAACAAAGATCCACTTGTATCAACAAATCTAATCAGTTTTGAAAATCCTACATCATATCGATCTTTTTGCTTAGTATTCATCATAGGTCTCAATAGGATGCATCTTTCCTAACAGACCTCATCAATTCCATCTACCCCCTTGATCCTATGGCAAATGACATTTGAAATTGATTGCGATCTTTTGAGGCTTTTGGTTTTTGTTTATCATTTGAGCTCCCTATCATCACTTGTCAAGGCCGCCATAATCCATCATATTATGGCGTGTTTTGATTGGTCCACATAGGGGCATATCTTGATCTTTTCTTTGATTGTGTCTTCTGGTTGTCCCACATAGTACCCACCAAGATCCCCGAGGTCTTGTGTTATGCTGGGACATCCTTTTGTGCTTGTGGTTATCTCAATACCTGGCCCGACCAAAGTCTTTCTTTGGGACTTTGGGGTGTTGGGATAGCCTTCTTGACTGTGATGTTTGTTTCATGCATTAGGCCCTAATGCGCCTTGGTTCCACATACCTTGGCATTGGGTGTCTCATGCTATAGCAAAAATCAGTGCTCTGAAGATGGCAAAATCGTATTAGGATTGCATTTCATAATCATGACCATTGCTTTACATTCATCCTATGATTTTGGTTGTGCAAATATTTCTCCTCCATCCCCTATTCTTCTCAGGATACTAAAAAGTTTTTGACAGGTGCACACTCATACCATGTCTGCATGCATCTTCCACTATCACCTACGACCCTATGAACACTTATAATGAAATAATTATATTTTAGATCCATACATTTACACACTATCTTAGGTTCATCCATAATATCGCCACCTGCAATGTCAAGTGTTAGGCCCACCATCAATACCATCATAGTACATCCATTACATCCTGCATCACACATATTAGTCGAACATGCATATAACCATCATAAACATATAAAATATAAACATTTATTGTGTCATCATAAGCATATCACCATCTATCTTACACATGTACATCATATAATTCACCATACATGGGAATAAAAATCACCACCCATTACACCCTGCATATTAGTCGCACATGCACATAACCATCATAAACATATAAAACACAAGCATTCGTCGCATCATCATAAGCATATACACATCTATCTCAAACATAGGCATTCATCATACATAAGAACAAAAATTGCCATACATTACATCCTGTATTGCCATCATACATAAAAATATAAATATATAAAAACATCCATACATGTAACATCCACAAAAGTCATCATAAATAACTGCCATCATATGACCATCCACATATGCATTATACACATAAAACATGAGGTCAATAAGAGCTATCATATATAAATATACCACAAGTCCACAAGTACATTTCATAGTCAAGAATAACATATAATAATGCTGTCGATGTCATCACAATCTGTGACCATCATATACAAAACTCATCCAATCAAAACACCAGTACAAGGTCCTGCACATATCCACTGCACCTTTGCACTATCCATCTACCCTGCACCTGTCAAAAACATAGTATCCTGTGATCTACCAAATGAACTCCCCACATCTGATCTCTGTGGAGAATCCGGTACTGATCCCCTGCTTGGTGAAACCCCTGGTGAATCACTGTAACCTTGGGTCTGTGTCCCCAATGATTGAGATGGCACTGGCATCTGAGGTGTCTGCCGGGTATAACAGAATGTCCACTGTGCCGGATCAGGAACTGTAGAATAATATGCAGCCATCCAAAACCCTACCTCTCTCATGATCTCCTCTCGCTCTCCAACCTGGACTCGAGCAGAATTCTGCTCATGATGATACCTGTCTCGGTTCCTGGTAATGGCTCTCCTCTCCTGCTCCCATGCCTCCTAAGCCAACCGGCTCTGTGCTAGCTCTGCCTGTAATCGATCCCTCATCTCCTCTGTAGCCACTGCCCATGCCACCGTTGCATCTCTCTCTCTCTCTCCACAACCTGCATATCTGCTCCTGGCATCCCACCCTCACCCTGACCTGTCGGTACATGAGCCATCGCGACATCCCTCTCTGCCTGTAGGGTCTGCATCGGCATCTCTGCTGTATCTCTCTCCCTCTCAGCCCCCTGTGCCCGAGTCACTGCTGAATCTCTATCCCTCTGAAGAGCCTGTGCTCTCAGCTCTGCTGAATCCCGCTCTCTCCAGAGAGATGATACCTTTGCTACTGCCTCCTCTCTCCTCCTCTGCAATGACTGTATCTTCGCCTCTGCCACTGCTCTCTCACTATGAATGTGTGCCTATGCCGCATCCCTCTCTGCCTCCATCACCTGCACCTGCGCCTGTGCTGCGTCCCTCTCAGCCCGTATAATCCGTGCCTGCTCCCTGGCCTCAGCCTCTCTCTCCTGCATCAGCCCCATCTCTCCAACTACCTGCTCAAGGAAATGTACCCTATCCTGAAGCTCATCCTAGTCCTGCCACAAACTATCTCCTCCCCTCCTCTGCTGCATCCCTCACACCTACCACCTCCACATCCTCCACATCATCCACATCCATCACCTCCTCCACCCTCTGCCCCCCCTGGGCTCTTTGTGGCTACCCCCTCTCCCGCTGCTGACCCTCTCTCCGACCTCGCCTCTGATGTCTCCTCCTCCTCCCTGCTCTGCCTGCCTGCTCTATCTCATCCCCCTCGGGCTCCTCCTGTCCCCCCTGGTCTACCACTGCCACAACCTCTCACCGCTGCTGCACCCCTCCCCTCCTCTCCCTCTGCAGTCTCTGCTCCTCCTCTGGTCCGGCACCCGCTACCCTCAACATAGGCTGAACAGGAGTAATCCTCCCCCATAACCTATTCTGGAACCACCTCCGGTATCGCTCGGTCACCATTGGCACCTGCTCTCCTCCTACTGTCCCGAGATAAGGCACCTACCCTGCTACCCTCCATGACGCCCTGGCTGTCGTTGGTGCTATGCGGCCTCCCCATGGTATCTCTCTACTGTATTGCCGAAACATGATAGGTGCTGCTGGAATATCCTGTATCACTCCAAACTGCCTCAACACCCTGTCGGGTCGATGCGACTCTACTATACGTGGCAAAGTCCCAATAATAAAACACCTGCTCAGAAAGTACCCCTCCTGTCTCCTCGTATCAGTTCATCCCCTGAACTGACGCGCCCTATATGGCCACCAGTCTATGTCCCTCGGACGCAGATCATCAAATGCTCTCCTCCACCCCTCCATCTCTCCCTGCATCTCATAGCGCAAAATCCAACCTCTCTCCTCCCCATACTCCCACACCATAGGCTCGCGATCATCCACTGTCCCCGCCCTCACCACTCTCGGCCTCGTCACTACAATATGCTCCCATGCCCAAATCTGCAACAACGTCATATGTGTCAAGCTCGATATCCTCCGGTAACAGATCTCGTGCATATCTTTGTATAGATGCGCCAATACACATGACCCCCATGAGAACGGCCACCCTCGCCACTCGACAATGTGTCGGATCACCTCCATATAACGCAGGCTACATGTCCGTCTGCTCCGATCTAGCAATAGTATCCCACTAATCAGCCCACACAGGAATAACGGTAAGGCTGGCACCCCTACTGACAAACATTCGTCCAAATCCAACTGACCCTTCACCAAGGGCAGCTCCACGTAACCAAACAATACTCTCATGGTCTCCTATAACTCCGCCCCCATGGATACCACCTCACTCACTAGCCTTCTGACTATCGATAGCCTCAGGATGCGCCACACGTCCTCCAATGTAACGGTCATCTCTCCTGTAGGGAGCTGAAACATCGATGTCTCTGAGCTCCATCTCTCTATCAGTGCTGTTAGCATCGCCGGATGTGCTCTAACTATTGGAAAATGCATACAGTGGCCTAAACCCACGTGGTCCAAGGCTGCCTGATCCTCCCCGTTCATCGCCGCCATCGACGCTGCAAACACCTCTGATCGTCGCTCATGTGCTCGTACCCGCTCGAAACTCTGCACACACAAAAATATTTTCATTATTTCCTTTATTTTTCTAACATTTTCATCTTTCTTTTCTTTTATCTTCGCTTATTCTCATCCCTCTTGTCTTCTTGCCTTTCCCCCCAGTTGGGTTGGCTCCCCCCACTGGCGGAGTAGCTCTCCCCTCCGGCCGGGCACTCCCGCCCCGGGTGGGTCTGCCCCCTATCGGGACGGCACCGCCTCACGCTCGCCTCAGAGCATACGCCACCGCTGGCGGAACTACCGTCGGTGGCCGCTACCGGCCCACAGCGGCTGAATCGCTTCGTCGGGCGCAAGGCGGCTCCAATCTGCCGCCGGGCGTGAGCTCGTCGGTGGCTACGCCGGCCTGCGCGACCGCCGGCCGGCGGCGGGCGCTCACGGCAGTGGAACGCTTTGTCGGGCGGTTCGGGCCTCCCACGTCGGGCGCAAGACTGCGGCCGGCACCTGCCTGCCATGTTGGTGGCACCCTCGATGAGGGCAGCTCTGCCCCACCCCCTATCTCTGCTTCCCCTTTCGTTTTCTAGCCTAATTTTGACTTTTTTTTCCTAATCTAATCCTGACCCATTTTTCCAATTTTGCTAACGAACAAAACCCATATGTTCAAATTTTCAAAACCTATCAGAATATATGTTAAAAATGCAAAAATAAATAGTTTTGTTCTCACTCACATGCTGTCCATCCGCGCCCCCGCTGTATAATGCACGCACCTCGTCCGCCCGGTGTACAATCGCCGTATTATTGTCTGTCGACATGGTTCCTCCTCGTCCGCTTTAACTCCTCTAATCTCCTCCTCTCAACTGCTACAGTGAAAATGACTAAGGTAATTTTTAAAATTACCTTTTTAACCCCTTCTTCCACAAAGGTATTTTTAACCTTTTATTTAACTTTTTCTTCCTCCAACTAATCCCTAAATTTTCGAGGCTGCCATTTGCAAACCGTGCGTCGGATCACCTTCGTTCAAAAATAAAAATTGCTTGGTTTTTCAAGCTTTATCCAATGGTATCCTTTTTTTCTTCATATCTAGACGTTGTCTGGGGCCCCCTTTTTTTTCCTCCCTCAACCGCCCTCTCGAGGGGGCATACCCTCCTACCATTCCTCCATTCCTTCAGCCTGGTCATTGGGGCATCATTAACCTTTTCCATGCTAGGGGCATCACCATCTGTCATTTCCTCCCTCATTTGCATTTTATTTTTCTCTGAAACACTGTTATCCTAACAATATTTCGAAGAGGGGCAAAATGTAGACATCTAAATTTAATCACTCCCATATGATTAAATTTACTCCATTTTCGTCTATCATATTAAATATTAATTTATTAAATTAATATTACACCTTTTATCTCATATCTGTAAAGTATTTAATTTAATAATTAAATGCTTTATCTTTCACCTTCTTCCAATCTAAATTGAATAAATACACCAATTTATTTAATTTAGCCATTTTTTTCCTTTTGATTTAAAATCAATTTAAAATTCTCCATTTTCTCTCTCATTGTCACATCCTCCATGATTTTGCTCTAATCTGAATTAATTTAATTAATTCATGATTATAATAATCAAAGGTTATGTCACATCCTCCTACATTTGCCACTTGCCTCTAATCTTCCATTAATTAGTCTAATCCAATATTTGCACAACCTTAACCAAGGTCATTAGCCATATTTAGCACCACTTTTTAGCCAACCTTTGCATTTATCTCCTTTTAGCATTGACCCTCTTTCCCATGTGAATTTTTAATTCACATTTATTTATCCTAAATCCTAAGGCTTCTAGAACCTTGTACTTGTCACATCTTCCACATGTGACCAAGTCCCACCTTTTTGGAGCTTACCTTTTATCCTTTAGATCCTCCTAAGAATGTGAATTTTTAATTCACACTTATATCCCCAACCACCTCTCCTTTTCCTATGTAGATTTTTGAAGAATTCCAAAATTCTTCAAATGTCCCTTTCACTCTCACTTGGGGACAAGGAATCCCTTTTTGAGGAAATCTCCTCACTTCCCAAGGTGCTTGGAAGGTACTTGTCCTTCCTCCACCTCATGTACCTTTTTGACACCTCACTTACACCTCATCTTCTCTTAGCCACTTCACCATCCACATGTCAAGATGTGAGGGCTTGTGGGTTCTCAACCCACCATAGCCCTTCATCTTGACCTTGTTGGATGCATCTCAACCGTTGAATTCTCTAGAGAATTCAAAATCTCCTATAAATACCCCCTCCTCAAGGGAAATTTTAACTTTTTGATTTTGAGCAACTTTATGCTGCCAATTTGCATTCTCAAGCATTTACCATCACTTAGCCATCTATTTTGATCATTTTGCATATTCAATCTTGCATTTAGCCACTCAAGAAGCCATCTAAGGAGCACACAAAGTCATCCAAATCAAGGGCCAACCAAGGAGTCTTCAACAACAAGGAAGGTATAATCATTTGCATCTCGCTTTATCTATTTTTCCTTCTTGTTTTATCACTCTTTAGGCTAATCTTGAAGTGTCCTTAGTCTTTTATCACTTGCATTTTTAGTTATTTTGCACATTAGAGTAGGGTAAAATTCTAAGGTACACACTCTTTTAACCTTTTTTATATAAATATGTTAGCTTAAAATAGATTAGAAAATAATAAAAAATAGAAAAAAAAGAAGAAAAATTAGGAAACACAAAAATATTTAAAGATAAAATAGAAATTATTTTCTAAGTTGAATAAAAATTTAGGAACCATTAAGTAGCCCTTGTATAAATAGACCATAACTGCCCACTTAACTATTCAATGCAATTGTGGTCCAATTCCCCAGGCTTTGGAGGTAACCAAATAAACAAGCTAAGCTATATTTTTAGGAGAGTTCAAATGATTTCACTCTACCTATGTTAAATATGCCAATTTGGCCAATCACATAACTAGCACTAGGTGTGCCTCCTCCCATGAAATCATAGGACAATTTGGAGAACGTAGTTTCCTTCTTACCATAGAAGTGGGTAAGTGTAGATAGATAGGGGACCGAAAAGTGACCACTTTTTGGTCCCTATATAGGAGTGAATTTGCACCGCCCTTGCAAATTCCCCTTTTACATCCTTCACCTTAGAAAAATTAAATCCAACCATGTAAATCCACATCACACATCCATACTCCATCCACTTGGTGCTTGTTTTTAGTGTCACTGGGGGAATTTATGTTAAAGATGCGCACTCGATGTGCAAACATCTGTGTCGTGTAATGGCATCTTGACAAGATTCCTGCCTCTAGAATCTACAGAGGCGTTACGTTCTCCATTTGCAACGAAGTGTAATGTCCCTACGCCCTTCTACCAACCTTTGAACGACTCTTTCCCTCCTAATTGATCTTCAAATGGGGTGATCCCACAACAGTGGTTTACACTTTTTGGCCAAACTTGACATTGAACTGAATTTTTTAACTAAATCTTCACTTTCAAGCACCTATAGTTGCTAAACAATGAGGAATTTGAAGATGATGCAAACTAGTGATTTGTGACATTTTTTTTGTAGATTCTAAATATATATTTTAAAAACATTTTGGACTCAAATTGCATTTCTTTTTCAATCTCCTTCAAAAACTAGTTTTTAACAATAAACAACATTTTTAAAGAGTGATGTGTACTTGCTAACACATAATTTTTTTCTATGAAGGATACAATTCTAATTTTTTTGAATTTAGATTGGTAACTATGATATCTAGTGCATGCAATTGGTTTCATAGTGTTTTATTGACTTTTTTTCTTAATTAAGTTTTGAAGTCAAACCAGTTACAATTTAGACATAGGTTTACTTGCTAATACAACTTTTTTTGTATGTATTGAAATTCAATTTATTTTTTGTTGGATCAAGGACATAAATATCAAGTGCATAGATATTCTTTAGATTTTTTTTTGATAATATGCTATTTTTCCACATGTGAAGAACATAGAGCTTGATTTTCGGTGAAAAACCTACATTCACAAGAAATAAAAAATAAATATAAGAATAAAATTAAATATATTTAAAGTTATACTTTTTGGGAAGCTTATAATACTTGGAATATATACTTATAAAATATAAATTTTAAATGAATTTGTTTGATCCCCCAAAAAGTAAATCAAAAGTGGTTTTTTATTAGCATTTGGTAGGTGTAGAGGAGACTCCATTATAGGTATGGTTTAAAACTAGCAGGGTTTTATCCAAGGGGGTTTGATCTAAGGCGGTTTGATCAAACTATATGCAATTAGAATACTTTGAATGAAACCTTTCAATGCTTAAATCATTATATTTTTTGAAAATATGTGATTTCAACAAAAATAGAATGTCCCAGAAAGTGTAAACCACTATTGTGGGATCACCCAATGGATATTCTTCATTCTAATTCACACTCTTGACATCTCTACACACTTTGGACACAATTCTTGAGCAATATTCTCACATTCTTGAGTTACTTGTTGCACTATTGGCTTCGCTATTCCAACATCACAACATTCTTCACATCTACCACATAAGCTACAACTTAGTGTCTTAAGAGACCTCCTTTGGAGTCGTTGTTGCCACGTCGACACAAACGGTGGTTTAGTTTTGGGGATCCTCCTCGCACTTTCTTTCCAAAGGAAAATCTATAGTGTCCATTTCAGGAAAGGGAAAGTCTATCATGAATGTAGTTGTTGCGACTAATGATTGAAGCCTCAAACACAACAAAAAATTTACTAAACTATCTGAATCTTTTTCTTCTATTATGTAAAAGTTATTGAATGATAAGATTATAACATTAGAAGATCCTCAACCTTTGAGGGAACCTTAACTTGACTAGTATAATGGAAACACATTCTTCCAGTACCATCGTGTTCACGGGCATGATACTGAACATTTCATGTGCCTGTGTCATGGGATACATGATTGCATAGACAACAATACCATCTTCCTTGATGGGAAGAAGAAAAATACCAATAAGTCAGTGGCTAAGGTGAATAGTGAGTTACAGATTTATACAGACCCGTTTTCGTCTCACTCTACAAACTTAATTATTGATCCCTCTGATGCTTCTCCTAAGGCCTCGATATACATAAATGTGGTCCTGTTTATTCCTACTCCTACCCCTCAGCCTGCAACTGGCTCGCCAAATGTGACTTTCACCTCACAAGATTTGTTGTTGAATAATAAGCCTTCTCTCCTATACATTCCTACTCGCCTCAATGGGAACATTATGATAGGAGTCCTAGTTGACCCCGCGAGTTGAGTGAATGTTATTATGGAAGAGAATTTGTGGTTAAATTCATTATAGAGGGAGGAATATGAGAAGACAAAAAATACTATATGTATGCATGATAGTCTCTCTCTTGCTCCATATAGTTCTATAATTGTTTCCATCCTAGGAGGACCTCAAGCTATGGATACTACTTTTGATGTCATTCTAGAATTTGATCTGTTCAGGGTGAAGTTGGGAATCCCTTGGTTGGTTTCCATGGCCGAAATCCCTCCCGTTATTCACAAATGTCTAAAAATATCTCACGAAGGTGTCATGCATGACACTGGGTATCAACCATTGGTATCCCATGTGGGTTATTCTTTGGATCATTTTTGGCTTGCCCCGAACAGTCTGCTTCCCCCTAGAACGAGTCTACTTTATCATAATTATGTTAAGTACAAAACTAGGGGCAAGGGACAACCAAAAGTGACTCACCCTGTGATGTAGCAATTGATGAGGTAAAAATAACCTCATTAACATAATGGCCTCAATATGAAAATATAAACCTTCCAACCCACACTACCTTGCCAATTGATTACCTTTAGGAAAAATAATTGCTCTCTTTTTATGAATAAGCGTGCAAACTTTACTTCTTGAAGTTAGGCGAATTAAGCTTACTTATGCTGATTTAATGGTTTAGTCTTTGAGCATTTCACAGGTCAACTCCATTCCCAATCACCATTCCAGTCAAAAGGGAAATGAATGTGGATCTTGATACTTTTGAAAACAAGCAAGCAGGTGCCAAAATTTTAGGAGCACACATTTTGGGCCAAGTCTTCATAGTCTGTTATTTTTTATTTTCAAAAACTTTATGGCTTGTATGAGCCTCTTTAATATTGTATTTCATGGGATTTAAAGTCCAT
>VDFB02353493.1:377476227-377643758 GCA_007258455.2 Sequoia sempervirens
ATCTTGTTTCCTAAACATTTTGAGATACCAAAGTTTGAAAAACACAAGGGAAACAAAGACCCTAAGGCTCACTTGCAGGAGTTTTACTCCAAGTGTCAAGAAGTTATGTACAATGACAACTATCTCTTGTGCCTATTCCCACAAAGCCTAGCAAGCCACACCCTAGATTGGTTCATGACTCTCGAAAAAGGGTCCATAAAAACTTTTGTAGACCTGTCAGAAAAATTTGTATCCTACTTCTCTTTCAATTTGGAGAAGGATACAGACACCTTAGATCTCCTCAAAGAGAAACAACGTGAGGGGGAAACCTTTACTAGCTACCTACAATGGTGGCATGCATTAGCAAGCCGAATGAAGACCCCTCTAAAAGAAAAAGACATGGTCACTCTTTTTGTGGAAAACTCTCATCCTGACATGGCCCATAATTTTAGGTTACATTGTGTCACCACCTTCGCGGAGATAGTAGAAAAGGGACCCATCCTTGAATGTGCCCTTATTGCCAAAGGACACATCAAAATACATAGTCATGATAAAGAGAAGTCATTTGGCGACAAACCATGATTCTGGAACAAGAACAAGAATGCAGTGAATGATGGCGTGACAGACACTAAACATGTCCAAGTGGCTAATACATCCCAAAAACAACAACCGTCTGCACCCAACACCATATTTGTACCACAGGGGGCACCTCGTCCTCCTCAACAGTCAAACCAAAACAATCAGGGGAACACAAAACGTCAATACACTCAATTAGGAGAACCTCTGAGTGTTGTTTTTAATAAGTTGTTACAAATCAATTATCCCATCACATACCCTGTCACCAAGCCATTTGATGAGTCCAAACCCAAGCCCGCATGGTTTAAGGAAAATGAATATTATGAGTTCCATAAAATCAAAGGACACTCTTTAAACAAGTGTCAGGGTCTGAAAAACTATGTCCAAGATCTCATTGGTCGAGGGGTGATATCAAGGTTGACCCCAGTCAAGCTTCGTCGTCCAATGCTCAATTGCAGATATACCAGAACGCCTTTCCGAACCATAATCAAGGCCCAAGCACATCTAGCAATAATCCCCAAGGAAACAACACAAATAATGTGAGCTACAAGAATGTGCCCTTCAATTACGAGGGTGTTATTCATTACATTGAGCAGGTGGAACCTCATGTATCCATGATACATGTTAAAGCCAAAAACCCTCAATGTGTTGTTACTACACGACTGAGCCGCATCACTATCTCTGACCTCTGTACTTCACCAATCAAAATCATATAAGCTCTCCGGTACAACATCATGATCACTTAAGAAAGACTCCTGCTCATATATCCATCCTGGATTTGCTTAAGTCTTCCTCGGTACATCAAGAAATCCTCAATAGAGCCCTGTAGGAAAGCCATGTGCCAAATGACATCGACCCCACGCAATTCCAAGCTTTGGTGGGACACCTGGCTTTGTCTCATCACCTGCACTTCAGCCAAAATGATATGCCAAATATCGATGTCAATCATAATCACCCCTTACATATCGAAGTCATGGTTGCTCGCCATAAAATAAAAAGAGTCTTGGTAGATAATGGCTCTGCCCTCAATTTGTGTACTTTGAAATTCATAAAATAGGTGAGGTATACTCAAGCGGACTTAAGTAACTAGATCATCACAATCAAAGCCTATGATAATGCAGAAAGAAATTCAGAGGGAATTATTAGTCTTCCTATCCAAGTGGGACTTGTGCTTCAGTATACTACCTATCATGTCCTTGATCTAGACTTACCATATAATCTTCTCCTAGGCCGCCCGTGGCTCCATGCTATGCAAGCCATCCCCTCCACGTTCCATCAGTGCCTAAAGTTCCCCGTCAACGGACAAGAAATCACCATCTATGCTGACCCCCAACCATTTGAATATTGCCGCGCTTTAGAAGCGTCATTTCCTCATTTACATTATTGTCCCAGGGTTGAAATGGGGGCATCCTACTCATCATCTGCTAATCCGCCATCCACCGCGATAACCACTTCATCCCCCACCAAAGATCCTACTGTCACCAAAGTCCAGATCATTGACAAAGGGTGTGGTGAATACAAAATGCATACGACTCTCAATGTAGCAACCATGCCACCGTCACCACATGAGTATGGTCAACCCTCACATACTACACAAAAGGAAGACAAGACTATCACCTTCAGTGGTAAAAACATCCCTACCACCACTTTCAGATCCCCAAGTGTCAAGATCGATGCACCAGAAGAGGACATAAGCCAATGGGTCTATCGAGAAGAACCCCAGCCGGACCCTCCTCTAAAGGAGTATTTTCAAGAAGCATATCCATGGTCAGCTAAGTTTGCAGAAAAATATAACTACCAAGGTAAGGGCCTAGGTAAAGAAGAACAAGGGCGGTTGCAACCTATTGATACACCAAAGTTACCAAAAAACATAGGCATTGGGTATGACAAGAAACAGAAAAGCCCTGCAACATCATCAAATACTTCCAATAGTATCACCGTGGACGATGGCTCATTGGAAGACATACTTGAGGAGGAGTCCATCATACGTGCATATGATGACGTCGATCACACCGACTTATCATCCATGTTCGAATGCCTATCTGTCTGTACTATTAGCCTATCCCTTTGTCACCCTGAACTTATCGATTGGGACCTACATAATACCACACCTGTCAATATGTCTGCGGATATATATGTCAACCTTATGGGATTGGGGGAGGATGAACACTCCAGTCGCAAAAATAAGAATAAGAAAAGTAAAAAAGGGTCATCTAGTGAAAACCTCCCTAAGGCACTTCTTGACCTTGAAAAAGTAAAAATAAAGGACGCATCCGATGGCGAAAACCTTAAAGAGGCGCTAGACGATGGAGATGTTCATCTTCCCCTTGTAGGAACTCAGTTATCTACCCGATCATCCATCCTGATTGAAGAAACTCAAGAAGTTAATCTGGGTACTGCAGAAAATCCTAAAATTACCTATATGGCTAAGTCACTCTTAGAGTAGGAGTATCCAGTCATCATGCAGCTACTTCGAGAAGGGATCATCAACTTTGCTTGGTCATATTCAGACATGCCAGGCTTAGACCCTGCCTTAGTAGTTCATCATCTAGACGTTCACCCAGATGCCAAGCCTGTCAAACAAAAACTCCGCAAGATGCATCCGCAGGTCGCATTGCTAGTCAAAAAAGAATTAGAAAAGTTACTAGAGGTAGACTTTATTAGACCAATTGACTACTCTGAGTGGATCTCCAATATAGTACCAGTTGCCAAACCAAATGGAGACATTCGGGTCTGCACGGACTTCAGGGACCTTAACAAGGCCTGCCCAAAAGATGACTTCCCTCTGCTTAACATTGACATGTTGGTCGATCTCACAGCAGGACATGAAATGCTCTCCCTTATGGATGACTTCTCTAGTTATAATCAGATTCGAATTGCACCTGAAGACCAACATAAGACCGCCTTCACAACACCTTGGGGTACTTTCTGTTACAATGTTATGCCCTTTGGTCTCAAAAATGTAGGGGCAACATATCAGAGAGCGATGACGGTCATCTTCCATGACCTCATCCATATCATCATGGAGGATTATGTTGATGAATTACTAGGAAAATCAAAAACACGAGCAGAACATCCTACTATCCTGAAGCAGATCTTTGAACGGCTAGAACATTACAAGTTGCGGCTGAATCCAAAAAAGTGTGTCTTTGGGGTTACATCAGGAAAATTGTGAGGTTTTATAGTCTCCCGAAGAGGTATTGAAGTTGATCCTGCCAAGGTAAAGGCTATTTTGGACATGCCACTTCCACGCAATCTGAAGCAGTTAAGAAGCCTCCAGGGGAAGATGCAGTCCATCCGTCGGTTCATAGCCTAGCTAGCAGATAAATGTCAGCCATTCACCCATCTTTTGAAGAAAGATTCCACCTTCCGATGGACCCCGCAGTGTCAGATGGGTTTTGATAAAATTAAAGAATATTTAGCTCATCCACTGATTTTGATGCCGCCTATTCCAGGAAAACCCCTCTTGCTTTACATCTCTGCTACTTCAGTCGCACTGGGGGCATTGTTGGCACAACATGATGAGTCATTCAAAGAGAGGGCAATCTACTACATCAGTCGAACACTAGTTGGCTATGAGTTAAATTACTCCCCCATAGAAAAAGCTTGCTTCGCACTAGTTTTCAACACACAGAAACTCCGTCATTACATGCTCAGCCATCTAGTCAAATTAATCGCCAAAATTGATCCCCTGAAGTATCTGTTATCTAGAACCACTCTAACTGGCCGCATGGCCAAATGGGTCATGCTCCTAAGTGAATTTGACATAGAATATGTAGAGCGAAAAGCCATAAAAGGACAAGTAATAGCTGATCAGTTGGCTGAGGCACCATTAGTAGATGCCTATCTGTTAGACACTGAATTCCCAGATGAAGAAATCTACACAGTTACAGAAGCACCAGCTTGGATGCTATATTTTGATGGCTCATACACTCATAGTGGATCTGGGGTAGGAATTTTATTAGTTACCCCTCAAGGTGACTACATCCCAAAATCATTCAGGATAGCATTTCCATGTACCAACAATATGGCATAGTATGAAGCTCTCCTCACCGGCCTCAAAATTGCAAAACAGTGGCACATAACTCATCTGAATGTCTTTGGTGATTCTTTGCTAGTCATTAGACAAGTTAATGATGAATTCCTCATGAAAGATGATAAACTGTTACCCTATAAATGCATGGTGGATGATTTCAAGAAATATTTCACCTTCATACAGTTTGACCAAATCCCCTGGGTACAGAATAAAGCGGCAGATGCAATGGCCACTATTGGTTCCTTGATTGACATGCCTAAAGACTGAACAAAGTGTGAGTTTCTTGTTGAACAACTTTTAATCCCTGCATATGATATTCCTGAGACTGACATGGTGTGCGATATTGTAGGTCCCGCCTCGCGTTGGTATCAAGACATATACACTTATCTTCGTGATAATATCATACCCCCAGAACTTACACCCAACCAACGTAAATCCTTAATCCATCACTCTTCCCGATACATCATTGTTGGTGATACGCTTTATCATCGCGGGTATGATGGAATCCTCCTTAGATGTCTGAATGAGACTGAGGCCAGCACGACACTAACGAAAGTACATGGTGGTATTTGTGGAGCTCACTCAAATGGTATGGCTCTAGCCAAAAGGATCCTACGGGTTGGATATTACTGGCCTACATTGGAACATGATGCTTGCAAATTTGTGAAGAAGTGCCTTCCATGCCAACAGCATGCAAATTTGATTCACGCCCCAGTACAAGATCTTCAGCCCCTCTTGGCACCGTGGCCCTTTTCTCAATGGGGTTTCGACTTGAT
This sequence comes from Sequoia sempervirens, assembly GCA_007258455.2. NCBI lineage: Eukaryota > Viridiplantae > Streptophyta > Pinopsida > Cupressales > Cupressaceae > Sequoia > Sequoia sempervirens. Next base: position 377,481,595 of record VDFB02353493.1, read on the forward strand.
TGGCAAGATTTACCCACCATCATCCGACGGTCATACATTCATAATTACCGCCACTAAGTACTTCACTAAATGGGTGGAAGCAATGCCACTCTCACAAATCACCAGTATCCAAATCTCTAAATTTATCCTTTACCATATTCTCTGTAGATATGGTATCCCATCTACCATCCTCTCCGATAATGGAAAACCCTTCAAAAACCAAGCCATGAAACACCTTTGTGACACCTTCCATATCCAACATCGTTGGTCAACACCTTATTACCCTCAGGGCAATGGTCAGGGAGAAGCAACCAACAAGACCCTCATCTGCATCCTCAAAAAGGTTGTCAATAACACTGGACGAGATTGGCACCTCCATATTCATCCTGCCCTCTGGGCATACCGTACATCCATCTGCACCCCAACAGGCGCCACCCCCTATTCTTTAGTATACAGTGCTGAAGCCATCTTGCCAATCGAAGTTGAGCTTCCATCACTAAGGATTTCTCTGAAGAATCTTATCAACGAAGAAGATGCTCATGTTGCACGGCTTGCATAGCTAGAATTACTGGACGAACAAAGAATAAAAGCCTATGATCACCTACAAGCATACCAAAATTTCCTCAAATGTCATTACAATAAAAAGGTCCGTCTTAGACAATTCCAGGTTGGTGAGCTTGTTCTAAAAAAAAACCAACACACTCAACTAGACCATGATAAAAAGGGAAAATTTGAGGCAAACTGGTTAGGGCCTTATATCATAGCCACCAAATATGGATCTAGGGCCTACAGGTTGACTACTCTTGAAGGAGATCCCCTTGACGAACCCGTCAATATCCTCCATCTGAAGAGGTTCTACGCCTAAGTCCGTTTGGTAACCCCACCTAAATCAGAAAATAAAAAAAAATAAAAAAAGTAATAAAAAATAAAAATAAAAATAAAATAAAATAATTCAAAAAATAGTAAAGAAAAATAAATCCGTCCTATGGTGAAAACCACCTCTTGGTGGCGCCTTGGATAAGTATGGATGGTGAAAACCTGTCAAACAAGCGCCATCCGTAGAGGGCTTAATCATTATCTACCTAACTTTCTAGTTATTTTATGCTTTCATCCACACTATCATCCTCACCTACCTCAGCCTGCACCACTTGGTATTTGTTGATTGAGCATTGGACAACCCCTCTTGTCTATCCCTCATCCTGAGCATTTTTATATCCCACTTTGAGCTTAGGTCTTTCCCTTTGTCGGTCGGTCTTTCTCGTCATGTAGGATCATCCATCGTGTCGGTCTCCATCTAGATCTCATCCTCCTGCGTCACTTTCATCTTTTATCGAACTACGTTGCCCCTGCGCTTTCACGTAGGCAAGGTTGGTCATTTGATCCTCCCCCAAGGCATTTGTCTGTCGTGTTTTGGTGTCCTTCATCATCGGTCACCATTGTCTTCTTTCTGCTTTATCCATGGTCTTTTTCCATGAACTACGAGGGCTCTGCGCTTTCACGTAGGCAAGGATAATCTCTGATCGACCCCCGAGCCCCTAGGTCTTTAGGTTGTGTCCTGTCTTCCTTGTGTCATGACATCAAGCTGCACTCCTATCTAGCTAGTTCTTAACAAACAAAGATCCACTTGTATCAACAAATCTAATCAGTTTTGAAAATCCTACATCATATCGATCTTTTTGCTTAGTATTCATCATAGGTCTCAATAGGATGCATCTTTCCTAACAGACCTCATCAATTCCATCTACCCCCTTGATCCTATGGCAAATGACATTTGAAATTGATTGCGATCTTTTGAGGCTTTTGGTTTTTGTTTATCATTTGAGCTCCCTATCATCACTTGTCAAGGCCGCCATAATCCATCATATTATGGCGTGTTTTGATTGGTCCACATAGGGGCATATCTTGATCTTTTCTTTGATTGTGTCTTCTGGTTGTCCCACATAGTACCCACCAAGATCCCCGAGGTCTTGTGTTATGCTGGGACATCCTTTTGTGCTTGTGGTTATCTCAATACCTGGCCCGACCAAAGTCTTTCTTTGGGACTTTGGGGTGTTGGGATAGCCTTCTTGACTGTGATGTTTGTTTCATGCATTAGGCCCTAATGCGCCTTGGTTCCACATACCTTGGCATTGGGTGTCTCATGCTATAGCAAAAATCAGTGCTCTGAAGATGGCAAAATCGTATTAGGATTGCATTTCATAATCATGACCATTGCTTTACATTCATCCTATGATTTTGGTTGTGCAAATATTTCTCCTCCATCCCCTATTCTTCTCAGGATACTAAAAAGTTTTTGACAGGTGCACACTCATACCATGTCTGCATGCATCTTCCACTATCACCTACGACCCTATGAACACTTATAATGAAATAATTATATTTTAGATCCATACATTTACACACTATCTTAGGTTCATCCATAATATCGCCACCTGCAATGTCAAGTGTTAGGCCCACCATCAATACCATCATAGTACATCCATTACATCCTGCATCACACATATTAGTCGAACATGCATATAACCATCATAAACATATAAAATATAAACATTTATTGTGTCATCATAAGCATATCACCATCTATCTTACACATGTACATCATATAATTCACCATACATGGGAATAAAAATCACCACCCATTACACCCTGCATATTAGTCGCACATGCACATAACCATCATAAACATATAAAACACAAGCATTCGTCGCATCATCATAAGCATATACACATCTATCTCAAACATAGGCATTCATCATACATAAGAACAAAAATTGCCATACATTACATCCTGTATTGCCATCATACATAAAAATATAAATATATAAAAACATCCATACATGTAACATCCACAAAAGTCATCATAAATAACTGCCATCATATGACCATCCACATATGCATTATACACATAAAACATGAGGTCAATAAGAGCTATCATATATAAATATACCACAAGTCCACAAGTACATTTCATAGTCAAGAATAACATATAATAATGCTGTCGATGTCATCACAATCTGTGACCATCATATACAAAACTCATCCAATCAAAACACCAGTACAAGGTCCTGCACATATCCACTGCACCTTTGCACTATCCATCTACCCTGCACCTGTCAAAAACATAGTATCCTGTGATCTACCAAATGAACTCCCCACATCTGATCTCTGTGGAGAATCCGGTACTGATCCCCTGCTTGGTGAAACCCCTGGTGAATCACTGTAACCTTGGGTCTGTGTCCCCAATGATTGAGATGGCACTGGCATCTGAGGTGTCTGCCGGGTATAACAGAATGTCCACTGTGCCGGATCAGGAACTGTAGAATAATATGCAGCCATCCAAAACCCTACCTCTCTCATGATCTCCTCTCGCTCTCCAACCTGGACTCGAGCAGAATTCTGCTCATGATGATACCTGTCTCGGTTCCTGGTAATGGCTCTCCTCTCCTGCTCCCATGCCTCCTAAGCCAACCGGCTCTGTGCTAGCTCTGCCTGTAATCGATCCCTCATCTCCTCTGTAGCCACTGCCCATGCCACCGTTGCATCTCTCTCTCTCTCTCCACAACCTGCATATCTGCTCCTGGCATCCCACCCTCACCCTGACCTGTCGGTACATGAGCCATCGCGACATCCCTCTCTGCCTGTAGGGTCTGCATCGGCATCTCTGCTGTATCTCTCTCCCTCTCAGCCCCCTGTGCCCGAGTCACTGCTGAATCTCTATCCCTCTGAAGAGCCTGTGCTCTCAGCTCTGCTGAATCCCGCTCTCTCCAGAGAGATGATACCTTTGCTACTGCCTCCTCTCTCCTCCTCTGCAATGACTGTATCTTCGCCTCTGCCACTGCTCTCTCACTATGAATGTGTGCCTATGCCGCATCCCTCTCTGCCTCCATCACCTGCACCTGCGCCTGTGCTGCGTCCCTCTCAGCCCGTATAATCCGTGCCTGCTCCCTGGCCTCAGCCTCTCTCTCCTGCATCAGCCCCATCTCTCCAACTACCTGCTCAAGGAAATGTACCCTATCCTGAAGCTCATCCTAGTCCTGCCACAAACTATCTCCTCCCCTCCTCTGCTGCATCCCTCACACCTACCACCTCCACATCCTCCACATCATCCACATCCATCACCTCCTCCACCCTCTGCCCCCCCTGGGCTCTTTGTGGCTACCCCCTCTCCCGCTGCTGACCCTCTCTCCGACCTCGCCTCTGATGTCTCCTCCTCCTCCCTGCTCTGCCTGCCTGCTCTATCTCATCCCCCTCGGGCTCCTCCTGTCCCCCCTGGTCTACCACTGCCACAACCTCTCACCGCTGCTGCACCCCTCCCCTCCTCTCCCTCTGCAGTCTCTGCTCCTCCTCTGGTCCGGCACCCGCTACCCTCAACATAGGCTGAACAGGAGTAATCCTCCCCCATAACCTATTCTGGAACCACCTCCGGTATCGCTCGGTCACCATTGGCACCTGCTCTCCTCCTACTGTCCCGAGATAAGGCACCTACCCTGCTACCCTCCATGACGCCCTGGCTGTCGTTGGTGCTATGCGGCCTCCCCATGGTATCTCTCTACTGTATTGCCGAAACATGATAGGTGCTGCTGGAATATCCTGTATCACTCCAAACTGCCTCAACACCCTGTCGGGTCGATGCGACTCTACTATACGTGGCAAAGTCCCAATAATAAAACACCTGCTCAGAAAGTACCCCTCCTGTCTCCTCGTATCAGTTCATCCCCTGAACTGACGCGCCCTATATGGCCACCAGTCTATGTCCCTCGGACGCAGATCATCAAATGCTCTCCTCCACCCCTCCATCTCTCCCTGCATCTCATAGCGCAAAATCCAACCTCTCTCCTCCCCATACTCCCACACCATAGGCTCGCGATCATCCACTGTCCCCGCCCTCACCACTCTCGGCCTCGTCACTACAATATGCTCCCATGCCCAAATCTGCAACAACGTCATATGTGTCAAGCTCGATATCCTCCGGTAACAGATCTCGTGCATATCTTTGTATAGATGCGCCAATACACATGACCCCCATGAGAACGGCCACCCTCGCCACTCGACAATGTGTCGGATCACCTCCATATAACGCAGGCTACATGTCCGTCTGCTCCGATCTAGCAATAGTATCCCACTAATCAGCCCACACAGGAATAACGGTAAGGCTGGCACCCCTACTGACAAACATTCGTCCAAATCCAACTGACCCTTCACCAAGGGCAGCTCCACGTAACCAAACAATACTCTCATGGTCTCCTATAACTCCGCCCCCATGGATACCACCTCACTCACTAGCCTTCTGACTATCGATAGCCTCAGGATGCGCCACACGTCCTCCAATGTAACGGTCATCTCTCCTGTAGGGAGCTGAAACATCGATGTCTCTGAGCTCCATCTCTCTATCAGTGCTGTTAGCATCGCCGGATGTGCTCTAACTATTGGAAAATGCATACAGTGGCCTAAACCCACGTGGTCCAAGGCTGCCTGATCCTCCCCGTTCATCGCCGCCATCGACGCTGCAAACACCTCTGATCGTCGCTCATGTGCTCGTACCCGCTCGAAACTCTGCACACACAAAAATATTTTCATTATTTCCTTTATTTTTCTAACATTTTCATCTTTCTTTTCTTTTATCTTCGCTTATTCTCATCCCTCTTGTCTTCTTGCCTTTCCCCCCAGTTGGGTTGGCTCCCCCCACTGGCGGAGTAGCTCTCCCCTCCGGCCGGGCACTCAGCCCCGGGTGGGTACGCTATCGGGCCGGTTACGCCTGGTACGCTTGTGAGTATTTCTGGGGGAGCATGCTGTCGAGCCCTTATACGCGTGTGCCGCCCGTCGCCCGGTGAGCGCCCGTCAGGTGGCTACCTTAGCCCGGTGGCGGCGCCCGGTATGGTGGCGGCGCCGTTGAAGGCGGCTCCTCCCTCCCTCCGGGCCCGGCACCGCCCGTGGCCGGGGCACCTCCGCCCTGGCCATGTTGGTGGCACCCTCGATGAGGGCAGCTCTGCCCCACCCCCTATCTCTGCTTCCCCTTTCGTTTTCTAGCCTAATTTTGACTTTTTTTTCCTAATCTAATCCTGACCCATTTTTCCAATTTTGCTAACGAACAAAACCCATATGTTCAAATTTTCAAAACCTATCAGAATATATGTTAAAAATGCAAAAATAAATAGTTTTGTTCTCACTCACATGCTGTCCATCCGCGCCCCCGCTGTATAATGCACGCACCTCGTCCGCCCGGTGTACAATCGCCGTATTATTGTCTGTCGACATGGTTCCTCCTCGTCCGCTTTAACTCCTCTAATCTCCTCCTCTCAACTGCTACAGTGAAAATGACTAAGGTAATTTTTAAAATTACCTTTTTAACCCCTTCTTCCACAAAGGTATTTTTAACCTTTTATTTAACTTTTTCTTCCTCCAACTAATCCCTAAATTTTCGAGGCTGCCATTTGCAAACCGTGCGTCGGATCACCTTCGTTCAAAAATAAAAATTGCTTGGTTTTTCAAGCTTTATCCAATGGTATCCTTTTTTTCTTCATATCTAGACGTTGTCTGGGGCCCCCTTTTTTTTCCTCCCTCAACCGCCCTCTCGAGGGGGCATACCCTCCTACCATTCCTCCATTCCTTCAGCCTGGTCATTGGGGCATCATTAACCTTTTCCATGCTAGGGGCATCACCATCTGTCATTTCCTCCCTCATTTGCATTTTATTTTTCTCTGAAACACTGTTATCCTAACAATATTTCGAAGAGGGGCAAAATGTAGACATCTAAATTTAATCACTCCCATATGATTAAATTTACTCCATTTTCGTCTATCATATTAAATATTAATTTATTAAATTAATATTACACCTTTTATCTCATATCTGTAAAGTATTTAATTTAATAATTAAATGCTTTATCTTTCACCTTCTTCCAATCTAAATTGAATAAATACACCAATTTATTTAATTTAGCCATTTTTTTCCTTTTGATTTAAAATCAATTTAAAATTCTCCATTTTCTCTCTCATTGTCACATCCTCCATGATTTTGCTCTAATCTGAATTAATTTAATTAATTCATGATTATAATAATCAAAGGTTATGTCACATCCTCCTACATTTGCCACTTGCCTCTAATCTTCCATTAATTAGTCTAATCCAATATTTGCACAACCTTAACCAAGGTCATTAGCCATATTTAGCACCACTTTTTAGCCAACCTTTGCATTTATCTCCTTTTAGCATTGACCCTCTTTCCCATGTGAATTTTTAATTCACATTTATTTATCCTAAATCCTAAGGCTTCTAGAACCTTGTACTTGTCACATCTTCCACATGTGACCAAGTCCCACCTTTTTGGAGCTTACCTTTTATCCTTTAGATCCTCCTAAGAATGTGAATTTTTAATTCACACTTATATCCCCAACCACCTCTCCTTTTCCTATGTAGATTTTTGAAGAATTCCAAAATTCTTCAAATGTCCCTTTCACTCTCACTTGGGGACAAGGAATCCCTTTTTGAGGAAATCTCCTCACTTCCCAAGGTGCTTGGAAGGTACTTGTCCTTCCTCCACCTCATGTACCTTTTTGACACCTCACTTACACCTCATCTTCTCTTAGCCACTTCACCATCCACATGTCAAGATGTGAGGGCTTGTGGGTTCTCAACCCACCATAGCCCTTCATCTTGACCTTGTTGGATGCATCTCAACCGTTGAATTCTCTAGAGAATTCAAAATCTCCTATAAATACCCCCTCCTCAAGGGAAATTTTAACTTTTTGATTTTGAGCAACTTTATGCTGCCAATTTGCATTCTCAAGCATTTACCATCACTTAGCCATCTATTTTGATCATTTTGCATATTCAATCTTGCATTTAGCCACTCAAGAAGCCATCTAAGGAGCACACAAAGTCATCCAAATCAAGGGCCAACCAAGGAGTCTTCAACAACAAGGAAGGTATAATCATTTGCATCTCGCTTTATCTATTTTTCCTTCTTGTTTTATCACTCTTTAGGCTAATCTTGAAGTGTCCTTAGTCTTTTATCACTTGCATTTTTAGTTATTTTGCACATTAGAGTAGGGTAAAATTCTAAGGTACACACTCTTTTAACCTTTTTTATATAAATATGTTAGCTTAAAATAGATTAGAAAATAATAAAAAATAGAAAAAAAAGAAGAAAAATTAGGAAACACAAAAATATTTAAAGATAAAATAGAAATTATTTTCTAAGTTGAATAAAAATTTAGGAACCATTAAGTAGCCCTTGTATAAATAGACCATAACTGCCCACTTAACTATTCAATGCAATTGTGGTCCAATTCCCCAGGCTTTGGAGGTAACCAAATAAACAAGCTAAGCTATATTTTTAGGAGAGTTCAAATGATTTCACTCTACCTATGTTAAATATGCCAATTTGGCCAATCACATAACTAGCACTAGGTGTGCCTCCTCCCATGAAATCATAGGACAATTTGGAGAACGTAGTTTCCTTCTTACCATAGAAGTGGGTAAGTGTAGATAGATAGGGGACCGAAAAGTGACCACTTTTTGGTCCCTATATAGGAGTGAATTTGCACCGCCCTTGCAAATTCCCCTTTTACATCCTTCACCTTAGAAAAATTAAATCCAACCATGTAAATCCACATCACACATCCATACTCCATCCACTTGGTGCTTGTTTTTAGTGTCACTGGGGGAATTTATGTTAAAGATGCGCACTCGATGTGCAAACATCTGTGTCGTGTAATGGCATCTTGACAAGATTCCTGCCTCTAGAATCTACAGAGGCGTTACGTTCTCCATTTGCAACGAAGTGTAATGTCCCTACGCCCTTCTACCAACCTTTGAACGACTCTTTCCCTCCTAATTGATCTTCAAATGGGGTGATCCCACAACAGTGGTTTACACTTTTTGGCCAAACTTGACATTGAACTGAATTTTTTAACTAAATCTTCACTTTCAAGCACCTATAGTTGCTAAACAATGAGGAATTTGAAGATGATGCAAACTAGTGATTTGTGACATTTTTTTTGTAGATTCTAAATATATATTTTAAAAACATTTTGGACTCAAATTGCATTTCTTTTTCAATCTCCTTCAAAAACTAGTTTTTAACAATAAACAACATTTTTAAAGAGTGATGTGTACTTGCTAACACATAATTTTTTTCTATGAAGGATACAATTCTAATTTTTTTGAATTTAGATTGGTAACTATGATATCTAGTGCATGCAATTGGTTTCATAGTGTTTTATTGACTTTTTTTCTTAATTAAGTTTTGAAGTCAAACCAGTTACAATTTAGACATAGGTTTACTTGCTAATACAACTTTTTTTGTATGTATTGAAATTCAATTTATTTTTTGTTGGATCAAGGACATAAATATCAAGTGCATAGATATTCTTTAGATTTTTTTTTGATAATATGCTATTTTTCCACATGTGAAGAACATAGAGCTTGATTTTCGGTGAAAAACCTACATTCACAAGAAATAAAAAATAAATATAAGAATAAAATTAAATATATTTAAAGTTATACTTTTTGGGAAGCTTATAATACTTGGAATATATACTTATAAAATATAAATTTTAAATGAATTTGTTTGATCCCCCAAAAAGTAAATCAAAAGTGGTTTTTTATTAGCATTTGGTAGGTGTAGAGGAGACTCCATTATAGGTATGGTTTAAAACTAGCAGGGTTTTATCCAAGGGGGTTTGATCTAAGGCGGTTTGATCAAACTATATGCAATTAGAATACTTTGAATGAAACCTTTCAATGCTTAAATCATTATATTTTTTGAAAATATGTGATTTCAACAAAAATAGAATGTCCCAGAAAGTGTAAACCACTATTGTGGGATCACCCAATGGATATTCTTCATTCTAATTCACACTCTTGACATCTCTACACACTTTGGACACAATTCTTGAGCAATATTCTCACATTCTTGAGTTACTTGTTGCACTATTGGCTTCGCTATTCCAACATCACAACATTCTTCACATCTACCACATAAGCTACAACTTAGTGTCTTAAGAGACCTCCTTTGGAGTCGTTGTTGCCACGTCGACACAAACGGTGGTTTAGTTTTGGGGATCCTCCTCGCACTTTCTTTCCAAAGGAAAATCTATAGTGTCCATTTCAGGAAAGGGAAAGTCTATCATGAATGTAGTTGTTGCGACTAATGATTGAAGCCTCAAACACAACAAAAAATTTACTAAACTATCTGAATCTTTTTCTTCTATTATGTAAAAGTTATTGAATGATAAGATTATAACATTAGAAGATCCTCAACCTTTGAGGGAACCTTAACTTGACTAGTATAATGGAAACACATTCTTCCAGTACCATCGTGTTCACGGGCATGATACTGAACATTTCATGTGCCTGTGTCATGGGATACATGATTGCATAGACAACAATACCATCTTCCTTGATGGGAAGAAGAAAAATACCAATAAGTCAGTGGCTAAGGTGAATAGTGAGTTACAGATTTATACAGACCCGTTTTCGTCTCACTCTACAAACTTAATTATTGATCCCTCTGATGCTTCTCCTAAGGCCTCGATATACATAAATGTGGTCCTGTTTATTCCTACTCCTACCCCTCAGCCTGCAACTGGCTCGCCAAATGTGACTTTCACCTCACAAGATTTGTTGTTGAATAATAAGCCTTCTCTCCTATACATTCCTACTCGCCTCAATGGGAACATTATGATAGGAGTCCTAGTTGACCCCGCGAGTTGAGTGAATGTTATTATGGAAGAGAATTTGTGGTTAAATTCATTATAGAGGGAGGAATATGAGAAGACAAAAAATACTATATGTATGCATGATAGTCTCTCTCTTGCTCCATATAGTTCTATAATTGTTTCCATCCTAGGAGGACCTCAAGCTATGGATACTACTTTTGATGTCATTCTAGAATTTGATCTGTTCAGGGTGAAGTTGGGAATCCCTTGGTTGGTTTCCATGGCCGAAATCCCTCCCGTTATTCACAAATGTCTAAAAATATCTCACGAAGGTGTCATGCATGACACTGGGTATCAACCATTGGTATCCCATGTGGGTTATTCTTTGGATCATTTTTGGCTTGCCCCGAACAGTCTGCTTCCCCCTAGAACGAGTCTACTTTATCATAATTATGTTAAGTACAAAACTAGGGGCAAGGGACAACCAAAAGTGACTCACCCTGTGATGTAGCAATTGATGAGGTAAAAATAACCTCATTAACATAATGGCCTCAATATGAAAATATAAACCTTCCAACCCACACTACCTTGCCAATTGATTACCTTTAGGAAAAATAATTGCTCTCTTTTTATGAATAAGCGTGCAAACTTTACTTCTTGAAGTTAGGCGAATTAAGCTTACTTATGCTGATTTAATGGTTTAGTCTTTGAGCATTTCACAGGTCAACTCCATTCCCAATCACCATTCCAGTCAAAAGGGAAATGAATGTGGATCTTGATACTTTTGAAAACAAGCAAGCAGGTGCCAAAATTTTAGGAGCACACATTTTGGGCCAAGTCTTCATAGTCTGTTATTTTTTATTTTCAAAAACTTTATGGCTTGTATGAGCCTCTTTAATATTGTATTTCATGGGATTTAAAGTCCATCTATTATTGGAAATCTGTGGAAAGACTCTATCAACTGAAAAGTAGGATTTTGTTAGTCTTCTTGATATAAATATGTAACTGTTGCAAATAATGAATAAAATAAGATTATTGTTATGCTGCCAATATGTCTTTTGAGTAAAAACTACCATATGAATAAAAATGAGTTTTCTTGCCACTCTTTGAATTACTGAGCGATGTGAAAGAAGTATTTGGAATGAAGTAACTTAGAGATTTCCAGTGCATGTGATCTAAGATAGCTGTAGACACATCCGAGAGCTGGCCACTTAAGGTTTATAGATAGTTAGATAAGTACTCTACTTATTCTATATTTTCTTTTAATAGATAACAGTTGAATTTTCTATTCATCTTCATGGATATATGTTATGTTGTTAGAGTCAATCCTACAAATTGTAGCTAAGTCCATAGTTCCTGAACTTAACATTTGAATGTCCGGAGCACCTTTCTTCAATTGATTCTGTTAAACCGTTTTATGTTAGCAATGGAATTGTTATCTTTTGCATTAGATAAATGTATCCTAATTTCTTTACATGTTTTACTTCAAAAATTTATGCATTATTTAGGTTAATCATTTCCATGCTTTCTAGTTTAGTGGTGATGCTTTTCAGATTTATAGTTTTTTGTTTTCTGGTTTGAATTATTTTACACTTTCTAGATAGTTGATTCATTGCTTTCAAGATTAAAGGCCCTTTAGCTTAGAACTTTTATTCAGTTGGTTACTGTTTGGGAAACTTGAGAGAGAGAAGTTGAGATGTCTTCTATTGCATATAGTCGTTGGACACTGCCTGGTCAATATTGATGTATTTATTCACTAAAGTGTTAGGACCTAATGACATCCTGTCAGCAACATGCTGCCTCTTCCTATCGAAAGGGGAAGGGAAGGCCTGCCCACGCTCAGGGCTCTTCTTCCTCTTCTGCTGTTTCACTTTCTGCTTCCTCTTGCCTTATCGTGGTGCCATCAAATTTTTCTCCTATGCACTTATTGGGGAGTTTGATGGTGCTCACTTAGTGAAAGCCCAAGCGTCCAATGTTTGAACTTCTTGTCTTACCTACGATGCCTTGATCTATTCTATATGGTAAGGGGAAGGGTCCTTGTGGAGTGTCCTCTATGTCTTGGTCTTCGTAGCCTCCTACTGCTCCTACCTATAAGGTAGTGAATGGGAAGAGGCCTGCCATTGAGGCACTTGAGCCTAATCCTCTCACTGTTGTTCCATCATCCTCCCCATCTCCTCCTGTTACCATCCAGGCATTCCTCCCTCTGTTGGAAATGACTATGATGGATACTTTGATGGTTGAAAAAGAGTTTTTCGTCCCTTGTTAGGTTGCAACTTCTAGCTCTTGGAGTCATAGAAACCACCTTGTGCATGAGCACAAGTGTTGGAGGAAGGCTCTAGCTGTTGAGCAGGCTGCCTTACAGAAGAAGGAAGAGGATCCGACAACTCCTGCTTCGGCATTGTTTGCCATGTCTTCCTCTTTTTTCCTCTCAGCTTCAGTACCCTTAGCCTTAGTCTTTCTTCTGGCTCCCTTGGGAGTGTGAATGATCCTCACTCAAAGAGGGTGTAGGTATTTATTGATCCTTTGGTTGAGCCTCCCCTTCTGATGTCCCTTCCAGAAATCCTGCCATTTTCAAAACCTGTGGACATGTCAAATACCTCGATGGTGCCTATCGCGGTTTTCTCATCCTCCTCCATGTCCTTTGCTTCATCTATGGGGATTTCACATCCTCTAATGAAATGGAAGATGGAGGATGACCCTACTAGTAATCAGGGATGGAAGAAGGGCTTTCCTTTTTAAGAGGGTGGTTTTGCGTTGACTTGTGCCATCCTAGTGACGGAGGAAGCCCCGACGTCCCTGGAGTTCGTCATTGCTCCCCAATATTTTGGTGAGCTTAGGAGTGGATCTCAAGCACTTCCTCCCTTTCCCATTGAGTTGACACATGGCACTCTTGTGAAGTGCATTCTTAACTTTGTGGATGAGTTCTTGGCCTTTTTAGCAATTTTTGTAAAAATCGCTGACATTCACCTCACAAGAACTGAGTGGAGAAGACCTCAAGGGGCCTTCTTCCTTAGCTCTTATTTCAAGAGGGTCAAAGGGTACCCCCCTTGATATTTCTCCCTTTCAGGATCATCTACCCTCCCCTTACAATGATCTAGATTGGGAGAACGATGACCTCTTGGTTGATGAGGAATATGGGGCACATCTTCTTTATGTATAGATTGGATTATGTGTGTGTATTATGTTCCCCCATGCTTGTTTTATATGTTCATGGATGACCCTTGTCACCCTTGTAGGTTCTTGGATACATGAGTGTTTTTATGTTGTGAAACCTCTTCAATTTATCACATCATTATTCTCTTTGTTGTATATTGATTTTCGACAATTGGGGACGATGCAAAGTGTTGGGGGAATTTAGGCCTCCCTTCTATGTTGACCCAATTTTTTTTCATTTTGTCTTCACATGCCTTCTTCACATGTTATGATATAGTAGGGGGTTGATGAAAGTTCATTTATCTACTATTATACTTATTTATCTATATTTATGAGCAACTCTGATCCTAAAATATTAGATCCCCCTATCTCTTGTTCATTATGTTATCTTCTTTGCTTTCTCTACAATTTTCTCTCTTCCTTGCTTGCTTTGTGATTTTGTGCCTATGTGTTGTCTCTCGCGTGTGTGAAAAAATTACCATGGTTACATCTCGCTATGTTCTATGGGACACAACATCACTTTCCTTTTTATTCTTGCTTTTCTCTCCTGAGCATGTCAGGTGCTTCTATGTTTGGCACACACCATTCTAAGGGGGGGCTCTCATGTTGCTTCAATTTTCAAATGTTGCATTTGGTGGCCAATAAATCTTTTTGAAAAATCTTTATCTTCAAAATATTTTTCAAAAATCACATTCCTCAACAAGGACCCCTAGTGGAATATTTTTCCTTCATCGTGGGTTTGTAAAGAAAGAATTTGAGAAAATCTCCTCCGAGGAGGGAGTACCTTCCCCTACGGGTGAAGTTTTGACCTTCCCCTCAGGAGGGGGCTTTCTTCATTTCAAATTCCTTGATGAAGTGGAATATTTCAAAAGGATTCCCTGATGTTGAATTGATTTGCAAAAAATACTGTTGCACTTTCAAATAGAGTGTCCCTTGAGTGGACCCCTTTTCTTTTGAAGGGTTCCCGAGGGACCCCTTTGAAAGCTCTTCCTTCAATTTTTGACTGTCTGCTTGCTTGGCTACATGGATTTTTGTTTTCTAACATGTTTTTTTTGTGGATTAACATGTTGCTTTGTAGGTGCACCTGTGAAGTTGCTTTCCAATCTGACTCTATTGAGTCCCCTCACATCGGGCTTCCTTCAGGAGAGAGTACTTGGGGAGTGCCTTCTTTGCAAGTTTGAGGACCTGTGAAGCTCTTATATCCTATGATATTTTTCCACTATTGGTCTATGAGCCTCTAGTGCACTTTGTTCAACCCTCCTTAGGAGAGAGTACTTGTGGAGCCATTTTCCTGTCTTGTGCTTTCGAGCATGCCAGATTGTAGTATGCTTCTTTAACGGTTCAGGTATATTTTCTTAGAACTATTTCAACCTAATTTACTAAACACTCATTGGGACTCATGTTTTCTAATTTACCTTAAAAAAGTCAAATCTGACCATGTAAATCCACATCACCCATCTATACTACATCCACTTGGCGCTTGTTTTTAGTGTCGGTGGGGGAATTTCTATCAGGGATACATGCAACACATGGATGTCTGTGCGACACACTATTGTCTTGATAGGATTCTTTCCTCTAGAATTTGCAGAGGCATTGCTTTCTCCATTGGCGATGAAGCTAATCCCCCTATGCCCTTCTACCGACCTTTGAATGGTTCTTTCCCTCCTAATTGATCTTCAAATGGCTATTCTTCATTTTTATTCACATCCTTGGAATCTCTACACACTTTGGACACAATTCTTGAGCAATATGCTCACATTCTTGAGCTACTTGCTACACTATTGGCTTCGCTATTCCAACATCACAACATTCTTCACATCTACCGTAGAAGTTGCAACTTGGTGTCTTGTGAGACCTCCTTCAGCATTGTTTCAGCCACGTTGACTTTGCCATGGTTGTAGAATTGCATTCCTCTCTCATTGGACTTGAGCGCCTTTGGTCGAGGGTGGTATTGTTCACTTGATTTTAGGTTGTTGTTGGATTTGAGTAGCATAGTTCCTCTTGTATTGTTTGGTTTCATTTCCTTTCTAGCATCATTTCTTTATCGTATTTCCATTTATTTATCTCTTTGGATGTTTGTGGAGATGGAAACACCAAAAAAGGGGTTTAACTATGGCAAGCCTCAAAACAACCCCAACATTTTTCCTTGCTTAATTGTGTGTAGGTACTTGTTCATGTGGAGCTTGCGGGAGAACTAGAATTTCTGTCAGTTGAATCTTTACCAATATTTTTCTTATTATTCCTATATCATCTTTCTTGTTCTTATAGTTATTCTATCATTTATCATTTTAGTCATCACTTTAAACCTCAACTGCTAGATTGTTAGTAGGCTTTTTGTAGTCTTTGTTTCTACTTTTTCACTGTTTGTTCATATGAACAACACATCTATGAGATTCCAGTGCATTGTGTTGTCGTCCCTTTTTTGCATTGTTGTCCTTTGGCAAAGAGTTGAAAAAGTTACAACTAGGAATCTAGAAGCCTATTCGTTTAGCCCCATTAAAACTCTCGGGTTAGCAGAGTAGTAGAAAAACCAAGAGTGCTCTTCATTCTCTATCCCTAACATCAAACATTTGTCTGACTTGAGGTAGATTAGGGAAGCCTTCAACTCTTGGCTCTCCATGACCTGGAGTTGTTGAGTGGTTGGTCCCCCTCCTCTATAGTCCCATAAAAGATATGTCACAAGTGAGTTATAATAAAACCCACTCACTTTATAACACACTTGCATTTTATGGAAGAAAACATACCTCTCTCCCTCTTTCTCTTCCCATCAAACTATATACATGAAGTAAAAATTTAAGTATAAGAATTGACATTTATATATGGACATTTATTTTCTTATACTTTAAGTTATATCTCATGTGTATAGTTTCAAGATTTTTCAGAATGGTTTTGGATCTCTAGGAGTTATAATGTAGATTCTAGGTTTTGGAAGATCTTATAATTTTTAAACAATCAAATTTCAATAATTAGCAAGTCAAATTTTAGTAATTAGGAGGCTCTTATCATCTTGATTTCTCTCTCTCTCTCTCTATATATATATCTCACTCTATCTATATCCCTTGAACTCTAGACCTCTATCTCTCCCTATCCCCATCCCTTTCTCTACTCCTCTCTCTTTATTTCACACACACACACACACTCTCTCTCTCTCTCTCCCTCCCTCTCTAATTATTTACTCACCTCTCTCTCCCTCCCTACCTCTCCCTTCCTCCCTCATTCCCTCTCTACTTCTCTGTATCTCTTCTCCAAATATCTTCCTATCACTCTCTCCCTCACTCCCTACTACCCATCCACTCCCGCCAACTCCCTCCCACCCCCTCTCTCTCTCTTCCTAACACTCCCTCCCTCACTCCCTACTGCCCCATCTCTCTTAGTCTCTCCCTCCTTCCCTCTCTATCTAACCTATCTCTCTACCTACCCCTCCCTCCCTCCTCCCCTCTCTACTTCTCTTTATCTCCCTTTCCCTCCCTCACTTGCTACCACTCTCTCTCTCTCTCTTTCCCTCTATTTTTCTCTCTCCTTCCATGTATAAGGAGAGGTAGGTAGAGAGAGGGATATGGAAGGAGTGAGGGAGGGAGAGGTAGGGAGATAGATATAAAAGGTGATATAGAGATAAGTAGAGAGAGAGGGAGTGAGGGAGGTAGAGGTAGGGAGGAAGAGAGAGGTGAGATAGAGAGAAGTGGAGAGAGAGAGGGAAGGAGGGAGGGAGGAAAAGGTAGGGAGGGAGAGAGAGGTGATATAGAGATAAGTAGAGAGGGAAGTAGAAAGAGGGAAGGAGAGGGAGGCATGGGTAGGGACGGGGGAGAGGTAAGATATAGATTAGAGAGAGAGGTAGGGAGAGATAGGTAGAGAGAGGAGAGGGAAGGAGGGAGGGAAGGGGAGGTAGGGAGGTAGAGAGAGAGGTGAGATAGAGATATAGAGAGATAGAGAGAGGCAGGGAGAGGTAGGTAGAGAGAGAGGGAGAGGGAAAGAGGGATGGAAGGAGAGATAGGGAGTGATAGAGAAAGGTGAGATAGAGAGATAGATAGAGAGAGAAGTGGAGAGGAAAGAAGGGAGGGAGAGACAGGTCAGATAGAGAGAATTAGAAAGGGAAGTAGAGAGAGGGCTCGAGAGGGAGGGAGAGGGTAAAGGGAACACAATCTACTGAGAGGGGGGTTGAATTAGTAGATCAAAGCAATTCTAGAAACCTTTACACTATTATATAGATTTTTAATATGAAGAGCAATGAACCGTACAAGCTAGTAATCAAAGCATAACACAAGATAACATATAAAACCAAATATATGTGGGAACCAAATATGGAAAAACCACAGTGATAAACACTCAAAAGTAGGAATATAATAAGTGAATTTTACAATGTGATGTAGGCACCAACCTACCAAAGAAACCAATCCCTAAATGAAGATATAGGAACCAACCTACTGGAGAAACCAATCCCTACCAAAACAATACAACAAGTACAACACCAGTCCTACCAAAATATAAAAAACTAATGGTGGATTTGAAATATAACTTTAATATGCTCCAAAGACACAACTAGCACTCTCTCACATTGAGAATGACCCTCTAATACTCGTGCTCCCTCTTTTATTCACACTTCTATCACATAACTTCCATTCATTACACTTCGATACGACACACTTGTACTCAACACCCTCATTATAATGCATCTGAATATTTGAAATATACATGAAATTATACTAACACTCTTCTATGTCTACTAGGGATCCACACAAACCCAAATGACATAAGGTGGACCTAAATTTAAATTACATGAAATGTGTAATACAATGGGTCCAAAAATAAAATTCTTGCCACTAAAAGAACTTGATTCCTTGTGCCACCATAGGGATGTCCTATCCTCACTCCACACACATGATTTGAATTCCACATGCTACAATCCATCACTACACATGCCTCAAACTTTGAATAGCTTGATGAACCTTTTGATACTTCAAACTACTTGCACACTAAGCCTCACCTTTGGAAACTTGAGAAACTGTTAGAACTAGTGCAAACACACTTTCCTTCCAAACTGCAAAGCTATGCTACAATTTTAAGTGAAATTCCAAGCATATTAATAAATCTCTCTACCTAAAAGATATCCTTCTAGACCACCACACTCATGCTGACTACATACCTGACGTGGTATAATAAATACATTAACTATCTGAAGGAAGCCACACCACAAGTGACTTGATACAAGATATGATTGGTTAGACAGTATACACACTGACAAACAACATTCTTTCAAAACCTTAAGTCAAATGACAATTATAGTACTCCTAAAATATTCATCTTTGACAACCTTCACATTTGATAGCCTTGACACCCTTTTGAAAACCACTGTCAAGAACATTGACCTATTGACATTAGTTTGACATTAATGACAACCTATGCTCAACAGAGGGAGGGAGAGGTAGGTAGGGAGGAGTAGTACAGAGTGATGGAGGGAGTTGTAGGTAGAGGAAGAGAGAAGGAAGATAGAGAAGTAGAGAGGGAAGGAGGGAGGGTGAGAGATAGAGGCAAGATAGAAAGAATTAGATAGGGAAGGAGAGAGAGAGAGCAAGACTTATAGGTAGAGAGGTAGCTTTTGAGCTCAAGGAAGAGAGAATTAGATAAAGAGAGAGGTAAAGAAAGGGATGGAGTTACCTGATTTGCGAATTTTCAACCCTTAGGGTTGGATTTCCTTGGGAATCCGATCCAAAGGGTTAGAATTATATTTCAATGAATGCAAATGTATTTTTGATAAATTCTAAAAAATGACACAATATCGAGTGTGCTCTCCATCAAATTTGCATGTATTTCAATGTCAAGTTAAAATAATAACATAGTAACATTTGTTGTAGAGGACCATTGGGAGCTGTGGGGTTCACTATCAACTCCAACAACATAAGCTCCCTCTTAGCTTTCTAACCATGTAATTTTTATTATGTTTAAAATATTTTAAGGTTTTGATCTTTAATTTCTTTTGCTTGCGTCTTCATTTTTCTAAAAAATCTTCATATGGTTTTCTTGGTCTCATTTTTACCCGTTCATCAAAATTTGAAATAAATTACATTTTTACTATTGGTGTAATTAAATATTTAATTAAAATTTATTAAGTTTACTTAGGTCCTAATTAGGTTTTACCTTTAGGGTTTTGCATGTTTCTTTATAAAAGCAAGTCATCTCATGCAATTCATTATTCTCAATAATATTATTTGCACATCTTTTACAAATTTCTCTTGCATCTTTGTTTTTTCTCCTTGTAGAAGGTGAATCCAAGTTTTGTAAGTGATCTTGGTTTTATGGAGCTTACTGGAAACTCTAACATGGTATCAGAGCACTAATCTACAAGCACCTTCTCAGATATGGAGGAACAATCAAAGTTTTTTTTGGGGATCCTCAAGGGATCAACCTTGAGCAAATTTTTAGTGCTTTTTGGATAAAAAGCAGCCAATATATTTTTCTTCATGTATTTTTAAGAATTTTTTTTTTTGGGTTTGGTTTAAAATCACGAAATACCATCTGGGTATCTACTAGATTTTGTAGATAGTGAGTAGAAGTTGCAGAAATTGTTGTCAAAATCGTGACTATTTTCCTTGCAGGTGAAGTTTTTGATTTTTACCAAATTGCATGTTTTGCTTTTTGGATTCAAAAATGCCTTTTTGGTTTTGTTGGTAGCACCAAAATATTATCTTGGTATCTATTAGTTTTTTCATGCAGCAAGTAATTTTTTCATAAATCAAATCAAAAGGGTCATGTCTGCATTGTCAGTTGGCAAAATTTACCCCTTTTTTTTTGAAAATTCATAACTTGAGCATACAGTGTCTGTTTTTCAAAAAACTTTATATCGTCAAAAAGCTTATTACATCCTCTACGTAGATTTGAGGTTAATTTTTTTTTCATGGAGGAAGATGTGGACATTAATCCTTGCATGTAATCTTCCCTTTTTGCATGCTTTATGTTTTTATTTTCTCTTTGATTTCTACATGTTTTGCATGTTCTCCTTTTACAATCTTGGGGTATTGTAATAAATGAACTTCAATAAAGTTTCATTAGGGGGGATTCTTGCATAATAGTTTGATTAGAGTGTAGTCACATGACATTCACTTTGATCCCATCTTCATATTGATGACAACCCGCATGAGTTGTATCTAGATTCTATAGTTTCTTTTGGCCACAATCTTGCTCATAACTTGACACATTTTGGTTTGCATCAGTTCATGTATCAGATTGGGAGCCTATGGTTAATGATCCTAAATCACATCAGATTCTCATAGGGTCACATCTCAGTTTGAGGGCCATTCAGTTTATGGTTAATGTTCCATAATCTTCATGGTACTTACTCCTATGGATCAATTTTAGTCATAGTTTGACATTGGCGTCAAGATACACATAGCTTCCAGATCATTTCATCATATCTTTCCCTCTTTTGGGGGGGAATTTCTTATGTATCTATGTTATGGATGGTGTACTTAGAGGGTCTTATGGAGTCCTCCATCTTTCATCACTTGGTTGCAAACTCTATTTCTTTTGCATTGCATATGTACATGGGTACCTAACATGGCCTTGTATAAGTCGAGACCCATTCATGCTCTCATGGACCCATCCTTGCATTATTTTCATTTTTCTTATTCTCTCCAAGTTGCACTTAATGGGGGGTGTTGGTGTAATTAAATATTTAATTACACTTTATTAATTTTACTTAGGTCCTAATTAGGTTTTACCTTTAGTGTTTTGCATGTTGCTTTATAAAAGAAAGTCATCTCATGTAATTCATTATTCTCAATAATATTATTTGTACATCTTTTGCAAATTGCTCTTGCATATTTTTTTTTTCTCCTTGTAGAAGGCGAATCTAGGTTTTGCAAGTGATCTTGGTTTTGTGGATTTTATTGGGAACTCTAACATTTATTAACTAGACTCTATTCTTTGTACAATAAAAAAATGATTTTTTATTAGTTTCCAAAATATTAGGGGGTAGCACGCTCAATCTTCTATTTTTTAGGATGTGTCCAATTTAAAATTTAATAAAAATCACATTCATTAAAAATTTAGAAAAAATGATGAAGAGGGCTCAACATGCTTTGAAACCACTGATGTAGAGAGGGGTCAACATAAACCTCTCTCACAAACTCACAAATTCACACAACAAAGATTAAAAGCAAAATCAATAACTATATTGCAATATTGTATTCCAAAGTTGTTCAAATGATGACAATCTTCAACAATTTTGATTTTATATCAGATTATACAACCCCAAGGACTGATGAACAAAAAATAGAAATAGTTTCCAATCTGATTTATAACAGAAAAATATTTAACAACAACAAAACAATCCTTTCTCCTTCAAATGCAACTTAAATCTGCACTCTCCCACTTGCAATCTTCAACGTGCAACTATTCCAACCTTCAAGAATTGAATCTTGTCTTCATTTTTTGTCACCAAGACCTTCAAAACCTACAAAAAAATTTCTCAAATTTTCTCATGGAGAAGATGCTACGCCTCTCTTCTTGCTCCCAAAATTCGAAATGAAATGGTTACATGAACATTCTCCAACATCACCTATAACCTCCAAAACCAAGCTTCAATACCCAAATGTGCAATATTCCACACCCAACTTGGGGAGAGCTATCAAAATTCATTCAAAAATCTTGAATAATACCAAAAATGCCTCATTAAATCCACTCCCAGCAAAATTGCCAAATGGGAGTCCATTCCTCAAATTTAGGGCACTTTCCACAGTAATTCCTACCAACTCACCTTGGGTGCCCACCTTTGCATGCATCAATTAAGGAAGTTTTTAAATGTATCATTCAAACTTATAACTCCCTCCAAAGCCCACACCCAAGTCCATTTTTGCTAATTTTTAAAATTGACAATTTCCCAAAATTCCCTCCTAAATTATCTCCACTCCCAAATTTTGCAACAAAATAATAAAAGGAAATTTAGTATTTATTTTATTCTAACCTTGTAAATTACCTTATTAAATAAATCACCTACCCAACTTTAGGAAAATATATTAAAATATTATTTTTGGTTGATGTAAGATTGTTGGTCAACCACATATGCTCCTGCATCAGACACCTGGGGTAGAATTTTTTTTGTGAATATGGATTCAGAAAATGGAGTTGAGTGGTAGTACCACCATTTTTGATTGCACACAATCCTTAGCAAAATCCATCACTAAATTTGGTATTGCCAATGAGTTATTCTTTCTCCTCTTCCAACACCTAGTTGGAACAAGCTTCCTTCTCTTACGACTGCTCTTCACTAAACCTCCTGAATGTGGAATCAATTTAACCATAAACCAACCACCTCCTCCAAGTGTATATCACACTCTCCTTTGATCTTGTGGGATTCAACCCACCATAGTCTGACCACCTCTACCAAATTGCACTGCACTAAGCTCTATAATACCACACAAACCCTTCTTTGCATACCATACATCACTAGAAAAATCTTCCTAAACTAACCCATCCATAATTTGCAAATCATCATCATAAAATTTGATTTACTATTCTCTTTTTATGCAACCTCATCACACTCATATCCTTCTTTAGAATAATATTTAGAAAAAATAAAATTTACCTTTGTTCCATTCACTACTACAACTTCAACCTAGTCTTCAACATATAATATGTCACCGTTTTCATGCCTTTAGAAAGACATATTGCTACTACAAACTGATCTTCCACATTCCAAACAAAATTAGAACAATAATCTTGAGATTCATCATCCATATTCTCTAACAAATAATCAGGCTCTCTAACCAAGGAATCTTCAATACTTTCAATACCTTCTCAAATAGATTCATTTCTACAACAACTTTATCCATATCTACATTCTTATCCTCACCAAAATATACATTAAAATCTGATTTTACCTCATTTCCTTAGGTTGCAACTTTCATTGCTGCAATTCTTTCTTCTCTGTCACTTGTCATACCATTCAAACACAAATCAGATTTGGTTCTATCCTCATCAAAATATCATATTCCTCTTTTGCTTACTTCTACAACAAATTTTTCAGCCTCCTCATATCTATCCATCCCATTCATATCATTCACATGCAAACCAAAATCATCAATGAACTCACAAAATGCAAGTTTTACCTTTTCTTTAACTGCCGCAACTTAGTTTTCCTCTTCTTCAATGTCCTCCTTTGCTCTCAAATATTTTATTGTTGCACCTTATTTTTGCATCTCAACCTCTACTACACTTTTCTCTTCCTTCTCAGTCTCTTTCTATATGCCTTCCTCAAAGCATACTTTTGCAATACTTTCTCCTTCTTGTTCACTTGCATACACAACCATGATAAAAAAATTTCCTTTCCTCTTTGGAATTTTGTCAAAAACTTGCCACACACTCTCAATTTTCAACCTCTCAGGTATAGATTGCATCACACTTAATGATATGTCTACAAATTCTAATCCTCTAACTTCTCCACCCGCAGGTCCTGGTGCAAACTGCCTCACATCGACGCTTCTGCCTACACACTCAGGAACTCCTACTCTGATACCATTGATGAAGAGGGATAAACATGCTTGATACCTCTAATTCAGAGAGGGTTCAACACAAATCCCTCTCTCACAAACTCACAAATTCACACAATAGAGATTGAAAGCAAAATCAACAACTATATTGCAACATTGTATTCCAAACTTGTTCAAATGATTACAATATTCAACAAATCTGATTTTATATAAGATTATACAACCCCAAGGACTGATGAATAGAAAATAAAAATGGTTTCCAATTTTATTTATAACAAAAAAATATTAAACAAAAAAAATAAAAATCCATTCTTCAAATGCACCTTAAATCTGCACTCTCCCATTTGCAATCTTCAACATGCAACTATTCCAATCTTCAAAAATTGAATATTGTCTTCATTTGCTGTCACCAAGACCTTAGAAACCTGCAACACAATGGTTCAAATATGCTCATGAGAATATTCTATGCCTCTCTTCTTGCTCCCAAAATATAAAATGAAATGGTTACATGAACATTCTCCAACATCACTTGTAACCTCTAAAACCAAGCTTCAAAACCCCAACTTGAAATATTGCCACACCCAACTTGGGGAGAGCTATCAAAATGTATGCCAAAAACTTGAATAATACCATAAATTCCTCATTAAATCCACTCCCACCAAAATTTTCCAAAATGGGAGTCCATTCCTCAAATTTAGGAAACTTTCCATAGTAACTCCTACCAACTCACCTTGGGTGCCCACCTTTAAATACATCAATTAAGGAAGTTTTTAAATGAATCCTTCAAACTTATAGTTCCCTCCAAAGCCCACGCCCAAGTTGATTTTTGCTAATTTTTGAAATTGACAATTTTCCAAAATTTCTTCCTAAATTATCTCCACTCCCAAAATTTGCAATAAAATAATAAAAGGAAATTATTTAATATTTATTTTAGTCTAACCTTGCAAATTACCCTATTAAATAAATCACCTACCAAACCTTAGGAAAATATATTAAAATACTATTTTTAGTTGATGCAAGATTGCTAGTTAACCACAAATGCTCCTACATAAAAAAAAGTCAAGCATAAACTACATAATGTAGATACCCTAAATTGTCTTCACCTGTGAGCAACACCTTTATACTAATTTTCACTCTTCTTCCCTAAATGATTAAATAATGCCTTACTATTTAATTACTATCGATTTTCATATTCTACTAATAATTAAGTGATTTTACGTTATTTAGTTAATTAATTCAAATTCATCATTTCTAACTAACTAACTAAATCATATCTATTTAATAATGTCCTAATTAAACATTATTCTACTTGATTAATTAAATAAACCTTATTTATTTAATTATGTTGCTAACTTCAATTATTCTTGTATTTTAATTAAATAATTAAATAGCTATCATATAATTATTTAATTAACATCAAACATCCTTCTTATATTAAATAATTGTTACAAATTATTTAATTAAACCACTTTCCCACTTCTAGATTAAATAATTAAATTAATTGTTTAATTCGCCAATATTCACTCAAAATGATCTACTAATAAACAAAATTTTATTTATTAATTCAATATTTACTTGCACATTCCTCCAAAGATTAATTAGTTATTATTTAATTAATTATCCTCACACACATTGATTGATCAATCAAACCTATTGATTATTCAATCAAATTTGTTGACTGATCAATCAAACCCATTATTTATTCAATCAAATCTATTGACTAACAAATCAAACCCATTGATTATTCAATCCCACTAACTAATCAATCAATTTCCACTGATTATCCAATCAGTTCCCTTGATTGAATCAATTAGACTAGTTAACTCTCCAATCTATTTCCTTTCAATGGACCTCGACCGTTGATCCTGATCTTTCATATTCCAATCCAAATCGTTCATCTAAAACAATATTTTCTATAAAAACAAACCTGCATTGCACGTTGATGGCTAATCATGAAATATTAAACTTTGACATTTGTATCATTGCAATCATCTAATATACTTGAAGCTTCATAGCGAAAGAGTAACATACCCATTTCTAAGAACAAAGCTTACAAAGAAGGAACAATGGAAGTCATCCATGGAAATATAGTGAAGGTGAAGATGTACTTTTCTTGAAATATAGTTTTACTTATTATTACATTTTTTCTATTGAATAGATTAGATCTTGAGTAATTAGAATTGCATATAGCGGTTGTGTGCTTTGTTTCCTATTAACTCTATACTTTGATGGTCGAATTTCTAGTTTACAATTTGGTGAACCCAATGTGAAAATCACATTTTTTTAACTAATTTTGTATTGGATCTAAGTTTTTGTGAAGCTACAAGAACAACAACGCAATCGTGACAAAAAGTGACACAATTGTGGAAAACTGCTACACATTTGTGGGGTCTTGAACTACAATCGCCTAACCGATCAACACAATCACTAATATTAGTGACACATATGTAGTTTGTTGTGCCATACTTGTCATTATTCTTTTCTATTTATTTTGTAGGTTTTTTATAGTCCACCGCATCTGTGCCTTCATAAACTACAATCGATGAATAAAATGTTGTAGTTGTTGTCCCGAATGCTGCATCTGAGGCCTCTTGCAATGCAGTCACTTCTCTGTGTGATGCATCTAAGCCATCCTACACCACAAATGACTAATAAAAATAGAAAGGTAAATCAATAATGAATGAAATGCTATTTTTTAATTTTTATTAGTAAAGGTTTTCGTGTTATTGATCCTTTTATTCGAGCTTGTGGTGTTTTCATATTATCTCGCATATTTCAATTTTGGTGCTTAGAATTGACATGGTTTTTACACACATCAATTTTGGTGATCACAATGGACATGGATTGTTACACATTTCAATTTTGGTGCTTAAAAGGGACATGGTGATTACAAATTTCAAATTTGGTGCTTAAAAGAACAACACAATCCCCCACATTTGATTTTTGGTGCTCCTAAAAAGAACAACATAAATCTCATTTTTATATCTTGGGTTTAAAAAGGATAGCGTGTTTGAACATGCCATCTTTCATTTGGGTTAAAATAAACATAAAAATTCAACACTTCATTTTGGTGTAATTAAAAAGAACCATTTGATTACTGTCTCTTGTGCACTTGCACATGAAGGTGTGTTGTTCATAGTATCATCTCCCCTTGCACACTGGTGTGATCTTGGGTCATGAGAAATAGTGACATTCACCTTCACCATTTTATTTGAAGTATGAGGCCTACCTTGAGACACACCCTAATGGAAAACTCAAGGGTTTGACCTCAAGTGGTGTTTTTGGGCGCGCTATATAAATTGGCTATGAGAAAAGTTGTAGGTCCATCCGTGCATGTAGTGCTCCAAACTTGTGTGGGTTTCCCGATGCGATGTTTGAGAGGTCGATGGTGTTCACCAATATTCTAACCACTAAAAACATTTTTTTTAAAACCCTTTAAAGTCCTTCAAATGTAACTAATAACATGGTGCAAGGGATGTGGATCATACTTTGAAGCTACTCACCATGTACTTTCCTAGGTCAAGATATAATGTGTTGAGTTGCTAGCAATAGCCTCTTGATAAGTGAAAAAAGGTGTGCTAATGGTTTCTGTCGTTGACCCTATGTCACTGGAAGTCTACTATCCACCTTGTTGAACAAGAAAATTGAGTGGGGGGGGGTGAATCAATTGTCACAGATTTAAACCTTAATTCATTCAACAGAACCAATCCTTAACATTGCTTAAATGATTAAACATTAAATAATAGTGCAGAAACTGAAAACCATCACATAAACACAATAACACTAGATTTTCATGGAAAACCCAACAAGGAAAAGACCATGGTGAGGATTAACTCATGCTGTAGAGAATATCAAAACCGATTACAAGAGGCTCATTGCCTGAGAAGCAAGGCTCACTGACAAAACAAGGACTCATTGTCCAGAACAAGGACTCACTGTCCAATAGGGCTAACAACTCAGAGGGCTCATTTCCACATAGATACAAAGGAGATAAAGAAGACTTAAATAGAGAGAAGACAATCTTAATGCAACAAAGGATTCCACCACAATTTTCTCAATCCACTTGTAGACATGCATGAATGATAGAGTGCACCTTCAGCTCACTACTTCCAAAAACTCAACATTTAGGATTTGTATTGATCTACCATACTCACATCATACACACACACTGATTCACACTTGTATCTATTCTCTTTGTACTCTTGTCTCTATTTTCTTTGTTCTCACTCTTCTTCTTCCCTAACTCATTCTACATTTATACCATCTTCAAGTTTGAAACATATCCAAAGTCAGCCATCCAAATTCAAATTCAAATTAGGTCCATGCCAAAACATCCTAGGGTAGAATTAGAATGAGGGTGATCCAAACACAAGCTTCATAAGGACCCAAATAGATCCAACACACTTCATCAACTCCGAGGGTCGTATTCCACACAAGGTTGGCAAAACCAGTGCAAGACACATATAACAATTAAGCACGAACCTTCCAGATACCAAAATTATCTTCAATACAATAAAAGAAACTCAACTCTAGAACCAAAATTCATAAGACTTTAACAAAGATAAATCTAGACCAACAATATTTCTCCTAAACCTCAACTAGAAACACAAAAAACCATAGTTCACAATTGGTGAACACAACTCACACTATATAATGAATCAACAGCCAAAAATTTGGATATATTAGCTTCCAACAACCATCAACATATCTAAACCACACAAACATAGGAGAAAATCCCGGAGCAAAACCTATAGAAATCACTAAAAATCTGCAACATATCTTCATTAAAATTTTCTCAATATCCTCGACATATACAACTAATGACTTGTATCCATGACACTAATGACAATAGAAATTAGTTGATAACCAATTGACTAGTTGACATCAATGATAACACCTCCATTCTTTCCATTCTTGCAACACACCTCTGTATAGAGAAGGTGTTTTTACAATTGACCCAATTATTCAAATACATAAACTTTCTAAGTATTTACCCCTTAAATGGGAGGTTGGTCCATCTACAGTTACACACCCATTCTACCACTACATTAGGTTGCACATGTTTGATTCTTGTTTTGACCAAAGTGTAAACATTCTTATCATTGGAAATGAGAAAATTTGTTAAAATCGACTAATCACTTATCAAACCTCTATTTTTTGTATTTTCTTCACTGAATTAAATCTAAAAATTAGAAAATTAAAAAAAGATTAGGGTTCCTAGAGGTCATTTGTTTGCCTAAATTTTTGCATTGCATTTTTCAGCCTATGTGCTACAACTGTGTATTTGGACCACAAAAATAGTATGCCACATCCATTATCGACTGCGACACATTCATCAAGTATAACACCACTTCTCTATCAGTTGAAATTCTTTCCTTAGTGAACAAAACTAAATTGCAACTATGTGCAACACATTTGCATGGTTCTATAATGCAACTATTGTTGATTTCACCCTAGTCACAATACTATGCACCACATTTGTGGCTTTGTATGCTGCATTTGTTTGACAGAAAAATAGAGTTAAAATTCAAAGGTCGCATTAAAACCTGATCTTTACACAGAGTTCCACAATCTAAAATAAACAATTTTTACTGCATATTCAACATTTACAACTTTGATAGGTTAAAAACATCATTATTTTTAGCATCATTATCATAGAGTCCTTAAACCATCTCATCTTGACAATATTGAAAACTAAATACCAAAAACAAGTTTAAAGGTCAATGTCTAGAGTTGTTATTTGGAGAATCTCAAAACCTCGTCATTTACAAATCCACCCCATCAACAAAAGTTGGATTGCAACTCATTAGTCTAGTTGTGAATTCACTTTTTTTACAAACTCTTTGATCAACAAAAGTTAGAACCAAACTCATTAGCCTAGTTGTGGAATCACTTTTTTATCAAACCATCACCATCACTTAGAGGTTTATGATTTTTCACGTGGATATGCTAGTCCTAAAACTGAAAAACTTGTCAAAGTTATCATCTTTTAGGGTCCAAAAGTCAAGGTAACAAAGGTCTCTTGCACTTAGCAAGATATTATCAAAAAATCACAAAAAACATAGTTTTCAATTTAGTCATTTACCTTCAAAATTTCCCATTTGAAAATTAGAAAATATTAAAACATAAAGTAGACTCATTAGTTACATTCATACCAAAACTTCACTTAAAAACCCGAAAAAGAATTTCCAAAAATCAAGAAAACATACAAAGTTTAAACACCATCACTTTTATGGTTGTCACACGATTGCAAATCAAAAGAAAAGGGATGGATTCATCTTCTAATCTGATGTATAACTCGAATAGTGATATGAAATTTGGAAAAAAACCTAGTAGTCACACGAGCTACCAAAATTAGATTCTTCCCCCTTTTGAGGATTACACTTTGAAAGAGTTCAACCAAAGGCTCATGCTCGAGGAAATTGAAAATGCATGTCAAGATCCAAGGATCTTGAGAATGATTGAAAAAATTGTGTCAACAGAGCCCGAAAGATATTTTATGCAATTAGCACAACATGGAGCTAAGCTATTGTCTGATTTTGACATAAACTCCATCATAGGGGAGAGTCCTAACATTGTGACACTAGGATTTGGTGCCACAAATAGAACTCCACTATCACTTACACCTACTATATCACAACCCACATCACAGTTGAACAAAGACATGTTGCATGCCCAAACATCTCATTACACATCAATTATGAATGCTACACCACTACCCACATCCACTAAACCCATGGAAAATTGATTTGCCTCTACATCTACAACTGCAACACCAAACCACACCATTATTGCAACCCAAACTTCATCCCATTCAAATATATAAAGTAAGATATGAAAGACTAATCCTTCGTATCTAAGACCACAAGTTGGTACCACATCTACTTCAAAAAATGTAAATACACCTTCGACAAGGACTTGATCCTTTTTTCAAAATAGGTCCCAACATCACTCCACCCCAACAACAACCTAACAATCTAGGTTCACAATCTACATTTGGATTTTCTCAACCCTTACCTCCACAACAACCCAACAATTTGGGTTCGTCATCATCATTTGGGTTTAATCAACCCTCACCTTCGCTACAACTAAACTATCATGGTTTAGCGTATACATTTGGGTTAAATCAACCCCCACCTCCATTGCAACCAAACAATCCCAGTTTGCACTCCACATTTGGGCTTTCTCAAACCCCTTCATAGCAACCAAACTATCATGGTTCTACATACACAATTGGGTTTACTCAAACCCTTTCACCAAACAATCTCAGTACATCATTCATAGCTAGTGTTAACGTTCCTCCACCACCATCATCATTTACTCAAAATCTTGCATACACCTCAAAATATCACCATCACATTCCACCCATGCATCAACATCAAAATATGCATGGATTTAATCCAAAACACAATAGAAACCCATTCGGGAACCCCTCACAAGGTTTCTCAAAATACATCACACCCACCTTGATCCCAGTGACACGATCGCCCATGGACCTAATAGCTCAACAGTTACAAAAATTGCAAAATTAGATGACTAATATGAATGTAACTAGGAGTTGAAAGTCATACTTAGTGGGGACCTATGTCCTTACCCCTTTGATAGGAGAATTCACATTCCTCCCTTTCCCATGAACTTTATTTTTGCAAAATTTGATAAATACAAGGGAAAGGGTGACCTCGTTGAACACATACAGGAGTTCGACACTGCATCCTTTGATGTGGTGCATGAGCATACATATCTCATGAGAATTTTTCATGGAGTCTGAGAGGACAAGCCCTTGAATGGTTTGCACACTTACCTTCAGGTATACAAACTTGGAGTGAACTTATAGACAAATTCATCACACACTTTTTATACAACATATCAACTGATGTCAACATTACCCATTTGTATGAGGAAAAACAAAAAGATGGCAAGACCTTCACATCATTCTTAGAAAGATGGTGAATCTTAGCCAAAAAGTGTGCCTTCCATATACCAAAGAAGCAGCTTGTCCAAATCTTCATGGAGAACCTCAACAAGGAGATCCTATTCCACTTATGAATCCATTGCTCCAACATATTTGAAATGATATAATAAAAATGGATTTTCCATTGAGAAAGCCCTCATCACAAAATGGATTGTAAATTTTTTTAAGGAGAATAACAATTATTCTTCTAGTTCGAAACCAAATGAGATTTTGTTTTTCATGGAACAAAAATGTGACAAATGATGGCATTGTAGATGCAAAACTCATAAATAAACCTTATCCTATGCTAAATCTGAAAGGACCCATGGTGATTAATACCAATAAAACTCTACAAAAGTATGAACAAACTACTAATGTGGCTCAAAATAAAACACCATGTGGTCCTCCTAGGGCCCCCCAACTGAGAAGAAAGTACACTCCCTTAGGGGAACCAATTGAGGCAGTTTTAAAGAAACTAATACAACAAAATGTACTCCAACTACCCAAGATTAGATGTTATGAGCCAGGTCCATTCAAATTGTCCTAGTGAAATGATGACGACTTTTGCAAGTACCGTCAAAATAAAGGGCATAAAACTTCAAATTGTTTCCAACTTAAGAATTCCATACATGATCTTATTAAACAAGGAACAATAGAAATTGATAACCAACCAAAAACCTCTAACAAAGATCACAAAATATTCAAGGACGCTTTACAAAAACCACGGGAAGGAAAAAGCCTTGAGTTTTGAAAAAGGTGAAAAACCTAAAGAAAATTACACTAGTGTTACCTACAAGTACACTATGAACAACATCCATACACCTAACAAAAGATCCTCCACACCCATCAAGCATGACAATTCTGAGTGTCTTATTATATTTGCTAAGAAGGATATGCCTACACAAAACCCTTACCATATCAATGCACTCGATATTGAATCCTTTATATAGGTGGTACTTCTTACAAATGATACTGTTTGTCAAGTTATAGATCTGGAGACCCCATATAACATTCTCCTTGGGAATCCATGGATCCATTCCATGTAGGTTGTTTAATCTAATTTACACCAATGCATCAAGTTCCCATACAACGAAACTATGGTCACCATACTAGCAGACCCGAGTCCCTATATACCTCATCGACCCTCTTAGAGTAGTCCTGGCCTCCCAGAGCATTGCCTTGCTACTAGTGCCATCCCATCTTCCTCTGTAATGGTTGAGCCTTTAGTATCAAATATTTCTCCCACCCCCTTAATTCTGGTTAATGTTACAAGCCTTGGAGTTGGGGAATATGAGTTACATGCATACCTTATAGAGGTTGAAGCGCTATCTCTCATATCTCAATCATTTGATGTCCATGATATCCTCATAATTAATCAGGACATCTATGATAATCCATTCTTCCAAGATGATCTTATGGAGGATTTCCCTAAACATCCTACTTCATTCCTGGATCATATCCCCTCTATTCCACTGCATGGGATACCACCATTCTCTCTTGAGAATCCTAAGATAGAGTATGCATTCATAATATTGCTCCTACTAAGCAGCTTTCCTTCCAACTCATTAACAACGAGCGAGTTTTCTTTAACATTACTAATATTGAAAAGAATAGTCTTGAGGAATGTGTTGATGAAATTTCCTGACCTATACAAGAATCATTCATATTCACCAATCCATCTAATTCATACAATTTCACCTATTTCCTAAACTTGGATCAATGACTATTGACTATGAAAAAGGATAAGGCCATAAGTCAAAAGACATGAATGCAAAAACCTTTATCGAAAAATGATACAAGGTCAAAGCAAAAGCAAAAATATTAAAAGAAGCCCTTAGTGCAAACTCAAATGAAAAAGTGCTCAGGACAAGCAAAAAGCAAAAATAAGGAATTGATCTTCAAGTATGCCTTTAATCCCAAAATAACTGGGGGCATATACAAAAGAAGGCCTTTGAGATATGAAATTTTTGATCCAATGTTTCTATCCACATCATTATTCCATAATCCACACAATCTAGTGAATCCATCTACATTCATGCATCCACCATCTCATAATAAATTAGTTGGTGATGACACACAACATATATTTGATGGCGACCCCTTGATATACTCTAATCCATTGGTTGTCCAATCTCCTCTTCGGGGGAAGTATGATGGTCTATGTAGGACACATTCTACGGATCCTACTTTAGCTCCTACTTCCAACATATCACATTCCTCGTTTGTAGTTTCATATGATCCACATATGTCTGTCATTCACCACCCCATGCCTTGCAACATCATCGAATTCCAATAAAGGATCACCTTGATGAAAGCTTGGAAAATATGCATCTTGTGTGATATCAAAATATACAAAAATAAAAAAAATGAAAAAATAAAAAATAAAAGAGAGAAAAATAATTCGTCCTATAGTGAAAACCATTTCAGTGGCACTTTGGATAAGTACCATGGTAAAAACCTAGAAAATAGGTGCCATGTGTAGTCAACTTCAGCTCTACCATCTATCATTACTCTATCTAATTTTGTCCATAATAAAAAGATTTCTCACCCCTTCTCATGGCTTGAGATTGATTAACATTTAGCGTCATCCACTTATCACATTCACCCTTTTATAACAACTAGTCCTATTTTGGACTTGGGGCATTGTCAACCTAAGGTTTCAAAAGTATCATACACATTGTATCTGAGGACGTTATCACAAAAATACAAAAACATTGAAACATTCAACAAAAACATTAAAACATTCAAATATCGTTTGAAAAATCCAAAAACAATCATAAAATATCAAAAAATAAAAAAATGATGTTAGTTCATGGTATCAAACTATGTTGTCTCTATGTGTTTACGTTGGCAAGGCAAGTCACTGATGAGCCCCTGAGGCATTAGGTATATCCTTTAGGGTTTTTTGTCATGTAGGAAAGGTCATCATTGATGAGCCCTCGAGGCATTATGTCAATCCCCTTAGGGCCCATTACAATAAATTATGCATCACAATCCAAAATTCCATAATAAAACTACCCTTTGTAGACAATGAACATGTTTGACACAAACATGATATCTTACATAGGAATCGACCTTAACAAATCATGAAACAAAAGATGACACTACAGTAACTAATTCTCAACTGGGCTAATCAATTGTTTACAAATGTTACCTATATTATCAAAAATATTTTTCATTCTAAGATTTTTGCATTATCAAAACTAGACTAGGCATCTTACACAAAATGTCTTACTCCTTAAAATATACACAATCTCTTGAAAACATATCAAACACTTATCAATGAACAAAAAAGACCTACATAGTTGTTTACTCATTTGATCTAGTATTAGTCTTCTCATATTTAATTTATCTTATGACATACTCCTAAGTTGCTTGAGGATATCTACAACTGATTAGAGCGATAAGGATGGATGATGAAATTTATTTATGTTGATGTCTATTTGTGGTTTGTCTTGGTAACATGATTGGGGCAACTAAGGTCCTTGTGTGTGATTGATATTCTATCTAGCATAATCAAAAAATCCTATGCAAGTCAAAGGTCATCTAACACTTTCTTGCAACAAGATTAACATGCTTTATGGTAATTTTCTCACATGTTACTACAAGGTTATATTGCC
This sequence comes from Sequoia sempervirens, assembly GCA_007258455.2. NCBI lineage: Eukaryota > Viridiplantae > Streptophyta > Pinopsida > Cupressales > Cupressaceae > Sequoia > Sequoia sempervirens. Next base: position 377,517,439 of record VDFB02353493.1, read on the forward strand.
AAGCTAATGTGAATGAAGACACTCCTTGTCTGACATGTCTTAATCTTTGAAAAATGGATACAAAATTTCACCAAGGTTTGTCTCAACTTGGTGTACACTATCCACTTGTCCATATATCATATCTTTAAGAAAATGAAAACAAAAGCTTCCTTTGCAATTCATACTTAGGTGTGCGTACATCTGCTTGTTCCATAAACACAAAAAACACTCTATGATGATACAACATGCACCACTGGAAGCTCAAATAATATCAATCATTACATCAATCTAAATTTGGATGAAGGATCTATTTAAATGTTTCTTCGCTCCTTACTAACTATTTCTTCACACTAATAGTTCTTCTGACATTCCTGCATTCATCTCAGTGGAATTTTATGACATAAAAAAAAATGAGTTGCATCATCCTGCATCCATAATCATGTTATAATATCATAAATATATCACATGCATATAGGTCATACATACTACATAAGAAAAATACAAAAATATAGATAGATATCGCATCACATTTTAGAATCATCATCATCCATATGGCATCACATCATGTATGGTATAACATGTTTAAAAAATATAATTTCATCATCATATAAACATCATAAGAATTAGTATCCAAATATCACATCATATCATAAGCAATAAATATCTATACATCATGGCATACATATAAGCATAAATCATATGTCATGTGCATCCATCCATAAATAAAATCATACATAAGCATCATATGCATCCATAAACATCCATCATATAGAAATATGCATAAAAAATATCACCATATAATCACCTCTAAAAAATGATGCATATCATATATATATATATATATATATATCCAAAATATGTCACAGTCCAATATCAAATGATTATAAAAAATGTGGAGTTCACAGGCTCAATAAAAAATATACATGTCTATATATACAAATAGGCCTAGCCTATGCTAGTCTTGTCACTAGATGGAGGCCTCTCCTCTTTATGGCCTGATCCTGATCCTGATGCCCATGACTGATACCTTTGTGAATGCTAACCTGAATGATAGGGAGATGCCCTAGGTTGGGACACCCCTATAGTGCTTTGCGACCTCTGTGAGTGCGATCTACTCTGACTCTTTACAAAATTGGGTGCCCTCTCTGCCAGTGGCACTGCCATCTCATAATGATCTTTGTAGTACTGCTTAGCCCTGCTAGACATATACAATGTTTGTGCTAGATCGATGATATCTCCGTTGATTATATCAATAAAATAAATAGCTCTCTAATCAACCCTATGTTCTTTGAGCATAGCCATGTCTCACTCAACTATTAGTTGAACAACCTGCCCCTGCAAACCCTGTATCTAAGCTAAAGTAGCTTGAAGTTGCACCTACAATGCTGCTACCTGGGGATCCTATGGTCTCTCCTCTACATCCTCCTCCATAACATCAAGAATTGGCACATCCTCCAAATCCTCCTCAATGGCTACCTCATGTGAAACCTCCTCCTCCTTCACCTCCCTCCTCACCTCCTCCACCTTGATATCCATGCCAATGCCCACTTCGACACCTAGTTTTTTCTCTCTTTGCACCTCCTGCTAATGAGGAGTAACCTATACCTATAATTGGCCTACTATAACACCCTCCTCCTAGAAAGGAGGATCATCCACTTGTATCTATGCAACTATGACTCTCTCCTCCTGGTGAGGAGCATCATCCCTCTACTAATCTCATCATAGTTCCCAAGGTGGAAGTCCACCTTTATCCCTTTGACCTTCGTCTCCACCCATGTTGCTATCTCCCCTCCTACCATCTTATCCCCAACCTCCACCAACACCCCATCATCAACACCATTATTGTGACTAAAATTGCCACCTCTCCCCCATCCTCTCCCATGAAATCTCCCATGAGGACCTCTACCCAGCCTCCCTACATGAATAGGTTGATCTAGATCTGTCAAAGGGGTGGGACTATGCTGGGACCACCATGCTTTGTAATATGTTGTAGTCCCTACATCAGCTAAATCAACAGGGGCACCCTACTCAATTGGTTATAATCTGCCAATCTCTACAACTACAACCTATACACTAATCATGGGTCCCCACATGGGAACCTCTCGAGATCGGTCAAACTCTATAATGCCTACATGAACTCCCTGCTACTCTCTGAACTTTCACAACAAACACTCTAGAAGATGTCTCTCAATAATATGTTGGGTTTGAATAGTACGACCAATAAAATATCGGGTCTTCCAACAATATGGAAGATGCTTTGTATCATTGTCCAAGACTTGGCAATCTTTGTATGACTTCCATGTGAAAGAATCAAGGGTATCAATGCCATGACACCAATAGTCAATGCTACCAACTCGTATCTATGCAACAACACCTCTATAGATGTATACATATGGTAGTCTTGGTGCTAGGTATCTATCAACTGGTGGCCTGAAGATAACTATGTGCTCCCAAGCCTAAACCATAAGCAATGTAGTACTGTAGTTGATAGACTGAGCATCTCGGTACACAAAATCATGAAGCCAAAAGTAAAACATGCCTAGTAAACAAGGACACCAAGCATAAATTGTGGCCCGCTCCATCATTCCCTCAAGTAGCTAACCCCATTCAATATAGAATTCATGGCCTTGGTGATCAGGAATGACAATGCCGCCAATCATAGTGTAGATAACAACTATCAACCAGGGTATTGCACTGGATATCGTAATCCTCATCCCTGAGAGTTAGGTCATCAATAGCAAAGAATCTCTACAAGGTGGCCAACCCATGATCAAGATCATAGACAACAAGCTCACCATGAATAGGAAGACGAAGAATATGCTAGACGTCCTCCAAGGTCACAATGACCTCTCATGTGGGTAAGTGGAATGAGTTGGTCTCGCTGTCATTGCTCCACTAAAGCTATCAAAAGTCCTCAATTATCCTGAATGATGGGCATGAAAGTAACATGTACAATCCTATGGCATGAAATGTATCCCTCTCCTCATCTTCTAGATGATTTCAAAATTTGAAAGATGTAGGTTGGCTCTCTCGGGTATATATTAGTTGGGTATATATTGGTGGTAATCACACCTGTGCTCACAAAAAACACTTTACATCAATCAAGAAACCTAAATGGACCTATTGGAAATTTTGTATAGAGAAAAAGTTACCAAAAAATGACTCAAATTGGCTAATAGTCAAATCCATCTCACTCTCATACAAATACGGCTCACACATACGACTCACATTACAATTATGAACAAGCTAAGCAATTGTGATGTACTATCATTCAAATGAATTGGAAGAAATCAATTTCAACATTCTATCCTACATATGTGTCACACCACAACGAATGCGATGCACAAAGAAATTGTGAGCAACCTAACATTTGCAACTCTATTTTATAGATGCGTTGCACTTCGCACATGCGGTGCAAAAAACCAAACATGCAAAGAATGTGATAGTAGATGTGACACCAAAACACCACATCTATTTTCTCTTCTTGGAGCCCTAAAATCTACTAAAAATTGCATGAAAATTGAGGAAAGGAAATGGTACATACCACATCCCCTAAGCCCTCTGGCCGTCAAAAGGAATGAACTCAGTATCTGTGGTGCACAACTATGGGGACAAGTGACATCTCTGCAGGAACTCCTTCACAAAATATCCACTTAGAGCTCTCAATTTCTAAACTCAAAATGCACAATGACTCTTTTTGAACCCCTTAGGGCCTATTTATAGAATGTTAGGGTGGGATTTTGAGAAACATTTATAATTGGGTGCATCAACTTCAAACTTCAAATGAAACTATAGACACCCCAAAGGTCCTAAAATAAAAAATATTTTGCTACCAACATACTCAACACTATAAAATTGACTTGTCAGAACAATTTCCCAATTTTTTTGAATTTTTTCAAAATTTGAAATTTTTTCTGAGGGGGCATCAACCTATCCCGCCATCATCGGAGCATACTGGGGCAACTCCTAAGCATACATTTTTGAATTTTCTTTGACATAACGCTATAAAAACACATTACATCTGTAGAGAAGGGGGATTCGCTACTTATGAGTCTCTTTATTCTTAAGAGATTCCTAAGGGGAAAACTACCCTAAACTACCTCAAGGAACAATGCGAGAGTTATAGAATTAGAAAGAGTAGGTCACGAAGATTTTTTGGAAAAACTGACAGGCTCTTAGCTAAAGGATGACAACATAGAATGAGGATGACAACGCATTACACTAGAGTCCCAGAGGTGCGCTAGCATCTCGTACAGACCAAAAATTGAGTTTATCACAGAAAAAAACAAAGCGACTACTGACAATCAGATTTCCAAGAACTTACAGAGTATAGGAACATAATAGAATATAATAGCACTGAAATAGAGTGAAGTATAAATGATAAAGTAAAAGAATAAAGAAAGTGCTTACAACCACCCAAGTAATGAAGCCTCCAACACATGAATATATTTAATACATGTATGTGTAAGATTTGAAGAAAATGTTGGGGATGTATAGGGGATTGCATCAGTCAAACCCCTATTTTGGTGTTCCAACCTCCATGAACAACCATATAGATAGAGAAATTAAACAAAGGAGTGATAAAAGCAATTCCCATTCGAGGAGGAGAACCTGTATCACAAAATAAAGATGCAATGGATAGGAGATTTGTGAAATCCCAGGATGCTTGCAAGCACAAGATAAGGGAGATGTCAGCTGCAAGGCTTAAGGAAGCCAAAGAGAGCAAGGTTGAACAAGAGGGTTGTGAGAGCCAAGAGAGCTGCAAATAGCACTATAAGAGCTTGAGAGTGTTGCAAAGAGAGTTTCTAAGAGAGCTTGAAAGTGCTATAAAAGGTTGTTGTAGCAAACAAGTGAGCTATGCAAGCAAGAGCAAGATGGGAGAATGTCCAAGATAGAAGCCCAATAGGAGAAGAAGGCCAAATAGATTGAAAAGGTGACTTTTAAAGAGGGAAAAGAAGCTCCCCGAGCCATTACAAGGTGTCTTGGGCTGTTACCACTAACAAAATTAGTTGAAAAGTGGAAAATATGCTCGAAAATGGTCATTTGAATGTTGAAATGTTGTGGGACACTAACACAGTGCATGGATGTCTGTGCAACGTGCTAGTGTCCAGACACATCACGCTACAAAACAAAAAGAACAAGAAAAGCACAAGGTTTGATGCAAAGCTAATGTGTGAGGGTAGCTGCTGAAAAGGGGTCTTGAGCATCCTGAGAAGGGAAAAAGGTTGATGTAGGGGCTAAAATGAGCCTACACAAGATGCTAAGGGAGTGGAAACTAAAGTGTATACAAGAATGTATGTGAAATTGTAAGGGGTGCAATTTTACAACATTACATTTTTCCCCCACTTTAGCGGGCATATGAATCTAAACTAATATGTATGCTAAAGGAAATATACTAAACATGAATAACATCATGATACCAAAAGGATACCGTAGAGGAAGCAGATAACTCTTTGAACCAAGGAAGCATGCCCCTAGGCTAAAGACCTACAAAACAAACATGCTAGACAAGAAATACTTGAACAAGGTAACAATGTTAGAACATAAAAATCTATTATATCAGGAGATTAAAATAAAAACACACACACAAGCACAAAACAAACTAAAGGATTTGAGTCAACAAAGTGAAAGAGGGATTTGTGTAAAAGGTTGTCTCGGTACTATGCGTCATCCCCAAATTAAGAAATAACACACATAGAAAAATTCTCAAATGAAGAGAAGAATGTAAGGATTGATCGCTTCAAGAGAAGAACGCACCCAAAAGTCAAGGAAGCAACCAATATCAAAGAGAGAAAGAGCATATACTCAGGATGAAGAAGATGTATATCTTCGATCCGATATATACAATTTGAGAAGAGAAGAGAGAAGAGAATTTGAAAGGAATGGAAATTCCAAGAGAGATGGTTCCATAGGTCCTCAAACCTAAGGAGAATTGAACAAATGCATTGTAGATCCATAAATCTATGAAATGTGAGAAAAAGGCTCTGTAGGTACTCTCTCCTATAGAGTTGAAAAAATTATACCAAAGGTCTGTAGAGCAATAGTGAACAAATCCTACAAGATGAAAGCACTTTATAGGTCCTCAGAATTGCAAGGAAGGCACCCGAGGCACTGTCTCCTAAGGGAAGCTTGATGTAGGGGACTCTGCAGAGTTGGAATGGGCCTTACAGGTGCTTCGTCTTGCAAGGTTGATTGATAAGAAACTTCATAGGTGCACCTACAAAGAAACATGTTAATCCATAGACTAAACATGTTAGGCAAGATTGATTAAAATGATCTCTACAGGTTCTCGGTCCTGCAGAGCAAGATTGATCAGAAGAACCAATGGCTACTGCAAGATACATTACAAGATAGTCATAGAAAAGATAGGTCTAGTCAGGTTGCCCCCAAGTTAGATGCCCAGATATAATATAGGTCTAGTCAAGTTGCCCCCAAACTAGATGCCAATGAATTCATTTGAAGGAGAAAATATTTCAAAGGGGGTCCCTCGGGAACCCATTTAAAAGAAAATGGGTCCACTCAAGGAACACTTCATTTGAAAGACATAGAGAAGAAAGGGAGTCCCTAGAAGGATACACATCTCCAGAACAATTTATCAGTGCTCCCAACATACAGGGGAGGAGAACCATGCAAGATACTTAGAACATACAGGATAGAGGTAGACCTCAATATCACTTGTCATTTGATGAAGAGCTAGGTGCATCAACAAATAAATGAGTGATGGCGCTTGAATCAAGAATTTTTTGTATTTTATCCTTCAAGGCCTTACATTCACTAGTGGAATGGCTAGGCACTTGATGGTATGCACATAAAGAATGTTTTGTTTTATCATGTTTATGACACTTCTTATGTATAGGAGGAAGAGTGATTAAGTGGGCCTTTAGAAGCCTCAAAAATACGCTGTTGCTTAGATAAAGAATGAGGAGCAGGAAGCAACCCTTTCTCTTGTGGAGAAAAGTTTGACTACTCACAAGAAGAAGACATGAATATAGAAGATAATGGACAACAAAGCAACCCAAGAGAACAAGGTTGAGTGGAAATCATGTCGCCATTCAACCATGGTTTCTGTTTAGATTTTTCATTCAAACAACCAAGACTCAAATTATGCTTATGAGGTGCACATTCTATAGGGATCTAAATTCCTTGTTCATTACACCAACCTTTATGCCCATAGCCATATTTAGAGACAAGCTTAAAGCCAGGGCCATAACGTGCTTGCAAATCTTGAGAAGGAGGATCTTCATAGAGAGTATTATTCCAGCAATAGGGATTATACTCTTCTATGGGATCACCACCAACCTCCTTGATAGGACTACCAACATTAGCCTCTTTAACAGAAGTGTGATCATCTTTCTCAGAAGGAGGAAGATCAACATTAAGAACATTACAATTTATGTTCACATTACACTCGATACAGAAGAGTAACCATCTCTGATAGTGGGTTTAGATGATATTATTGGAAGGTCTAAGTGGATCAGGTCAAATTTATTTTCTCTAATGAAGGATTCCATAAAGTCTAGAGAAGTCCAATCATCACCAAGACATGCATTTTCTTGAGAAGAGGTAGAAGGATTAGACTTAAGATTTCTTTCTTTAGAAGGATATTCTTTAGGGACATCTATCTCAAGAATATCCTTTGTAGTATGTACTGCTAGAGTAAACATTGACACATTGGAAGACACTGAAGGAATAAGAGTAGACACAACTGAAGCCTAACCAACAACTGCCATTTCACATAAGTGCATAGCCTCAGGGTCAGCCCTAACTACGACTACTAGATTATTGCAAATGAACTTAATAGATTTATGCAAGGTAGATGAGACATCACCCATAGCATGAATCCACAGTCTTCCAAGAAAAAGGTTATATGGTAATTTTTTTGACATGACATATACAAGGGTGGGTACGATAACAGGTCCCAACCTCAAAGGCAAGACTATCGTGCCTAGGGCTTGTCGACCGACATTATAAAATCCACAAATGTCAATAGAAGAATCATTAAGAGAAGATGAATCAATATTAATCTTAGGCAATAGATCAATGCTACATACATTGAGCACTGAACCAGTGTCAACAAGAGTAGGTCTAATGCCAATATTATTAATGTTAACTATAATCATCAAAGAGTCTGCTTGCTTATGTACTTCCGAAGGTAGGAGTTCTTATGGTTAGAATGTAATATTCAATGAATATGCACAAATATGAGCTATCAATGCATTAGCATCTGTCAGCCTAGTGGAGGCAGGCAAGAGGATCTTCTGCAAGGCTTCCTAAAGCATACCTTGATAAACTGGAGAAAACTAAAGCAAGTCCCATAGTGAGATCTTAACCAGAGTAACTTGAAGTTGCTCGACAAGATCGTAATCACCAAGTGCTTTAGTTGTAGGCTTAGGAGTTGAAGGAAGAATTTGTTGAGAAGGTAGTAAAGAAGTAGGTTAATTAACATTTTGTTTATTCTTTCTAGTCTTATAAGTATGGGCTATTTCTCTATAAGAGGGAGCCTTAGAAAGATCAGGAGAATCATTATCAAATGGGACACCATCAATAGAAAAAATAATTTTAGGAGAAGGAATAGATGGGGTTAGATAAATAACAATTCTCTTAGGCCTTTGATGGGTAACAAAGACATAGATTATATTTATAGACTCATCACAACTAGTGGAATAATTATTTGAAGAAACATTCTCAACATAAATCTAGGGAGGATCAAATGTGGAATGAGATATCCCTAGGCTCTTCATCAAGATCAAAGATGGGAAGGAAAGATGGACTTGGATAATATGAGGGATATATGATGAATGATATGGATAGGATAATAGATATGGGATATGTTATGATCATGTAGATCATTAACCTTTTCAAGATCAAAGAAGGAAAAATGGAGAGGGAATTTAGATATGATATGAGGATGGAGGTAGGATAAGGGATATGACATGGAGGATATGGATAGGATGTGGTATGGATGAAGCTTTCCCCCAAATGTGGAGTATAAGAGGATGGGGAGGAAAGACTCAAGCATCTAGTTCCATAGATGGTATCCCTTAAGTATGTGCTATTATGCTCATATACATTGGTATATTGATGGTAAAAGGGATAAGATGGATTGAAAGATGGAGATGGATATGGATTTATGCAAAGGATTGGATAAGAGGATGGAAGGATGGAACATGGATGTTGGATAGTGGATGGATTGATGGAAGATATGTAGATGAGTGGATGGGAATGTTGGTGAGATCAACATTGGCACACACCTTGAAGGGTGGTGGAATTGTGGAAGTGACGTGGATTTTGGATTTTGAGGTTTAAATAGTGGAGTGGATGAATATTTTGGGACAAAAGGACCCAAAATGGATGGAGGTGATGAAGGATTATTGGATGGGGTAGAGGAATTCGAATTGGATGGAGCTTTTGGATAAGAAAATTTGGATGTTGATTTTGATTTTTCTTTAGGATGCATTGATTCTATGAGTATTTTTGGAATCCACATGGCTTTTAATTTTTGCTTCGTGGCCTTTATAGCCTTTGGGATTTAGATTTTGGATTTTGGATCATATTTTTCTTTGTTTTTGCATGTATTTTTGAGGGGACATGTTGATTCTTTTATTTTTATGGATTTTTGGGTTTATGCATTTGAAATTTAGCATCCAAATTGCTTCCAAGAGTAATGGGGTTGGTGGGTGGATATGAATTATGTAGATGTATTATGGATGGTTTGGTGTTTAAGTAGCATATTAGGAGGAATTCAAGGGTGTTTACCTTTGTTGATATTGATTAGGGATGCGAGGTAATGGGTAGAGAGGATAATGAAATTTTATAATAGGAGTGATAGGTGGTGGAATGTAGGGACCCAAGATGGATGGAGGGGATGAAGGAATTTGTTTTGGGATATAGGGACCAAAAATAGATGGAAGGGATGAGGGTTTAGGATTTGGAACATAAGGGCCAAGGATAGATTTGGAGGATTCAAGGAACATGGATATTTGGATTTAGATGGATGGATTTTATATTTAGGATGGGTGGAAGGAGTACCAATGTTTAGAGCTTGGTATCTAAGGCCATGATATTTTTTATTTTATTTTATATTAAGGGGTTCTAAGATGCCTTGCTCGTGTAGGCATAACCCTTTGCCTTGATAATTCATGGCTTGAAAATTATTTTTTCCAATGGAATACTTATTATTTTGGAAGCAAGCACTAGTACAAAAAAAACAATAAACTACTAAAAAAACTACTAAAAACTGCTTATAAATGAGTAAAGTTGGTCATGTGTCCATTAGTAGTTTATTTCCAGTCATATACAACGCAACCAAATTGATGACTAAACCATTTTTAGTCATTTATTGGTTGTTTTGATTGATCAATTTGGGAGTATATTTAGTGTTGATTTAGTCATTCATTGTTGTTATCTGCTCACTTATTTAGTCATTTTTTATTCACTAATATATCTAGTCATTAATTTAGTCATTGATTGTTGTTAATTGGTCACTTATTTAGTCATTTTTATTCACTAATTTCTATCCATTGGTAGTGTATTTAGTCATTAATTTTAATCATCATTTTGATCAATTTGGTAGTATATTTAGACATTTTTATTCACTGATTTAACACTAGTCATATATTTAGTCATATTTATTCATTGTTCACTAATTTCTATCAATTGGCAATATATTTAGTCAATTTAATTATTAATTGACATCAATTAGTAGTATATTTAGTCATTTTGAAGCTTGCATTTAGTCATTAGTGTATTTAGTAGTATATTTTGAAGCTTGCACAATGAAACAAATTTGAGAAGGTAAAAACATCTTGTTTTATTGATAAAAAATTCTTACAAATAGCATACAAATCTGAAAATAAGTTACAATTCTTTCTCTTTGCTACAAAAACCTTCATGTTTACAATACATAGCTCAAAGAATGAGCAAGAAACTGATTTTTTGAGTATCACAACATAGAAGCACAAAGACATTCATAGATGTCTTCTTCACAAATCCATGACTGTCCCATGAAGCTCACTATCCTAGTTCAATATCACAATGTCATCTCTATCGAGATCCTGTCTCATGCACCCAACTTGCTCTAGTTCATAAGCTGCCACTGTGAATTGTTACCTATAGCAATAAACTATCCTTATCTCTAATATAGAAATCAACATTCCATTAGGATACTACTATTGCAAAATATCTATGTCTTGGAAGATAGCTCATGATAACCCTCAACCTTGTTGCTACTCACTTGTACCAACTCTATGGTATTGTCCTTGGTGTTCATGCATCTAACATGAAGACTCTTGACTATCATGAGATTTGGCACTGTCAAATGCATACTAGAAGGCTGTCTCCTTACCCCTCTTGAGACACCAACAAGATTGTAACCTTTGCATAGTTCTTCTCATTGACTCTAAGATTATCTTTTAATGTTTGCATGATCTTTGTCTTTTGCATGAATCTCTGCCCCTTGATAGTCACTTGTAGGTTTTCTTCATGCATAGTTGGAAGCTCTTTCACATACTATCCTTTCAATCCTCATTTTCATACATCCTCATTTGCAAGAATATTCACTCAAGTTTGAGGAGTGCTTCTACCATGGTCATAATTGTTTTGGAAACACTGTCATTGCCATGATGCATCAGGACCTTCACTTTGTGTTTCTAGGTTAGATTGAAACTATCAAATCTCTTCACTCTTCTCACTATATTGTTTCAAATGTCCTAGTGTTTTCTACTTATGGTTCTCAGAGTAACGCTATCATCCATGAGTCTTTAAGTGCTGCTCAACCTCAAATGACTATCACTGCCTTTTACTAAGGTCCTCTTATTCTTTTACAATCATATCACTATCATAATCATTCCTTGTGGGTGAAACCATGATACGAAGGATTATTGCAAACAACAAAGAGAGGACCTGCAAAGAAAAAATATAGTTTTTCAGTACTTGATCAATGATTTTTTTAAAATTTTCCTAGTTAGACCATAATGAAAAATCTATAGAACATTATCACTAAAACCCTAACAATTGTTGGACTTGATAGATAAGATCATAAAAAAAGATAAGCTCGAAGTAATTTCTTCCTTGTAGTAGTATGAATAAACATCCCAAAGACAGTAGTAAACTAACACTTGATCTCTCTATTGTTGTTATAAAAGGCTTATGTATATGTAATATAGTTTGTATAATTTGTATATCATGATGAGCTTGATAATAATAGGCTTATGTGTTTGAAACTACAAGAAAAGACTTGGTTTTTGAATGCATCATAATTTTAATTTCAATAGATAGTTACAATTTATAAATTAAAGATAAACACTAGATAAAATAAGAAGAATAATCTCAATAGTTAATTATGGTTTATAAATTAAAGATAAACTCTACATAAAATAATAAAAATTGTTTTCTTTTAAACTATTAGCATTTATGCGTGTTGAAAGTTGAAGATTTTATTTTAAGAATGGGAGTTTGTCCTACTAAAGTATTTCTAACATTTTTTTTGAAGATTTAGAATACTCATTATTGACATTTAAAAGTCAAAAATGGTGTAAAAATTGGCTCTGTTTTAGTAGTGTACTAGAATAAATCAGGGAACTAGTCTACCAAAGAAAATTGAAGAGTCTGAAAATCTAACAGTTGCTTAAATTCAAAACTAATTTAGCAAGTTGAAGCATTATTATTTTTGTAATATGTTGCAACTAAAATTATATTTTAGAAATTTTATGATTTTGAACAGGGAAGGCTTAGAGCTAAAGCATTATTTCTTCATTTTGTGATTGTGGGATATGCACAAAATGGATTTTTTGAAAAGGCTTTAGAAACTTTCAAGAAAATGCAATTAGCAGGTGTAAAGACAAGTTTGAAAACCTTTTCCAACATCCTCCTTGCCTATGCCAAAATGAGAGCTTTGGAACAGGGTATGGACATCCATCCCGCACACTCACCAGCCTCTACAATCACCATTGCAGGATGGTAGAAATTCAAGGAAGACATTTGTTGGGTATTTTATTTGGCATGATTGTTGCCTCATCTAATTATCTCCCATGAAGGAACTTTTGTGTGATTGCAGTCCAAGCTCCCTTGTAGCCCCTAAGGAGCCAGGGCATGAGGGCGCGGGATGGCGAGCTCTCCCCGCATCCCAATGAAGGAACTTTTTTGTGTGCGCAGGGATGTAGGGATGATGTGATTTTGTAGTTTCAACTTCCCTAGTAGAAATGTATGCAAAATGTGGAATCATTGACAAGGCATGTGAACTGTTTGGCAGAATGCCTCAAAGAGATGTCATCTCATGGAATGCAATGATTGTGGGAAATGCACGAAATGGATTTTTTGAAAAGGATTAAGAAACTTTCAAGCAAATACAATTAGCAAGTGTAAAGCCAAATTCAATAACCTTTTCAAACATCCTCCTTGCTTATGCCAAAATGGGCCTTTGGAACAGGGTATGGAATTCCATCATAACATAATGGAAGGGGGAGTTTTGTTAGATATTATAGTTGGAAATGCTTTGGTAGACATGTATGCAAAATGTGGAAGTATAGATAAGGCAGGTGAATTGTTTGATGGAATGGCTCAAAGAGATGTCATCTCTTGAAATGCAATGATTGCAGGATATGCACAAAATGTATTTTTTAAACAAAAATTATTGTGATAGATGCAAACTGTTTCCATTATTTTAAACAGGGACAATATTCTTGAGGAGATGATTGGTGATGCTAAATGAAGCAATCTGAAAAATAGGCTTGCAATATGTTGTAGTGGCAACTTCCCTAGTAGACATGTATGTAAAATGTGAAAACATAGACAAAGCACATGAACTGTTCGACAAAATGCCTCAAATAAATGTGGTCTCATGGACTACAATGATTGTAGGATATGCAAAAATTGATAGGCATCTAAGTACAAAAATAGACTGAGATACATCTATAAATAAATCAAAGGTGATTCCTATTCGAGGAGTTGTAACTTTTCAAAACTACAGATGCATATGTTATTAATAGAGGAAAGACCTCCAAATTTAGATTAATTCCTTAATCAATATATTAAAATATCTCGAATAGTGATACTTTTGAAAAAAAATTGAGCTTAAATCAGTCACTTCCCTTCATTATTTTCTACAGTAGTGTGCAGGGCATGAAAACTGAAGAAAAATTAGTCATAAATGCAGTCAAATCAGAAATGACAAGGCTTTATTCTTCTTTTCTTATCTCTCCTTTATTTGCAAAATCTAGTCAAAATCAATCATAGGGATAGTTTTACAACATGGTTTGAAAGAGATTGTTTTAAAAACAATTGATTTTCTTCAAATTCTTCTAATTATTAGTAAAATCAAATTAAAGATGATTGTCATAAATTCATATTATCATTAAACCTTTTTGTTTTCACAAGGATGTTATTTATAAATTTGAAGTTTTCAAAAAAGGTCAAACCCTAAGGGATATTCAAAACAATATTTGAAAGTAGGGTGGGTTGAAGGATCATTGGAAAAGGTCAGGGTTTCAGAGTGGTTTTAGAGGACTTGCCATGATCAAAGCTTCAACTTCAAAGCTGCTTGTTAAAATTTTCTCTTTTTAGCTCGCACTAAAAATGATCAATGCTACTCTAGATGTCTCAGTTTTTAATAAGAGCATATCAAATAGGTCTGCAAAATGTAGTGATAGTTTGATCTCTATCAAGGACCTTTCAAGATCATTCACTCCAACTATCTAGAGTTTGGGGAGACCAAGGTTTATAACGCATATTCAAGTCAAAGAGAGGTTTCCATGGTTGCATGACAATGTGTAGGAGACAACTACAAAGGAATAGAGACTAAGATACATTGCAAAGAGGTAGAGTTTCTAGACAGGCTTGCAGATATGAGGTCAAGAAGACAAAGAATGAAGAGGGTCAAGAAGACTAAGGGTGGACAGAGTGAACAGAGGTGCTTCCTGATCTTGAAAGTAGATTTGAGCATGGTTAACCTTTGTTGAAAACCTCATATATGGAGATATACATGACAAAGAACAAAAATCACATATACAATCCTAATAGATCTCTTTAGAGATAGTTTTTGGTTAGGTTACAAAGAGATAATGATAGCAGTAAATAGAGGTCCATCATGAAAAATTATACAGAGCCTTGTCACCAACACTCTAGGGTATTTTGTTTGAGCTTTACAATGTCTTGTAGAAAGTCTACACTATCATGCAAAACTTTACACTGCCACAAAAATGTTTGAATTAAAGAATATTTTCATTCATAAGAAATATCTGAGACTATAAAAAAAAAAATATAGAGGGATTTTAAACTACATAAAATTCATATAGGGAAAAATGAAGAAGAGACTAATATACATTGCATAAAAGAGATAGTGACTCAAGACTGTCAGTTCAAGAATACAAAGGTCTAAGGAAAGGTGACAATCTAAACCCACCTTTACATCTCTCTATCCATTTTCAACTATGAGATTTACATGATATGATTGTATCATTCTTAATAGAGACCTACACTAGAAATTTGCAAACAACAATATGGACTATCACAAAGTTGGAAGACATGAGAAGACATTGAGATTTGAGTATGGGGCAGTCAACATGATATCATAAAGGTTTTGAAGATAGTGTGCATAAACCCACTTGTTGGGATCTCTTCACTAAGCCCTGCATAAATATTATGAAGTCTCTATGATAAGGGAATCCCATGCACCTTATAGGAATGTGTGATATCTACATGTTCATTAAGAGCACCTTGGAAAAGAACGCCCGCTAAACTAGTATAAGGTCAATATAGTCATTGTAAAGGGTCTAGCATAACCTTGCATCTCCAATGTCAGGTGTGCATATGTTAAAGGAGGCTTGATGAAAGTCATTTAAAGGTACTCATGAGATGCCTACACTCAGTATTAGAAGCAAGGGATTGGTAATAAGGCATCAAGGCAATAAATACAGTGACCTTTTGAAGATATACAATGCAAAGATAACATTGATAGGCCTACACTAAAGGTAGCAAAGGGATATAGAATGATATAGAAGTCAATCCAAGACAATATCAAATTCACAATGTTACTAGCTTTTACCATTTTCAACAACTCTTCCTAAGGTTTCTACTTTGAAAAATTCTGATTTTAAAGAATGTGAAACAAACTTACACAAGATAATCTAAGAACTTACATTGTTGTTGAAACCAATGGGTCTAAATGTCTGAGTGATAAGCCCATGATGTGCATATGGAATATGGGAAGGGTCCATCAAATTTTTAGTAAGTACTTTATACCTGCAAAGTATCAGCCAAGGTATTATTTTAATTTTCATGTAGAAATAAACATTATATATAATCTTATCAATTTGAAGGAAGAACACTAAAATAATTTAAGAACAAAAAAACAAGAAAGATGAACAATAAAAACCATTAATATCTTGTGTCTGTGGAGTATAATCCCACTCAATAAATATTTTTTTTTTCTGAAAAATAGTTACCCATAAGGAAAATCACTCATTGTTAGAACATATCAGATTGATGGATCACTTCGCATTGGAATCAATGGCAGAGTTTTGTTGAGAGCAATATCTATGTAAAGAGGATTAGTGTTTGGCCAAAACTAGATGATGTCTTGTTGTAGTAGACTTGGATAAACACATGCATGTTCCATCTTAGAGGTGTGGACCTGCATTTAAGGTAGAATCACTTCATTAAAAGTTATATATTTAATGCACACAACCACTACAAAATCACTAACCCTCATAGTGATTTGATTTCCATTCCCTGTCAAAGAGACTAGATCCTCATTTTGATGCACAGTTAGATTGATCTCCATTTTTGATGAATATTGCCTCCTTAATGAACCTAACACAATGACTTTAATGGAAATGCAACAAGCCAATATCCCTAAAATGATTGTCTCTTCGTTACACTTTTGAAACCCTAGATCCCAAAGCATAATGATTTGAAACACTGTCCAAAGGATAGATTGCAAGGGTTTTGGATCTAAAAACTTCTATTGCATAATACTGCATCCATAATACATAAAACAAAGAAACATTTCAAATTGAAAATGCATATCAAACACAAAAGAAAACCCTAACCCGTGGGAATAAGGGAAGGAGCCTTCGAATGGATGAAGAAGACATTGATATGCAAGAACATGAAGAAAGCAACTCAAAAATGAAACAAAGCAACCCCAAGAAGATGGAAAAATGCAGAAAAGAGGCAAAGGAAACAACCAACCATGCAAATGAAGATTGAAAATGCTCAAAAACGTTGCCATGAATCTGCTCCATGATCTTAGCTGAATGAAGCTTAGATAACTGCCCAGAAACAATGCAACCTTCCTCTTCAAAGCAATGAATAGTAGAGAAGCCATCCATCTTGGAAGAGCCCATGTTTTTTCAATCCTTTTTCCTGAAAAAAAAGAAAAAAAATAAAAAAAAGAGAGAATGAAACCCGACAAGCTTCCCTCGCAAAAATAAAAAAATTTTTTTATCACTTGCTCACGTTTCCCTCTTTTTTTTAATTACCCACTTTAATATCATATGTGATTAATTATTTAGTTGTGTTTTTTACCAATGATCAAATTAGTCAATCATATGTGACTAATTATTTAGTTTTGTTTTTTATCGATGACCAAATTAGTCATTAATTAGTCATTTATAGTTGTGTTTCAAAAAATTAGTATAATTTAGTCATTTTTAGTTGTTGTGACTAAATTTTTTAGTCACCTAGTCATTTATTTTCCAAATTCTACTAGAGAAGATGCAAGTCCATTTTGAGGGGGATATGTTATGGAAGGAATGATAGGCTCTTGGATTAAGTTAGCGTGGATGAATGTGGAGGAACCCAATTGATAAGTATGGGGTTCATGGGTAGCTTGGATAGGGGTGATGGGATCATGACATTGAGATGAAGGGATTCTTTGATCTTGACTTGGGGTAGGATCATAGGATGGGATAGATGGTATAGTGTGCTCTTGGTCATGAGATGGAGGGGAATCATGAAAAGAAGTGGAAGGGGTGTTTTAATCATGAGAGGGGAGAGGATCATTAGATGAGGTGGAAGGTGTACTTTGATCTTGATTTAGAGAGGGGTCATGTAATGGATTGGAAGGGGTATTTGGATATTGAGATGGAAAAGTATCTTTAGATGCGATGGGATGGGTATGTTATTCTTGATTATAAATGGGATCATGAGATGGAAGGGGATCATATGATGGAGGAGAAGGGGTTCCTTGATCTTTATATGGAGGGGATTCTATGGTAGCATTCTTTGGATTAGGATATTGGAATTTTTCATTTGATGTGGATGGTGTGATGGGGGAGGAAGGTTGAATAGATGCTTCAACTTGGATGGATAGAGTAGTAGAGTATTCATGGGATTTGGGGGATTGAGATTTATCTTGATGTGGAGGTAATGAAGGTGGATGCATGACATGGTAATATTGCACAACTTTTTTTTTGCATGGGGAATTAAGCACCTTTGAAAGTAGTCCTTGGATCCAACTATTATGAGGGACATGAGATGAATTTGATTGGTAAGATTAGGGTGATGTGGATTGTAAGGATGTGGGAGATGAATAAGTGGAATAAGAGCTGGAATTTTATGTGGATTGGTAAATGGATGATGAGGATGAGGAGCTTGAAAATGATGTGGAGATGGGGAGTTGGGATGGGGAGCTTTGGATAAAGGCTTGTTCTCCCTTGTCAAAGGAATGGGAATGGTAAGAAAGAGGGGATAGGTTGGGATTGGATGAAGGTGGGGAGGGTGGAAATTTAGCACCAATGCCAAGGAGATAGCTAAGCATGGCATTCTTATCATTATTAAAGTAGTGGATGAGGAGATGATTGGTGATGGGATCCCATGAGGATGATATGGGTAATGAGGGTGTGGGTGGGGTATGAGGGGGACATTGGATGGGTGATTGGTGAAGATTTAGAGAATTTTGTCTAATGGATTCAAGGCGATCCACAATATTCTCACTATCATCATAGGAATTACAATATGGGTTCATGATATTAGATTGAGGATGGATTAAGATAGATTAGGTTGGATGGAGGATATATTGGATGATTAGACATGGTAGAGGATTGATTGGAGGGGGAAAGGTTGGGATTGATTTTGGATGAGGATGTAAGTTATGATTATGAATTAAAAATGAATTTTGGGGATTTAGAAGGATAAGATATTGGAGATTAGATTTGAAATGGATGATAGATGGGTTGGATTAGGTTAATAATGAGTTGAGATTAAGGTGTTGATGAAGGATGGAGATTAAGGATGATATTGAAGGATGGATTAAGGATGATGGAGAATAGAGGATATTAGGACTAAGATTAATGATAAAAGTGGATAGGGATTATGGAGGATGATTAGGATATTAGGACCTCAAATAAATTGGGAAAATTAGGCTTAGGGTCCTAAATGAAGGATTAAGGATGGGTTGGATGTAGATTAAGGGATGAGTTGGAGAAGATGGGTGATTAGAATGATTAGGATTAGAAGGGATGATTAGGATGAAGTATAATTGGAAAGAAGGGGGAATAGGATGAAAATGGATGATTAGGATGAAAGTAGTAGATTAGAATGGGGTGATTAGGATTAGGTGATTATGATGAAAAGGGATGATTAGGATGGAAAAGATGATATGATTAGGATGTGGAGGGATGATGAAGATAGGAAGAATTGGATGAGGTGAAGGTTTTTCTTGCTTGACTAGGAGATAGAATTGAAAGCACACAAACAAACAAAGTGGTCAAGTTTCATGGATTTTTGTAGTGTATGTTCAATCCTTAGCCCCTTGGACTATTTGCTTTTCATGGGTATAGCACAAGAAAAACACTTCAAGCACTTGTTCACAACCTAAATTAGTCAAATGGCTTTATACGGCAAAAAGGTCTTAATCAAGGATACACAAGGTTGCTAGGGCGTCCTCTATATACCTCAAGGGTACGTGAGGCCCAAATTCGTAGATGAAAGGGAACAATGTAAAATAGCGAAGAGTAGAGGGTAACCCACTCTCCACCTTTACTTCTCCAAGGTATAAAGTTCTTGGAGGCTTAGCCTAGATTGAAAAAATTCCACTTCCAAGAGAGGTGTCTTTAGATTCACCTCCCACTCTTTATACTATTCAAACATGGGAGTTGGGGTCATCCCCTAGGGTGATGAAATACCTAGAAAGGATCCCTAAAAGGAATGATCCAAGTGTTTTGATCCCAAAGATCACACGAAGCGTAAGGGGAGAGCATACACACATTGGATTCCTTGGGATAAAAATAAAAAGGAAAAGATTAAATGATGTCTTTGATCCTCAAGATCACACTAGGTGCAAGAGGAGAGCATACACACCGCTTAGTCAAAGACATATCACACAAAAGTTCATTAACCTTAAGAAAAAAAAGTGCTCAGATTATTGAAAAAAAAGAAAGCCTTGGACGAGTGAACTTGCAAGAAATATGTTAGTAGTTTGATGATTTTTCCTTTGAAAATTGATTTCAAGTTGCAAAACAAGTGGTTAGATGATAGGATGATCAAAGAAACAAATTGTTAGTATAAAAATTATCATAAAATTTTGGGACCCCTTTTGCAATGATGGGGTTGGTACACTTAACCCAACAATAGGGGGGTGCAGGGGGATGGACATGATCCCTTGCTAATGGGGGTTTGTGGGCGAAGCCCCCGAAGGAAATTTTTTTGGATAAGGAAAAAGGTAGTTTTTGATTATTTTTTCCTTAAAAAAGTATTAAAACACCTGCAACACACATTAGTGACTCAGTAATAGAGATTAGATGCAAAAAAAAGCTGAGAGAAAGCTTAAAAGTGCAACCTGAAACAAAGGAAAAGTTCTGCAGAAAAATTTGCACCTCTGCTAAAACAAAGATGCCATTCTATGAACAAAGACGTAGTTTTGTGGATGAGGCTAAAAAGAGGGCTTTTGAGGGTGAAAAATGGATGTTTCTAAGTGACCCAGTTCAGAAAATAGTTGGAAAATGCAAGCAGGAACCCAAGAATGAAGAATTGATGCTAAAAAGACCCAATAAACCCCAAAATATTTCCTCTAGAATAGAGGCACAATATTTTTGAACATAGGTGCAATAGTTTCAAACATAGGCGTCACTTTGCAGAATGTGCTAGAAAATGATCCTCAAAAGTCAAAAAATGAATTTTTGCACTAACCCAAATGGGGAAATGGATAGATGAACATGTGGGGTACCTAAAAACATGAATATATAACCAAAATATGCCCCTAATGCAATGAAAATAAGCTGAAAATGAAGGGAATCCTAGTTGACCGAGAAAGCTCGTATGAAACCCTAGTCTCACAAAGCTCTAAAAATACCTAGTTTAAACATGCAAATGATGGATGAACCTACAAAAAAAAGTGTTAGGACAATGAAGACCTGCAAAAAAAGATGTTAGAAGCCAAAATAACCCTACATGTAGGTGAAAATGATGAAAAAAGTGGCAGAACACAAAAGCGTAATAGTTTTGAACGTAGGCGCCTTAGTTTTGAACTTAGGCACCACAAGTTTGAACTTAGGCACTATTAGAACCATAATTTTCATAAAAATTATGCAGCTTTTATCAATGGAAATAAAAAATTCATGCCATCTTTTTCATAAAAAATCACTCTATTTCAATCCATAAAGCCAAAATAGCCTTTTACCGCTATATTGTTGCCTCATTGAATACCTTACATGGCCCTAACCTCTTACCTCATTATCACAACCTCTTGCAAAATAGCTTGTAGTAGCATGGTAAAGGAAGAAAACACTATACCCTTTTACCGCTATACCATGAAGGGTTAAAACATAGCCTGCGGTGGAGCGGTATAATGATTAGTATTAACAAGAGGAGACTGCTATACTATGGAGGGATGGAACACAGCCCACGATAAAGCGATGTGATGAAGAAAAAAGATAAAAGGAAACCGTTATACCGCTAAGGGTTAGAACAAGACCCGCGGTAGAGTGGTATACTTGAGAATAGTAGTAAGAGGAGGCACCTCCATGCCGTAGGAAGGAGAAAGGTGGTCCACAGTTGAGCGGTATAGTATGAACTAAGGGTACACCGCGGTACCACAATGAAGACAAAGATGGTGTGCGGTAATGTGGTATACTAAAGAAAAGTAACAATATGTACCATGGTATTGCAACGGGGTGAAAAGTGACGTGGGGTAATGCGGTAAGCAGCCATTGAAACATTTAAAGAAGGCCAGTCACATCAATCAATTTTGAAATATGAAATTTAGCTCAATGCAAAATATTTTAATGATGGGAATTTATGATTCAAGAGTTAATGTGGCTTGGTGTGGAAATAAACAAAGTATATTGAGATTTCTCATTCATAGAAGTAGAGGTTAAGTGCAAATGAGCTCGAGGTGTAGAAGTAAAGGGAATTCTCTAGAAGCAGACTATGTTTTGGGTAAGCTCTGTTCATCACTCTGTGATTTTTAGAGCAATGGCACCAAAGAAATCAGAAATAACAACTAAAATAGACGAATCCAAAGCTAGTAAACCATCTTTACAGTCTCCATTGCTTAATTTACTATCCGGGTTAGTAGATAAGGGGCCAAAGAAGGTCTATAGAGATTCAACTCAGCGGTGTAGGGACCCTATTATTCCTCAATCTGGGTGGAATTTATAAAGGTATTTCGATAGGAACAAAAATTACAAGGCCCTGACATCAAACCCGTGGACTCATGACTTGGCCAAATTGATAGTTCCAAATGTTTTTATTGACATCGAGCTAATTAAAGCCCTAGCTAATAGATACCATGCCCCAGCAAAGATTGTAAGGCTCCCAAATGGCAGGTGTTTAATAGATGTGTCGAGGGAAGTTGTTATTCAATGTTTCAACCTAAACAAATAATTTGTTATAGAAGTGAATTTGGGGAAGCTGGAACAGGAATACAAAATATTAAGGAGAACTTATAGGAGTGATGAGCTCCCCTTGCACATGAAAAGGGGTGATAACAATAGGATAATTCCCATCCCCTCCTCAAAAGTAGAACCTTTTCCAGTATCTAATTTTTAGGTTTACTTCAAGAATACATACAATGCATTGTGTCAGGTTCTTGGAATAGATGCAAAGGATAACATGTTAGTAGGATTGATGAGGATAGCTATGATGATCAACATCATGAAGGAATATTAATCATAAAGTAAAATCTTTGCACAGGTCTTAGATGACCACGGGATTTTACTCGAAGGCTAACGGATTGGAGCACATGTTTGATTTTTAGTTATTTCAGTTATGCTTAATTTCATAATTATGTTTTGTTACCAAAAGACATGCCTTTTGCTATGAATCTTGTTGCCTCTCATATAAATACGAGAGACAAAAACCAAAAAGATATTAGATTAGAGATAGGAGAAAATAATAGGCGAATAGGGATGGTTACAATGTTTTCATTTCGAAAGACCAGAACGCATGTATAAATTTTGAAGAAGTCAATGGAAGATATCTGATTTTGTGAACTAATCTTGGTATCAACTGTTTGTAGGAATTATTCGATTATTTGGTTGTCTCCACTTTAATCCTTCTCTGTTATTTAAGTTGATATATCAAGTATATACTCAATTTATCAATGCACATTTTCTATATTTGTATGATATGATTAATTGGTTCTTTCAAGTAAAGATTAAATCCTCCTTGTCAATCACAGTATTTTGGAAGTGTTAATTGGATTAATAAGAAGAGCCATATAATTAGGGTTGTCAATCTGTCTCAAGTAGAGTTTTTCAACTATTTACTTGCATGTTTACACAAGTTATAAACCCATGTACTAGTGTGCCAAATAGTTTGAGTTATTGCCATTATAGGTCACATTTTCTAGGTTTTCATTGGACTCCATTCACCATCAAGGCGCTGGTCTTATCCTTTTTATTATTTAGTTTTAAACAATTTATTTCCAAATTTTTACATCTATTAACTGAACATATTCATAAATTCCACCTTATACAATTTACACCAAAAAGGTTTGCATCTATCCACTTCCAATTGCCATCGTGGATTGATTTCTTAAGTAGGAAACACATAGTTCAAGTTTACTTCACTTTCATAGGTATACCCACCTAGCTCTAGCAGATCCTGAAGAGAAGAAGGTTCAAATTCATCATTTGGCCTTGTACGTTAGCCAAAAATTTTGTGAGCTTGGCAACCTCTCGTGGTTCAAACCTACGTTTTTGAGACCTAACAGTTTGGCGACTCTACTAGGGAATCAACTCAGAGTTAGGGATTTTGTCATAGAGTCAAAAATATTACATAGACTCTACTGGGAATAAGAAGTTATAAAATTTTCTCACTTCCACATAAGTGAGTGGCAACTCTAATAAAACAAAGTACAAATCATAACATCACAATAATTCACAATATGCATGGTAGAAGGTCCCTATACATAGAAGGTCCTAGTGACAAAAGCAAATGGACACATAGGAATGATAAAGGAAAGAAGGTGTCTGATGAAATGTGCATGACAAGTAAGGATAAAACATCAAAACCACACTGTGATATGTACAATCACTATGATACATTGACAAATAGCTCAACTGGGAACCTCACACTCCTGAAGAAAAAAAGAATCCCTTCTATCAACTAGATCCTTAGAAAGAAGAATAATTCATGGCTAAACTTGAGGCTGAAAGAGTCAGGAATCAACATGAATATGATTATAGAATGGAAGGAAATCAAAATGAGCACATTAATAATGTAGCCTCTGAAGAAAATTATGAATTCATGACTCAGGAGGAATTAGATGCACACTTAGAATATGAAAGACAAGAAGTGGAAAGAACAAAATCAAAATATGAACAAATGAGGCTCCAATCGATAAGAGAGCTCCAAGATTTAAAGTTGCAGAAGGTTCAAATCAATGCTCATATGGATAACCTCCCTAAATATGTACCACCTCACAGGAAAGGAAATAGTAATGCAGGACCTTCAAATCCAACAAAAGCACAACAAAATCAATCAGGGAATCAATACAGACAGCCAAATGTTCCACCAAAAAATATATCACAACATTTGAATGCTCAACCACCTCTTGGCCAAAAATATGTCACCACCTCATGCACAATATAGCAATCCATTATACCAATATCAACATCCTCAGAACCCACCTCCTCAACAATACACAACTATGATCAGACAATTTGACTCAACAAGATTCCAAATATATTTGTATCCTATGGATGGCAATTGGAGAGGTCTTGTCCCAAAATTCACAGGAAGTAGTGGAGTCACCGCTAAGGAACACTTAAGAAATTTTAATGCTTTTATTCAAGATTTGGATATGCAGTATGAAGATGTGCAAATGAGGTTATTTATGATTTCATTAACTAAAGAAGCTAGAGATTGGTTTAATAGTTTACCCACAACTTCAATTGATTCTATTCAAGAGTTTTATGATTAGTTCCTTGAGCAGTATGGGAACCAATGTGTACCAAAGTTTTCCTTGCATGAATTGGTTAGTATCCAGAAGTACTAGAATGAGTCAGTCTATGACTTCAACCAAATATTATCCAAAATACATAATAAGATACCTCCTAGATCCAAATTGGAAGACCTTGCAGCGTTAAGCATTTATTTAAAAGCATTTGATCCAAAGACATGATATGAGCTTAGGAATAGGTTCCATAGAAATCTAGAAGAAGCACAAAAAACAACACTGACTATTGAAAATAATAGAAAGGTTGTTGGGATGATAAGTAAGAGAGATAATCCTAGGGTTCCCCAACAATTCAGCAATCCTCAGCATAGGCAAGAAAATACATACATAAATGGGAGGTCGAGGTTACATGACATGCCTTACAATACAAATTGGAGGAATGGAAAGCCTGTGATGGATAGACCTAAAAGCAAAGAGACTCCCAATCCATTGAAGAAGAGAGGAGCATACATGGTAAACAATAACCCTTGGTGTCAAGTATGTGACTTGCCACATTCCCCTGATCATTGTATTGTTGCTCAATCAATACAAGAAGAGGAGATACCGGTAGAAAATGAAGAAAGAGATCATACAATTTATTTAACTTCCCACACCCTCCATCCTGTTGAAGAAAGGTATTCATCTTAAGAAGAGGAAGATTATGAGTATGATGTTGATAACCAGATATATAATGTCCATATGGTAGAACAACAAGTATTTTCTGATTATGAAGAAAATACTAATGAACAAGCTCCTATTAGTACATTGTCTCAACAAATTAATAGATGTAATGTAAGAAGGCCAACTGAAGAAGAGATCAAAAAATTAACCATTGCTGCAGTAGAATAGGCCAAAAGCAAATATTGGTTGAGAAACAAAACAGTAAGTGAAAATGAGGGAGTTCCAAGAGGGATATTTGGGAAAGATAAAAAAGCACCACAAGGAGTTTCAAAAAAGATAGAAAATAAGCAGTCTAATAAGAATGAACAAAAGTATGTTCATAAGGAGGAAAGAAAAGAATTGTATAAGGACAAGCAAAAGTATGATCAAACGAGCAAAAAATAAAAGGAGGAAACTAAAGGAGAGTCACTGGAGTAGGAGAAAATGATCAAAACAGAAGGTGCCTCTTTTGATTTCACACAAGCTCTATCCCAGGTAAAAAATGTCTATCCCATTACTTGAAATGATGAAGATAAAGGAGTATAGGGATAGTGCCATTCAATTGATATCTAATGGGAATGATAGAAGCACAATAGATGAGAACAAGGGGGTTACTAAGATTAGTAATAAGCAGGAAAAGGTGAATGTTCCAGAGGTTTGTCTTGGTGATGCTATAGCGAATCCTTCCCAAATTGATCCATTTTTTACCACTGCTTATAAATAACAAACTGGTGATAAATTGTATGATAGACTCAAGTGTTTCCATCAACATTATGCCAGTTGGAGTCATGAAACAATTGGGCATGTGGGTGGATACTAATGGTGGCAAGTGCTATCCTATGGATAGTAGACCAATTCCAGTGGTAGGAATAATGAAAGGTGTAGAGGTGAAGCTGGCTGCTTATCCACAAGCAGCATATAACATTGATATAACTGTGATTGATACACCTCATTTTGGAATGCTCTTGTCAAGGCAGTGGACTGCAACAATTGGAGGAAATGTACAATTTGATCTGCCCTATGCTACCATACCCATAAATGGTAAAGAAGTCAAATTGCGGATTGTGTCCCTCAGGATCAGTTAAATTGTTTTTGTGATGTAGATTTGTGGAGTTTCAGAGTAGAACCTTCTCAGCCTGAACTAGTGAATACAAAATTAATTGATAAACATGTTTCCAAGAATGAGCATGGTGTGTGGAAGATTTATTTTGATGGAGCATGTAGTTAGGAAGGAAATGGAGTTGGGGTAGTCTTTATCTCACCTGAAGGTATCACATTCAAATATTCATTTTTGCTGACTTTTGAGTGTACTAACAATGTAGCAGAGTATGAGGCCCTATTAATTGGTTTAAATATGGCTATTAAACACAAGATTAAGCTGCTAACTATTTTGGGAGATTCTGAATTAATTGTTTCACAAGTCAGGTTAAAATATGTTGCAAAACATAAAAGGTTGAAACAATATAGGAATATTTTATGGAATAAAATTGAATTGTTTGATGCTTTCTCCATTGAATGGATTGATAGGTCAAAAAACATAATGGCAGAATTTTTAGCTAATGTAGCCCTTAGAAGAGATGATATCACCTTGGCTGGGGTATCTCAAGTTGAATTTAAAACAAGGCATGCCATCCCTGATAATATATATAGCTGGAAAGTTTTCAACGATGATACTAATCTCATAAAATTTCTTCATTGTATAGATCAGTATGAAGCTCAGGAGATTGACTTCAATGCTTTTGTGGAGGAAGTAGAT
Source organism: Sequoia sempervirens (assembly GCA_007258455.2). Taxonomy (NCBI): domain Eukaryota; kingdom Viridiplantae; phylum Streptophyta; class Pinopsida; order Cupressales; family Cupressaceae; genus Sequoia; species Sequoia sempervirens. The sequence goes on from VDFB02353493.1 coordinate 377,545,212, forward strand.
GGAAAAAAGATTGTATTTGGAAAAGAAGTTGTGCAGCTGAAAACTAACAAACTTTCAAAAGGGCTTGTAGCATTAGAAAGATTATTTGATGGGAATGACAAAGCTCTGATAAAGTAGACTCTAGTTAAAAAATATGTTGAATAGGTCAATTTGGGAACTGAATTAGCACCCAAAAAGGTATATATTGGAAAGAAAATAAGTCCAACTATCAGGAAAATGTTGATTGCATTGTTGAGGAAGTACAAGCATGTTTTTGCTTGGTCTTATGAGGATCTTAAGGCCTATAAGGAAGACTTATTCCAACATGAGATTCCTCTAAAACCAGATGCAAAACCATTCAGGCAGAAACAAAGACCTATCAACTTAACTTTGGAACCTAAAATGCAAGAGGAATTGGCAAAGCTCAGAGATGGAGGATTATCAAGCCCATTAGACATTCAACATGGGTCTCAAACTTGGTCCCAGTAAGAAAGAAAAATGGGGATATTAGATTGTGTGTAGACTTCAGGAATTGAAGTGTTGCTTCCCTCAAAGATAATTACCCTCTCCCTAATATGGAAGCTATACTACATAGAGTGATAGGGTGTGAGTTGTCAATGATGGATGGATTTTTTGGCTACATTCAGGTCAAAGTTAAAGAGTCTGAGCAATATAAGACAAATTTTACTACACCTTGGGGGACATATGTCTATGTGATAATGCCATTCGGTCTCACAAATGTAGGGGAAACTTTCCAAAGGGCCATGGATGTTGTATTTGCATATTTGATCAATGTCATAATAGTAGTGTACCAGGATGACCTCACTGCTTATTCCAAAAGGGCAGAAGATCATGTGGAACACTTGGAGAAAATATTCATCAAGGCTCTTGAATATGGTATTAGTCTCAACCCTAAGAAATGCCATTTTTATATCATAGATGGTAAGATTTTAGGGCATATTGTGTCAAAAGAAGGGGTTACAATAGACCCTGAAAGAGTAGAAGCCATAGATAAAATCCCCATTCCCAAAACTGTCAAAGCCATTCAATCATTTTTTGGAAAAATTAACTTTGTTAGGAGATTTGTGTCAAACTTTGCTAAGATTGTTAAACCTATATCCAAAATGTTGAAAAAGGGAGAAAATTTAGATTGGACTGTAGAAGCCCTAGAAGCCTTTATATCCATCAAAAAGGCCATCAAAGAAGCCCCCATTCTAAAATCTCCTAATTTTACCAAACCTTTTCAAATATTCTCTTTTGCCTCATTTCACACCATAGCAGCTGTTATGTTACAGAAGAATGATGAAGGCCATGAGAAACTTGTATCCTTCTTTAGCAAGTCACTACAGGGGGAAAAATTAAAGTATGATATTATGGAGAAACAAGCATATGCATTGGTCAAAGCAACAAAATATTTCAGACCATATCTAGTTGGAGCCAAAGTAATTGCCTATGTACCACATGCAGCTGTGAAGGATATCTTGGTGCAAACAGAAGTGACAGGGAAGAGATGCAGATGGATCAATAAGATCTAGGAATTAAATATGGAAATTCAGATCACCAAGTTAGTAAGGGGATAGGGTTTGGCCAAACTAATGGCAGAAACAAAAATTGAAGCCAACCAAATCTGTAATGTAGAAAATGAGGATGTTGTAGTTGCAAGCATTGAACATACTTCTTGGTATACAAACATAGTGTATTATCTCAGACACATGAAGTTACCTGAAGGATTGGATGACAATCAGAGGAGAACACTGAAGTTACAAGCATCTAAATATGTGTTCATAGAAGGTGATCTATTTTGGAAGAACAAAGATGGAGTGTTGTTATTGTGTCTAGATGAATCACAGGCGAAACATGTCTCAAGGGAGATGCATGAAGGAGTGTGTTGAGGCCATTATTCTACTAAAACAACAACACATAAGGTTCTCAGGTAGGCTATTACTAGCCTAAGGTTTTCAATGATTCTTTTTCATATGTGAGGAAGTGTTAAGCTTGCCAAAAATTCTCAGGAAAGATGAAGTATCAAGGAGCCTTACCACTCAGGCCTTTGCAAGTAGAAGCCCCTTTTCACCAATGGGGAATTGATTTTATTGGTGAAATACATGAAAAGCCAAGTGGGGGACATAAGTGGATATTAGTAGCTACCGATTATTTCACTAAATGGGTAGAGGAAATCTCAACAAAAAAGGAAACAAGTAAGGTGGTAATAAATTTCCTAATGGAGAATATCATAACCAAATTTGGTACACCAGTGAGATTGATCAAAGATATTGGGATGTGTTTTAGGTGCGATGAATTTAAGAATTTATGCAACACATATGGTATTACTATTTCTTATGCTGCTCCCTACCACCCACAAGCAAATGGCTAGGAAAAATCCAACAATAAAAGTATCTTGAAAATCATAAGGAGGATGTTAGATGGAAACAAGAAGGCTTGGGACTCAAAGTTAAGGATGGTTGTATGGGTAGATAGAATTACTATGAAAAAAGCAATTGGGAAATCTCCATTTGAGTTGGTGTATGGGACACAGGCCAAAATTACATTACAAAACCTTTTACCAATTTATAATTTTATCCTTTAGGAAGATTTAGACATCCTAAAACCAATGGAGGAAAGAATGGAGAAAATTTCAGAGCTTGATGAAATAAGGAGGATGGCTCAAAAGCAGAATGAGAAGATGCAATCTCAGATGAAGTGCCTTTTTGATAAGAAAGCAAAAAATAGAAAATTTGAAGTGAGTGATTTGGTGTGGATGTGGAATGCTAGATCTTAGTAGAAGGAAAAGCATGGAAATTTTGAAGCCTTGTGGTTAGGGCATTTTGTTATCACTAGAAAAGGAGGAGAAGATTCTTATTATTTGCAGAACATGTATGGTGAAGAGCAGGAGTTTCCAATACATGGGCAATTTTTGAAGCATTTCTTTTCTTAAGGAGTACTAGAGGATTAAGAATTGCCAGTGCATGGACAATTCTTAACAAGCCTCTTAAAATGATCTCTTTCCATGCACAATAGTTTAGGAAATCAGAAAAGGGATTAGGACTTGCTAGTACATGGAAAATCCTAGATTTCCCTTATTAATTTTTTTTTTCTTTCCATGTACAGTAGTATAAATTCATTTCCATTTCCATTATTTTCCATCTCCATATCCTTATCCATTCCATCCACTCCACCTTCCATCTTTCATATTTTCTAAACTCTTGGTTTGTAACCAGAGATTCTGTATTCTTGCAATGATTGGAAAATCACTCATCCCCAGCTGTTAGAACCAGAATTTTCATAAAAATTCTGAAGCTTTTATCAATGGAAATAAAAAATTCATGCCATCTTTTTCATAAAAAATCACTCTATTTCAATCCATAAAGCCAAAATAGCCTTTTACCGCTATACCACTACCTCATTGAATACCTTACATGGCCCTCACCTCTTACCTCATTACCACAACCTCTTGCAAAATAGCTTGTGGTAGCACGGTAAAGGAAGCAAACACTATACCCTTTTACTGCTATACAATGAAGGGTTAAAACTTAGCCCGTAGTGGAGCGGTATAATGATCAGTATTAACAAGAGGAGACTGCTATAGCACAGAGGGATGGAACACAACTTGAGGTAAAGTGGTGTGATGAAGAATAAAGATAAAAGGAAACTGCTATACCACGGAGGGTTAGAACAAGACTTGCGGTAGAGCGGTATACTTGAGAATAATAGTAAGAGGAGGCACTGCCACTACAAGAAGGAGAAAGGTAGTCCATGGTTGAGCGGTATAGTATGAACTAAGGGTACATCATAGTACTACAATGAAGACAAAGATGGTGTGCGGTAATGCGGTATACTAAAGAAAAGTTACAATATGTACCGTGGTACTACAAGGGGGTGAAAAGTGATGCGAGGTAATGCGGTAAGAAACCATTGAAACATTTAAAGAAGGCCAGTCACATCAATCAACTTCAAAATATAAAATTGAGCTCAATGTGAAAGATTTGAATGACAAGAATTTATGATTCGAAGTTAATGTGGCTTTGTGTGGAAATAAAAAAAGTAGATTGAGATTTCTCATTCATAGTAGTAGAGGTTAAGTGAAGATGAGCTTGAGGTGCAGAAGTAAAGGGAATTCTCCAAAAGTGGACTATATTTTGAGTAACCTCTATTTATCACTCTGTGATTTTTATAGCAATGGCACCAAAGAAATCAGAAATAGCAACTAAAATAGATGAACCCAAAGCTAGTAAACCATCTTTATAGTCTCCATTACTTAATTTACTACCCAGGTTAGTAGATAAGGGGCCAAAGAAGGTCTTTAGAGATTAAGCTCAGGGGTGTAGGGACCCTATTATTCCTCAGTCTGGGTGGAATTTATATTGGTATTTCTATAGGAATAGAAATGACAAGGTCTCGACATCAAACTCGTGGACTCTTGACTTGGCCAAATTGATAGTTCCAAATGTTTTCATTGATATCAAGCTAATTAAAGCCCTGGTCAATATATATCATGCCCCAACAAAGATTCTAAGGCTCCCAAATGGCAGGTGTTTAGTAGATGTCTCGAGGGAAGCCATTATTTAGTGTTTCATCCTAAACAAACAAGTTGTTACAGAAGTGAATTTGGGGAAGCTGGAATAGGAATACAAAAGATTAAGGAGAACTTATAGGAGTGATGAGCTCCGCTTGCACATGAAAAGGGGTGATAACAATAGGATACTTCCCATCTCCTCCTCAAAAGTAGAACCTTTTCCAGTATCTGATTTTTAGGTTTACTTCAAGAATACATACCTTGCATTGTGTCAGGTTCTTGGAATAGATGCAGAGGATAACATGTTAGTAGGATTGATGCGGATAGCTATGATCATCAACATCACAAAGGAAGATTAATCATAAAGTAAAATATTTGCACAGGTCTTAGATGACCATGGGATTTTACTCAAAGACTAACGGATTGGAGCACATGTTTGATTTTTAGTTATTTCGGTTATGCTTAATTTCATAATTATGTTTTGTTACCAGAAGACATGAATTTTGGTTTGAAGCTTGTTTCCTCTCATATAAATACAAGAGACCAAGACCAAAAAGATATTATATTAGAGATAGGAGAAAATAATAGGCGAATAGGGATAGTTACAATGTTTTCATTTCAAAAGACCAGAATGCATGTATAAATTTTGAAGAAGTCAATGGAAGATATCTGATTTTGTGGCCTAATCTTGGTATCAATTATTTGTTGGAATTATTCGATTATTTGTTTGTCTCCTCTTTAATGCTTCTCTATTATTTAAGTTGATATATCAAGTATATACTCAATTTAGCAATGCACATTTGCTATATTTGTGTGATATGATTAATTGGTTCTTTCAAGTAAAGATTAAATCCTCCTAGTCAATCATAGTATTTTGGAAGTGTTAATTGGATTAATAAGAAGAGCCATATAATTAGGGTTGTCAATTTGTATCAAGTAGAGTTTATCAACTATTTACTTGCATGTTTATACAAGTTATAAACCCATACTAGTGTGCCAAATAGTTTGAGTTATTGCCATTACAGGTCACATTTTCTAGGTCTTCATTGGACTCCATTCACCCAACAAGGCACTGGTCTTATCCTTTTTATTATTTAGTTTTAACCAATTTATTTCCAAAGTTTTACATCTGTTAATTGAACATATTCATAAATTCCACCTTATACAATTTACACCAAATAGGTTTGCATCTATCCACTTCCAATTGCCATCGTGGATTGATTGCTTAAGTAGGAAACACACAAGTCTGCTTCACTTTCATAGGTATACCCACCAAGGTCTGGCAGAGCCTGAAGAGAAGAAGGTTCAAATTCATCATTTGGCCTTGTACGTTAGCCAAAAACATTGTGAGAGCTTGGCAACTCTTGTGGTTCAAACCTGCATTTTTGAGACCTAACAGGCACCAGAAATTTGTAGATAGGCACCACAACTTTGCACTTAGGTGCCACAACTTTGCACTTAGGCACCTTTCTATGGGAAAAAGGTGTCGTTCTATAGTGATTGACTGAAAATGGTCTCTCCAACCTCAAAAATCACAAAAAATTGATGAAATGTTAGAAAAAGGGTTGGTAAGCCACCGAGCATGCCAAAATGAATATGGGAAAGGTGAATATTAATGTAAATAGATGAAAATCATGAAGTAAATACTTAAATAATATTTATACCTTCATAGTCTTCTCCTCTTCATGGATTGAGCTCACAAGAAGCACCCATTTCTTGCAGATTTTCTGCAAAGATTGAGATGGATGTGGTTGCTCAATATTTTAGCATGATGATGGTATGATGGAGATGGATTGGAGGGATTTTTGACAACATAAGGATAGGATGGATGTGTGTTTGAAAAAGTGAGAGTCAAGGCCTCATTATATAAAAAATTGGTGAGAGGGATCAAGGGCTTGGATTGATTGGTTGATGGAGGGTTGAGATTGATTGAGAAGGTGAGGTTTGGAGCAAGGATGAGGATTGATTAGACTTGTGACAAGTGTCACAAGATAGAGGGGGGTGAAATGAGGAGGTGTGCTCACATGTGTGATCACACATTGGGAAGAGAGACATTAAATTTGTGTAAGAGATAGGGTGGCTTGTGTAAGAGGTTAGTGGGGGTAGGTGAGATGTAGGAATTTAAAATTAGGAAATAATGGTAATGAGGATTGTGGATGAGGGTTATATCAACTAATCAAGGATTAATTGATTAATGAGGATGGGTTGAGTTAATAAACCAAGGGTTTATTAACTTGGGTTGAGTTAAGAGTTGGAGAATGGGATAATAATGATTAGGATGGGGATAAGGCTAATTAATCAAGGATTAATTAAGGATTAATTAACCTAAGTGGGATTAAGGGATTTTAGAGAAAAGTTGGAAAAAGGTTAACTTTAATTAAATAAATGTAGATTTATTTAATTAAAAGGTTATGGATGGGGAAATTAATTAAATAAATAATAAATTATTTATTTAATTAATTATTAGGATAAGGGACATAGGTTAAATTAGAAAAATAACAAGTATTTATTTAATTAAATATAATTTTGGGTGACTACAAGTTCCACAAATTTACCTATAAGGTTTTGTAGATAATATGAGTCCTCACCATGTGTGTGGTTGATCATATATGGTCTCATCCATAGGGCATCACATTTTCCATGTTATCCTTTGTCTTGAGCCCTTACATTCCACGGAAGCACCATATCATTTACTTGAAACTTTCTTATAGTAGTTGTCTTATCAAACAAATGCTTGACCTATTGCTGAAACTTGGTTTTCTTTTGTTGTGACATTCTCATTGTCTCATCCATCTAATTAAGCTAGTTAATTTTGTTTACCATTACATCTGATATATCTTCATCATGCTCTTAGATGAACTTGCATACTTGCAGCAAATTTTTTATAGGCATTCTTACTTCCAAACCATAAACTAGTTCATAAGGATATTGAACTATATCCTTTGTCACTGTCACTCTATTAGCCCACAAATCTTGTCTAAGCTTTGAGTCCTAAGCCTTTTTGTTCTTTTCAATCACTCTTTTAATAATCTTCATCAAGCTTTTTATTGTTTGATTCTACTTGTCCATTTCCCTGTCGGTGATATGGGGATGCATAGGATAGGGTTATCCCATATTGTTTGCAAAAAGTTGTAAAATCATCAAATCTGAAGCACATTGCATTATCAAAAACAATCTTGATTGGTACTCCAAATCTAGTCAAAATGTTGTTCATCAGAAAGTCTATCACAATTTTTCTTGTTGCTTTTCTTGTGGGGATAACCTCTATCCATTTTGTAAAGTATTCAGTGGCTACAAGGATCTAACTATGTGCACCATTTTACTTTTCAACAATTTCACCTATAAAGTCAATACCTCATTACTGGAATGGAGCTTTTACAAAAATTGGCCTCAAAGGAAAGTCCTAGAAAATTTCAATTTTCCTGAAAACTTCTGACATGCATCACACTTTCTAACTAGTTTGTGTGCATCTAGGAAAACTGTAGGCCACCAATATCCCAACCTTAAGATCTTGTGACTAGTGGTCTTTTTCGTGTAATGGCCTACACACACACCATTGTGCATCTCATTTTAAATTTAAGATGCTTGATCTTCATTCACACATTTGAGTAGGATCCCCTCTTTGCTTCTCCACCAAAGTTCATTATCTATAATGACATACTTGATAGCATGCAGTTTTAATGTCCTCTTCTTATTTGCAGTCATATTTCCTAGACATAACACGTTTTGCAAATAAAACACTACATCTTTATACCATGGAGAAAACTTCATGTCATATTATCTATGTTCATTATTCTTCATCTTTTCTCAATTTTATATCTTATAATATTCTTTAATTTCATTTGATATTAGACCATTAAGATGTCTTGTTAGTGTGTGTCCAAAATTAACAAACTATATTACTAAATATTTGTCTTGTTATGCTGGTCTAGAGAGGGATTGTATTGCACAACAACACTTGGAGTGTTTTTTGTGAAGATTTTAACCAAGGATGAAAAGTGCTTCAAATAATTCCACACCTAGCAAGTTTACTTGTGTGTCCAACAAGGTCCTGGAAATGATAACTTTTCTTTGATAGAATTTTAAAGTATGGAGAAGTGGTAAATTTGGTTATATGCATGGGAGAACAAGCAATGAGATATATTTATTTTTATTTTACCATACCGCATGGGACAACAAGTGGAACTGTGAAGGTCATGAAGGTGTCCTTTTTTGTACGTTGAAGATATATTGTTGTGGATTAAAGGGTTTTCTGCTGAGTGTATCTAGTTCATCCACCAGAAGTTTCAGAGGTCTGCGTGAAGATTTGATCGTGCTATGAGTATATGTGTTATGGCAGTATTTATGTGGGTTCTATTAGTATTATTGAGTGAAGTTTATGTGTTTCTAGTAATCTCTGTTGCTACGGATGTTTCTCTGTTGGTTCTTTTTTGTTAGAAACCAAGACTAGACATGTAAACCAGAAAATACCTTCCACAAAAGAGAAATAGAAAAAGAAAGAGCAATTTGCATGAAGATGTGCAAATGAATAATATTTAGGAATTGAGAAATTACAAGAGATGAATTGCTTTATAAAAGAAATGTATGCATAACCCTAAAGGTTAAACCTAATGTTGACCTAAAATCAATTTAACAAAATAAAGCTTACTTATTAATTAAGTAAACTAATTATTACCTAAGTAAACTTAATTAAGTGTAATTAAATAATTAATTACACCAACTCCCCGCCTTGAGTGCAACTTAGGGAGACTAAAAAAGCATGCACCTAATGCTAGGATGAATGCATGAATGGGTCCTGACTACAAGGCCATGTTAGGTACCCATGTACAAATGCAATGAATGGGAAAGAGGAGAAAACCCAGTGGGACAAAACCCCCCTCAATGAGATGACCTGCTACAAAGAACCACTGAAAGAACACTGGTGGAGTAACATTGGAATCCTGAATTTGGCAAGCAAGGAAAGATACCTCTATTTATAAGAAACCATATGAAAGTCACAGAAGGACTCAAGTGGAATTATGATAATGCAACAACAGACCCGATGCCAAGGAACACTGGAAAACTCACAAACTTGAACAACCCTGGAATCTATGAAGCAATAGTAGATGAATAAATAATGCCCCTCATAAGAGGGAATGATTTGATGAAAGAATCTAGAAGCTATGTGTATCTTGATGTCGATGCCAAACTGTGACTAAAACTAATCCATAGGAGCAAGTACCATGAAGATTCTGGAACATTAACCATAAAATGAATGGCCCTCAAACTAAGATGTGACCCGGTGTGAATTTGATACAATTCAGGATCATTAACCATAGGCTTTCAATCTAATATGTGAATCAGTGCGAACCAAAATTTGTCAAACTATGGGCAAGATGTGGCCAAAAGAAACTACATAATCCAAATACAACTCATACGAGTTGTCATCAATATGAAGATGAGATCAAAGTGCATGCAATACAACTACACTCTAATCAAATTAATATGCAAGAAGCCCCCCTGATGGAACTTTATATAAGTTCATATATTACAATACCGCTTGATTGTAAAAGGAGAACATGCAAAACATGCATAAATTAAAGAGGAAATGCAAACCTAGTGCATGAAAACAAAAAAGAGTGCATGCACAAACCAATGTTCACATCTACCTCCATGATGAAAAATAACCTCAAATTTGTGTAGATGAAAAAATATGAAAAAATGGCCAACACCAATGTGAAGTGCTCAAAATTAGCTTTCCGTCAATATCTCGTTTGCCAAAAACGGACACCGTGGACAAAAGTTATGAATTTTTCAAAAAAGTTGAATTTAGCTTACAAGAAATGGGTTTTCTAGCAAAAAAAGTTTACTTCTGATTTGATTTCTCCAAAATATACTCGCTATTTGTAGACAATAACAGAAACCCAAAAATATTTTGATGCTAAGAACAAAACCCAGAAATTGTTTTTTGATCTAGCAAGCAGAAGATAATTTTTTATTTTTTTTAATCTTCAGCCAGTAGAAAAAATGACACGCGCCACTTTTTGTACAACAATTTTCTATAGATCTGTGTAAGATATGAAAAATTTAAAAGATACTTAGTTGAGATTTCGACCCTAGCTACAAAACCCAAAAAATGTTTTTCCTACAACTGAGTGGAAGCTAGATTTCTGAAGCAAAAATGAAAAATGGCTCCAATAAAAACGGCTTGCATCAAACCCTTGATAAAATTTTGATGAAAAAAAAGCCAATCGTGACTTTTTCCAGCACTTTGAATCCAATGGAGATGCCCGATCTAATCCAAAACGCTCCAGAAATAGACTCAAGGCATAAAACCCTTGAGGATCCCTGAATATGCTCTATAATGAATTTCTCCAAAAAATGAGAAGGGGTTGCAAATCAAGACTCTGATACCATGTTAGAAACCAAGATTAGACATGTAAACCAGAAAATACCTTCCACAAGAGAAAAACAGAAAAAGCAAGAGTAATTTGCATGAAGATGTGCAAATGAATAATATTCGGGAATTGAGAAATTACAAGAGATGAATTGCTTTATAAAAGCAATGTATACATAACCCTAAAGGTTAAACCTAATGTTGACCTAAAATCAACTCAACAAAATAAAGCTTACTTATTAATTAAGTAAACTAATTATTACTTATGTAAACTTAATAAAGTGTAATTAAATAATTAATTACACCAACATTTTTGTTTTTGGATGCTTCTAGATTGTGCTCTATCTTTGTGGTACATCCACATTGATCGGTGTGCTCGTGGTTGAATATTTTTCTCTGTATGTTCCATTTTTCATGTTCTTGGCCAACATGATGGTTGTGGCGTGTTGTGGGTCTTCGAGGTGAAATTAATTGAAGTCTTTTTGTGTTGGAGTGGTTAATTTGGGTCTCCGCTATGTTGTGGCTAACCTTGGTGGATTTGCATTGCAAATTTATTTGTAAATTTGGGCCAACATTGAAAATATGTTTTATATCTCTAGCCGACTAAGTTGTTGATGTAATCTCATGTTGTGGATATATAAGAGTGATTGTTTCATTGGTGTAGAGTATTCTTTGTGTGCTCAGTGTGCTCCTATGTGTGTATGTGTGAATATCATTCGATTGTAGAGCAGAGTGTGAAGAAGATTGAGCGAAGTGTGAAGAAGTTTGAGCGAAGTGTGAAGAAGTTTGAGCGAAGAGTGAAGAAGGTTTTTCTATGCTTAACTAGAACTGTAATCAGGCTTGTGTAGAAGCTATTTTCTCAGTTCACAATTTGGATGGTTTTAATCCAAACTTTTCTTTGGACAATAAGTCCTCTTTTGTATTTGACCAGTGAGCTCTAGGCAGTGTGCCTGAATGCATGTGCATTCCCATTATTCTTATACTTTTAATAGGGTATAATATTGTGGACTAACCTCCACCATGGTTTTTCCCCTAACAAGGTTTCCACATAAAAAAATCTTGGTGTTCTCTGTGTTTTTGATGTGTTGATTGTTTGTGGTTTATTATTCATTCATCAGATTTGAGATTAAGTTAAGTTTGAAAAGCATAAATATTTTGTGACAACTAATTCACCCCCCCTCTCAGTTGTATGTCCTTGTTTTTCCAACAATTGGTATCAGAGTAGGTTCCTCTGAAGAAGTTTAAAAACTTGAGGTGATCTAAGATGGCATCATACAAGAAGGAAAATCCTAGATTTGATGGTACAAACTACTCATTGTGGAAAGCCAGGATGGAGTGTCATTTGAAGTGTATTTGTGAACCTTTATGAAAAATTACAAAGAACAAATATGTTATTCCTGCAAGTGGTCCTTCCACTGCTGATGAGGTCAAAGAAGCTGAGAATAATGTCTGGGCTATGGAAGCTTTGATGAGTGCTCTAACAGATTCGGAGATGAAAAATGTGTTAGGTCTAAAGACAACTCATGAGATGTGGACAAAGCTGGAAACCTTGTATGAAGGAGATGTATATGTGAAGATGGCTAAGCTACAGAGTTTGAAAGTTAAGTATGAAAATCTTAAGATGGGTGAAGATGAAAATATTTCTTCTTTTATGCAGAGAGTAAATGAACTAGTGATGGGTATTAGATGTGTTGGTGGTATTCTAGATGAGGAAGAAATTGTGGCTAAGGTGCTTAGATCATTTCCTCCCTCCTACAAAGCAAAGGCTCATGCTATTGAAGAAACCAGATCATTGATGAATGTGACGAGGGATACACTTATTGGTAAACTTGTTGCCTTTGAGTTGAGCGAATTTGGTGATTTTGTTCCTAAGACTGAAACTACATTTAAGGCTACTATATCCGGAAGAAACAAGCAAAGATATGATCTAGGAGAGAGTTCTGAAAAAACATTCAAGTATGAAGAAGAAATGAAACAATTCAAAGATGAAGAGAAGTAGAAGAGTTGGAAGCACTGATTGTAAAGAAAGAAGGTAGAGGACAAGGTAAGTATAAAGGAAAGTTGCCTGTCAAATGTTTTTCTTGTAGTAAAATAGGTCATTTTGCATCAAGGTTTCGTGAAAGAGTTCCTAAATCTAAGCCTTACAAATCTAGATTCCAAAAGAAATGTTATTTTTTTGAAGGAGTGACTGATGATGAGTCTAATAAAGAAAATGGAAATGAAGATGATTGGGTTTTTATTGCTATCAAGGAAAATAGTCCTGTGGCTACTGAATCTGCTAAAGTTGAGAAAGATCTTGCAGCTCGAATTGAAGAGAAGGATGAGTGGGTCATAGACAATGGATGCTCACATCATATGACTGGTGACAAAAGAAAATTTGTAAGTCTAGAGAAGTATGACGGTGGGGTTGTGAGATTTGGTGATAACAATGCTTGTGTGATTCATGGTAGAGGATCTATTTGTCTTGGTGGTAAGCATAACGCTAATGATGTTCTCTATGTTGAAGGATTGAAACACAACCTGTTGAGTGTTGGACAGATGGTGGACAAGGGTTATGATCTTCAGTTCAAAGATGGAAGATGCGAGATATTTGGAAGCTCTGGAAATGTAATTGCTTCAGGTAAACATACAAAAGGTAATATTTTTCACCTGAATGTTGCTAGTGAAAGTTGTTTAATTGCTCAAGTAGATGAAAGTTGGTTATGGAATAGAAGGATGTGTCATGTGAATTTTGATAACATTGTCAAAATAAGTTCCACTCAAGCAGTAAGAGATCTACCTAAGCTAGTGAAGCCTGCCAGCACAATTTACAAGGAGTGTCAGATGGGAAAACAAACTAGAATTTCTTTTCGAAGCAAACAACATAATTCAAATGGATTACTAGAGCTTGTGCATACTAATCTATGTGGTCCCTCCAGAGTCAGAATTCTCCATGGTGAAAGGTACTTTATGGTGATTATTGATTATTACTCTAGAATGATATGGGTTGCTTTGTTAAGAGAAAAATGTGAAGCATTAGAAAAGTTCAAAAGTTTCAAAGCTATGGCAGAAAATGAGAAAGGTTTGAAAATAAAATGCTTAAGGTCAAACTGAGGTGGTGAGTTCACCTCCAGTGAGTTTAATTCTTTCTATGATGAGCATGGAATTAGAAGACAGTTATTTGCTCCCTGAACCCCTCAATAGAATGGTGATGGAAAGAGGAAGAACAAAACAATTCTGGATGTTGCTAGAACAATGATGATTGAAGGAAATGTGTCTTACATCTATTGGAGTGAAGTTGTAAGCACTGTTGTGTACACTTTGAACCGGGTAAATGTGAATGGTAATTCTGGTAAGACTCCTTTTGAACTATGGTTTGGTTATAAGCCTACTGTTAGGTATTTCAAGATCTTTGGAAGCAAATGCTACATCAAGAGAGATGATGATATAGGAAAGTTTGATGCAAGAAGCAATGAAGCAATCTTTCTAGGTTATTCTAATAGAAGCAAGGCCTACCAGTGCTATAACAGAAGACTGAGAAAAATGATTGAGAGTGCTAATGTCAGAGTTGATGAGGATTATGCTAAATCATCTAGATATTGTGGATATGATTCAGAAGAAGACAATACAAACAAAGGGAAGAATGTTCAGATACAAAATCAACTTCAAATTGTGCCATATGTTCCTTTTGTTTCGGTAAGTCAAGATAATCAGGAAGCAAAGACAAGTGCAAGTGTAGAAGAAAGAATAGAAGAATCAGAAGTTCAAGAGAATCCTAAAAAATAGAGGTATGTAAAGCTAAATCATTCTGAAAATCAAATTATAGGAGATAAGAATAAGGGTGTGCAAACTAGAAGAAAGACTGCAGAAGAGTATTGCCTGATATCCAAGATTGAACCTAAAGATGTCAGTGAAAATTGCAAAGATGAACATTGGATGGAAGCTATGAAGGAAGATTTAATGCAGATTGAAAAGAATAATGCATGGATACTTGTTCCCAGACCTAAAGACAAGAATGTGATTGGTACTAAACGGGTCTTTCAGAATAAGCCAAATGAACAAGGTGAAGTGCTGAGGAATAAAGCAAGACTGGTATGTAAAGAGTATTCACAAATGGAAGGTATTGATTTTGAAGAAACCTTTGCCCCTATTGCTAGAATTGAAGCTGTAAGATTATTTCTTGCTTATGTTGAATACAAGAACTATAAAGTCTATCAAATGGATGTGAAGTCAGCTTTTCTAAATGGTGAGCTAGAAGAAGAAGTATATATTGAACAACCAGATGGATTTCAACTGACTGATAAGGAAAACATGGTTTGTCAATTAAAGAAAGATCTATATGGACTCAAGCAAGCCCCTAGAGCGTGGTATGCTAGAATGGACAAATACTTATTGAAGCTTAGATTCAATAAAGGTACTATTGACAACAACTTGTATTTCAAATTGGATCATGACAAAGAGTTAATTATTAAAGTCATTGTTGATAGCATTATTTTTGTAGGAGATGATAATGTATGCATGAAGTTTGTTGATGAAATGAAGAATGAATTTGAGATGAGTATGATTGGAGAGATGAAGTTCTTTCTGGGATTGCAAGTTACTTAGTTAGACAAGGGGATCTTCATATCTCAGTCCAAATATGTGAGAGAGCTACTAAAGAAGTTTGGTATGGATGACTCAAAACCTGTTGGTACTCCCATGGTAACTAGATTCAAGTTAACACAGGATGATGACTCTCCTAAGGAAAATCAAACAAGGTACAAATCAATGATTGGTGGATTGCTCTACTTAGACTAGACCAGACATTATGAATGTTGTGTGTATGGTTGCTAGATTTCAGGCTAATCCAAAAGAGTATCATGTGACTGCTGTAAAGAGAATCTTCAGATATCTGAAAGGAATAATTGATTTTGGACTTTGGTATCCTAAGAATGATGATCTTACTTTAAATGAATATACTGATGCAGATTAGGAAGGAGATGTAGATGATAGGAAAAGTACTAATGGTGGTTCCTTCTTAGGGAAGAAGCTGGTGTCTTGGTTGAGCAAAAAATAGAATTCCATTTCTCTATCTACTGCTGAGGTAGAGTATATTTTTGTTGCAAACAACTATACTCAAGTGATGTGGATAAAATAGATGCTGAAAGATATCAGAGTAGTATATGATGAACCTATTTCCATATACTATGATAACTCAAGTGCAATAAACATATCAAAGAATTTGGTGCTACACTCTAAGACCAAACATATATCAATCAAGTTTCACTTTCTAAGGGAGAAAGTAAGTGAGAAAGAAGTTAGACTGGAGTATGTGCCTACCAAAGAATAGATTGTAGATATTTTCACTAAGTCATTGCCAAAGGATACTTTTAAGTATCTTAGAGGGATGCTAGGGGTAATTACCCCTCCTGATATTGTTAGAAACCAAGATTAGATTTGCAAACTAGAATAAACCTTCCACAGAAGAGAAAATAAAAAAAGCAGAGCTATTGCAAAAATATGTGCAACATAATATTATTCAAGAATTCAATAATTACATGATAAAGATTTGCTTTATAAAAGAAAAAATTCCAAACCCTAATCTTATCTTGAGCAACAAGATAGCTCAAAAGATAAAGATGAGAATTAATTAACCTAGGAAATAAATAATACCTAAGTAAAGTTATGCAAGTGTAATTAAATATTAATTACACCAACACCCCCCATAAGTGCAACTTAGGGAGAAGAAAATTATTATGCAAATATGAGTCCCGACAACAAGGCTTGATTAGGTACTCATTTACAAATGCAAAGATGAGGTAGAGAAGGAAAACCCAGTGGGACAAACCCCCCTACAATGAGATGATTGTTGTAAAGAAGCACTGGAAGAACATTGTGGAGTAACACTAGAACCGCAATCTGACAAGCAAGGAAAGATACCTCTGTCTACAACTGAAACCAAAACCAGAATCATGATAATGTGACAGCAGACCCGATGCCACAGAACACTGGAAAACTCACAAACTGGAACAACCCTGGAATCTGTGAAGCAACATTAGATGAGATGATGACAAAATCTGGAAGTCATGTATCTCGATGCCAATTCCAAACTATGACCGAAACTCTTCCATGGGAAGCAGTACTAAAAATAGACTCTGGAACAATAACCATAAAAACATGGCCCTCAAACTGAGAAGAATCTGAACCAATAAGGATCAAGAAACAAAATCTCCCAATTGAAGTGTGAACCAATGAATCTGACATGTGTCAAGTTATAGCAAAAAATGTGGCCAAAAGAACAAGGAGACCAAATAACCCATACGAGCTGCCAACAAATCAAAATAGATATGGTGATCAAATTGCATGCACACTCTAATCAGATTATTATGCAAGAAACCCCCATGATGGAACTTTATCTCAGTTCATTTATTACAATAACCCAACGATTGTAAAAGGAGAGAATCCTAAATGTGCATAAACATAAAATATGATGAAGTACTGAAATGAAGTGCAAATATTCAGGTTTCACTTTTCCAACTGCCAAAACATCCAAGTAATCTCCAAAAGACCCATCGGGAAAAATATGGAATAATAAAAAACTTGGGATAGATACAGAAAAAAGTACATGGAAATCAAGATAAAGCTCCTCAATACCTTTCCAATGCTGCAAAGAAGACGAAAATTGGAGATCGTGGCAAAAAGTTATGAGCTCGGAAGCCATAAATGAACATCTGACTTCAAACAGCAATAAATGAAGCTAAACTAAAAAATACTGAAAAATAAACTACACCACAAGATAGTGCTTAGAACCAGCTTTCCGACGATATTTTGTTTTTGAAAATCTAAGTTTGGACGCAAAAGTTATGCCCAAAATACCAAAACTCCTCCAAAAGGGTTTGAAGCTAAGCCTGGCGGCTAGGCTAACCTCTAGCATTAACCGCTAGCATTAACCGCTAGCATTAACCGCTAGCGGTTAACTGACGGCGGTGCCCATTAACTCTGGTTTTTTTAATTTTTTCCTTGGATTGCGTGCCTTACCAGGTCGTACGATCCAGAAATGAAAAGTTTTTCCCTCCCGAAGTCAATGTGTCCGATTTTGATGATTTGATAGTCGATGTTGGGGTTTTTGGGTGCTCTGAACGCGATGGTGAGGTCTTTTTGGGCTGAAAATGCTCCAAAATTTTAGGTACACTCTGGATCTGGAAACCCTCATAAACTTCAAATCCTCATAGATCTGACAAACGATGGCCGAAATCAGAAAAATAAAAGCCAATCTTGACTTTTTTCAGCGCTCTGAATCCAATGGTAAAACCCGATCTGATCCAAAACGCCTCATGAATGAACTCAAGGCATGATACCCTCGAGGAATCCTGAACGAACCCTACAATTATTTTCTCAAAAATCTGAGAAGGGGCTGCAAATCAAGGCTTTGATACCATGTTAGAAACCAAGATCAGATTTGCAAACCAGAATAGACCTTCCACAGAAGAGAAAATAAAAAAAGTAGAGTTATTGCAAAAATATGTGCAACATAATATTATTCGAGAATTCAATAGTTACATGATAAAGATTTGCTTTATAAAAGCAAAGATGCCAAACCCTAATCTTATCTTGAGCAACAAGATAGCTCAAAAGATAAAGATGAGAATTAATTAACCTAGGAAATAAATAATAACTAAGTAAAGTTATCCAAGTGTAATTAAATATTAATTACACCAACACCCCCCATAAGTGCAACTTAGGGAGAAGCAAATTATTATGCAAATATGAGTCCCGACAACAAGGCCTGATCAGGTACTCATTTACAAATGCAAAGATGAGGTAGAGAAGGAAAACCCAGTGGGATAAAACCCCCCTACAATGAGATGACTGCTGCAAAGAAGCACTGGAAGAACACTGTGGAGTAACACTAGAACCGCATCAACCCAACTAGGATGCATTAATTTGCATCAATATGTGCATTTCATGATCATATTCTGATCCGGATTGATGTTTTCGTGGCTTCTACTCAGGGGGAGTAGTCAGATGTGCAGATATGTGGTTTAGAGCTTGTATGTGGGAAGATAATGCCTTTCTTTGCCATTGATGTCAAAGGGGGAGAAGATTAATGTGAAAAATTGCTAATTATTTGGGGAGAAGATCCTTGTGGGGAGAAGATCTTGAGAAGAGCTATGAAAAAAAGAGTCATAATATAAGGAGTAAGTGTTGATTGTGAGTTGGGTTGATGGTGTTTTTCACATCATGTGTTTCCATCAATGCCAAAGGGGGATATTGTTGGATATTGTGATTGTGTTTATGATATGTGGTTGTCATTGATGTCAACACTATTAGCATTTGGTGTATTGAAGGCTGTATATGTCAAGGATATTGAGAAAATTGTTAAAAGAAGTGTTCCAGGTTCCTAGTGGAACTGTGAAAGTCATGGTGTCTTGTTCTGTACGTTGAATATCAATTGTTGTGTATTAAATTTTTTTCTATTGAGTGTATCTAGTTCATCCACCAAAAGTTTTAGAGGTCCACGTGAAGATTTGATCGTGCTATGAGTAGATGTGTTCTGACAGTATTTTTGTGGGTTATGTTAGTATTCCTGAGTGAAGTTTATGTGTTTCTGGTAATCTATGTTGCTGCGAATGTTTCTTTGTTGGTTCTTTTTGTTTTTGGATGCTTCTAGATTATGCTCTATCCTTGTGGTGTACGTCCACATTGATTAGAGTGCTTGTGGTCAAAAAAATTTCTCTGTATGTTCTAATTTTCATGTTCTTGGCCGACATGATGGTTGTAGCGTGTTGTGGATCTTCGAGGTGAAATTAATTGAAGTCTTTTTGTGTTGGAGTGGTTAATTTGGGTCTCCACTATGTTGTGGCCAACCTTGGTGGATTCCCATTGTAAATTTATTTGTAAATTTGGGCTGACATTGAAAATATGTTTTATATCTCTGGCCGACTAAGTTGTTGATGTAATCTCATGTTGTAGATATATAAGAGCAATTGTTTCATTAGTTTAGAGTATGATTCGTGTGCTCGGTGTGCTCCTATGTGTGTATGTGCGAATATCATTTGGTTGTAGAGTAAAGTGTGAAGAAGATTGAGGGAAGTGTGAAGAAGTTTGAGCAAAGAGTGAAGAAGGTTTTTCTATGCTTAACTAGAACTATAATCAGGCTTGCGTAGAAGCTATTTTCTCATTTCACAATTTGGATGGTTTTAATCCAAACTTTTCTTTGGATAGTGAGTCCTCTTTTGTATTTGAGCAGTGAGCTCTAGGCAGTGTTCCTGAATGCATGTGCATTCCCATTATTCTTATACTTTTAATAGGTTATAATATTGTGGACTAACCTCCACCATGGTTTTTCCCCTAACAGGGTTTCCACGTAAAAAATCTTGGTGTTCTCTGTGTTTCTAATGTGTTGATTGTTCATGGTTTATTATTCATTCATTAGATTTGAGATTAAGTTAAGTTTGAAAAGCATAAATATTCTATGACAACTAATTCACCCCCCCTCTCAGTTGTTTGTCCTTGTTTTTCCAACAAAATAAGATGCGTGGTAAAAACATTATACAAATTCCATTTTAATTTCTTTTTATTGATCCCTTATGCTATTAAAATTTGAGCAATTAACCTTTTACCATTGTTGAGTGTGCAACTAAGTTGGTGAAAACCTTTAGTTTTAATTTATATGGTTTTATGTTCAAACCTATTCTAAAACTTACTAGAAAAGGGGGGCTCGTGTTGACCTATAAATAGGTGTTTTACCTAACTAGTTCATTATTTGGTCTTAATTACATGTTAATTTTACTTAACTACTTGGAAATATTTCTAGAAGGTTGTTAGTTGTCATAAGATTTTATCTTATATTTTGACATTTAATGATTATGTCCCAGGTCATTTAATACTAGTTGTCTCATGACATAGGATTAAGATGCTTGTCATAATCCTATCTAATCCAGATGTCTCACCTTGGCTATATAACCAGATGGTCTCTTGTAATAATCATACAATAATAATAATTTATCATCTATATCGATTGATATAATTGCATTATTCTCTCATAATTGATCTCTCTTATGCTTTCATTAAGTTCCTAGATCTTGGGTGGCTATAATCTTCAACTAGATCTTGCATGGTGTAGAGTATTCTATACCAAATCCTACATGGTATTAGATCTTGTGAGATTACTTCTCGATAATATTTATTGAGAGATATAGGTTGTAAAGCTCAAGGTGGATCTTGAAAGGTATATTATTCTCTTCTCTTGCATTGAATGATGATCTAGAGAATCAAAAAACTTAAAAGAAATACCAAATTTGGGGGTTTCTTCTTTGTGGCTTTGTATTGCAAGTTTATTTTGGATCTTGGTGTAGATTTGAGCCCACCATTGAGTTTTGAGGATCTAAGAAATTCATTTTTACTTTTGTTTCATCTAAATCAAATATTTGAGGAAAGATCTATGAGGGTTTGAAGCTAAAAAGTGGTTGCTAGATCCAAGGGGTAGCTATAATTTTAGAGTATTTTAGGTCTAAAAGACCCAACCATCATGTCTAGGAGGCCCAAAAACCCTAAGATTGACTATCAAATCATCAAAATCCAAGCACTTGTCTCGAGCCTTAAGAGAATTTTTTTCCCACCTTGGTCATATGATCATACGACAAAGTTAAAGGAAAAACATAACACGATCAACAAAAAATTTCGCTGAGGTGAAAAAATTAATAATTTTTTTTGGATTTTTAATTTTTTTTTGAAAAAAATTTACATTTAAAAATTAAAAATAGGTAGTGTGTAACCATAGACCTATTTGTCACAAGTATTGTAGTACCAAGGGTTGGCTTCAACTTCCATGTGTCACATTACCAGTAGCTCGCACCAACAACTATCCTCTGCCATTACCAACAATAGTTTGGAGGTATATTCCAAGCACAAAAGAAGATTTTGACTAGTTCAGAGAAGAATATTCTAATATTCCCTACAATATTTTTTTGACCCAGTCACCGGCAAAATATTCCACAAAATACATTGATGATCATAATATTCCAACAAGAAAGGGAATATTTTGGTGTGAGCCACCAAAATGTCAAATTTAATTACATAGGCTATTGATATTAGAACTGCATCAAAAACCATCTTAAAATTTTTCCTCCCTCATGGCTGGAGTTTTTATTTTGTTAACCCAATTTCATGGGCTCATAACTCAGTCATTTGACCTCCTTTTTGTGAGATTTTTTTTGATTTGGGGTAGAATTGAGTTTTCTTCATGGTGGTGCACTTGGTTTTTGATTATGGTGCCTTATTTTTCTATAAATTATATATTTTCACATGTTTTATTGAATCATTCTTGTTTTAGAAACTTTCAAGGCTCTGTTCTCGCTCCTATGTTAATATTTTTATGTTCAATTTTTTTGAAAGTGCATAATGTTTTGTGTAATTTACATTGGTGTGATAAGATTGATCCCATTCTATATAAGAATTGTACTTTGATTGTGTGACCATATTTGGCATCTGTAAGCACTAAGATCAAATCCACTTCATTATTTTTGGCAATTGGCACTTGTAATCACACTAAATATAAAGTTACATCATCAAATATTATTGGGGGAGATTCTTCATCAAGTAATTTGTGGTGGGGGGGAGGGGGTAATCTTGCAGTGGTTGATTGCTTTGTTTTGCTTGTTGTGTGTTCTTGTAATGGAGAAATCTCAAATTGAACTCCTAACTCCATATAATTATGCTTCATAGAGAAAATTGTTATGGAATTATATTATGGGAAAGGATTGTATAAGCCATCTAATAGAAACCATTCCTCAACCTATTGATACTAAAGAATTGGAAAAATGGGAGCTTGATCATGAGAAAACACTTGGATACATATTTTTATTATTCTCATTTGATTTATAATTTCATGTTGAATCATGTAAAATATCTAGAGAGGCTTGGGAGACTTTTGAGAATTTGTATGGTAAAACTGATAAGATTAGGGGATATTATATAGATAATGATTCTATGAATCTTGATCCTAAAGATTTTGGCCTCATCTAAGACTAAATCTCCAAGTTTAAGAAACTAAGAACACAAATGAAATATTATAATATTGATAAGGAGAATTTATAATTGATTCTAAATGTGTTATCCAAGATTGGTCATGAGTATTTAGTGTTTGTTTATGGTTTTCATACCCATCAGCTTTCTATGGGAGAATCACATGTTGATCCTAAGTTTGATGAATTTGCAAATCTCTTAATCCAAGAGGAAGTGAAGTTAATTCATATGGGTCTAGCCAAGTCTTCTAGATCAAAAGCATCATTGGCTAGTGAACCTGAGGTACAAAAAGAATTATGGAATCCTTATAAGAAAATAAAAAAATCCAAAAACTAAGTTGCATAAAGAATATGAATCCTCTCCCTTTGAAAGGGAACCATCTAAGAAGGAGAAGCCTACATGTGTATATTGTAAGAAAATAAGGCATGATGAACATCAATATTATTCAAAATAGATTGATGAGTTGAAGTATCTTCTTAAGAAGAATCAAATCATTTTACCTTTGATGCCAAAGGGTTCATCTTCATCTTCTTTATCAAATTCTAATAGAAATAAGGGGCAAGCACTTGTTGAAGTTGTAGATTTTGAGTCAAAGAGGTGGATACTTGATTCAAGAGCTTCACATCAAAGAGTATGTTCAAGTTTCATTTGAGTCTTCTTCATTACCACACATCTTAATGGATAAAAACAAATATATTCATGCTTTTGGGAAGGGATCCATTGACATTGATGGTGGAGCATTAAATGATGTTTTGTGTGTGCCTTCATTATCAACCAATATCCTTTCTATCTATCAGATCATACATTGTAGAGTGGGAAAGAGTGTTGAGTTCACATTGGATTATGTCATAATCTGATATTTGCATAGAAAAGATATAGTTGTAGTTGGGGAGTTTGATCGCCAATATCGAGTCTACACCTCATCTTTTGATCCTATTATTCTTTCAACTGATGTTCACTCTCAAGAATCTAGTGTGGACACTTTTGAGGAGATTTAGTATGGCCATTTGAATCTTGGTATTCTTTCATCTACAAAGGATCTAGTGACATGTGTTGATATTTCATCTCCTTTATCTATTTTTGCATCTAATGATACTTGTGTTGCCACAATTTTGCCTCATCATGATTCAATGCAGCAAGATATATATTGTCCTCCAAAGATGGATGCTTGGGATGAGTACTTGACTGACATGGAAATTTTGTTTTGTGAGTCCCACATTTTGAAGCTTTAGGAGGGTAAAAACATAAAACTGTGTCACACTTTATAAAGGAATCGACCAACAAAAAAAAAAATTCCGAACTTCAACCACATAAAAGTGGTCTTTATGTTTTGAATTTCAAAATGGTGTAAACTAATAAAATGTAGAAATTTTGATGAAGTTTATTCCTGTAATTTTTAAATTTTAAAAAAAAATGTTTTCATAATGTTTTAATCAATTTAAGGACAGATTTTGGAATGCTAAAAATTTCAGAAAAGAGTGACTTCACAGGCCGTTAAGAAACAAATTGAAAAATACTTCATTTCTCCCTAATTTTTTTTTCTCCAAATAGGTAACTTCAATATCTTGTGCATGGAAAAAAAATCAAATTTTGATGTATATTTTTCTCATAATAATGTTTTAAAGTCAAACATGTCAGAATTTGATAGTTTTCATGGGCCGTCAACTATTTTCAATTTTTATAATCATTTTCAAAAAAAAATTATACCCTTTTGAAGAAGACTCTCTTGTGCCCCATATAAATTTTAATTTTTTTTAATATGTTTCACTATTTTTTTTAATTTCTAATCATTCTCTTTTTTAATTTTAACAACCTACTTGCATTATTTTAAAAATAAAATATATTAAAACTAATCAAAATATTAAAAAACTTATATATTTGGATTCATCACTCCGAGCTCTACAAAAGGGTATTTTTATTGAAAGTTTCAAAAAATTCTGAAAAAAGTTGAATTGGCTGCCAAGTAGGATGCCAACTAGACATGCTTGACTGAGTATGTTTTGGTCGAGCATATTTCAGCTGAAACATACTCGGCCAAAAATTTCTTGATTTTTTCAAGCTATATATACCAGACACACTCACTATTTTCACGTTTTTAGCTAGACGTATCCAGCCGAGTGACTTTCAGCCGAAACCTCTTCGACCGAAAAGGTACCCACCATGTTGGCGTCGCGTCCAGTTTCGGCTGAAAGCCACTCGATTGAATATCTTTTGGCCAAAAATAGTTTACTCGAAACTATTTATTTGGCCGAAAGTGTGACACAAGTTTGTGCTTTTACCTAAGAGAAGCCATTGATTGTATACATCTTCTCTTTGATGGAGACGATCCTTCTTCAATTGTTTTGATGGAACACTCTGAACCTCTTATTCATTCTCTATATGATCATTCCTCACAATTTAACATAAATGTGGGTTCTTTTGAGAAGCATTTGGAGGATATAAATCTTTGTCTTCATAGGAGGTATATTTGTCTTTGGATTGTGTTCTATAATCATTTCTAGGAGATTTTGAATTGTCATCTTTTTCAATGTGGCCTAGAATGCCTATTTGGAGTCTAAACAACTTTTAACATCGACATGGAGAAAATTGAGTGTTCTTCTGAGACATTACATTTCATCTATCTTCCCTCATCTTATTGTTCAGAATGGGAAGACATCTTGCATACCATCTTGGTTTTGTTTCTTCCTAAGGCGAGGAATGTTGTTTGACGAGGTTGGATCATCTTTCGCATTCAATGTTAAGCATCTACCATCATTATAGGAGACTCAACATTGAGGGGGGGGATACAAGGTATCTCTTCTTCTCTTTTATGGGGGTTATTTTTCTTCACATGGTGTTTTTTCCTTCTCATTCATTAGTGGGAGCATTTTTTATTTCTCTTTTGGGAAGGAGTTTTGTCCCACTAGGTTTTCTCCTCTTTCTCATGAGATTATATTTGTACATGGGTACCTAACATTGTCTTGTAGTCAAGACCCATCCTTGCATCTTTGCGTCATTTTCATAATAATCTACTACTCCCTAAGTTGGACTTAAGGGGGGGTGTTGGTGTAAATAGGTGTTTTGCCTAACTAGTTCATTAGTGGTTCCTATTTACATGTTAAGTTTACTTATGTCCTAGGGAATCTTTTTATTAAGTTCTTAGTTGTCATAAGATCTTATCTTATCTTTTTACATTTAATTATTGTGTCCCAAGTCATTTAATATTAGTTATCTCATGACATAGGTTTAAGACACTTGTCATGATGTTGTCTAATCCTATGTCTCACCTTGCCTATATAACTAGGTAATCTCATGTAACAATCATACAATCATAATCTATCATTTGCATCTTTTGATAGAATAACATTATTTTCTCATAGATGATCTCTCTTGTGCTTTCATGAAGTTCCTAGATCTTGGGTGGCTATAATCTTCAACCAAATTTTGCATGGTGTAGAGTATTCTATACCAACTCTTACAAATTTCAATATGTAAAGATGAAAATTCAATAGTTTCTAAATGTGTAAAGTGTAGTTGATGTAAAATTTGTGGCTAGTCATGAAATGTGCAAATTCATTTTAGTTTATTTTCTTATTCATATCTTGAAGCAAAGCACATTATAATAGAGAATGTAGTCTCAGAAAATAAAGAAGGGAAAATGTGGTATTAGTTATAAGGATTTTATTAGGTCTTGTGTACCAAAGTAAAACCCATCAAATTTGTATCTAGAGAGCTTATGAATACATGTAAAGTTGAATCTTTCCCTTCCAATATCAAATTGGTCAATTGATATTATGTTCCTATTGTGTTCATCATGGCCATAGATCATTTTCTTATTTTAACATGCGTGCCCATGTTCTTCTTATGGTCATCATACTCATGATTTTTGTCATCATTTTCATAAGAAACTGCCCAAACCTATGTTATATGTTGTATTTATCCTTTGTGTGAGTTTGTTCTTGGGAAGACAAAAGATGCTTCTTTAGATACTATATTTATGACATATTTTGATAGAGATTATGTCAGATGCTAAAAATAAGACTATGTTGAGTGTTGTTTATGCTCCTATTTATGATGATAGTTCTCTTCTTTAGAGTGTTATGGATTTCGTATGTGTTCAATATTTCTTTGATGATTTAATTTTTTATGTTTTTTTTTATGATGTTGATATAGTTGTCTTAGAGAATTTAGTTATTTCTAGCCATTTTACAATTTTTTCTTTAGTGTTCTTTTCTTTTGGAGAGGACCTTCATTGGTATGTGTATGATAGATTCAAGTAGATACTTCATGGAAATGAGTGAAGCATTCTTAAGATGTTTTGTAGATTTTTTTGTTATGTGATATTGTTGGTCTATTTTAAATTTTTCCTAAGTTGCTTGTGATAGTTTTGAACATTGTTTGGTCCTAGGTATTGTTGAGTTGAGGATGGGCCATGTGTGAGAAGTCCTATGATTATAGACATCTAATTTGATTGATATTTTGATATTGTAAATTATAGAGTTTTAGATATTGTAGATATAGATGATTTATTTGTTATGACTTTGCATGGTCATGATTTAGGGTGAGCACCAATGATGAGAGTGACTCATTGATGGTCAACTGTAGTTTGATCATCTTTGATTGGAGTGAGCAACAACGGTGAGAGTGACTCACCAATGGTCAACTATAGATTGATCATCTTTGGTTAGAGAATGATTGCATTGATAATGGGAGAATGCAAAGTCACCCCTTTGAGAGATGGCCAAACAAAGGACGAAGTTATCATATTTGAAGAGATGATTTTTTCTAACATGGGAATTTTTACTTTTTAGTATTGGCATGTGCCTTTATTTAGTGAGTTTGAGATATTTGTGTACTAGTATAGACTCACGTTTTTAGATAGTACCAATAATTAAAAATTTTAGGCTATTTTGGATAGAGTTATCTAGTTTTTCTCTCTTTGGCACATGCTTTATTATGACACACTATGCATAGGTGGGATACCTTATTGAGTTGGAGATGGATCACATGTAGTAACATCATCATGATTTTATGCTTTTGTAGAGATAGGTGGCTCATTGGAGACTTGGATTATAATAAGAATTCTTGAAATATGTGTGTTCACATGTTTGCATATCTCAATGTTAATCCTCAATCTATCTAACTTTGGATTATAAATGGGATTGTTGGATATATGCTTACATTAGTTTATTTTTTATCCCTATATATTTCCCTCCTATGTTGTATGTCTAATATTTGTTATAGTTAACCTTACCCAATTCAAGGGTGGTTACTTGGATGACTAAAAGTAGTTACCCCATCTCTTTGTCTTTATATTTACTATTGTTCATTAATTTAATATATTAAAGAAGTATAAATTTCATCACATATTTATATTTATTCTTCTTTCCTCCATTTAAATCTTATAATATACTTTACTTTCAATTATTAAAAGAAAAAAATATTTACATACAATTCAATAATCTATCATTATATTATTTAGTGATCGTCTATCTCATATTCCTCCTCTTAAATGTTTTTAATTGATTTGTAACATTTAATTCTTAAAAAAAACCCAAACCATTTGATACAAATAATAAGTAACATTCACTTCTTTTTTACTTCAAACCAATAACTTTATTTTTTTCATGTTCCAACATTTCTGATAATTAAGAAACTTCAAATAATTTTTTTTTTTTTTTATTAATTAATGAGAGATGCTTGACTCTTCTGTTTTGAAAGATGATTGGTTTTATATAGAAAACTCTTTGTAGATCATGTAAACTGATCTATTTGCTAATCGCCTTTCAAACTTAGACTTCACCTATATTTATGATCCCACAATATACTAAAAGGACAACCTCTATCCATCACTGTAAATAAACATTTGACAGTATTTATTAATTAATTTAAATTCGAAATCATGTGCATCCAGAGACAATTAATTAATACTTACGGTGAATTGTGGACCCAGTGACAATACGCATTAGAAGCATCCAGTGAATACTGACACGGGTGAACATATAAGATCCCTACATTCTCACGAAACCTGCCTTTATGACATCTCCATCTACACTCGGTGTAAACAAACGTTCTCTAAGAGATGTCTTTCAAATTCACAACTCAACAAATGCTTATGATGTGAATAAAAGATGATCACATGAGGATTTTATTTTCAGAAACTTTTGTCCACATTATTTTCCACTGTACGGGTGAAAGTTTTGTTTTCCAATTATTATTTTTTTCCGGTCTCTAGCCATCTATTGACATTAATACATTTCATTCCATTTACAACTTAAATTTTTTAATCCAATCTGCTAAAAATGAATACATGATTTGCTCGAGGAAAAACTTGGTGAATCAGTAATTTATTCATTTTCTAATTATGCAATGGAAGAAACTGGAAATATGAATTACATGGTCTCACATTCTCCTCCTGCTGTCTATCACCTTCTTGAACTTCACATTGAAATTCATCTTCTTTACAGTGCTTTTTGTTTTCCATTGATCTCAACTCATGAGGTTTGCTATTGTTGCTATACAGAGGAAACAGTTCGAGTGTCTTTAGGTCGTGAGCTACTCCTCCATCACATTCATCATCAATAATAGGCACCCTATTCATTGCAGAGCTAGCTTCTTCTTCTGGAAGCCATTTTACAGTTTGAGATTTGAATGGATGAAAATATCGGCCACATAAGTCTCTACTTGCACTTGTATGGGGCATGCAGTTATACTTAATCTGCATGCTAGTGTAATCTGCTTGCTGATCAGTGGAAGGCATTGCTAGCTTGAGAAATTCTTCAGATTCCTGTCAAAGCGTCCAGTCCAAATTGATATTATCTTATTAAACACAAGTTCAAAAAACTGGAGTTTTTAAGCTTTTAACAGTCCATTATAAATTAAAAATGTTAAAAAATTTTCTTTTCTGATACAAACTTTCCAGAAATATTTTTTCAAAATTTTAAAAAATCTATACGTATATAATACTACTGTTTATGCTGTACTAGTTTATACTTTACTATACCCCGTTCACCTTGGAGTTGTTTGTTAGAGGAGTGGGCCTTCTTGTTATCTTCCAGTTGGGCTCTGCAACCATTGATTACTTTCTATTAATAACCATAGGCAGTCTGCAAACCAATTCATGTTCATACACTAGTAAGAGCAGCTTCTAAATGCAATAGGTATGCACGTAGGCAATACTAAGGATATCTATAAGCATGACCTACGCTTGATTTGATTGTCTAATTCATACTAGGCCAGGCAATTAAGTCCTTCCAAGTACTAGTAGGTATGTGGGTAACCATTGTATACCACAGGTTTGTTACACACCTACCATTGCAATGGCAAAGGATAGGAATATATAAGGATCTTAGAAAAAATGCATAGCTATTAAGAACTTCCTTTATTATTATCTGTGCGCATAGGTCATGCTATCCTTAAATATCATCTATCTGTCTACCATTGCATCAGGAAGGTGTTGTTGCTAGTTTGAGGTTTACCATATGGTTGAATTTGGGCGTTTGATGCAGAATCTACATTTTCAGCACACATCATCATTTCCATTCTGCGTCTTTGCTTCTGCCTCTCACGAGCTTTATGATTTTGGAACCAGTAGAAGACATTCTTCCCTTCAATTTTACCATAGCATCGGAGCTGAGCAGTAATATATTGTATCTGCTCTGCGCTTGGTGTCCTGAGGCCTCTCTTATACAAATCTTCAAGTATTCTTAGTTGATCTGGTGTTGGGTTCCATCTTGAAGTCACTGGCTGCTGAGATGAACCAACAATACTGCTAGAATTTAAGCCTGCTATATATTCATAGTTAAAACATATCAGAAACTGGTTGTATTAGTTCATTGTTACACTGGCACCACTACTTACAAACCTATATACATAAACATCTTAAAACCCCAAAAAACTTACACCACAGCCACATATAATAATAGTAGGCATAATTAGAAATAAATACAGGAAGTAAAGACTAAAATCTCACATAAGTGATCTTATTAACTACTAAACACGATCTTATAGATCATAAAGAATGTGTCTAACCTCTACCTTGTATGGAAAGGATCTTGTCCCATTTAAACCTGCATAAATAACTTAAATCTCCATTTGTCACATACATTCCTGAATTTGTGTAATCTTAATAAAGAAAACCCACATATAAAAAACAAAGGATTTCACATAGATAAATCCAGCTAATAAGTTAACGTCAAATTAGATGCTGTTATCATATGTATACTAAATGTAATCATTTTTCTATACATCTTTTTTGTAGCAGAGAAGCGTGCAGAAAGTTCTTTAAGTTTGTAAATTTGAATCATGATCGAGTTCTTCCATCTATTGTCCGTTCTCCTGTGGTTCTGTCTCATCTGCTACTTCTTGTATGTCGGTCACTTCGTATTTCCTTCTAAAAGAAATCTCTGCCAGAGCTCCAATTATTTCATTTATCTCTAATAATTGAATTGAATTGATGTACACAATTAATATCATAGCCTAGTACATGAACTGTTAAGTCAGGATGCTTACAGAAGCCTTCAGGCATTTATTTTACCAGACACCCCAAACGTCGTTTGAAGACTGGACCACGATTTACAAACAGTGTCATTACTTTCTTTGATGGGTTGTACGCATAATTTTTGTCCAAAAAATGGTTAACAGCCTCATCTATCATGATCTTACCATTTCTGAGTACATTGCCTTTTGAGTCATAACATTGCATTCAAGATAATGGAATAAAACTGGCGGAATGTAGTTTAAATCTAGAAACCCATGAAAACAATATTCTAAACCTATCAAAATGTTCTGCTTATTACTATCTTGGCTTAAAATAAGTTACTAATGGTTTATATGGACTTCTCTCTTATACCAACTGGAAGTAGATCGTCGTTGTTTTCCTTGTTCACGGTGCTGGAGTCAGCAGATTACATAATCTCTCAAAACAATTCAATAAATCTTTGAAAAAGTAAAGAACTTTAAACGTAACATACTGTCATACATTGATAGGTTCCATGCACCATTTTAGTGTGAAGGATGTAAGAGCTCATCTTTTTATCATCTCTCATGATCTTATCTGTTCTGAATACACAGTTTGAGATGTTTACATCATAAGATTACATGAATTCTTAAAGCAATTGAAAAAAAAGATTCTAGAATTTATTTTAAACTAAATTTAACCACGAAAAGAGACTTTTAAATAGCATAGTTTAATGGCTCTCACAAACCATTTTGGCTTAAAGAGCTCTATAAATTTTCTCTATCTCCTCCCTGATAACCTTACCAGTTTCAAACAAATGTTTGTTTTGGATCTTTGTAGGCAAAATAATGATATAAACCTGTGGAATTTTTTTAAATAGCTATAAACAAATTTTCTGAACAGGTAAACATACTTTGATAAATTCTACATACGGTTTTGGATGAAAGGATATCACAAACAGTGTCTGTCTCACCTCTTACAATCTTACTAGTTCAGAGCAACACTAGCGTTTAGATGTTGGCTGATAAAATTCTTAGATTAGGCAAGTACTTAATAATAATAATAATAATAATAATAAAGCTTAGAAAACTTATTCAAACTCAAATACCCATAAAAAATACATAATCATCTAAACAAGTAAACATGCTTGGATGGGCCTTACACACCATTATTACTACCTAGGATCAGATAGCAGTTTCAACGTGTCCAGTTATGAGTTAAGATTACATGAAATATCAAAAAAGCTTGGAGAACATGTTTAAAATAGGCACCCGTAAAATAATCTTCTAATCAAGTAAACGCACTCTGATGTATGATATATACATCCTTTTGCAAAGTACGTTTTCTCCTCTTACCAGTTGGGGTCACATGCTTGCTTTGGATGTCGCTGAAATCCTGATGAAAATTGTCTCTCTCCATCTGTAGTCCCTCTAAATTTGCAGCAGAAGAATGATGGTGTTGGGTCTCAGGACTTGCTGGCAATGGCTTGGGAATAAGTGGCCTTAAACGCTTGTAGAAAGAATTAGCACCAGAGTCAGAGGCACTGGACATTGCAAACAACAAATATTGTAAGTTGGTGGGTTTATTCCTCTTATTTGTCTGATGATGAGGTCATATAATGGAGGCTCTATGGACTAAAATACAAGCACAAAACTGCAAACAAACAAGTGGAATCAAAGAGCCAGAAGATAAGATAAAAGACAAAAGGTAGGTTTGCTTAAAGATGAAGAACAAGATGAAGGAAACAAAAAGAGAACAAGAGTACAATGATGTTGAACATTGACTTATCAAGGGACAGTTCTGTTCGGTTTAGTTCAGACTGCTGTCATGAAGCATGTAAGAATTTTGAAGGAAATTTTTTCAGTCAGGAAGGACTGTAATGTAATTGATCAAAAGTAGTGGCATGGAATTCTGGGAGCTTTGGAGAATGTAAAACAACAATGACCACACAGTTATATTACCATCATACTTAATTCTTTTGATAACATTTCTCTTTCGTAGTTATAACTCAGCAATGCAGTGCACTGTACAGTGTAGTGCAGCGCAGTGCAGTGCAGTGCATGCAATTTCCATTCAGATCTGCTTTCAGTATTGTTCACGTTTTCCAACCTTGCACACTACACACGGGTCAATGCTTGCTTTGTACTCATGGATAAAAGGGACAGCTCAATAAAAATTAATCCCTGGTTAAACCCTTAACCTTACACCAAATTAGTAAGACCATAAAAGTTATCTCTATTTTAATTTTACTGATTTAATTTCTTAGAATAAAGACTAACTTTATAGATTTAGTAGGACTTCAATGAATCCATCCGCTCTGTTAGGGCTGTAACTGTCCAGATGGGCTTGTGGAATTCATCCTTTTTTAACATAGATTTTGTTAGATAGATTAAAAAAAAATCTTTCTAAACCTCAAATCCTTAAAAGGCAAGAGGCCTATAAAGTAAGCAATGGGAGTAAAACAAGTTTACACACAAACCTAACAAATACCTACACCATAGGACCGTATCACATAAAAGTCAAACTAGCCATACTTTATACCCAAAACATCACATCACATCTCAGAACCATCCAAACAAGTGCCCATTCATGAAGCAGGATTCCATCACATGACCATGGTTTTAACAATTACAACCTTCTTCTCATTATTAAACAATCATCATTGAATTGTTCTAACTTCTAATCCAGAACATGAGTGGCCCACAGAGTTCTTCCATGGTTATACTACCTATATTCTAGGACAAATATTCCATTTCACCGTGGCAGTAGATCAATTGTCATGTAATAATGAATATACAATCTCATTTTCATTGCATTTGGAAAGGTACCAAAGTACTACCACTTCCGAAGTAGAATGCACGTTATTTTTTTCAAAAAAAATCCATGGAGTGCCCTCATTGAAGGCACCGCTTAAGCTGTCACTGTTATTTTTTACAGAAGGAATAGAATTGTGCAGAGGGTTTTCCCAAGAAAAACAAATATTCTGAGTAATATGGCTCAGAAACTTTGTTTTGTACAGTGCCCTATTTGTGCACTTGTCAGCTTTTGAAGCAATATGGGCACAAGCAAAGTACTCTCTCAGGCTGCTATTCTATGCGGCCATTTAATCCACAGCTCAAAGTACAAGCATTAAATTTTTGCTTAAAATTTCCACTTATGGGTGTTTTAGTAGTTAATTGGACTGGGTGGCAACCATTTTATAAACTGAAGATCTGCATTGTTGCAAAGATATAGATGAGATACAGTTGCTTTATTTAGAGATTTAAACATTTTGGTGCAAGTTGGCATTTTATTGCCTCCACAACTTTGTGGATTTCGGTTTAGATTGCTGTTCAGATTGGATTTTCCCCAAAAACTTGTACAGATGATTAATAACCATTATGATCAGTAAAATGGCAGAATTAGATAAAAAAATTGATTATGTATGTATGATGTATATAGTTGACCATGTTTGCTATAGTATGTTACAGTAAGTAAAGTACACTCGCATTCTAACAATGTTTTATACTTAAAAAAAAACAATGACGTATTAGTCCACTGAGTTTGTGGGAGTGGGGAAATATGTTTGCCATTTGAATGCAAAAATTCAAACTGAATGAGCAGTCCTTAGTGTGTTCCCCTTCCTTGTGGGACTAGTGTGTTCATGTATTTGTCACATCAAGGACGTCCATCTTTAAAGATCAAAAAGGTCTAAATACTCTTTACACGCGTATGCAGCAATTATTGTAAAATTAAAAGGTGTATGAAAATTGTGGA
Organism: Sequoia sempervirens; assembly: GCA_007258455.2. Taxonomy (NCBI): domain Eukaryota; kingdom Viridiplantae; phylum Streptophyta; class Pinopsida; order Cupressales; family Cupressaceae; genus Sequoia; species Sequoia sempervirens. The sequence continues at coordinate 377,580,258 of VDFB02353493.1, forward strand.
TTCATTCTGAAGTGAGGGAATTCTTTATTTTGGGATTTTTTTTAATGAATAATTGTTTTTTATTATTAGTTGGAATCAGTTTTTCACAATCTATGAAATTGTTGTTGCAAGTTTTTTGGATTCAGCTTTGTATGTTTTTTTTTTATACGGTAAGGGTGTTCCCGCGACTCAGCCCAACGGCTCAGCAGTCCATACCTTGGGTACCTGGGGCGAGACTAGCCCTCTGTGGGTGGATGCCATAGCCCGCATACAGGCCCACTAGTCAACCATGAGAGCGGGGGGTTTGAACCGGAGACCTATACGTTTATTGAGAGTTGTGTACAATTTCACAATTTAAGATATGAATATCTTATTAAAAAGGAATTTAAATTTATATGCATATGATTGTATTAATAAAAAATGTATATTTTATATTTTTTAATTTTATTTTAAGTCTATTTTAATTAGAACGTTCTACATGGAATAAATAGTTTATAAATATATATATTTATGTGTAAAATTAGTTTATGACATGTCTTTTATTCTAAATTTATTTATCATCAATTTTTAAATTTACATTCTTAATCCATAAACCTATTTTAAATTCAAAAATTATAAAATGTGTCTATGTTAAGTCCATCACTATTCATGAGTTGGTATGGTGCATGTTTATATTTGTTTGTGTTTTGATTGTTGTATTTAAGAAAACTTATTTACTTATTTTAAAATCATGGAATAAATGTTAGAATGTGAGAAGAACATATAAATCTAGAAGCTTATAGGGGAATTTATTTTGTATTTTTATAGGTCCATTATATGTTTTCTTGTTATCTTTGAATATTTTTTCAAAGTCATAAAGTTGGTCCATGCAAGGGCATATGAACTAGGAGAACATGCACCTTGCAATATGAAATATTCTTCAAAAGTATTTGTAAGTATTGTATCCTTTACATGAAAATTCAAAAATAAGAAAATTGAGTTGAATCTATTTGAATTGTTAATTTAAGTGGATTCTTCAACCTAACCAAATTCCAAGAATGACCAAATTTAAATTTTGTTGTTTTTATTGAAACACATCTAAGAAGTTATAATCCTAAGTTGCAATTCAAAAGTTATGATCAAAACAATGAAAAATTATCTCTCAGTACTATTAATTGTTTACATTTCTATGTTTTTCATACTTATAATTATTGTTACATAACATATCACAATTCTAAATTAGGTTAATTAGATCATGTTGATTGTCATATTCATTAAAGCATACTTTTAGTAAACAAATTTATTTTATTTCTTTACCTTTTGGTGAATGTTAGGTTTATTACACCCCCTAATATTTTTCCTTCTCAATTAGCATTTTATAGATCTATATTTTTAATATTTTATCTTATTTCTAGATGTAATTAAATTATAAGTTTTTACTTTTTATTGGTGTTTTATAGCCTTATCTCATACTAATGGTTTATTTTATGTGTTGGTGATCCAAGTTATACTCTTCAACTCCAGAGAAAATACTTAAAATTTTCAAATTATCTCTCTCTCATTATCCCAAGGCATTCCTCTCCTTCCTAGCCTTTGGGGGAGGATATTGATATTCAACTAGTAGTTCTTGATGGTTGAATGCCTTATTGTCCCTTTTTGTGGGCTAGCTTTGTATTCTCCTATATAAACATATATATTTATATTATTGTTTGTATATATTTATAGGTGGTTTCCCCACCTTTATTGATAAAAGAAAAACTTTAATTTTAAGCCTATGAAACTAAGGTTTATTTAGACTAACAAGGTGAGACTCATGATTCAACTTCTAATGATTTGAGGTAACTGAAAAGAGTGGTAACTCTTCCACATTTTTGGATCTACCCAACCAAGGAGGGTGTTCTTAGAGATCTAAATAGGAAAATTAAAGAAAAATAAAGTTAAGATGGTCACACAATTTAGCTATACCATGTGTATAGGGAAACCCCAAAATTTTTCTATTAAGCACCCCTTATAATAGCTTACTATTCTTGAAGACCATAGATCTCTAAATAAAAAATTAATAAAAAAAACATAGTGCAACTAAAGATGTAAAACTAGACTAATATCCCTCAAATGTATTATTACTTATATTCACTTGCTTCATATGCAACCCATGGTGATGCAATACAAGGTGGAGAAACTCAATATCCAACTCAATTTGATCCAATTCACACAAGGAAACAACTTTCAAAACACAATTCTCTCAAACTGTCCCTAGACAACACCAATAGGCTTCTAGCCTTCAACATTCAACAAATGGACCTATCTTTTGGAGAAGGTTGTACAAATGCCAAAACAACACCAATCAAGGTTCACCACAGACCCCAAAACAAAATCCAAAAAGTTCTCACCAAGTTTCTTTGTACCAACATCAAGTTTCAATAGACTGCCCTATTTTTGAGGCTACTAAATTAGCCCTAAATTACAAAGGATACTTAAATCCCTTATTCTCTTCAAAACTCACTTGAAAGAGTTAGATTGTGTCACAAAACTACACATTCATCAATTAACTCTCAGGCATTTGACCTCTAGACCACTGATCCATGAAACCCTCCATTTCCAATGCAAATTCCTAGGGTTTTCTGGAAAACACAACTATTGGCCTTTCCAACCTCACCCAATGCATCAAAAAAGTCACACTAGGTCTATATAGACTCTTTACACCTTTACCAAAATAATTCCATCAACAATTTGACATATCCCTTCTTGAAACCACCATTTTCATAAGAAAAACACTTTGCCTAGCCCTAGGGCACCCTACCATTCCACATAAATTGCTCTCTCTGCATACCAAATCACTAGGGAAATTAATATACAACATTTAGGACCCATTCCACAAGAAACTATGGAGATAGAAAATGGAATGGGTCAGTGTAGTATTTTGGAGACCCTTAACCCTTAATTCTGTGTGTAGCAGGGCGGTGACAAAGGTTTACAAAGAACTCGCACAAAATACAGTGTTAAACCCTCAAACTTAGATCAAATTGAAGCTATTTCGTGGTATTCTATAAAGAATTTTAGATCATTAGAACACTGTACAAGGCCGTACACTTCTATAAAAGATCAAAAAATAGTACAAATTGCAGAAAATAATGTTGAATTTATTAGAATGATCTCAAAACATACTTCAACCACTTCAAGTTCGAGCCTTTGAAGGATTTTAAATACATTTTGAAACAAAAACCAACCTTCCCAATGCACATAACTAAATTCCAAGTCCTTAACTCTTAACATTCCCTAAAAATTGTATTTTATATGCTTAACAACATTTGCATTTATTTTGCAACTTTTAACACCTAGACATAAATGACTCAAAAACCTCTCAAATACATAATGAATGGTCTATTTAGACCTTATTTAAACGTAAATTTTTTTTTTATCACCCCCTATGACCACCTTGATTCACCTTGTTGCATTTCACCAAGTCAAATTATGCATTAAGGGTGTAGTTGCTCCTGCACCACATAGGAACCTAAATTGTGCATAAAATTTATGAAGATAGGTAAACAAGGATAGGATTTAAAAATATTTCACAATGGTGATTATCAATGAGCTTATGTAAATTGGTAAAGGTATAATACATTTATTCACTGGAATAATGAGTTAAGATTAGTTATGGAGATAGTTATCTAAATATCAAAATTCCTGAGACATGATCATAAAAAAGAGGAGATAAACGTGTGATAGAATAATAATCTAAGGAAAGGATATAATATGTATACATTCAATCTAGAGTATACTCATGTGAGAGAAAGAGGTGGGTATATATAGAATACGTCACTAAGAGAAGATAAACATGATAGACTTAATAATTTATGCAAAGGATATAATATGCATACATGATCTATACTATACTCATGTGAGAGAAAGAGTTGGGTATATATAGAATACATCACCAAGAGAAGAAAATATACAATCACTATGGGATAAAAAGAGATGGAGTCACATGCATGCCCATCTCCACCAAAAATATGAAATTAAAAATGTCCCGAGTAAGCTTAACTAACCAAGTTTGTATAGGACCCAAAAAGGAAACTAGTTAGGGAATAACCATGTTCACACCAACACCCCCTTAAGTGCAACTTAGGGAGGAAAAATAAAAGATAGAAAAGAATCAAAGATGGGTCCTAACAATAAAACTTGATGATGTACCCATGTACAAAAGAAAACAATGAAGGAGGATTCAAAATGAACCCCCAAGTATAATTTACTTCATCCAAAGTACAAAAAAGTCTCTCACAAATGGATAAAATTAGAAAAATCATAGGAAAATATTGCCCCCTAAAAGAGAGAAAAGAAGAGAAGGACTGAGAATCCTCAAAAGATAACCCCTAAAAGATCGAGAATGAAGAAGCTACAAACAAATAACAAAGAATATTTTTTAAACTACAAAACTTCCATTAAAATTAGGGTCAAAGAGAAAAAAATCTATATGAGTGACCCTTACAAAACTACTCAAACAATGTGTGGATGGCAACAAGGAAATAGTCTAAAAGTCATAGATTTAGATGGCACACAAGAAAGGTGTCAAGTGTGTCAAAAAAATTGATCAATTGAGTCCAAGATGGAAGTTAGCCTCCATAAAGAGGAATCTAAGAGTGTCTATATGGTATGTTTTTCATCTCATTGAAATTCGCGTGGGTAACTAGTTGTTACATATACCTAATACATAAGAACAAAAACTAGATGCATAGGTCACTCCAAAACCAAAAAAGGAATAATTAGCCTAAGTATAATTAGTATTATACTCCCCCATAATGCTAATATGGGAGAGCTACATGACATCTCCAATTATGTGTCACAATATAATGCAAGGTGAAAAAATAGAATCAAAATGACCAATATGATGTACCCACAACTCAAAAAGTGTTATGATTCTAATATGATATATTCCTAAGTATATATTAGATATTCCTAATTATAATAAGGATAAGTATGTGGGGCATGCTTTAAAACTCTAACATAAATATAATTTAATACACTAATACCTCTTAATTAGGATAAAGGGGTATGTCCCTACATATTTAGCCTATAAATAAGAAAGAGAACTATCCCCCATATCATCATATCATCAAAGTTATTGAATTCATATCATATTATCTGATTATTGGAGGTAACCTCCTTGAAGTGTTTTGCTATATTTCCTTATTTTTACACTTATTTCCAAGCAATATCATTACAAGTGGTATCAAAGCTACAATTTGGGCCAAAATTTTTGTTTCCACCATAGCTTCCAAACTAGTGAAAATTTTGGTCTGATTTTTTTTAGTTTTTAGGTACATGTATTAGAAAAGCTCTTAGAAAAAATTTAGACTTTGAAGGTACATTTTCTAAAATTTATTGATATTTTATGTTTTTCTATTAATTTCCTCTATAGGCTGCAATTTTTGGATTTTGTTTTTAAATTTACATTTTTGGAAAGCTTATCAAAACTTAGGAAGGGTTAGTTCTTTAAAATTTACTTTTAGACATAAAATTTATTCCTTAATTTAGTGGTCTAAGTTTGGCCCAAATTGAAACATCAAATTCTCTTTCGGGTATGTGTAGGATCATCATGGAAAAAATAGGCCCTTAAGTGGCAAAAAATTTAGAAAAATCAGAGTTAGGAAACTTGACGTAGAAATTTGAATACGTAATCTATATTATTTCAAAAATATGTAAGAAAAAAATCTATAGCAAATTGAATGTAGTTTCTAAACTATTAGGTTTATTTAAAAATATATATATCTATTTGTTGAAAAATTGAAATTTCAATGCAATAGCACTTAAATTTCAGGGAAAAAATAAGAAATAGGTGTCTATCTGACCACCCTAACCACAATAAAATGATAATATTTTTTAATAATATTTTAGACATAAGTAGAGGACTCATGTCCCAATGTGATGTGTATTTTTTTGTAATTTTTTTCCATGTAAATAATTAATTATGATTTTTTTATTACAACTTGTAAAAAAATATAAAAACTCATATGTCTAAGCAACTTAACTTGCTCAAAAATTCATGAAATTTAGTTTTACTTTTTTTAATCCTATCGTATGCAAAGCATAGAATGTGACGCATGTTTTAGATTCAAAAAATGTGATACCGTTTGAAGGATATAGATGTTTTTCAATCATCCTATCAATCAGGACTTTAGTCATAATTAAAATAGAAAATGAATAATAATTATTTATTAAATTCAAAGTAAATTATAATAATTTATATATTGGTGGAAAGTTGAGAATCTCCTTTAAAAACCCTTTTCGTTTTATCAATTTTGGGTTAAAAAAAGTCGTCAGCCACATACCCTACACGCACCCATCATATTGCCACTTTTTGGCCCATCATGATCCTACACATACCCTTTCACACCAAATGCTTTCCTACCTTAATAAACCTTAAAATAAAAACATAATTGAAGTCATGTAATCTTTAGGACTAGAGGACCTTTCTACACATACAAAATATAAGGACCCATTTTATTTTCCACTACCTAAAATTGAGGAAAGTGTTGGTGTAAATAAAGTCTTGTACCTATTTAATTCATTACTAGGGGACTTATTTACATGTTAAGTTAAGTTTACTTAGGTCTTAGGAAGGAATCTTTCTAGAAGGTGTTAGTTGTCATTAGTTGTTATCTTATCTTAAATTGACTTGTAACACATGTGAACCTAGGTAAGTGTGATAAGTTGTCTCATGTCATATGATAAAGAAACTTGTCATAATCCTATAACATCTTGTATCTCACCTTGGCTATATAACCAAGGGGTTTATACTACATTGTACATACATATATCATTGAATCATATTGATAAGAATACAATTTATTCTTGTCACATTTTATTCTCTCTCTTTGTGCTTTTCATTTGGTCTCAAGATCTTGGCAACCATAGCCAATTCTAATAGAAAGAATTCCACAAGGACATGAAACAATGATACATTTCATTAAAAAGGTAAATTGTTTGACCCATTTGTAAAATCCTTAAATGAGGGTTTAAGATAGGTTTATGAAGGAATTATTATTAGAGTTAAAGTCCAAAAAAACCACCAAGGTGGGAAAAACCCTCATAAACCAAATCAAGGGATAGGAGAACCTTTTCGAGGTCAATTTAATTATACCTACCAAGAATAAACATTCATAAATTTGATGGTAGAAATGTAATTTCATGGATAAGCCTCATAGAAAGATAATTTAAACTTCATAATATACCAAATAATTACATGGTTGACATAACTTTACTACATTTAGAATTAGGACCTTACCAATGGTACATAGACAAGGAAAAATATTCAGTTGTAAAAAATTTAGTAAAGAATTAGCAACCTTCTATGAGAAACCATGCATTGAAAACTATTTTACCCAACTAAAAAATGTAAAACAACTAAGGTCTTTATTTGAATATAATGTTGGGAATTTGAGATTAGTACCTAGAGCTCCAAAGGTGACACCTTACTAAAGGCTACAATTGTGTACATCAATGGACTTAAGGACAAAATTCAACATGATGTTTGTTTATTGGAACCTTGTACAGTTAGAAGCTATGCAACAAGAATTACATATTGATAAACAAAACAAAACCAAAGGTGAAACCATGAGAGTAACTGATAAAAATGTGACTAATCCTACTAGAAGAAACGTGGACAAAAATTAACCTAAGAGAAATTAATAAGCTCTCTCCTCAACAAGAGAGAAAAAATAGAAAAAGGCCTATGTTGGAATTATGATAGCAAATGGGCAAGGAGTCATTTGTGTTCTAGAAGTGATAAAAATAATGAGATTGAATAAGAGGGAGAAGTGCTTGCAAAAAAATAAAACGTAAAACTTAAGATGAGGATTCCAAGGAAAAGAAAGTACTACTATCTACATGCATTGAATGGAATAAAATAAATGTACTGCAAACACTCAAAGTAATTGGTAATATAAAAAAGAAAAATGTGAAAGTGTTAGTTGATACTAGTAGTACACATCACTTTATTGATAGAAGATTAGCTAATGAGTTCAATTGTTTTGTTTATTTGAACTCTAATTTTCAACTCATGATAGTTGATGGAAAACAACTACCTTGTGGTTGTAAATGCCATCATATAAAACTCTCAATGGGAAATTATCAACTAGATTCAGAAATGTTTGTTATCCCTATTAGGGGAGCAGATGCATTTTAGGTGTGCAATGGCTCAAACAATTAGGAACAATAACTTTCAATTTTCAAGACTTATCCATGGCCTTTAGGATACATGGGAACAATTATGTGTTGGAAGCTTGAGTTTTTTGTGAGTTTTCATTGATGCCAACCCCTTATATGAAGAAAGTGTTGGAATGTTGCTAGTATTGATTATGTTGGAATCATGGAGTTGTTGGTATTGATGTCAACACAATGTTGTTGGTGTTGTCATTGATGTATTACTTTAGTATAGTTGCAAAGACTGTTGGAAGCCTGACTTGTGTTTGTTTGAGGAGATTGTTTGGATGTACTATAGTTGATGATAAGTGTTGTAGATATTGAAGATGTGTTACAGAGATGTCAATATTATTGTTGATGAAGTTGGTTCACTTGGTTTCCAAGTGCTTTTGAGAAAATTTGAATAAAATAGTTTAATGTGGCAAAGGTGTGTTCAGTGGTTTTCTCTACATTTCTTCATGGATGAAGATATGATTGTGTGGTTTGGATGTGATTATTAGAGGTGTTCAGAGGTGTCATATCCAAATTTTTAGGTTTTGGATCATACTGTTGTGGAAGATGTGTTTGAAAATATGTTTGTCTATGAAATATGGTGTCTAGGAGAAATGAGATTGCTTCGCATTTCTCCATAGTGATTTTTTTGGTTTTTCAGATTTGGGAACATTCTTATACTATTTGTATCTACCTTCCATTGAAGTTTTAGATGTTTTGGTGTTCTACAAGGTTGTTTGGTATGTTGGATGTCTATGCCAGTATGTTTGGTTGCACAAAATGAAGGTGTTCTTGAGTTTTAGGTGGTTATAGTAGTTGTGGTGAATATTATGATAATGCAAAATATTTTGAGATGTTGTGAAGTATTGTTGTGTGGTCCATGAGATGTTTTCAAACTTGGAGAGGTGTGTTTGGAGTTGCTTGTTAATATTAGTACATGTTTGGCTAACTTGGCATGCTAGCACAAATGCGAAGGATGATTGTTGTTTGGAGAAGTGTTGAGAAGCATGTCAATGTAGATTTGGGTCCCAGTTAAGTAATGGCATGTTCTACCTTTACTTCTCTACACCATGGAAGTTTTTGGTGTCGACCTATTTGATGTTGCATGGTTGAGGTGCATATGTTTCCTTATGGCCAACCTCATTGAGATTGTTTTAGGTCACTAAGGGTATAAATACAAGGAAATTTGTTGTGTGGATGATACATGAAGTGTGTGATGTGAAATATGCAAATGTGATCAAGTGTGGTGATCTGAGTGTGAGATTTAATGCTCATAACTTCTAGATGTAGTGAGCAGAAGGTGCCTACATTTTAGTCTGTTGAATGGGTTTTTTGTGATTTAGTGGAACTCTACCTTTGTCATAAGGGAGATGCATTATTAGCAGTTCAAAATTGGTAGTGATCCACCCCTTTCTTTTTTTTCTTTCTTTCTGGAAAATAGGTCCTTTGGTAGTGAGCATTTCTTCTTTTTCTGGGTAGTGAGCCTTATTGTATTTGGTGTTGCAATTCATATATTAGTGAGCTAATCCTCATTATGGTTTTTCCCTTCTTAGGTTTTCCATGTAAATATGATTTTCTTATGTGTTTTGATGTGTTTGCATTATCGCCTTACGTCTTTTCATTTTGTTAATGTATGTTAAGGGCTTAATGGTTGATAAGGGTTTGAAAAGCTAGTGAGGGATTGAATGTTTTAAAGTATACGACTAATTCACCCCCATCTCATTTTTCATGTGCATCTAACAATTGGTATTAGAGTTGTGGTTCCCAAGAAGAATCTTAACCACTTGAGGTAGATCCGGATGGTGCACAGGAAATGTGTCAAAGCTCCTATGTTCGCTTGAACTAATTATACTTGCCAGAAGGCTAGGATGTAATCCTTCTTAGTCTCTCTTGGATTTGGTGTATGAAATTCTATTGAAAAAGGATATACTATGCCTACAGATGATCTAACAAGTGATGATTAGATCAAGGATTTTGAAAATAATGGAAAAACAAGGAATACAATCCTGAGTGATCTTTCTTATTTTGAACTTGAAAAGGTTATAAGTCTAAAATCTGGTAAAGAGATCTAGACAAAGTTGGAAGGTATCTATGAAGGAGATGATAAGGTCAAACAAGTGAAAATGAGAAACTACAAAGCCAAATTCAAAACCCTAAGGATATCTGCAGATGAAGATATTACTTCCTACATGCTTAGATTTGATGAAGTTGTCAATGTCATCAATGTTCTTGGTGGAAAGTTGGATGAAAGCGAGGTTGTGAATGTAAGGAAGCTAAGGTAGCAGAACAACTTCCTACATTAATATTGAGAGGATAATAATACAAAACTTTTATAGATCTTTAACAGTTATAGAAACTTAAAAATAAATAAACATAAATATCATGCATACCATGACATAGTGATTTACATGGGGAAAAGGTCATTTCGAGGGAAAAAACCCACACTCCAAAAGCCACCCAATATATCATTCAATAAATCACAAAGATTACAATATACTTGTAGAGAAATTTTCTCACAGGAGTACCACCACTCAAAGATTTAGAGACAACATGACTGCTATTAGACTCTTAGAATACATCACCATCTCTACCACAACTATAATACAATGCCCTCATAAAATAGGGTTACATTCTAGGGAAATAAAGGCCAACAAAATATCCACCATTAGATCTAAAACATAATAATTAACAGTCTAGATTTACAATGTATCATTTACATAATGTATTTCGACCATTTTAGAAGTTTCCTTAAGAAGTTAACAAAAAAAAATTTCACATCCTGGACTCCTCCCCCTTGATGCCATTGTATATTACACCTATCGGTGTAACTAGGAAATATATATATATTCATATATATATCATATCAACAATAACCTTTATATAATTGCAAGGTTGAGACATAATTTCCCAAGAAATCTCCCACTTGTCAAACACCTTACAAGAGCAATGAGAGGGAGTAAACATTGTCTCTTAATTGCTAGGGGCCGAAAGGCCCATAATCTCTAAGCACCATCTGAACTTGTCTATGCTCACAGGCTTAGTTAAATAATCAACAACATTCATCAAAGTATCTACCTTACCTAGCTTCACCCTGCCATCTTCAACCACATATTGAAAAAATGATATTGTACATCAATGTGCTTGGTCCTAGAATGAAATGTCAGGTTCTTGGCTAGACATTACACACTTTGACTATCGCAAAAAATTGTCACTGCACCTTGTTTTATTCTAATATTTGAACATAGTCTCTTAAGCCAAATGGCTTCTTTACAAGCATGAGTAGTTTCCATATACTCTGCTTCAGTAGTGGACAAAGCAACCACAACCTGTCGCTTACTCATCCAACTAATCGCACCACTGACTAATGTAAACACATAAGCACTAGTAGATTGTTTGCTATCAATATCACCTGCCCAGTCTGAATCCACATAACCATGAATATCAAGGGAAATTTCATCTTTAGTCACATTACTATGATAACATAAGGAATAATTTGAGGTATTGTACAAATATCTAAAGACCCTTTTAACTACATCCCAATGAATTCTACCAGGATTAGACATAGATCTGGAAAGAACTCCCATTGCTTGGGTAATGTATGGTGTAGTACAAACCATAGCATACATCAAACTTCCAACTGCATTCTGGTAAGGCACTTTGCTCATGTCTTCTATCTCTGATGGAGATGTTGGACAATCTGAAATAGATAACTTTGTTCCAACATAAAGGGGGAAACACAATGGTCTACAATCCTACATGTTAAATCTCTATAAAATTGAATTGACATACTTACTTTGGCCAAGCCATAGCTTTTTGTTCACTCTATCTCTTTTAATTTCCATCCCAAGAATGTGTCTAACTACACCAAGATCTTTCATTTCAAATTTAGTAGCAAGTTGAGATTTCAGTTATGAAATCATACCTTTCCCTTTGCCAATAAATAACTATCATCAACATATAATGCAACAAATAGGAAATGATCACCATCAGTTTTATAATAAACACAATGATCTAATTTAGAATGCTCAAATCCCAAACTCAACACATATGTATCAAATTTATGGTACCACGTCCTAGGACTTTTTTTAAGTCATACAAAGATTTCTTCAATTTGAAAACCAACTTACTTTTACCTTTTACCATGTAGTGCTCTAGCTATGTCATATAAATGTCCTCCAAGTCACCATGAAGGAAAGCAGTTTTCACATCCATTTTCTCAACCTCTAAATCATAAGCAGTATCAATAGAAAGAAAAATTCTAATGGATGCCATTTTTGCAACAAGAGGAATATCTCACTACAATCAACACCCTCAACTTGAGAGTAACCTTTTGTAACCAACCTTGCTTTGTACTTCTCAATGCCTCCATTTGAACCAATCTTTTTCTTGAACACCCATTAGAACACCAACAAATTTTTGTCCTTCAGGAAAAGTTACAAGATCCCATGTATCATTATTTTTCAAAGATGTTATTTCTTCATCTATAACAATCTTCTAGGATTCTGCATCATTATTACCTAATGCCTCTTCTATAGATTTGGGTTCATCCATGTTAGTATTCAAATAAAAAATACATCTCTAATCATCACGTGTATACCTTTCAGGTGGTTTTCTTTTCCCTATAGACCTACAAACAAGTTGAGTTGGAGGTTCTTCCTCCTCTTCTCAAGATTCAAAGCTATATGAGCTCTCCTCAACTTCTTGTCTATCCATGGGCCTCAATTCAACTTTCTCAGGTGTAGAAGGAAATTGAATCACATCTTCTTGTTTACTTAGTTCTGGCTGCAATATAATAGAAGAAGGCTTAGTTCCTCTAAAAATAACACTTCTACTATATATTACCTTTTGTGCAATAGGTTCCCAAAGCTTGTATCCTTTCACACCATAATTTTATCTGATGAAGATACATTTCATAGCCTTGTTCTCCAACTTTGTTCACTTCTCCTTTGGCACATGTGCATATGCCTCACAACCAAAAACTTTAAGATGTCTTAACTAAGGCTTGTGACCTGGCCATGCCTCTATAGGCGTCTTATCAAAAATAGCTAATATAGGAGACCTAATAATCAAGTAACAGGAAGTGGCAATAGATTTAGCCCAAAACCTTTGTTCTAGGCCAACACCACTCAACATACTCCTAGCCTTCTCCATCAATGTCCTGTTCATTCTTTCTGCAACTCCATTATGTTGTGGAGAATATGGAGTTTTCTTTTGTCTATGAATACCAAAATATTTACAGAATCTAGATCAAAATTATTAAAGCAAAATTCACCACCATTATTAGTCCTCAAATTTTTTGATTCTGCAACTCAACCATTACTTTAAATTCTTTAAATCGATTGAAAACTTCAAATTTACTCTTTAGAAAATATACCCATGTCCTACTATAATCATCAATAAATGAAAAATAGTATGTGGATTTACCAATTGAAGGAACATCTATAGGACCAAACACATCAAAATTAATAAGATCCAATACGCCACAAGATTTATGACAACTCAAGTAAAACTAAATGCGGTTTTGTTTTCCATAAATGCAATGCCCACAAAAATTGAATTCAAGATTACAATAAGAAAAACCTTCAACAAGGTTTTTATTTTTCAAGGTCCTTACACCCTTTTCTCCAATGTGGCCAAGTCTCTGGTGCCATAACAAGGTTTTCTCTACAGGTAACCGTGTCTTAGAAGAAAGAGCTCTCTTGGGTACCCAAAATCCATGAATCTGTTGAAGGTGAAACCCTCACTCCACAAAATTTATTTTCACAGAAGTACTATTGCACTCAACAATGCATGCATCAAGATTATACAATGTGCCATATCTGACACCTCTAGCATTCACCATAGCACCTCTTACCATCTTGCATCCTGCATCAGAAAATACTACCTGCACACCCACATCTATTAGTTTTCTCACAGATAACAAATTTCATGCTAATCCATGGATATGCAACACACCATTAATCCATTTTATTCTACCATCAGGAAACCTAATTTTAACTTTACCGCAACCAACAATGTCTAAATGGGAATCATCACCCAAGTACACCTTACCTCCATCAAATTCTTCATATTTAAAAAACCAATCTCTCTTAAAGGTCATATGGAAAGATGCACCTGAGTTAATTAACCATGCATCATTACCTTCATGAGTTGCCAAAGCTGCAATGAATGCATCACCATCTTCCTTCTCAGACTCAAAATAAAAATCAAATTTATTCTTTTTCTTCTTCTTTTCTTCCTTGCATTCCTTATGAACATGTCCAGGCTTACCACAGTTCTAACAAATAACTTTGGACTTTCTATGAGATTTAGATCTCCTCCTGGACTTGGATTTTTCATGCTTCTCATTTTTCTTTCCTTTTTCCTTACGTCTTCCATGAACATTTAGGGACTCCTTGGAAGTGATGGATACCTTCCTCCTCATATCTTCAGAAAGCAAAGAACCCACCACATCTTCAATCTTCAAAATTATAGAAGTACTCCTAATAGCCATAACAAGAGAATCCCACGAATCAGGCAAAGAACAAAGAAAGATCTGACATTTTTCCTCCTCATCCATTTTGACACCAATTGATGCCAATTGATCCACCAGCATATTGAAAGCTTCCATGTGGTCTATGATTCATGCACCCTCTTACATTCTCAAGGAATACAATTAATTCCTCAAGAAAATCTTGTTCACTAAATATTTTTCCTAATACATCTCACCAAGCTTCTTCCATAGTTTTTGTGCAGAGGTCTCCTCATGGAAATTAATTAAAATAGAGTCTTCCAAGCATAATCTAATTAGACACTTGGATTTATGGTCCATAACATCATATTGAGCAGCTTGAGTAGGATCTACAGACCTTGAAACATTCTCATCAACAACATCCCACGGATCTTGATCTATCAACAAATCCTCCATCTTCAGCTTCCACATTTCAAAATTATTTCCCGAAAACATATCCACCTCTAAACTCCTTGATGAACTTACCATATGAAAATTCCTGCAACAAGATCACAAAATCTCTTCTACACAAGCTCCCACTCAAATCTAGATTATTCCAAAAAAACCCAACAGCCCACAACTGAAACCAAAGGTGATCAAGTGTTGATACCACTTGTAAGGAAGCTAAGGTAGTGGAACAACTTCCTACACTAATCTTGAGAGGAGAATAATGAAATTTTTTTACAGATCTTTAATAGTTACAAAAACTTAAACAAAAATAAACATAAATATCATGCATGTCATGACATAGTGATTTACATGGGGAAAACCCTTTTGGGAGAAAAACCCCACACTCCAAAAGCTGCTCAATATATTATTCAATAAATCACAAAGATTACAATATACTTGCAGAGAAAGCTTCTCATAAGAGTATCACCACTCAGAGATTCAAAGACAACACGACTACTATCAAACTCTCATAATACATCACCATCTCTACCGCAACTAAAATACAATTCCCTCATAAAATAGGGCTACATTTTAGGGCAAGGTAGGCCAACAAAATATCTACAATTACATCTAAAACCTAATAATTAATGGTCTATATTTACAATGTATCATTTATATAATGCATGTCGGTCATTTTAGAAGTTTCCTCAAAAAGTTAACAAAAAATTATTCACACATCCCACTCCTCCCCCTTGATGCCATTGTATATTACACCTATCAGTGTAATTAGGATATATATATATATATTCATATATATATCCTATCAACAATAACCTTTATATAATTTCAAGGTTGAGACATAATTTCCCAATAGTGAAAAAGGTATTAAGAACTCTACCTAAAGATTATAGTTTTGAAGTTTCTACTATTGAAGAAAATCAAAATTTGGATAATTATTCTAGATATTAGATGTTTGGTGCTTTAACTTCTTTTGAAATGGGAGAGTTTGGTCAAGATGTTGCAAACAAAGAAACTACTTTTAAAGTATTGCAAAGTAGAAAAATATAATGGATCAGATCTAGATGATCTTGATGAGGTGAAAGAAAATTTTGTGAGGAGATTGAAAAAGCGAATTGGAAAATACAGACGTAAGTTACCTTTCAAATGTTTCATTTGTGGAAAGATAGGTCATTATACTTCTAAATGTCCAATCAAAGTTACTAATGAAAAACAAAAGGATCATAAGGGTAAATTTTTCAAAAAGAGTTATTATGTTGAAAAGTAAAATAGTGTATCTAATGATGAAGAATCCGACTATCCTGGTGAAGACAATGATGAATGCTTGTTCATGGCTCTAAATGTTGGAACTAATTCTACTAATATTGAAAGATGTGTGAAGAAAAGTTCTTCAGAAATAGGTCATAACATTGAAGGAACTATGCTGACTACTTTTCATGCTAGAGAGGAGAAGAACTACAGGATCATTGATAGTGGATGCTCAAATCATATGATAGATGATAAGAGTAAGTTTGATAAGTTTCAAAAGTATGATGGTGGTCTTGTTAATTTTGGTGATGATACAAATACTTAAATTTATTGAAAAGGTTCAATTAGTTTTGATGGCAAGCATAAAAAAAATGATGTTCTTTAGGTCAAGGGTCTCTAGCATAATATTATAAGTGTAGGAAAAATGTGTAGTAGAGGATATAATCTTGTGTTTCAAAATGGTGGTTGTGAAATCAGAAAATGAAGCTCCAGTACTTTGGTTGTTGCTAGAACAAGGGAAAAAGGTAATGTTTATCAGCTCAAAGGTAGTGGTGCAAAGTACTTTATGCCTCAAATTAATGATAGTTGGATATGGCATAGAAGAATGGGTCACATTAATTTTGATAGCCTAGTGAAGATCAATTCTATTGATGTTGTGAAATATTTAGCAAAGATTACAAAGCCTATCACTGCAATCTACAAAAACTATCAAGTGGGAGAGAAAATTAAGAAGAGGTTCAAGATAAAAGAATATTCTACCACAAGTCCTTTCAAGTTAGTGCATACAGATCTATGTGGACCTAATAGAATAAGAAGCTCATGTGGTGATAGGTATTTCATGTTATTGATTGGTGATTATTCTAGAATGGATTGGGTTACATTTCTAAAAAAAATAAAAATCTCTAGATAAGTTTAAAGCATTTAAGGCTATGGTTGAGAATGAAATGAATTTAAAAATAAAATGTTTGAGATCTAATAAAGGTGGTGAGTTTATTTCAAATGAGTTTTACATTTTTTGTGAAGATCATAGAATAAAAAGACATTTATTAGCACCTAGAACTCTTCAGTTGAATGGAGTTGTGGAAAGGAAAAACAAAACAATTCAAGAAGCAGCTAGGACAATGATGAAGGAAACCAATTTTCCAGATATCTATTGGAGAGAAGAAATTCATATTGTAGTCTAAATCCTTAATAGAGGTCAAGCAAGAGTGAACAATTCAAATACCCCCTATGATTTATGGTATGGTAAACCTCCTACTATGAAATATTTTAGAGATTTTGGAAGCAAGTGTTATATCAAAAGAGATGAAGAAAACTTAGAAAATTTTGATGCTAGATCTGATGAAGGAATCTTCCTTAGATACTCTACAAAAAGAAAGGCCTACCAATGTTACAATAAAAGGATGAAAATTAACGATTTTTGAAAGTGAAAGTATCAAAGTGGATGAAGAACCATGTCAAAATTTAGTGTTGATAGAAGGATATGAATCTGATGAATCCCCTTGCAGTGAAGAAGAAAAGGCTGAAGTTAAAGGAAAAGAGTTAACAGTTGAAGAGGAAGAAGCTCTGGAAAAGAATCCTAGGAATCCTAAGTATGTACAAAAAAATCATTCAAAAGATTAGATCATTGGAGACAAGAGGAAAGGTGTGTTGAAAAGAAGAAAGGCTGCTATAAAGAGGAACGAGTAAATTTATGTTTACTTTCAAAGGTGGAACCTATAACAGTGACTAAGGCATGCAAAGATGAGAATTGGATCAAAGTAATGAAAGAAGAGTTAGAAAAGATAAAGAAGATTATGACTTAGGAATTGGTTCCAAGATCAACAAACAAGAATGTGATTGGTACTAAGTGGGTGTTTCAAAACAAGCTAAATGAATATGGAAAAGCTGTTAGGAACAAGACTAGACTTGTGTGTAAGGGTTACTCACAAGTTGAAGGAATAGATTTTGAGGAAATTTTTGCTTTGGTTGCAAGAATCGAAATGATTAGGATGTTTTTAACTTTTTCAACACAAATATTTCAAATTTTATCAGATGGATGTGAAGTCTACATTCTTGAATGGTGAATTGGAAGAAGAGGTATATATTGAACAACTAGAATGTTTTCAGTTGTCAAAATATGCAAACATGGTCTGTAGATTAAAGAAAGCATTGTATGGACTGAAACAAGCTCCTAGATCTTGGTATGTAAGGTTATATAGATACTTATTATAGCAAGGATTCATAAAAGGTATTGCAGATAGTAATTTGTATTTCAAAGTTGAATGAGATCAAATCCTAATTTTGGTAGTGTATGTTGCTGACATAATCTTTGGAGGAAATGAAGGTATGTGCAAAAAGTTTACAGAAGAGATGCAAAAAGAATTTGAGATGTCAATGTGTGGGGAGATGAATTTATTCCTTAAGCTACAAATTAGTCAATAAAAGAAAGGTATTTGCATATCACAGTCTAAGTATGTTAAGTAAATGTTGAAGAAGTTTGGAATGAAAGACTCTAAGCCAGTATGTACTCCTATGGTTACTGGTTGTAAGTTGAGCAAGAATGATGAATCTCCTAAGACATCTCAAGGAAATTATAGATTGAAATGATTGGTGGACCGTTATACCTAACTACTACTAGACCATATATCATGCATTCAATTTTTCTTATGGGTAGATTTTAAGAATATCCTAGAGAATCTCATGTTGTAACAGTAAAGATGATATTCAAATACTTGAAGGTAACTCTAGACTATGGTTTATGGTATCTAGGGATACTAACTTCTCTTTGAGTGCATATATAGATGCAGATTGGGCCGGATGTGTAGATGAAAAAAAAGTACAAGTGGTGGTGCTTTCTTTCTTAGAACTAGGTTAATTTCATGGCTAAGTAAGAAGTAGGACTCAGTGTCATTATCTACTATAGAAGCAGAATATATTGCAGCAACATCATGTTGTACATAGGTGTTATGGATGAAGCAAACAATGAAGGATATATGAGTTTCATATGATGAACCTATTTATATCATGTGTGACAATACAAGTGCAATAAATATTTCAAAAATTTCGGTAATGCATTCAAGAACAAAAAATATCTCAATCTAGTATCACTTTTTGAGAGAGAAAGTTGCAAAGAATGAGATGAAGCTAGAATACATGCCTACAAAGGATCAAGCTACAAATATTTTTACAAAATCTTCCAAAAGAAACTTTTGAGTATCTCCGATAGAAATTAAGGGTTATAGCCCCTCCTTTCAATTAAGATACATAAGTGTGTGCATTTGTTCAAGAAGCATTTCAAGGTATATTATTGGTCTTGGACTAGTGTTGAAGGCTACCTCTCAGGGGGAGTAGGTAGTGGTGGTTATTGGTTGGCATAGTCAGATGGAGCATATTGTGTGCCCCTTAGAGGGAGTGTGCAGGAAAGTGAGTGTAGAGGAAACAAAAAGAATTGTTTGATGGTGTTGTCCTTTGAATATTTTTCAAAGGGAGAGAGAGAGCAAAATGGTGATGTGTGCAGAAGTGCAAGATAGTTGGTTGGGTCTATGGCCATTTGGCATTGACGTCAAGGGGGAGAGAGTTATAGTGGTTGAAAAAACATGGAGAGAGAGTGTGAAGAGTAAGATTTATCCTATTCAAGGGGAGTACTACCTATTGTAAAGTTTTTAGTTGCTTTTGTTGTTGAGTGGTTTTTTCAGAAAGAAAATGTTGTCATCCATGACAAAGGAAGATATTGTTGGAATCTTGAGTTGTTTGTGAGTTGTTTGGGTGTTTTCATTGATTTCAACCCCTTGTATGAAGAGAGTGTTCGAATGCTAATGGTTTTGATGATGTTGGAGGCCTAGAGTTATTGGTATTGATGTCAACATAATGTTTTTGGTATTGTCATTGATGTCTTACTTCAGTATAGTTGTAGAGAATGTTGGAAGCTTGACTCATGTGTGTTTGAGGAGAATATTTGGATGTATTGTAGTTGATAAGAAGTGTTGTAGATATTGAAGGTGTGTTGCAGAGGTGTCAATATTGTTGTTGATGAAGTTAGTTCACTTGGTTTCCAAGTGCTTTTTGAGAAAATTTGAATAAAAGAGAGTTCAATGTGACAAAAGTGTGTTCAGTGGTTTTCTCTGCATTTCTTCATGGGTGAAGATATTATTGTGTGGTTTGGATGTGATGATTAGAGGTTTTTAGACATGTCATATCTAGAGTTTTATGTTTTTTTATCATACTGTTGTGGAAGATGTGCTTGACAATATGTTTGTCTGTGAAGCAATGTGTCTAGGAGAAATGATACTTCTCTATATTTATCTATAGTGAAATTTTTTGTGTTGCAGATATGGGAGCATGCTTATACTATATATATCTACCTTTTATTAAAGTTTCAAATGTTGTGGTGTTTTGCAAGGTTGTTTGGTATGTTGGATGTCTATGCCAATGAGTCTGGTTGCACAAAGTGAAGGTGTTCTTGTATTTTGGGTGGTTGTAGTAGTTGTGGAAAATATTCTGATAATGTGGAATGTTTTGAGATGCCAAGTATTTTTGTGTGGTTTGTGAGAAGTTTTCGGACCTAGAGAGGTGTGTTTGGAGTCACTTGTTAGTGTTAGTACAGGTTTAGCTAATCAGGCATGCTAGTGCTAATTGCAGAGGATGATTGTTGTTTGGGGAAGTGTTGAGAAGCGTGTTAGTGTAGATTTGGGTCTTGAGTGAGTGCAGGATCATGGGGGTCCAAAAAGTGGTGATATAAACAAAAATGGTTGACAACCTTTTTTTAATCCAAATTTGATGAAACCAAAAGGGTTTAAAATTGTCAAATTTCCAAAAATATAAGATATACCTTATTTGGAATTAAATATATAATTATTATTAATTTTATACATACATTCTGACTAAAGTCCTAATTGATAGGCTGATTGAAAAAAATCTATAATTCTTAAAGGATTTTACATTTTTTGAATCCAAAAAATGTAGCACATTCTATGCTTCTCATACTATAAGATAAAAAAAAGAAAAATTGAATTTCATAAATTTTAGACCAAGCTATGGTGGCTAGACAAACAAGTTTTAATATTTTTAAAAAGTTTTAATAAAAAATTCATAACTAATTGATGAGGGCCAAACTGCCAAGAACCACACAAATCACAACAATAGATACCAACATAGAAGATGCGAGACAAAAATATAACTCACTTTCAATTATTTTCAGATAATGAAATTAAAAATTCAAGACTTACATGCTACAACCTCATGGGCTTGATTAATTACAACAAAATCAACTTTGAAAAGAAAATATATTATTCGGAGCCACAATCTGCACTATTGGAGCCACCTTCTACAACCCCCACTAAACTCTTTTTATTTTACCCAATAACCACCCTAGAATGTTCTAGAAAGTTCAACTTTCCCTTTTGTCTTGGCACCAAAAGTCTTGTCGTTTGATTTCTGGCCTAAGAAGAAATTTTAATGAAATTCACTTTTTAGAGGGGTAACTTCACAGGGCCATAACTTTTGATCCAAGTGTCTAATTTGCTATTATTGAATATCATTGGAAAGGTCTTCTCAAAGACATATACAATGCATGGACCAACTGTAGGTCGGTTCGTCAACTTTTTGAGCTGTTTTGGGGCCTCTAAAGTCTTCATATCTAAAATTGAAGCTGCATTGGAGAAATTTCTTAGGACAAAAACTTTAATATCTCCCAAACTATGTAGGGGGGTGATTCTTTCACGACTGATTTTTTTTTTTAGTTCTGCTCCTTGGGGTAAATTTTTCAGGTCTATATGAGCCCGTTTAAGCAAACTTAGTAAAAATAGTAATTTACTATTTTTCACTATTTTTGATGCCTAACTATCTTACACCCCTTAAGTACCATCATGGGACTCAAAAAAACTAAAGAAAATAAAGAAAACATTTATTTTTTGGGTGATGCAAGATTTCCCTATGCCACTGGATGCTTCTACATCAAACACCCAAGGTAATTTGAAAAGTGACCCTCACTTCTCAGGAGTTAGAGGGAAACCAAGACAGTTAACCTCAGCCTCAGACAACCATGATGAATCTTCAACAAGCCTTCCTCTCCATTTCACCAAGTACTCTGTATATTGCTTGTTTCTTGTGCTTCTACCCACACGGCTATCCAATATTTCTTCTATCTCTTCCTTCTCTTAAGTAGGTGTTGGAATTTTCCTCTGTTCTTTTATCGACTCCTCCTCTATATCACCTTCATGATACTTTGTCAAATCAGCAATGTTGAACACAAGATAAATGTTTATTCCACTAGGCAACTCTACCTCATAAGCATTTTCTAAATCATGCTTCTTCAAGATCATGCATGGTCCAAACTTATTCATCTTTAACTTGTACATACCAACCAAAAACATTTCCTATTGTAAATGAACCATGCCTTCATCTCCTATGTAGAACTCCTTATACCTCCATTTTTTATTTACCTGAGCCTTATATTGTGATTTCATCTTATTGATATGTTTCTTCACCTCTTCATGCAAATTCTTCAAGTGCTCAAAAAAATCTTCAGCCTCAGCACCACTCTTCTCCCCTTATCCATCTTTCTCAATTCAGAAGTAGTTCTTGGACTACTCCCATACACAATCTGGAATTGTGATTTACCAGTGCTCCTATTGATAGAACTATTATAAGCAAATTTTGTCTGTGGTATAATCAAATCCCATCCCTTAGGCTTATCTCCTACTAAGCATCTTAGCAGGTTACCCAAACTCCTATTCACCACCTTTGTTTGTCCATCAGTCTATGGATGGTGTGCAAAACTAAACTTCAAATCTATATTCAACTTCTTCCATAATGTCCTCTAGAAATAACCAACAAATTTGGTATCTTTGTCTGAAACTATAATCTTTGGTAGACCATGTAGTCTCACCACCTCTCTGAAAAAAAACTCTGCAACATGAGCAACATCACTGGTCTTATGACATGAAATGAAGCGTGCCATCTTTGAAAATCTATCTACCACCACTAATATGGAATCATGCCCTCTTTGTGTCCTTGGAAATCCAAGAACAAAATCAATACTAATATCCTCCCATGGCCTCTCAGGTACAAGTAATGGCTGATACAATCCAGTATTCTAACTTGTTCCTTTCGCCATCTAGCATACTTTGTAACTTTGTACAAACTTCTTCACATCTTGTTGTAAATGTGGTCAATAATAATTCTCACTGACAAGAGTAATGGTCTTATCTCGACCAAAATGTCTAGCCAATCCTCCACTATGCTTCTCCTTGATTATATTCTCTCTCATAGAACTCCTTGGAATGCACAATTGGCTTCCTCTAAACAACATCCCATCTTGGATTAAGAAATCCAACCATCTCATCCTATCCAATATAACAGGTTCCAAACAATCCTATGAAAAATTCCACCAATTTAGGCACAAATATAGGTCCTCCAAAGTGGAAACCTACCTCCACTAATTTACCTTACAAATTGTACATTTCACTTGCCATGTAGGATACCACATCACTAGCAAGTCCCACAAAGTAACATCAATTTGGGTAGGAAATTAAACATTATAATATAAATATATATCATAGAATAATAAATAAATGCTAGACTCAAAAGTTGAGACACACTAATTCCAACATTCTCCCACTTTTCGAAGACCTTTCTAGAGTCATATAAAGTTATCTACTTAGGGCCCCAAGGCCTGTGAAATTGGAACACCATTTGAACTTCTCTATGCTCACTGGTTTCGTCAATGCATCTGCAACATTCACCAAAGTTCCAACCTTCTCCAAGTTCACCTTTCCATCTTCTACCATATCATGAAAAAGATGACACTGAACATCAATGTCCTTTGTTCTAACATGGAAGTTAGGATTCTTTCCTAAAAAAATGGAACTCTGACTGTCACAATAGACAATAATATTTCCTGCATATAAACCAATATTATAACTCAATCTCTTAAGCCAAATGGATTCCTTACAAACATGAGTAGCTTTCATGTACTCTACTTTTGTCATGGAAAAAGCTACTATAGCTTGTTGCTTGCTCATCCAACTGATAGCACCACCAAACATTATAAACACATAACCACTAGTGGATCTTTTGTTGTCAATGTCACCTACCCAATCAAAATCCACATCCAAAAATGCTCATTTAAGGCTGAGGTCCAATAGGATAACCATGAAAACATAGGGCATACTCAAAAGTACCTTGCAAGTACCTGAACACTCTCTTGACTACATCCCACTGTACCCATCCAGGATTAGCCATAAATCGACTAAGGACTCCCACTTCTTGGGAAATGTTTGGCCTCATATAGACCATACCATACATTAAACTCCCAACAACACTCACCTATACTACTTTGTGGTGCAGGAGCACCTAGAGAGCTTTAGGTAGCACTAGGCAAATTTGGAAGTCTAGGAAGAAATTTTGTGTTTTTACACTTTAAGGTCATGTTGACCATTTTATTTTGTGTTAGAGGTGTTAGATCATGTTAGGAGGAAGGTGGATCAGTAACTCATGGTAGGAAGGTTGATTCTCCAACTTGTTTTCACTAAGATCCAGCAGGAGTTGGAAATAAGCCAAAATGTTGCATTTGTGCAATTTTTGGCCTATTGAGGTGGTTAAGTCTGACCAAAGGGAAAAGAAACCAATTTTTGAACCTTTAAAAGGTGGACCTCACTTGGAAGTGAGGTTGGAATCATTTTGAAGTTTGTAATTAGCTTGTGATCAAGAGAACAGGGACAGTCTAGTGTGCATCTTCCATTTTTGTTCTTGTTTCTGATTTAGCAAATTAATGGATTGATCAAGGATTTTGGATAGATTAGAATGTAGTGGGATTATCTTTGTAGCACTATTTGGTATAGTAGTTAGTTGATTATTCATTTCCAAGTTCTTTTGTAAATACTTTGTTCTTTCTTCAATTTGCTGTTTTGACTGGTAAACTGTGGAAAAGATGGGGTTTTAGTTTGCATTCCCACTGTACTTAGAGTACGGCCTTGTGGGAAATGTGGCTAGGCCCCATGCCTGTACATAGATTAGTCTTAGGAGTCTGTAGGAGTCCAAGAAGCATGGTAAAAGTCTCTTCCTAGGCGAGTTTGGCTATGCCTGGTTAGGAAAGACAGTGCAAAATAGACACTAACATTGCAGGGGTGTCTACTTTCTGGCAACTCAAGGTGTGTGGTGGTTGCAGGAGGCCTTACAAAGGCTTTGCAGGAAGCAAGAGATCTCACGAGTCCATTTGGTGACTGAAACAAGTTGATTGTTCACTATGTATTCAAGAAATGGCCTAAAAAGCCCTAAAACCTACAAAAAGAGGGTTACGCCTATGTACGGCCTGTGAAGGCCTATAACCTCAAAAATCTTGGAGAGGTAGGAAAATGAACTAGGGTCTCTTTTGGAAGATTGTGATGTTCTTCAGGAAGTTTGGGAGTTTAAGCCTACTTTCTTGGGTTAGGAGGCCTAATTGGGGCTCAAAGGCTACTAGCCCTTTTTAAACCCTAGAATAGGGTTTGGTGAGAGCGATGGAGAAATGAAGTATGGTGGATGATCAAGAACCCTAGGTGGATAGTTTTGAAGCTATGGAAGTCAGCACACACCCCTGCAACAAGTTAGTAAAGCTTGGAGGTTTAGTGGCCTTTAGGGAAGAGTAAGGGCCAAGGGTGAGATAGTGGCAAGGCACCAAGATTGGCTTGGTGGAATGAAAGAATGATGATAGTGGGATTGGCCAGAAGAACTAGGGGTTTCTATACTTGAAATAGGACCTAAAGGTTAAGGTGGGAGAGTCACCTAAGAGTTCTTGAGAATAAGGACCCAGAGCATGGGACAGTGAGTGTCTCATCCAACCCTACCCTATCAAATTGGTATCAGAGCGAGTAAAAGATTTGGGAAAGAATCTTGTATGTCTGAGGTTGAGTCTAGTGATTCTTCCATCATGGTGAAAAATGCAGAACTGGCCAAGATGGTTGAAGAGCAGGAGGAAGACAATAAACTATTGAGGGAAAGAATAGCCCAACTTGAACAAGCAGTGAGGAGTGCACAATTAGAAGGAAGAATACCAAAGGAAGAAGAGGTTACAGAGGAAGACAAGACCCTTGAACCTGACCTTGTTTTGAAAGAGGAGCCTTTCTTGAAGGCATTGAAGGCCTTGAGTGGAAAAGCACTTGAAGGCATACCACTATTTAGTGGAAAAATGGAAGCTGATCTAGTCATGGATTAGATAGAAGGTATGGAAAACCATTTTGAATGTGATGGAGTCACTGAGGCACAAAGGTGAAAGTGGCCAAATCAAGACTAAGAGGTTCTTCCTTGACATGGTGGAAATTCATTCAGACAGAGAGGGAAAAAGAAGGTAAGCAGCCTATTTCAACTTGGAAAGGAATAGTTGCCAAAGTAAAAGAAGCATGCATGCTAGATGACTATGAGATTCAGCTGCACAAGAAAAGACAAAGCTTGAGGTAAAGAGACCAAGATGTAAACACTTACACTAAGGAGTTTCAAAAACTTTTCATGAGGTCTAATGTGACAGAGGATGAGAGTCTCAAGGTGTGGAACATCCAAGAGGAGATGGCTCTTTGAAGTCTTAAGATAGTACATCAATGTTACCAATTGGCTATCAAGATTGAGGAAAGAAGCAAGAGGAAGCAAGACTAGGCTTCTAAGGGCAGAGGAAAAGGCAGGGATCAAAGAGATCAAAGAGGACAGCGAGGTGGCTACCAAGGTAGAGGCAATGACCAAAGAAACCAAGGAGAGTCTAAACTCACAGAGCATGGAGGAGAAACATCTTCTAGAGGAGGATATAACAGAAGTAGAGGACATCAAGGAGGTTCAAACAGAGGAAGAGGAGCAGGCAGGAGCAATTCATATTTTGCAAACATGAAATGCTACCATTGTGGTCAAGTAGGTCATCCTGCTTATAGGTGCCCAGAGAAAGAAACTTCATCAAGCAATGAGAAGAGAGTGGCTTATGTACAAGAGGACACCATGAGTCCTAAGTCATCTGAGGTAAGTCATATTGAATTTGAAGTAGGAGAGAATCTGATGTTCAGTAGAGTTTTGATCAGACAACTGGTCAAGGAAGAACCAAAACAGAGGAGAGCTCTATTTAGAGTGAGGTGCAAGATACTTGGGAAAGTATGCAAGGTCATAGTAGATTCAGGTTCAACAGACAATATAATCTCAGAGGAGGTAGTAATGAAACTGAAATTGGAGAAGGTACCCCATACTAATCCCTACAAGGTCACATGGCTAAACAAAGGGAAGAGTGTTCTAGTGAATGAGCAAGTAACGGTGGATTTTTCCATTGGAGGATATAAAGACAAGTTGGTTTGTGATGTTTTACCCATGGATGCATGCCATCTACTATTGGGAAAACCATGGTAGTATGACAGAAGTGTCATATATGATGGAAAAGAGAACACCATCTCATTCAAGAAGGATGGGAAGACTTTCAAGTTGTAGTCACTGATAGAAGAGGAAGATGGATAGTCAAAGACACCAAGTGTCATGTTGAGTAGTGGGAAGGAGTTCCTTAACAACCTACATCAAGGGGGTGAAGGATATGTGATCATGATGCAATCCAAAGAGGAAGATAAGACTGAGAAAATAGTCCTACCGGAAGCAGTCCAGAAGTTACTTGACAGGTACAAGAGTATAGTTAGTGATGGTACACATGCAACTCTACCACCAAAGAAAGCCATAAGTCATCAAATTGACTTCATACCTGGAGCCTCATTTCCTAATAAAGCAGCATACAAACTTACACCAGATCAGAATCTAGAAGTAGCTAGACAAGTGCAAGAGTTGTTGGATCAAGGCTTGATTCAAAAGAGCATCAGTCCATGTGCAGTACCAGTGGTTTTGGCAACCGAGAAGAGAGGTAAATGGAGGTTATGCAATGATTCTAGAGCAATCAATAGGATCACCATTAGGTATAGGTTCCCTATTCCTAGAATTGAAGACTTAATGGATTGTCTTGGAGGAGCTCAGTTCTTCACCAAGTTGGATCTCAAGAGTGGATACCATCAGATCATAATTAAGGATGGTGATGAGTGGAAGACAACATTTAAGACAAATGATGGGTTATATGAATGGAGAGTGATGCCATTTGGTCTCTCCAATGCCCCTAACACATTCATGAGGCTCATGAATGAAGTGCTTAAAGACTTTACAGGGATATTTGTGGTGTTATACCTTGATGACATCCTCATATACAACAAGACAGCAGAAGAGCATTTGAAACATGTGGAGATGGTTCTTAGAAGGTTGCAAGAGGAGAAGTTGGCAATCAATCTAGAGAAGTGTGAGTTCTTTAAGCAAGAGCTTGTATATTTGGGTTTTGTAGTGTCCAAAGGATCATTGAAGACGAATCCAAGCAAGGTGGAAGCTATTCTAAACTGGCCTACACCAACCACAAGGACAGAGGTAAGAAGTTTTCATGGATTGGCTCAATTTTATAGAAAATTCATAAGGAACTTTAGTGGCATATGTGCACCAATCCTAGATACAATCAAGGGTGGTTTAAAAACTAAGTTTGTGTGGACTCAAGAAGTTGAGAAAGGGTTTGAGAAATTGAAACAAGAGGTGGCAACTCAACCATTCTCTTGTTACCTAGTTTTGATAAATTGTTCACTGTTGAATGTGATGCAAGTGGAGTGGCAGTAGGAGGAGTGCTAAGTCAAGAGGGCAGGCCTATAGCCTTCTTTAGTGAGAAGCTCAATGAAGCAAAGAAGAAGTATTCAACCTATGACTTGGAACTTTATGCTTTGGTTTAGTCACTTAGGAAATGGAGGCATTATCTTCTACCCAAGGAGTTTGTAGTCTTTACTGAAAATCAGGCACTTAGCTTTATCAACACCCAAGAGAAGTTAAGTAATAGGCATTTGAAGTGGATGGAATACATCCAAGCTTTTACTTTTACCATCAAGCACAAGAAGGGACAGCTAAACAAATTAGCAAATGCATTAAGCAGGAGATTGTTGACAGTGTAAGAGATACAGATCAAGAGCATTGGCATAGAGAGTTTCAAGGATCTTTATGGGGAAGATGAAGACTTTTCAGAGGTCTATAAGGTATGTTCTAATTTTGAGAATCATTTCCATAGCCAATATTCTGAGTATACTTTGCAAAATGGGTTATTGTTTAAAGGGAATCAGTTATGTGTTCCAAGAGGGTCAATGAGGGAAAATCTGATTCAGGAAAAGCATAATGGCAGTCTTAGTGGACATTTTGGCATCAACAAGACTTTAGAACTAGTGCAAAGATTCTATTACTGGCCTAAGTTGGCAAGAGATGTTAGGAAGTATGTGGAACAATGTGTTGTGTGTATGAAAGCTAAGGGAGGAGCTAGTAATGTTTGTTTATATCAACCCCTACCCATTCCTAACAGACCATGGGAGTGTGTGAGCATGGATTTTGTGGTAGGCCTTCCTAATACCAAGACTGGTTTTGACAGTGTTTATGTAGTGGTAGACAGATTTAGCAAAATGAGTCATTTTATTCCCTACAAAACTACTCATGATGCTAGCTACATAGCTCATTTTTTCTTCAAAGAAGTTGTAAGGATCCATGGATTGCCTTTGAGCATTGTTTCAGACAGAGATGTGAAGTTCATGAGTCACTTTTGGAAGACTCTATGGAGTAGATTAGGTACCAATTTATCATTTGGATCAGCTTACCATCCTCAGACCGATGGTCAAACAAAGGTGGTTAATAGGGTGCTAGGTAATCTTGTAAGGTGCCTAACTAAGGAGTATGGACAGACATGGGATATGGTTATCTCACAAGCTGAGTATGCCTACAATGATAGTGTGAATCAAACCATAGGGAAGAGTTCTTTTGAGATTATGTATGGGATGCACCCAAGAGGCATATGTGAGTTCAGAGATCTTGGAGCTATGGAACATAGAAGTGGATATGCAGAAGACTTCAGTCAGACCATGAAGGAGATTTAGGAGCAGGTGAAGAAGACAGTCATGGAGGCTACACAAAAGTTGAAGGAGAAGGTAGATATCTCAAGGAAAGATGTGCACTTTGCAGTAGGGGACTATTTCATGGTCCACCTTAACAAATGAAGGTTGCAGAAGGGAATGTCAACCAAGTTGCAGATGAAGAGAGTGGGTCCATGGAAGATATTGGCCAAGTATGGGAAAAATGCATACAAGGTGGAGTTACCGACCGATCTAAGGGTCTCTCCAGTGTTTAATGTAGCTGATTTGATCAAGTATAAGGGGACAATCAATGATGTGGATCAGAACAGTAAGGAGATCTTCAAGGACATCAGCAATGTATCCTTGCCTAATCAAGATATGCCTCAGGCAGAGAAGATCTTGGAGTCAAGAGTACAAAAGTCTACAAGGCACAAGGTGTACATGGTGCACCTTATCAAGTGGAAGAATAAGCATGAATAAAAAGCTACATGGGTGCAAGAAGATTAGTTCAAAAAGTTTTGTATTGACTTGTCATTGGTCTCTCCTTCCATTCCTTAGTGTTTGGGCTGAGAGGGGGAGAATGGTGCAAGAGCACCTAGAGAGCTTTAGGTAGCACTAGGCAAATTCAGAAGCCTAGGAAGAAATTTTGTGTTTTTACACTTTAAGGTCATGTTGACCATTTTATTTTGTGTTAGAGGTGTTAGATCATGTTAGGAGGAAGGTGGATCAGTAACTCATGGTAGGAAGGTTGATTCTCCAACTTGTTTTCACTAAGATCCAGTAGGAGTTGGAAATAAGCCAAAATGTTGCATTTGTGCAATTTTTGGCCTATTGAGGTGGTTAAGTCCGACCAAAGGGAAAAGAAACCACTTTTTGAACCTTTAAAAGGTGGACCTCAACTTGGAAGTGAGGTTGGAATCATTTTGAAGTTTGTAATTAGCTTGTGATCAAGAGAATAGGGACAGTCTAGTGTGCATCTTTTGTTTTTGTTCTTGTTTCTAATTTAGCAGATTAATGGATTGATCAAGGATTTTGGATAGATTAGAATGTAGTGGGATTCTCTTTGTAGCACTGTTTGTTACAGTAGTTAGTTGATTATTCATTTCCAAGTTCTTTTGTAAATACTTTGTTCTTTCTTCAATTTGCTATTTTGACTAGTAAACTGTGGAAAAGATGGGGTTTTAGTTTGCATTCCCACTGTACTTAGAGTACAGACTTGTGGGAAATGTGGCTAGGCCCCATGCCTGTACATAGATTATTCTTAGGAGTCTATAGGAGTCCAAGAAGCATGGTGAAAGTCTCTTCCTAGGCGAGCTTGGCTATGCCTGGTTAGGAAAGATAGTGCAAAATAGACACTAATGTTGCAGGGGTGTCTACTTTATGGCAACTCAGGGTGTGTGGTGGTTGCAGGAGGCCTTACAAAGGCTTGGTAGGAAGCAAGAGATCTCACCAGTCCATTTGGTGACTGAAACAAGTTGACTGTTCACTATGTATTCAAGAAATGGCCTAAAAAGCCCTAAAACCTACAAAAAGAGGGTTATGCCTGTGTACGGCCTGTGAAGGCCTATAACCTCAAAAATATTGGAGAGGTAGGAAAATGAACTAGGGTCTCTTTTGGAAGATTGTGATGTTCTTCAGGAAGTTTGGGAGTTTAAGCCTACTTTCTCGGGTTAGGAGGCCTAATTGGGGCTCAAAGGCTACTAGCCCTTTTTAAACCCTAGAATAGGGTTTGGTGAGAGTGATGGAGAAATGAAGTATGGTGGATGATCAAGAACCCTAGGTGGATATTTTTGAAGCTATGGAAGTCAGCACACACCCTTGCAACAAGTTAGTAAAGCTTGGAGGTTTAGTGGCCTTTAGGGAAGAGTAAGGGCCAAGGGTGAGATAGTGGCAAGGCACCAAGATTAGCTTGGTGGAATGAAAGAATGATGATATTGGGGTTGGCCAGAAGAACCAGGGGTTTCTATACCTAAAATAAAACCTAAAGGTTAAGGTGGGAGAGTCACCTAAGAGTTCTTGAGAATAAGGACCCAGAGCATGGAACAGTGAGTGTCTCATCCAACCCTGCCCTATCACTTTGTTCATGCCATCTTAGTAGGATATTTTGGACAATCATTCACAGAAAGTTTCATCCCCTATATCACAGGAACAACTAATTGTTTACAACTTGTCATGTTGAATCTCTCCAACACCAAGTTAACATCCTTTCTCTAGCTTAACCAAAGCTTCCTATTAACTTTGTCTCTTGTGATATCCATCCCCATAATATACCTAGTTGCACCTAGATCTTTCATCTCAAACTATGTCGACAATTGAGACTTCAAATCTTAAATCATACTTTTAACATTCCCAAAAAATAACATATCATCTACATATAAAATAATAATGAGAATATGACCATTTTTAGATTTATAATACACACAATGGTTAGATTTAGTTCTTTTAAATCCCAATGACAACACATTCTAGGAGACTATTTCAAATGATACAAAAACTTCTTCAGTTTGCAAACCAGATTTTCTTTACTTTTGACAATGAAATGCTTTGACTATGACGTGTAAATCTCTTCCTCCAAATCACTGTGAAGGAATTTTGTCTTCACATCCATTTGTTTCACTTCCAAATCGTACGCTACTACAAGTGATAATAGGAACCAAATATATTTCAGCTTCACAACAGGAGACAATATCTCACCATAGTCAATTCCCTCCACCTAAGAATAACCCTTAGTGGCCAATTGTGCCTTGTGCTTCTCAACACTGCCATCAGGACCACACTTCTTCTTGAACACCCATTTAAAACCAATGGGTTTGTGTCTATTAGGTAAGGGTACCAGATCCCAAGTCTTGTTTTTCTTCAAGGCATCCATCTCCTTGTCCATGGATTTCTTTCAAGAATTGACATCACTCATACCCATAGCCTCTCTAACAGTCTTAGGTTCATCACAATCAAAGAAAAAATGCAACTATAATCCAATAATGAATAACCAAACCTTTCTGGTTGCCACCTAACATGCGTAGACCTCCTCAATTCTTGAGGTTGAGCTTCTTCTTCTTCAAAACTTTTAGATCTTATCAAGCTCTCTTTATCATCAGGTCCAACAGGAGTGTTCAATTCACCTTTCATCAAATTATGTGGAACCTAAACTACCTCCTTCTCTTTCTCCTCTTTCTTTGGTTGTAGCTCAATAGTGGAAGGTTTCATCTCTCTAAAAATTACACTTCTACTATATAGAACATTTTCGGCCTCTAGATTCCAAAGCTTGTACCCCTTCACACTCATACCATAGTTGATGAAGATACACTTAACCACCTTGTTCTTCAACTTAAACCTCCTCTCAATCAGAACATGAGCGTAAGCTTCACAAACAAATAATTTGAGATGTCTTAATGAAGGATTTTTACCAAACCATGCCTCCATGGGTGTCTTTTCAACAAGCACTGATGTAGGAGATCTATTGATCAAATAACATGTAATGGATACTGTTTCTACCCAAAATTTATGCTCAAGGCCAACACCACTCAGCATACTCCTAGCCCTCTCCATCAACGCCCTATTCATCCTCTCTACAACTCCATTTTGTTGTGGGGTGTATGGATTTGTCTTATGTCTCTCAATCTCATGCTCTTAACAGAACTTGTCGAACTCTATGGAACAAAACTCATTGCCATTGTCAATTCTCAAACACTTAATCTATCTAGTAGTCTGATTTTTTACCAAGGCTTTAAACTCCTTAAACAGACTAAAGAATTCAACTTTACTTCTGAGAAAGTAAACAAATGTCCTACTTTAATCATCTATGAAAGAAAAAATAATACATAGATTTTGACAACGAAGTAACATTCACAAGACCAAACATATCTACATGAACATAGTACAAAACCCCATAAGACATATGAGAAATAGAGTAAAAAGAAACACGATGTTGTTTTCCATAAACACAATGTTCACAAAATTTGAACTCAAGATTACAATCAAGGCCTTCAACAAGGCTCTTATTTTTTAGGGCTCTAAGATCCTTCTCATCGATGTGACCAAGTCATTGGTTCCAAAGCATTGTCTTCTCTACAGGAAGCTTCATCTCCAATGAATGGGCACCCTTAGGTACCTAAAATGTACGACCATCAAATATATCTACAACATACTTCTTCTATACACAATCTAATGGTGAGGATGAAGAATCCAAAGGTCTCATCTTTGGTGTATCAAAAGAACTATTGCACTAAACCATGCATGCATCCAACTTGTACAAGGTGCTAATCTAAACACTCTTAGCCAACACCATAGCTCCTCTCATCATCTTACATCCTCTACCGGATAAAACAAATTTTACTCTCATATCATTTAGTTTACTCACAAGAAGAAGGTTTGTGCCAAAATTGGGATATGCAAGGCACCATCAATCCCCTTCACTCTTCCATTAGGGAATCTAATTTTGACTCTTCCACGACCAACGATCTTTAGGTGAGATTCATTTCCCAGATACACCTTCCCACCATCGTATCCTTCATACTTTGAAAACCAACCTATATGAGAGGTCATGTAGAAAGAAGCACCCAAGTCTATCAACCACACATCTTCTAATGTGTGGGTTTCCAAGGCTGCGGCAAAGGCATCTGCATCTTCCTGAGAGGATTTATTATAGTTGAAATCAAAGAAATTCATTTTTCTTTTCTTCTTCTCTTCCTTGCACTCTTTTTTGATATGACCAATTTTGTTGCAATTGCAACACTTCACCTTGGAATTTCCAGGAGACATAGATCTCCCTAGATATTTTGACATCAATTTCATGTCATTTTTACCTTTCTCCTTCAATCTACCATGAACAACAAGGGTCTCCTTATCCATCTTGGAATAATTTCTCTACATCTCTTTAGATAATAGTGAAGACACTACCTCATCCATCTTGAAACTGGTGGTTGTGCTTTCAATATCCATTACAAGGTGGTCCCATGAGTCTGACAATAAACACAATAGGAGCATGCAATGATCGTGTTCATCAATCTTATCTTCAATGGAACCCAATTGATCTATCAACATGTTGAATGTGTTCAGGTTATCTACCATGGATCCTTTGTCTTCCATCTTCAGAGAGTATACTTTATTTCTCAGAAACAACTTGTTTCCTAGGGATTTAGCTTGATAAATGTCTCCAAGTTTCTTCCAAAGGTCTTTTGTAGTTTTCTCTTCATGAAAATTCAGCAGGATAGAATAAGTAAAATAGATTTTGATTAGACCCTTAACTTTCCTATCCATTAGATTCCAGTCTATATGAGTTGTTATAGCTAGTTAAGTTCTAGATATTGTAGCCCATAGATCTTTGTCTACGAGCATATCCTCCATTTTCATTTTTCACAATTCAAAGTTTTCATTGTTAAATTTCTCCATCTCAATTCTTCTAGATGTGCTTGCCATCTTTTTCCTGTAACAAGATCATGAAATACCCTTCCGCAAAACTCCCATTGAAACAAAGATCAACTCAAAAAACCCTTCAAACCCAACAACAAAATCAAAGTTGGCTAGGCTTTGATACCAACTAAAAGGAAGTCAGGTAAGTGGAAGTAGCTTCCTACAATAATCTAAGTAGGGGAGAGTTAAAAAATTTATTTTTAACACCTTTCATAGTTACAAAATCAGAAGATGCACATTTAGAAATCAAACAACATAAACAATAATGCAAACAATAAGACAATGTTTACATGAGAAAACCCTTTCAGGAAAAAACCCACACTCTAAATCACATGACTCAACTTGTATTATTAGCAATAATGTTAATTACAATACAATCTCAAGAGCAATGCTCAGGAGTCCTCACACTATGACAAGAATCTAGAGTAATTTTGGCAACATAACGGTATGTAAGCTTCTTCAAACCTATCACTCACAAAATGCACTAAGTCTTCAAGTATTAATAACCTCTCAACATGAAACAAGGTGCCCAAAATTTCCATAACCAATTTCCATGCCCAAGGTGTGTACATGAGTTTAGTATGACATGTCATAATCAGAACTCATAATTACGAAGTCTTCCATAATCAGCCCATGTTCCATAAAATTAGCCACCATTGTACATGCAGTGAGCCTGCATGCATGCAAATACCTTACATGTGTAGGCATCCTCATCACATGGGCCCCCCTATCATAGTTAACTAACAACATGTCATTCTTGACTCTTCCACCATCATAATCAGTCATAAATCAATATAGCAAGTTGCCATAGCCCATTACATGGTAACTTATAAAAAATTCCACCAATTTAGGCACAAATATAGGTCCTCCAAAGTGGATATCTACCTCCACTAATTTAGCTTACAAATTATACATGTCACTAATAGGATGCCACATCACCGATAAGTCCCACAAAGTGACATCAATTTGGGAAGGTAATTAAATGTTATAATATAAATAAATACATCACAAAATTTAAAAAAATGATAGGAATCAAAGGTTGAGATGCCCCAATCCCAACAAGTTGCACTATGAAGAAGCTATGTGGTTCAATAAAAAAATGTCACCTAGAGGAAGATGGTGGGAGTGTTGAGAGAATACATATCAACAACTCAAGGAAATGTGGCAACATAATGCAAGAGTACAACCTCAACTTTTACTTTAAAAATGATCATGTGTTATGAAGGAGTTATACACTCCAATAATAACCCATCATGCATTGCCAAAGCATGGGATCTGAAAGCTTGAACATTAGGTCAGAGGTGGAATGATGGAATCCACATGTCACCCAACCCCATGAGCACAACCTTGAGATAGAAAATCTTTAAGAAGTCATGTTATAAATAAGTATTGTGTTAGGAATAGGAGTTTTCCACCTATGAATGATGTAACCTTTATTTGTGAGGTGAGCATCATTCACTGAGAGTGACACTTGGCAACATGGGTAAACCCACAAAAGTGGTTTACAATTCTAGTGAGGAAGGAAAAGTTGTAAAAATTGACCCCATGCAAAAAAAAATGGTTTTTGGGGGTTCGATAGAATGCCCTTTCGAGCGAACCCATTTAATGATGGGGCCCACCATTCCCCCAAAAAAATACAAAAGTGATGGCTTGTGGAAAGGAGGTTCTCTAGAACCCTGGTTCAAGTGAACCCCCTTGGTTCGCTTGAACCCCCCTTTTCCCCAGGCTTCTCCCTCCTCAGGCACCAAAAAAGTCCAGAATTTTGCACTTCGAAGCTTGGGTTGAGGATGAAAATGGAGGAGACTTCATAGACCCAATTGGATGATGGTAGTCCTTAGAATGAGCTATCCAATGAATATAATTTTAATATGTTTTGGTTTTATTATGTATTTGTTTTTTTAGTTTTATTAAACATAGGTTTTTCACTGAAAATCAAGCTCTTTGTTGTACACATGGAAAAATAGCAGATTATCAAAAAAAAAAATGAGTGCACCAGATATTGAAGTCCTTGATCCAACAAAAACAAAATTGAATTTCGATACATACAAAAAAAGTTACGTGTTATATAGTTCGCCTATGTCTAAATTGTAATTGGTTTGATTTCAAAACTTGATTAAGGAAAAAATATTCAATAAAACACTATGAAACTGATTGGAAGCACTAGATATTAGAGTTACAAATCTAAATTCGAAAAAAATATAATTTTATCCTTCATGGAAAAAAAGTTATGCATTATACGGTAAGAGTCACTCCTTAAAAATGTTACTAAAAAAAACTAGTTTTCAAAGCAGATGGAAAAAGAAGTGCAATGTAATTCCAAAAATTTTGAAAAAAATATATTTAGAATCTACAAACAAAATTTCACAAATCAATAGTTTGCATCATCTTCAAATTCCTCGCGGTTTAGCCACTATAGGTTCCCAAAAGTGAAGATTTAGTTAGAAAAAAATATTTCAGTGTCCATTTTGGCCAAAATTTGTAAACCAATATTGTGGGATCACCCACATAGCACACCATTGCAACTTTAATGAGCTTGATTGTTTATAACTTCTGCTATGAAGAATTCATGCGCTATCAATAGGATGTCAACACCTCATCATTTCATAGGACCCACAAGCATGACATAATCAAGAAGGCTAATAGATAGTGGGTCCACGTGGCAACAAAGCACATGAGTGCAACTTTAATAGGTTCACAAAATAAGAGGATACACTTTAAAGGATAGAAGAGCTCAAATAGTATTCATCCACGTGGATGCCAAGAAGGCGATGGTAGGAACCACCATATGAGCACATTCTTAGGAGATGTAAGTAATTTTAAAAGGCAAATGATTAATTGGCTTAATGGGTCACTAGGATAAAGGGTTGGTGGATTAATGACAATGAATGAATGAAGACATGACTTAAAAGGTTAGCCACGTCAATAGAGAAAAATAAGACAAAGTGTAGGTCATGTGTTAAGGGTTTAGGGTTTTAGCTTGAATGAATAAACCTTTATAGGAAATGCACTAAAACCCTAGAAAAAAGACCAATTATGATAGGTAGCACAAAGTGTCAACAAAATCCAAGATTCAAACCAAAAACTTGTTTTGAAGTATTGGTCAAGCTTGAGACCCCATATTCAATTTGATAAGGATTTCCTATAGATCTCTTCTATTGGAAAACCTGAATAGGTTGCTTGTAAATTTGAAGTAAAAACTAACTTCAAATGCAAAATAGAAGATTTCAAAGTCTCATAGCAAGCCATAGTCTAAGCTATAAAGAAAAATTTAAAATCCAAAAATGGTTACCAATGTCATCTACAAAATCGACAACTACGACATGATTAGAACACTAAGCAGTCCACTATTGGTAAGTGATGCACAATTCACAACTTTTAACACTCATTCCACAAATGAATGTTGTACTAGGAATATTTCACTTGCACGACTTGTGACAAAAGGTACCAACATTATCACAATACAATATTGATGTAAAAAATTCATGGATATTATATCTAGTTCCATTATAGGTACTACAAATATTTCCTCCCCTTCTAAACAACAAATAAAAAATATTGATTGACTCTCAAATGTGAGTCAATGAACAATCAATGCATTCCATAGTTGACAGTGGAAGGCAACAAAACTTGATTTCTATTGAAGAAATTTGAAGATTGAACTTTCCCAATATTCCATTGGGTGGTTCAATGTGGACTATAAGAAACGTGCCACTCAATAGTGTCAACTAGTGTACAACATGAAGCATTTTCACGATACAATCCCTTATGATGTTGTGTCATCAAAAGTATGTGATTTTCTACTTGGGAATTCATATCTTTATCATTATCATACAATAAGTGAAACAAAACTAAGAAATGTAGTTGTAGATGTTGGTGATAGAAGATACTACATATTAGGCATAGTAGCAAAAAAATTACTCATCCATGCCAAGCACTATAAGAGGATAGTAACTTCAACAAGAAATTTTTCTTTTGATGGTGATACCTAAAATAAATGGTCTTGCAACAAAAAAACACATTGAAATTATTACAACACAAAAAAAAATCACAAGCTAGCAAAGTACAAGGATATATTTTAGTTATCCATGGGAGTCCCTATACACTCTGCAACAAGGTATAGCATTGATTTGACTCTTAGACTACATTTTCCTAATGTACTACAAATTATTTCTATAGAATGAAATAAAGAAAAAAATCCATGAACATGTGGAGAAAGAACATATTACATTGAACTCATTGCCTTGTGATAGCCCAACCATGCTAGCACAAAAGAAAGATGGAAAGTGAAGGTTATGTATCAACTACAAATCTCTCAACAAGATTATTGTGAAGAACTACTACCGTATTCCTAGGATTGGGGACCAGTTGGACTAGGTATGTAATGTTAAGTTCTTTACCAAGCTAAATCTTAATCTTGAGTACCGTCAATTTCATATTGAGCCCACAAACATCTGGAAGATAACCTTCAAGGCCAAAGAAGGTTTTTTTGAGTATTTAGGCACACCCTTTAGCCTAACTAATGCTTGAGCCACATTCATGTGGATGATGAACGACATCATGAGGAAAGTCACCACTTTCTTTGCTGTCTACTTTAATGACATACTACTATTGAAGAAGACTTTGGATGAACACCTACACCATATTGAGAAATTAATTAACACTTCACAAAAACACAAGTTGTATGCAAACATGGAGAAATTTCCATTTGACAAAAAGAAGATACAATATTTGGGATACATTCACAATAACACAACAGGAAATTAGTGCCTAAAATAGCACCAAATTTTAGTGTATTTGAGTCCATCAATTGGACACATCTCACGATGCAAAAGTTAGTGCTAAATGGTATGTTCATTTAGGTGCCAAATTTTGCACCGAATTTTTTGCCGCATTTAGTTCCCACTTGAGTGCCATATTTTATGCCAGAAAAGTGGTGCTAGTAATAGCGTCTTCTTTAGCGCCAAGAAATAACGTCGAAAATAGCGCCCAATTTGGATTCTAGTTTTGCTTCCATGTCTACTCCCCTTTTTTCTCCCAACTTTTCTCCCAAGTTTGCTTCCAATTTTGCTTCCAGGTTTGCTTCCAATTTTGTTTCCAGGTTTTCTTCCAGGTTTGCTTCTGATTTTGCTTCCAATTTTACTTTTGGTTTTGCTTCCAATTTTGCTTCCAATTTTGCTTCCAATTTTGCATCCAGTTTTGCTTCCAAGTTTGCTTCTAGTTTTTCTTCCAGGTTTGCTTCTAGTTTTTCTTTCGGTTTTGCTTCCAAATTTTCTTTCGGCTGTGCTTCCAATTTTGCTTCTAGTTTTGCTTCCAATTTTGCTTCCAATTTTGATTCTAGTTTTGCTTCTAGTTTTTCTTCCAAGTTTGCTTCCAATTTTGCTTTCGGTTTTGCTTCTAGGTTTGCTTCCTAGTTTTTCTTCTAGGTTTGCTTCTAGTTTTGCTTCCAATTTTGCTTTAAGTTTTGGTTCCAATTTTTCTTCCAATTTTTCTTTCGGTTTTGCTTCCAATTTTGCTTCTAGTTTTGCTTCCAATTTTGTTTATGTTTTTCCTTCCAATTCCCAGTTTCTCTGCTTTGCTTCCAGTTTGCTTCCATTTTCTTCCCAGATTTTGCTTCTAGTTTTGCTTCCAATTTTGCTTCCAAGCTTTGGTTTGCTTCCAGTTTTACTTTCGGTTTTGCTTCTAGGTTTGCTTCTAGTTTTTCTTTCAGTTTTGCTTCAAGGTTTGCTTCTGGTTTTGCTCCAATTTTTCTTCAAGTTTGCTTCCATCTTTGCTTCTAATTTTGCTTCCAAGTTTTCTTCTAGTTTTGCTTCCAGTTTTCTTCCGATTTTTCTTCCAGGTTGCTTCTAGTTTTGTTTCCAATTTTGCTCCAATATTTCTTCTGGTTTGCTTCTAGTTTGGCTTCCATTGTTGCTTCCTTTTTTGCTTCTAGAAACGCTTCTTGTTTTGCTTCCATTTATTAATTTAATATTTTTAAAATTTAATTAGTTAAATATATCATGCCTCTTAAATAACTCATATGATTATAGACTAAGTGATATAATTATTTAACTCATATGATTAAATAACAAGATAATTATTATAACATGATCATCATCTATAATTAAAACAAGTGAGTCAAATATCTATAATTTAATTGAATTTGACAACATCCATCCTGAGCAGTAAATTAAAATCATCATACATGATAAATATCCATCCAAAAATCATCGACCACTTTTAATATATATAAATTGACAAGTCAATACTGATAAGATCATCATCATCTATAACTAAAACAAGTGAAAGTCAAATATGCCAGTAGATGAATAAAATGTCAAAATTATACATGTCCAATAGTCGACATAAGCCAAAATGATACATGTACAAATGATATAAGTAAAAATGATAAATTGTGTAACTCAAATTGATACAAGTCAAGATGATACATGTCTAAATGATATAAGTGAAAATGATACATGTCAATATGATACAACTCAATAATATGGTACTGTAGGCCATGAAAATGATACATATGATAGTAACCATGAAAAGAGGCATCATAATGATATATCAACAATGATTCATGATGCAGCCTATATGATCATGAATGTCGCTAGGTACTACCAGCAACTGCCTCATCATCACCACCACCATTGTGATCATCATCATCGCCACCATCATGATCATCATCATCATCATAACAATATATCAACAATGATCCATGATGCATTCTATATGATCATGAATGTCATTGGGTACTACCAGCAACTGCCTCATCACCATCATGATCATGATCATGATCATCATCGTCGTCGTCATCATCATCATTGTCATCAGCCATTATTTCTTCCGTATATGTGTCGTCATCATCCTTTTCCATGTGATATGTACTAGCAGAACCAATATTTCCTGGGTCTATATCATGATGAGGATCATCTTGATCTTCTAGAAGATTCGTGTTCTGCAAAAAAAAACATTTAAAATGAAAATTTATTATTTATTTCATGCAATAATTTATTTTTCTGTTATATATCTAATATTACAAGATATGAGATGAAGCCATAATCATATTATAACATATCAAAGTGCACATACCATAATAAAATTTCAAAAAAGTTATAGCTAATATGTCATTCCAATGATGTAAAACATGCAACAATTCTAATAAATGTTAGTAAAGATCATAAAAAAATTTGTTATACAATTTAACTATCAACCATAAATTCTATTACATAACCTTAAGTGCCAACCCCCTACATTTTGTGCTATATATGATTATGTTTTCCTCGAAGATCCTTTGAGAGTTAACTGGTTTATATATCTTCTTCTCCTATATTTCAGAACTGGATATTTCTCTAGGACATTTTGGCACTGTAATATGCTTCAAAGGTTCTTTGAGAATTAACTAGCCTATATGTCCCCGTATTTAAGAGTTAACATTTATGTTTTAGTTTTCTATTTGTAAGCAAGCTATGACATGCAACAATAATTGAGCATACAGAGAATGGTTCTTCGGGAAATTTTATACTTTTATTATACTATTTTTAAGTGATCTTTTCATGTATATAATCATATCATGTTCATGTATGTTAATATAAGGCAACTATGGAGGTAGTTCAAAGAGATGGCCCTAAACTTTTGCCTCATCTTACAAAGTCTGCAGGAATAGGAATAGGGATCAAATTTCAAGAGTTTGGCTTAAGTTTGAATTCAAGAAATGAGAAAATTGTGAAGGATGGAATGGCTTTTAATGTATCACTTGGGTTTTAGAATTTGCAGTTGCAAACTGGAACCCCAAAACACAAAATTTTTCATTGCTCCTTGTTGACACTATGGTTGTAAGGGCCTGAAAATGCAACTAGGGTTAGCTCCAAAGTATACACTGATGTTGCATACTCATTTAACGATGATGATGAAGATGAGGAATTGAAACAAAAACCCAAGGCTGAGGTAAATGGAGGAGAATTAGGCATCTCCAAGGCAACCTTACGATATGAATCAGGAGATGACTAAAGAAGAGTAGCACCAACAATACCAAGTAGAACTTGCAAGGAAAAAGAATGAGGAGACTGCAAGAAGACTGGTTGCAGGGGGCATTGGTACAGGAGATGGACATGGCTCTTCCAAGCCATCCACTAAGATGGTTTCATACAAAAATGTGGATGATATCCCCATTTCTAGAGAGATCATGATTCAAGTTGATACGAAAAATGATGTTTTGGTACCCATATATGACATCATGGTTTCATTTCATGTAGCCACCATTAATAGTGTTACAAGCCAACAAGATGGAGGGAACTCTTATATAAGGATAATTTTCAATGTTTCAGGTACTTGATGTAGAGGTTCTGAGACTTTGAAAGAAACACAAAGTTCTCAAGGTTTGCAAGACACAATCTCAACCACTCTTCCAGGCACTCTGATGGAGACAAAGCCTAAATGGCTCACTCATGAATCAAATCCTTCTCCAATGGATCCAAACCCTAGGAATGATCT
The DNA here is from genome assembly GCA_007258455.2 of Sequoia sempervirens. Taxonomy (NCBI): domain Eukaryota; kingdom Viridiplantae; phylum Streptophyta; class Pinopsida; order Cupressales; family Cupressaceae; genus Sequoia; species Sequoia sempervirens. Next base: position 377,624,319 of record VDFB02353493.1, read on the forward strand.
TAAGGGGCACAATTACACTTGTCTTGAAGGTTTCCAAAAGCCCAAACCTCTATCTTGAACAAAATCCACTTTTCCACCTTATGTAACCTTCTAGCCCTATTAGGCCTCTAGCGAAGGATTTTAGACTTTTCTCTCAAACTTCCCAAAGGAACCTCCAATCTAATGACTAAATGAGATGAGTTTTATGATGAAAAAAAACATATCCAAACCCTAATATCACTTGCTTTAGAAAAACCCTTCGAAAACCTATTGTTTCCTCAAAAACTAGGCCTAATTAGCCCTCTTTTCCAAAGAAACCCCTCTCTAAACTCAACCCCTGACCATGAAACTTTCAACAGTCTCTTAAAACATCCCCAAACCAAGGATTTTCAAGCTTTTAGTCTTCTATGACACTTTTAATACGCTCAAACACAAAACCCTCCAAAACTTGCCTCAAAACTAGGGCTTCTCGAAAACTAACCTTCCAATCACTTCCAGAACTTGTTTATTGACCCTACACCATTAGGACAACATATTTAGCCTATCCCAACTCAAAAACATACCCCTCCTTCAGGTAGATCTTCTACTGCTATACCCTAGCCTCCATCTTCAAGAACTTTTCACTATCGAATCTTGGTGTACACCATTTGATTCCTCTTTCCTGCACTTTATCTTTTTAGATTGATATGATACAAGTTAATCATGATCCATTTCATTGGTTTCAGTCACATATTACATGAAATGGATCATTTATCCATGAAAAACCCTCAAACTAGTGGAAAATTATGTGTTTTCTTGAGGACAGTCAATGTATTGTATAAAAAACTTATTTATTATTGCTCTCAAAACCTATAAGGGTTTCAAAACATGTAAATTCAAGTTCCTACACAATTCAAATGATCATAACTTCAATGGAAATCAAAAACTCATCAAAAAACTCAAAGAAATTGCAAGAAAACTGTATTTCTTTCACTATTTCCTATAGCAGTCTGTACAGTCACCTCTCCAATTGATCAACCTCTGTAAAAATGATTATTTTTGGGTTATAGAACCATTCCCCAACTGATAAAACCGTTTTGGATTGATTAGGTTACATTAAAGTGATGAAAACTCCTAAAACTCATTTACCCGCCCAAATTGGAATTCAAAATTTTGAATTTACAAACTTGAAATTTATTAAATTCTACCATCTAAAAACTATTGGATCTTCAATATCCAACCTTATTTGACACAATTTAAGCATTATAAACCTATATAACCTCCTAAAACATGACTGTTCCCTTTATATTGCATTTTGGTCCTAGGGTCCTTATCAGGACCCTCAGGACTTTTGATTCTCCAATTACATTCATCCTTTCCAAATGCCATTATAGGCTTCAAAAGGTCATAGTTGATGTTTTGATATGATGGATAGGTCCTCCTGACCCTTGCAAACTCCTAGCTCTTGAACTGACCCCTAAGGACCTTGGGTGCTCTTGCACCAGTATTGGATTTAATGCCAACTACATGCCAACATTGAAATTCACTAGTAGTATTTATGTTAAGGAAATTTCCTTTAGATCCAAGGATTCAAAGCACATCAACCATGTGGTAAAAAGGATTAAATCCCATAGAGGATTTGTAGCAATGAAAGAGTCTAAAAAGGCAGAGAGAGCTACACTGGTGACTCAGGAGAAACTTCAGCTTTCAAAAACAAAGGCAATTAGGATGGTAGACTTGTGGATCAGGCCAACATTTGGTGGAAGAGGAAGAAAGATGACTAGAACTCTAGAGGCCCACCGTAATGGATTTTTGTATTCAACCATGAGAGCAGAAGAGAGAGCTGATATCATGTATCAAAACATTAAACATGCATTCTTCCAACTAGCAGAGAAGGAGATGATTACTTTGCTTCATTTTCATTTGCATAACCATATCATGGTGTGGGAACCAAGAAGACCAAGGATGTCCAGTTTTATGTGGAGGTAATGGATGTGGTCCAAACTTTAGGAGGGGAAAGAATGTCAATGTATGATCCTAATGAAATTGAGGAAGAACAACAAGAGAGGGACATGAAAAATAAAATCAATGCAAAGTTTCAAGGATTTGTCAAGTGAGTAAGAGAGCTATGGGAGCAGCCTCATCTAAAATATTTTGAACTAGAGTTTGATATACCATTTCGAGAGTTTGGTTTTCATGGAGTTCCTTTCAAAGCCTTTGCTTTTATTGTTCCTACGGTAAACTGTTTGGTAAAGTTGGTGGAATTACCTTTCTTAGTAATCACTATTAGTGAGATTTAGATTGTTAATCAATTAGGCGCTAATTTCCTATAGAAATGAAAGAGTCTAAAAAGGTAGAGAGAGCTACACTGGTGACTCAAGAGAAACTTCAGCTTTCAAAAAAAAAGCCAATTAGGCTAGAAAACTTATGGATCAAGCTAGCATTTGGTGGAAAAGGAAGAAATATGACTAGAAATCTAGAGACCCACCATAATGGATTTCGGTATTCAACCATGAGAGCAGAAGAGAGAGCTGATATCATGTATCAAAACATTAAGCATGCATTCTTCCAGCTAGTGGAGAAGGATATGATTACTTTGCTTCATTTTCATTTGCATAACCATATCATGGCATGGGAACCAAGAAGACCAAGGATGTCCAATTTTATGTGGAGGTAATGGATGTGGTCCACACTTTAGGAGGGGCAAGAAGGTCAATGTATGATCCTGATGAAATTGAGGAAGAATAGCAAGAGAGGGACAAAAAGAGTAAAATCAATGCATATTTTCAAGGATTTGTCAAGCGAGTAAGAGAGCTATGGGAGCAGCCTCATCTAAAATATTTTGAACTAGAGTTTGATATACCATTTAGAGAGTTTGGTTTTCATGGAGTTCCTTTCAAATTCTCTACTTTTATTGTTCCTACAGTAAACTGTTGGGTAGAGTTAGTGGAATTACCTTTCTTAGTAATCACTATTAGTGATATTGAGACTGCTACTCAATTAGGCGCTAATTTCCTGTAGCAACGAAAGAGTCTGAAAAGACAAAGAGAGCTACATTGGTGACTCAGGAGAAACATCAACTTTCAAAAACAAATCCAATTAGGCTAGCAGACTTTTGGATCAAGCCATCATTTGGTGGAAGAGGAAGAAAGATGACTGGAACTTTGGAGGCCCACCATAATGGATTTCGGTATTCAACCATGAGAGCAAAAGAGAGAGTTGATATCATGTATCAAAACATTAAGCATGCATTCTTCCAGCCAACAGAGAAGGAGATGATTACTTTGCTTCATTTTCATTTGCATAACCATATCATGGTGTGGGAACCAAGAAGACCAAGGATGTCCAGTTTTGTGTGGAGGTAATGGATGTGGTCCAAACTTTAGGAGGGGAAAGAATTTCAATGTATGGTCCTAATGAAATCGAGGAAGAACAACAAGAGAGGTATACAAAAAATAAAATCAATGCAGAGTTTCAAGGATTTGTTAAGTGAGTAAGAGAGCTATGGGAGTATCCTCATCTAAAATATTTTGAAATAGAGTTTGATATACCATTTAGAGAGCTTGGTTTTCATGGAGTTCCTTTCAAAGCCTCTACTTTTATTGTTCCTATGGTAAATTTTTGGGTAGAGTTGGTGTAATTACCTTTCTTAGTAATCACTATTAGTGAGATTGAGATTGTTAACCTTGAGAGAGTAGGACTTGGGAAAAAGGAATTTGATATGGATATTGTTTTAAAAGACTTCAAGCGAGATGTACTCCACATTGACGCCATTCCTCAATCTTCTCTTGATGGAATCAAGGAATGGTTGAACTCCATGGATATAAAGTATTATGAAAGAAGAATGAACTTGAATTGGTAGCCAATTTTGAAGACTATTACTAATGATCCAGATAAATTTATTGAAGATGGTGGTTGGGAATTTTTGAATATGGAAGCTAGTGATTCTGATTATGATAATTCAAAAGAGTCAGATCAAGGATATGAACCCTCTATTGTAGAAGAGGAATCAGAATCAGATGAGGAAGGTTTAGAAGATGAATCTCTTGCATAGTTAGATGAGGATGAAGAAGAAGAAGAATATTTTGAAGAGGGGGAAGGTAAAACATGGGATGAATTAGAAGTCAAAGCTAGAAATGTAAATAAGGAAAAAGGAGACGAGTCTGATAGTGTAGAGGTAAGGTAGCGACGAAAGGAAAAAACTACAGGGAAGTCTTGGGCACTTGATATTAGAGATTCAAGAGGAATTCCTATCAAGAGGCATAAATTCAGATGAATTGAGTTCATCTACATCCTTATACTATTTATTCATGCACATAAATGGTTCAGTTGTTTATGCAAATGATGCATCTATGTTAACTTGATCAGTGTTGTTACTTGGGTAGTTTGACTTCTATGACAACTAGCCATTAGGCCATTGTGTGCAGGAGCACATTTGTGTTTTTAGTTATATTTTTTGGATAGCTCTAATGGGTGTTAAGGACATTCCATTTATCTTTTGAATGTTAAGAATTCTAGTATTACATGCTTCTCTATGTTGATCAGATTAGGTTGTAGGCTTTTTACTACTGATTTCTTTATTTATGGAGTTTTTTAACTTGGAAGAAAATAATTTACTGCCTTTTTAAAATTAGATAGACAAATTAAGTGGTTGGTTATGTATGCCAAGTGATGTAGACTATAAGGATGTGTTAGATCTATAGGATTCCTACCAAGATGCATCAAAACATTCTTACATGTTAAAAAAATGGTAGCATAATGAGGAAGGATAGAAAAGATGCATGTGGATCCCTTAGTAGAATGGAAACATGAATTAAAGGAAGTATCCTTGAGATACCAAGGAAGCACTCCTTGAGATACCATATTTGAGAGAAAAGAAGATAAATCAAATCAACATGGGACTAAGTTACTCAAATGATACAACTCATAACTTAAATGAGGACACTTAAGAGATATTAAAAGAACATGATCATTAATTAAAAGATGTGATGAAAATAAGGCATAAATGTCACCCACTACCCTTTAAGGCAAACAATATATTTTTCCTCAACATGAAATAATGGGACAATTGAGTGGGACCTAGGGCCAAAAAAGAAACTAAAACACACACTGAATAAATCATAACACAAAGAATTTAAAGTGGTTCACCCAATCTGGGCTACATCCACCAAACCGCAGCCATCCAATACTTTTATTATCCAGTGTAAAACCTATTACAATCTTACGAATAATCGCATTTTTCATCATACTGTAATACCCATTCGAACCCCTTTTTAACAAGCTTAGAAGCTTCCAGATTTTAGGGTTCTACAAAATCAGATTTTTCCTTTTTCGTTGATTTTTGTCCTTTTTGGTGACCACGCGAAAAAGTAGGAGGAAAATTTTTCTCGAGCGCCACCCTTGAACCCTCTTTGAGGCCCGACCCACCCAGGACCCCAACAAGGATAGGGGCCAGGGTGTCTGTATACCATGGGCTATCTGATAACATGATCGTCACCACATACCAACAATCTCCCACTTGGAGACTGATCCGGACGACACTGCTGCAATTACAGCTCCCACTGGAAATAAGTACCTTGGACCCTGCTGCTTTGTTATACTTGAATTCAACCTTGAAGGCCAATTGAAGCTGAAGAGGAGCTCAACTTCTCCCTTGTCACCGCCTTCATAAACATATCCACTGGATTGATATCTGTATGTATCTTGTCCAGCTTGACTTGACCATCCTCCAACACCGAACGAATGAAATGATATCTCAATTGTATGTGTTTTGTTTTAGAATGCAAGGCATAATTCTTTGCAAGATGTATAGCACTCTGGCTATTTGTAAACAAGTAATTTCCATCCTGTTGTTTTCCCAACTCATCCATGAAAATTTGCAGCCATATCATCTCCTTTGCCACCTTTGTAGCAACATACTCTGCCTCTGTGGTGGATAAAGCAACCACCTTCTGTAATCATGAAATCCAACTCACTTATCCCACCAACTGTAAATACATAACCTGTGGTACTCCATCTGGTATCTATATCCCCTTCCAAATCTAAGTCAACATAGCCTTTTAAATCAATATTAGAGCCCCCAAAACATAGACAATTATTGGATGTACCTCTCAAGTACCTGAGAATCCATTTTACTGCATTCCAATGCGCAACTCTGGGATGACTCAAATACCTACTAACAACTCCTATAGCATGTGCAATATCTGGTCTTGTGCATACCATGGCATACATCAAACTACCTACAGCTGAAGCATATGGTACCTTGGACATTTTTTCTTCCTCCTGTTGTGTCTTTGGACACATATCCTTAGTCAATTTAACATGATTAAGCAAAGATGTGCTGACAGCTTTTGCATTCTCCATATGAAATCTCTGCAACACCTTTTCAACATAATTAGCTTGAGATAAAAAAAAAATATTTTTCCTATCTCTACAAATTTTCATACCAAGGATTTGTTTTGCGGCCCCCAAATCCTGCATAGCAAAATATTTTTCTAACTGTTGTTTTAGCTCACTTATGTGATCCATATTAGACCCAGCTACAAGCATGTCATCAACTTATAAACACAAAATAATGTGATATATGTAGCTGGCAAGGATAGGGTCCGGGGTGTACAGTATACCATGGGCTATGCAGTATAGCATGATCAGTCACCACATACCAACATGAACTATTTAAACTAATTAATATGTAATCATTTACTTTTTCCTAGGAAATTAAAAAAAAATATTTCACATATTAAATGTACTTACAAATGTATAGATCAAGACCTACAAACCTTTCTGGCCACTGTGATGTGTGGCACGAAGTTTTTGAAGCCTGGCCTTGGAGGCCTTGTCCTCAAACATATACTAATTCAATTTAACTATGCACAAATAAAATTTAAAAAATTGTTTAATAAATTTGATATAATCTTATGAGTAAATTCAAATACCTACATACTCTACTCACTAGACTCCTTTGTGCATCAGACTTCTCATATGATTTTACAAGCTCTTTCCATACTTTGACTTTTACATCAATTGGCCTTTTTGTGAGCCTTAGCTCAGGAGGGATTTTTTTATCTTCTTTGTTTGGTTGCACCAAAATATCTTGCAATTTTGAGACATTCATAGCTTTACCTTCTTCACAAACCAACCTATGCCAAATTCAGTCTCCATGTCATTGATAACTACTCTTTGCAAGTGTATGGGTATCTTTGAGAATGGAAAATGTAGATGGTCTTTGAACCGTTGAAGGCATGATTCCTTCAACCTATTCACAAACTCTTTTCCAACATTTGTCATTTGGACTTCCCCTGAAACCACATCACATTCTATCTTGGTATCGTAGCTACCAATGCAAGATTGAAAACATGGCATGGCAGAAGAAGTTTGTGTCCTAGGAGCGGTTGGGACAGTGGAAGCCTCTGCTCCCTATTCTACACTCCTATAGTTTATTATTATTGATTTCCTACTAGATCTTTTACTCGATCTAGGACTGCTTGGGAAATCAATTGATTCCCTTTGACACGGTTGATTTGGTTGCAATGTTTGAGGGGCCTCACTAGATCAGGTTTCTATATATCTGGAAAGCATTGTCCAGCGCACAACATCCAATTTGTTCAACTCCTCTGCCCCCAATATGGAAGCCAATGCCTCTTTATATTTGTTAGTCACATGTCCCTATATATATAAAAAATAAATTTATTCTTTTAAATTTAAAAAATTAAAAACTAAAAACTAAAAATGAAAGAAACAGTGGAAACATTTACAAATCTATAAATTGACAATGAGTTACCTCATTGTGTCCAGAGTTTGCTCCCTTTGTTCTCTTCCCTCTATTACTTGACATTTTGAGGTGACCTAGGGAAAATTATTTTCGTCCAGTATGTGGAGGCAAACAAAGTACACACTGTTAGGTATGAAATTTTTCATCCAATTTGTGGTATGAAATTTTTACCTTGAATGACTCTCTTTCTAGATTTAAATGCCTATGAATCAATTGCTTGTACACCTATATAGAATATAAATATATTTGAAAGGATATAAATATATGCAAAATGAAACAAATGTATTGTAAAAAAAATCAACGCTTGTGCACCTATATAGAATGGTAATCTTTGGGGGATAAAAAGGGCATGGAGTGTGGTTTTATTGAGAGTTAACACAGATAGGTCCCATGCTTGATTCACATTCGCTGATTAGAAAGAAAATGTGTGTGCGCACAATCAATTTGAAACCACAAGCTCATTGATCTATAAAAGAATAAGTGAAAATTAGTAATAGCTAATTTAAGCCCAAAGGTCTCACAAATTTGAGGAAATGATCTATTATCCGGTCATCATCTCGAAAGCCCTCTCTCCTCGTATTGTCTCGACCAACCTCGATTCCCACAGGACTTGGCTACAGTGAGGAAGATACAGTTTAACAACTTGTCTTGAAAGCACTTGACTAATTTTTTAGAAAGGAAGTGAGAAAGTTGTCTTCAGAGAAAGGTATGGAAGGAAGGTCCAAGAAATTGAACCAGAAACCGAAAGCTTGGGATGTGAATGATAAGAGAATCGGGACATTGGGGTTTCAAAAACGCATTCACTGCTCTCAAATGTGGAGGAAATAATGCAATTTATACAATTTTACCCTCCTCCTTTGCAACCACATGAGACTTGAATGATTTGCATGTAAACAAAACAATATTCACAACCCTTTCTTCACAATCCTCTCCATTTAATCCAAACAAAAATATTTGTGGGAATGAAAAAAACAAATTGTAACCTTACCTATGGTGTTGCAAACTAAATCAAATTTTTGATCTACTTGCTTGTAGCCCTCCTTCGCATCATTTTTCCCTTTTTTCTCCTCTTATCCTTCGCGTGGTGTTTTTATCCTGTCATCTCTTCCTTGACGCATAAATTTTTTAATTTTTTTCTTGATTCACTAGTTAAAGATATAGTCAGCGTAGTTAACGCTGAATTTAGCACCGCCTTTCAACCCTAAATGTAATCTATTTAGGGTGCAAAAGGTGGCACAAAGTGCGCCTAATTTAGCACCTAGCAGTGCAAAAATGATGTATTTCGCTTGGAAGTTGATAAATAAATTGATCCTAAAGTGACTTCATATTCATATGTCCCAAGGGAGCAATCATGGTTCCCTATTTTATCTATTCCTTATCCCATGTCAATTTTGTGGGTGCAAAACTAATAGAGGTTAGATTTGTGAACTCAAAAATGACCCCCATACAACTAGATGAGTCATCTAAAGTGTGAAATATTTCAAATTGCATGTTACAGATTTGTATAAAATTAGGACAAACACTAATTCATTACTATCATCTTAGCTATAGGGCTTATTGGGGAATTATGAAAAATCATCTATGAGAACTAAATCATTATCATGTGACATTGACATTGCATCAACAACCTATGTGTATTGCATACTTCCTAGAGAGATTTGAGCTCTAGTTGTCAACATTTCACGTGTAAACTTTTTTGAAGAGAAAAATGTTGCAATGTCCTATTTTTTTTCATAGTGTGTCTTAATGAAAAGTGAGTGTATTATCAAGATAATTTTATGTGACTATTGTCATTGTTGTGTATTATAGGATCCAAAGGAGGCCATGGAGAGAGGACGTGGATGTCATAGATCTACCAAATCACAAAGAGGAAAGTGGGTGGAAATAGATATGACAACAAAATCTGCAAATACAATAGAGGTAAGATGAGAAAGAAACCTCAACCAAAGGAGGAAGGTGTTTATGAATTCACAAATGCTACAACATAGAGGAGATAAAATCATTTTTTTCCATAGGGCCTCTGAGGTCAAGGGAAAAGTTTGAAAATTAGGATGGCCAAAACATGATATCAATATGTCAAATATATGACTAAAGTGAGGTTTTGTGTTGGCTATCATATTCGTTGAAATGATATAATTGGTGTACTAAACATTATTTTCTATGTTTTGTATTATAGGGGCAAGACAAGGCCATGGAAATAGATCATGTCATATTAGATGAGGACACAACAGATGAAGCAGGACATTAGGTACTCAAATTTTGACTTAACTTAGGAAAAAATGATCTGATTGCATTTTGTGATACATCCATCTTTTTTCACAGTATTATTGAAATTTATAATTTTTTATCCATTCTTGACATAACTTAATGCATGTTGTTGATTATTTTAGATGGAGATTGGAGCAAATATAGAGCCTGAGCATTCAACTAGCAAAAGAAGAAGATATGTACGTGGACATGGACCTAAAATTGTTAAATCACATAGACGACAGTGGGTGGAAGAGGATATGACAATGGATCTTGTAGAAACAACAAATGATTGCACTAAACCAAAGGTTGGTCAGGACTATAGTACATGGGATGAATACTTTAAGAAAATTGTTGTTTGTGGATGTTTTCTATGTCGTGGAAAGAAATAATTCAAAGAAGTAATTGTACAAAGACATTACATATATGATGAGCTTCCAGTTGATAGTATGCCTCCTACAATCGATTCAAATCCAATAGGAATTGTGGTAAGGAATTTTCCAAATTGATATAAATAACATGTGTACTTCATTTAAACATTGTTTTATGTTATTTAAATAACTAATGTTTTTCTTAATGGATACTTGCAAGATAAAGTTCTTGGTTTAAAGTTTCCTGGATCACCGACTTCCAACCTAAAGGGTAATGATCATTTATTAGATGGAAAATCTAACAAAAATATGTTCCAATATACTAGCTCAGAAGATGAGGAATTGATGAAAACAAGTCACAGAACAAGAAACAGTTTAAAGATGCATAATTTTCTTAAAGATAGGGGGAAGGTGGACTACATACCCTATGAGAATGAATGTGATGGAGATGATGAATTTCCCCTGAGTTTGAGATCAATTTACAAAAAGACATTTGATTTTCAACTATATTGTGCTTGGCCTAGTGATCAACAACTATCTAGAGTGCACAAGGTGTTTCAATTTTGGGGATACAGCTACATGATACGACCCTCCAATATTTATGGAGTGAATCTAGGCCTTAGAATTGTCCAAAATGTACATGTGGGATCTAAGCATAGAAACAATTCAAAAAAACCACTAGGAGATTAATGCCATATTATGGTCCATCATATTACAGTGGTGAATGGAGAAGGCTAGTAGAATATAAGCCTAGCATGTCAGCATATGGTCTAAATTTGAATATGTATACACATCATCTCCAATTGGAAAGTGGAAAATAAATTAATAGAGGTCATCTTATGTATATAGATGGGCATGCATACACACACAAAAATATTGTAGGATTTATAAATAGTAGTAAGGGAAGGGACCCTAATGTAAGACCGAATTGTCAATTTGTTGAGGTTATAAATGATAAACATGGAGATATGGAAAGAGAGGTTGATAGATTGATAATGGTTGAGGCTATTATAGACCTTACCATTGGGGATCAGTTATTGATTGATTACCCCTTCTTAAAACACACTCTTGCACGAAAGAAAAAGGAAGAACAAGGTCTCCCTAAGGATGTTCTTAAGGGAAGAAAACCAAAGAATAATAAATGAGTGTGGATTGATGTTTAATAAACTATGTTTTAAAATTGTGTTTTATTTAAATTATTGTATAAAAAGGTAGTCAATAAAATAATGTTCGATTATTCAATTGATGTTTATATATGTTCATACAATTTATTATTTTATTTTTTAATCCATATTTGATTATATTTCTTTGAAATTGATACATTTATGATTTATCCAGTTGTTGGAAAACATTAAATAATGCTTGTGTTTGTTGATAGGTAAAAGATGTTGATGAAACGCATACTAATACCCATGATCCAACTAGGTTATTAAGGTTTGGGTGGTATGATCCAAACCATCCTTTAAACAATACCAAGCCAAAAAGACCAAGATTAAAGAGATTACTACCAACTAAGGAATTTGAAGAGCTGATGAGGTCCACATACACTGATGACATGCCACCTAGCCTTCATAATTATGATCATGATAGTGAAAATGGAGTGCATGAAGAAGGATTGAATTAAATGCTTACAGGTTTCTTTGGATGGAAACAATGATGACAATAATGATCATATGGTTGGCAATAACGATGATAGCAGGGGTAATTACCACCAATGTAATGTTGATGATAACAACCTAAAACACTCCATCAAGCAAGAAGCAAAGACACTCGTGTTCAAATCGGGTGCAAGTAGAACCTCAAAACTAGCATGCACATTAATATTATTAGAAATCAAGTCACTATTTGGTTGGTTAGACAAAGGATACACTACCCTACTGAAGTGAGTTGAAATCTATTTCTTACTTTGCATTGTCAATTGGTGTACACAATTCGTAAACATTCATCGACTTCGTTTATATTTCTTTAAGGGGATTTTAAAACCATATATTGGCATAACAGTCCTAGTATAGATTGGAATAACATGTTCATAATAAGTCAAACATTTAGTTGATTTAATCTTTGGCAATCTTACAGGGCACTAAAGCCTAAAATATTCCTTGAAGAGAATGTGTTGCCATCAACTTGCAGAGAAGTGCGTCCATTTTTGGTTGAGTTGGGGATTGAATATAAGAAAATTCAGTCATGTAAAAATGATTGCATTTTATATAGAGATGAATATCAAAACAAGGTAGAATTCCTTGTATGCAAAGAGAAGAGATATTGTATAGATGTACAAGGTTCTACAGTTCCAAAGAAGGTTTTATGTCACATGCCAATTATAACTAGACGTCAACGAATGTTTCATTGCAAGTCACTTGCACAATTGATGGATTGGAATGCAAAGAACAGGAGTAAAGATGGATTCATGTGAATTTTGGCTAACTCCAAAGCAATGAAACACATAGAGGAAAAATGGCCAAGAAAATTCAAAGATGAACCTCGTAGTATCAGGTTTGGTCTTGCAATTGATGGAGTGTGCCCATTCTCTTTCCTAAGCTCAAATTATAGTTTTTGGCCAGTTGGATTGATAGTATACAATATTCCCCCATGGATGAGTGTTAGAAAGGAGCACCTTATGCTGACTCTGATTGTTCCAAGAAAACATCAAGTTAAAAACATGGATGTTTACCTTGCACCTTTTATTGATGAGATACAAATGTTATGGAAAGGCACAGGAATGTATGACATACCACGTCCTCCATCAAATAGATCCTTCATGTTGTATGGTGTGCTATGTTGGACTATTCATGATTTCCTAGGACTTGGTGTTTGTTCTAGTAAGATAAAATATTTACATATTTACGCTCAATTTATTTTCATCCCAACTTTCATACTTAGTTTTATACTACTTTTTTTATGTTATTAATATTACTTATTGAATTGGAGGGCTTCAAACAAAGGGGATATTTGCATTTCCAAGATGTGTAGAACAATTTCAAGGGTCGTATTCTAAAGATCTACATAAATTTATTTATGCATACAACAGGGTTTTTCTACCATTAGATCATAAGTTTAGAAATTGCTTGAAGAATCAATTTGATGGAAAATTTGAAAATAGAGGCCCTCCCATGATTATGGGTCCAGGTGATTGGCTTAAGAAGTATGAAGATGTTGAATTGAAAGCTTGGGAGGATCTTTTTGATTGGGGTGATTCAATTGAAGAACCAAAACAAGTTGTAGTTAATATGCCAGAAGGAATGAAAAGGAAACCCATATTTTATGAGCTCCCTTACTGGAAGGATCTATTAATATCTCACCTATTAGATCGTATGCACGTCTTCAAAAATATCCCAGATTCTATATTTCGACATATATCATGCAAAGGGGACACCTTGTCTTTGAGGAGGGATGTTGCTCTTTCGCGTACCAAATTTGATAGAAAAAATTTGTGGCCAAATAGGGAAAATGAAACATATGCAGAAGCTCCATGGATTTTGAAAAAAAAAGAGCTAGACCAACTAAAAAATGCCATCCATTCAATAAGGACACCTACTAGCTATGGGTCATCATTGGCTAAACCTTTTACAATTGATGAACATATCACAGGATTTAAAACACATGATTTTCATAATTTTATGAAGGTATCATATATCATCATTTAACATTTACCGATAACATTGATTAAGTACTAAATATATTTTGATATTTTGTTGTGTAAGAAAAAATTACTAATGACCTTTTCATAAATGTGTTTGATAGCATATCATGCCATTGGAATTAGGGGGGATTCTTGTCTTACAATTGACTTAAGGAATGCCATAAATCGATTTTCAACATTAACAAGGTATGTGGTTATATGAAATGTTCATGTGTGAGAGACATAGAGATATTATATTGCATTTTATTTTTTGACTAAAGGTTCATACTAATTTACTATTCTTTGTGATATAAGTGGGATTCATTGCACACGAGTCTCTCCTTTCTTGAGAGATCACCAGGGAACGAACTGCCCTTATACACCTCAAGATAAAAAAAAGGATAAAGTCCCAAAGATATAGTTATGTTCCCAAAGGAAGGGTCAAAGATCCTGAGAGAGCCGAATCAAAAGTATTATGTCCCAGTAGAGAGAGCTCTCGGCCAGAAGACATCAACGCAGAACTAGGATGCCAATGCAACACATTGTTGTCTAAAATTCACGCTAGTGTCCCAAGTGATAGAGGACTCAAGAACTCAATGGACATAAAGTAATTCTACTCTCAAACTCAGGAGTGATATAATAGAATTGTTAACCTAACCAGAAAGCCAAATGTTGAAGGAAATACCACAATACTTGGAGAGAGCTTACCCCTTTCTCGAAAGCTCGAATCTTCACTCCAAGTTCCTTTTTCATAATAGGCCAAAGCCCTCTCTAAAGCACATGGATGCACCACTGAGTGCTTGCTCAAGAGCTACTGCTACTAGAGGGACCTCAGTCCGGCATGGCTTCGCCTATGAATGCACTGCTATCAAAGGAGAAGTCTCAAAGTTGTGGCTAAAGAAAAATAATAACTTGAGTGATGTCTTCCAATCTTCCAACCTCCAAATGAGAGGAAAAAAGAGGTTCTTATGTTTGCAAGGGCAGAAAAGAGCTATTACTTTCAGAATGTAACCACTGGGATACGTGTCACAGGGGTTAGCCTTCCAGATTCCACATTTTAGATTCAAGAAACAGACAGGATGCTAGCGCGTCGTGTGGATACATATACGCACCATGCAGTCGTCTAAAGCCTATATTCTCAAAAAATGCTTTTGTTAGGCTTCTGCTGCTCAGCCACTTGTCCTCCTGAAGTCAGAATCGCGACATTCTGAATAAGGGGGGTTTTTTCCATTAATGTTTTGGAGTGTCATAAATGCTACGCAAGAATGTGAAAATATGGAATTTCCTCTAGGTGCAATTCTATAATATTACATTGTGCCCCCACTTTAGTGGGCTTGATTTTGAAAAAATTAGCCTCACTAAAGTAGAAAAGAAAAATTTCACCTAAACCTTCAAATTTTATGAATTTGCGTGCCAACAAGAAGAGACCATGATGACTATCATAGTCAAACTAACAGGGGCTAAAGATACCCCCAACATCTAAGCTCGATAGACAACGTCTAAGCGGTCTTGAATTTGTTGAATGTTTCATAGGAGTGCAAAACTCAATGTTTAGATTAGCTTCAAAAAATCAAAAGAAAGCTACCATGAAGAGAGGACTAATCAAGAAAAAATTCATCGATTTGAAAGAAAATATGATCAAGAGATGACCTTATGCCCCCTCCTGATTTTCCCCCCAGCTTAGTGGGGTGAATTCAGGAGAAATCAGGGAGCCACAAGTCCTAGGGAAAATGGGCCCTAGGGGGCCTATATATACCTAGGTGGGCCCCTAGAAGGGTCATTTTCACTATTCACCGAGAGAAAATTGTTAACTTTTGGGAGAGAAAAGTTAGCAAAATTCCTAGCATGAGAGAGTATGAGGAGCCGAGGTTTGAGCAACTGCGTCGGGACATTGCCGAGGGTCACGAGGTGGACTAGGTAAGTCACAAACTCTCATTTTTAGCAATATTTTATGCATTTTTCAATTTTTTCTGGCGGTGAGGTGCGTAGGAATCTTTTTCATGTTCTTGTTTCTTGATCCCACACTATCATCCATGACAAGTGTTGTCATCCCACTTATGCGCTAGCAGCTCTGAGGTAACTATGGTGGACGGGGATGCATGCACGGTGTGCAAACGTCTGCGCGTCGCACATGAGTCCTCATGATTTTTTGTTGTAATTTTATTGACGATAAGTGCTAGTGTTCTTATTCAAAAAAAATCTTCCTTTTGGTAGGAGTACCCAGAGATTCAAAAGCATCCTAGAGGGCGAGCATTTCAGCTGGTTCGTGAGAAAAGGGATCGCTTATCAGCAAACTAGGTTGCACTCTTGGAGCGTGTCAGTCTCTGGAATGTTTCCACTATGCTAGAGATAAGGTACTATGAGTGCATGTTTACGACCCTTATGGAGCGATGGGATGCCACTACTTCATCTTTCTAGCTACCATTTGGGGAGATGACTATTACTCTCGAGGACGTCTATCAGATCCTTAGACTACCCATCCGTGGATGGTGGGTAGCCTTGGACGACACATGATCTACAAGGGAGCAGGAAAAGGGTGTCTGCTACTGCACAAGGAGGACAGACGGTGGTGATGGTACGGGCCACATCTACACACATTGGTATGACCATGCGAGGATGACAACACCACTGATTTGTCGAGTTATGGTCATGACTGTTGCATTTCAGATCATGATTGATGGGCAAAGCTCACACTTGCATGGGGGCCTTGTGCATACTATCAAAGAGATGATAGAGAATAGGACCATTTTTTCTTGGGGGTGCAGCATGTTGGCGCACCTGTACCAGGAGTTGGGTTGGTATGTCCACTATGAGTATCGTAGCCTGACAACGTGCACACTTTTGCAGGTGTGGATGTTTTCCCACATCATGTGCACTCGGTCGGTCGATTTTCCATAGCTTCAACCATATAGGGTCCCCATGGCCCACTAGTACGATATGACGGGCCAGTGGAGGTTCAGAGACCTGCAGTTTTGGTGGCTACAATTTGATACCCTCATAGCAGATAGGGTTCGATGGAGGCCCTATCAATTTTTTAGGTGGGTGGATGATGGCAGGTATTTGAGGAACCTACAAAGAGACCATTTTTTGATAGGGTATAGGGACTATATTATTGTGCCCTACTACTAGAGTTGGGTCATGTGATAGCATGGCCGATCGCAGACCATACCACTGGATGTGCCCACCTATACCAGGGCTCATAGGAGTTTGTCAAGGGTCGAGGACCACCCTCATCTGAGTATTACATATATATTACCATTTGATGATGATGAGCCTGATCATGATCTGCTACCTTTAGCAATGGGGGATAATGTAGGCACAATCGCATATTTTACGCGGTGGTGGGAGAGGCACTGATCAGCTCCTATTTTCGGAGAGGGCGCTCTAGGAGGGGACCCTAGTCCATAGGGGGACTTACCAGCTCTGCCACCACAGGACAGGAGGAGAGGCTGGTAGCAGACCGGGGAGGAGGAGGAAGAGGTGCCACCAGTGAGGCTGAGGCGATAGAGGAGATCAAATCCCCACTACTGAATTTGACACCATTTTCCAATGGACATTCGTCGGTCGTTCGACAAATCTTTTTCAGAAAAGCGATGAAATGACGAAAAAAATTTCATTGCTATTTTTTCATCACAAGTACAATGATGAATTAAATGTCAAAAAAATGGTACAAATTCGTTGGTCATCAGCATCATCAAATGAGTCGGATGTTCATCGAAATATCGACGGCAACTTCGTGTATCCACTGATGAATTACAACCAAAATGCAATTGCAATGGCTCTTCCAAAGCGTCGAAAGAACACCAGAAGTTCATCGCAATTTCAAAGAAATGGGAAAGTATTTACGATGAAGCCTTCATCATAGCTAAGTAACTTTGTTGAACATTTTATGTGATTCATCTGTGGCGTTCGTCAAAATTGCGACGAAATGGGCAAGGAGTTACGACGAAGCCTTCATCGCAACTAAGCAACTTCGTCGGACCTTTTCTGTAATTCGTCGGTGGACTTCATCGAAATTGGGATGAAATGGACAAGGAGTTACAACGAAGCCTTTTTTGTAGCTATAGCAAAATTGTCAAACCTTTTCGGTGATTCGTTAGTTGAGTTCGTCAAAATTTTTATGAAACAATGCAATTTTTTTTAAAAAAAATATTCGTTGAAATGTACCATCGATGAGAGATCAATCAAGTCGCGTCCCTTCGTATTCAAATCTTGGGAAATTATTTTATTTGGTCATTTTCCATGTTTATTAGACACCCGCTGAGACATCATGTAGTTTCATCGACACCTTGAGTCTCTTCGATAGTCAATATTACATATCGCTTTGGTGTCACACAGTCTCATTGATGTTCTGAGTCTCACCTATAGCCAATAGATGATATGTCGCTATGGTGTCATGTAGTCATACCGACGTTCTGAGTCTCCCTGAGAATTATTCCTTCGGTCTTAAGTGTATCGCTACGATTCTCACCAATGATAACTTATCACTATGACAAAATGAATGTAAGTAGAGAAACTTTTGCATACCTGCAGATGGTACAAATTTTCATGGTTAAGTCGAAGCCTCCCATCAACAACAAGATCCAAATATCTGTGTATCTATCTCAATCGACCCTCTAAACCCTTCAGAGCTGTCAATTTTTCCACTAACCTGTTATGCACAAAAGTCAAATTTTAGAGTTATGTCACCACTAAAAATAGAAGAAACGGAGCTTTGAAACCAAATCTACACACAACACAATGTGGTATTCATACAAATCCATACAAACAAACTAAACTCAAAACATTGGAATGGAAACAACTTCAAATTATGATGCAGAGCATGGATTCAGGGTATAAAGAATCATTTTTCTGCCACCATAGTGAAAATTTAGCACTTTCTTTCATCTTTGCATAGTGGTTTGATGCTTCAAATGATGCATTTCTTATATTGAAAAGTGCATTACCTTATTGAGCTTCTCTTTGTTTTGAGAATAGTTTAATATTCTCTACTTAATAGGGCCAACCACGTGATGGTGGAAGCTCATTTGGCCCCTCCCCCCTCACATCACTCTCAATTCCCCATACCCAATCATATAACATTAATCATTCATTCATCCATTAATAACATATAACATTCATTCATTCACATATAACATTCATTAATTAACATATTCACATTCATTCATTAACATATAATATTCATTCTTTCAGGTTTTACATATTATCAAAAATATGGTTGTCATGATATGATTACAATCACTTTTTTTTTGTTTCTTTTTAAGCTACAAAATCTAAAGTGGAGTATCATTTTCTAAATCAATATTTGTCCCCCCTTTAGTTGTTATGCCCTCTGCTCGTGATCTTAATGTACGCCTAGTTGTCTACTCATGACATGGACGCTGCTGCAAGGGGGGTCTACTACAATAAGAAAGAAATGAACTGATATGTTTTAGTATTATTCTGACAAGTATTTCATTAATTAAAAGAACATT
>VDFB02353493.1:377643858-377654039 GCA_007258455.2 Sequoia sempervirens
GATTTTGAACAAGAGATTGAAGAAGCCATTGCAACAATTTGCATTGGTGATATGTCGGAGCCATTGCACTCGCAAGCACAACGAGTTGGGATGTCTAACATTCTGACCAGAATCAAAAGGGTGCCGTAGGGAGAAATTCCCTTTGGGAAATATACCAACCCCTTGGCTCTCAAGACCCAGAGAGAGTTGACAACCATGGCAGCCAAAGTATCTAAGGAGCTGGATCCAAGAACATTTGAGAAGCGGATGGACCAAGATTGAGAAAGTACTTAATGGCAAGTTGGTGTAGATTTCATAATGCAAATTCACATTCAGAATTTACATGCCCATTATGTGACAACATCATGTGACAACATCATCGCTCAAGCCAAGGGTTGTTTGGATAAGTTGGAGTAGCCAACTCCCAATGAAGAGAAGTTATCCCATGAGGCAAAAAGAGTTGTCAAACATCTAGAGGACAACAAAGTAAGGATGAACCAAGAAATTTGATATAAGCTGATGTTGGAGCAGCAAACATTGAAATTGAAAGCCAGGAGGAAGAGGCATATTTCACTAGGACAGCAAGGTGCCTTGGTGGAAATCTGATTGAAATTGATTTAGAAGGTCTTCCCTCCACCAATCAAAGGTAGTCCTCCACTCTAGAAGAAGAGAAATTGGTAGGTGATGATGAACCAATGAAGTTTGCAGCCGTGCATGCTGGGACGGCCAATGAAGATGCTGAAGAACAGGAAGAAGAAAAGGTTGACAACATTGGAGCAGCAAAAAATGATGACGAAGGTATAAGTGAAATCAGATTAGAAGATCTCTCCTTCATCAATGACAACAATCAAGAATCTGAAAATGAAAGTTTGGAGGAGTGGGAAAAACCACTCGCCACGGCTGTTCACCATCCAACTTCTCTCCCAAGTGATGATGAGGACCCGATCATGGAGAGATATGACCAACTCATCTCTAGGTTGGAAAAGGATTGGTCGGAGCTGAAATACCAAGTGGATTTGGAGGTGCTACTATTTCCAAATTGGTGCAAGCTTCACGATTCATCACACTTGGAGCTCACATGCAAACTATGCCAAGAAGCCATCAAGTAAGTCAGAGAACAAGCAAGGCAGCCAAGTACCCAACCTCCTCTACTTGCTGCCCATATCGAAGAAGAAGACCAAAAGCTTGAATCAAGTGATGGCTCAGTTAAAGGTAGGCCTTGAGGATGTTGGGGCAGCAATAGAAGAAGAAAAAAAATATAGTCTCGGACTTCTGAGCAATGAAGTAGATCAAGCGGGAATGCTATCCACCAGTTACCAAGAAGTTCTTCCTCTTGAAGAGTAGTTGTGTACCATGGATGATGAGATTTTTGGCGAGTCTTTGGAGGGAGACTGCATAGTGAATTTTGGTCCCCTTAATGAGGTGCCATCAATTGATGACTTCTTTCCATTGGGAACTATACTATGGAGGTATGCTCATGCAGAGGAAGAGCACATCCCAGAAGACGGTAGCGATGAAGGCATACCACTTGCCCCTCCCATTGATGAAATACTAGAACCTCCAGAGTGGGAGAGGAGCTCCTTCTCCATTTACAGTGATAGTGAGCAAGAGGAAATGAGTGAACGTCATGATGAGATGCGTGAACAACAAAGAGAAGAAGACAAAGGCAGAGGTGCTGAGATAGCTACTAACAAAGATGAAGCACCCGACCGACTACAAGATGCAACTTGGAGTCCTTCCACCATGATCATTATTGATCCTCCATATTTAGATGGATACAATAGGATAGATTCATGCATGTCATTGTCCCACGACATTGAACACCACATAAATAAGGAGGTTGATACTTGGGGAAGGAGATGAGACAACATACTGTCGTTTGAGGACAGCAACCAAGTGGATCCCAAGTTTGTAGGTGATCAATGTGGAGAAGTATTTCTTTTTGAAGAAATGGCAACCAGGGCTATAGGTCCCATTGGTAGATTGAAAGAGTTGTTTGTTGCCTCGTCCTCCCAGCCTTATGCAAGCTTAATGTCTTAAGTTTTTCACCCTCCACCATGCCCGCTTGAGGCTACTGATGCAACGATCAAGGATGTTGTGCTTGCTCTCGACTGTCCAATGCTGCCACCTCCATGTGATGACATCCAAGTTCTATCCTTCCTTGCCCCTATTATTTCTCATAACTGCACTTATTATTTTGATTATGGGAATGAGGGAAAACAAACATGTTTATGGATTAACCATGGGTTCAATGAGCCTCCTCAATTGCTGATTTTTCATGATGACGTGATTGAACTTGAGTGTTGCAATGTTGAACTTCCTTTTTCTAAATATAAAGATCAGTTTGCATGGTTAAGAATGATAACGATCGCCCGTTTTCTTGTGCATGCACTACAAAATCCAATGAACGTTAATGTCAGCTTGCCCTGCCTGAACATAGTGCTTTGTAAATATCTTTGTACATAGCCCGTTTTGAGTAGTATAGGTTTCCTGTAAATACTCTGCTTTCCCACTTTCCTTAGGTTAGTTGGTGTGTGTAGGTTTGCTTTTTGTTTGCTTTTGCTTTGCTGCTGCTTTGCTTGGGGTCCCTCTACTTTTAGCTGGGCACATCTGTGCACACAACAACCATGCTTATCACCTAGGGTTGTTCTACGTATTTCTTTGTCAAACTCTAATCAAGTCTTCAGAGTGGATGGTGAAGGTCTTCTGTTAGTGTCAAGTGATCTGGGTGTTTGATTCAAAGAGGATAAGTTGTTGGTTTAGTCTGACTCTAACGTATTCTAAAATCTTATAGCTCTTACACATCTTAAGAATTCAACGGTCACTGTAGGGCCTTTTGTGAAGTCTAGTTAAGTGAAAAATCTAAAATTCTACTCCAGCGCCATTGTGATTCTCAGCCCTGAGCGTGAGCTTCAATGCTTGCGGGTTGAAATAAAAGAGCTAAAAATAGAAAAGAAAGAAAGAAAGAAAACATTAAAAATTAAAAGAAAGAGAAAATTCAACTTTTTCGGGGGTATCCGAGCAACTTTACTGGGGCTATGGATGCCCGGTTGATAGTAGAGCAATGTTCGAGAGAATCACATCGACAACCTCGTCGAGGCTATGGACTCCTGACTGGCAACAAGGCAATGTCCCAGATGCTTTTGGAGTTAGAATAAACTACATAGCTTAACATGATGGAGCTTGGGTTCCTGTACCAATTGAAGGATGAGAATTAATGCAATTGCACACACTTGGATTTTCAGCATACTGAAGGTTGGGTTGGCTAGTGGTTTTGATCCTTTGGTTGGGTGTTTGATTTGTTTGCTCTAGTGTGAAGGTTGGAACCAGAGATTCTAGGTTTGTGATTCTAGTTTGTCATCAAAATGCTCTAGAGAATTTCCTGAGTGAGTCGCCATTTGTTGTGCATATTTTGCACACGCCCCACCGTAGGCAAGGACCCCCTTTTTTTTGCTCTCAACAAGCTGCTTTGCTCTTGTTTTGTTTTGTGTGCCCCATTTTCCAAGCCCAAATTGGTCACATGTCTTCAAATGATCAAATTCCCCTTACCAAATTCACCTACTTAGGGTATTCAAATCCGCAGAGAAATGAAGTCCCCTGTCCCTTTTCTGCCCATTGTCTTATTTCTGTTAACCTGGTCCCTAATCGGTTGATTCACTTTTTTCTACATTTTTTTACTTTGGGACCAACTTTTTGGTGGATTTGGGATGTGTTTGGGGTGCCTAAGTGAACTGCCAAAGTTTCATCATTGTTCTGTAAAGTTTCGGTGGTTTTAGAACTTTCCCTTCAGAATTCCCTTCCTCTTTGGCTATTTAGAAACATCTGTGGACCCATGCCAGTCTGGTTTCCACATTTTTGACTTTGGGACCAACTTTTTGGTGGATTTGGGATGTGTTTGGGGTCTCTAAGTGAACTGCCAAAGTTTCATCAATGTTCTATAAAGTTTCGGTGGTTTCAGAACTTTCCCTCCAGAATTCCCTTCCTCTTTGGCTGTTTGGAAACATCCATGGACCCCTGCCGGTCCAGTTTCCACTTTTTTGACTTTGGGGCTAACTTTTTGGTGGATTTGGGATGTGTTTGTGATGCTTAAGTGAACTGCCAAGGTTTTTTCAACGTTCCATTAAGTTTCAGTGGTTTCGGAGCTTCGTCCCCCTTTGGCTATTTGAGAACATTCGTGGAGCCCCGACGACCCGACCTCCAGAGCTAGGCCCCTCCGTGCCCGTTTTCGGGACTCCGTCCCTTCCTGGCCATTTTGAACATCCATGGAGCCTCGATGACCCAGCCTCTGGAGCCCGACCCCTCCATGGCCGTTTCTGGGACTTCGTCCCTTTGTGGCCGTTTTGAACATCCGTGGAGCCCTAACGACCTGACCTCCAGAGCCCGGCCCCTCGGTTGCCATTTCTGGGACTCCATCCCTCCATGGTCATTTTGAACATCCATGGAGCCTCGGTGACCCGACCTCCGGAGCCCAGCCCCTTTGTGGCCATTTCCGGGACTCCATCCCTCCATGGTCGTTTTGAGCTTCCAGTTTTTGTCAAATGACTCCAATCTTAAGGAATATTTTTTGGGCACTCTTCCTTCCCCTTTTCTCATGCGTTATAATTGAAAAATCTTGGTTTTGCTATGTTTTGTGGGGTCTGGGAACTTTCCTTCCGGTTTGTTGTCCCTCGAACATTGCCCGTCCCCTTGGACCCGCATTAATGTTTATGGTCCAAATGAGCTCCAAATATGAATATTATGATCTTTTGATGATGCATGGATGGATCTAACAAGGATTTTGCAAAATTTGACTAATGTTTTCCTTGATTTGTGTATGGAAGCACTTACGACACTTCATGTATGCAGGATTCAAGAAGCCTACCATGAGTCCATCGAGGAGACCCATTGAGAAAGCTGAACAAGGGAAAGTGCATCGCTCCTATCACCATTCATTTCATGTTCACCTCTCCCCCTAGCACACACCAACAGAGTCGGTGTTAGAAGAAGGCATGTGCCAAGAAAGTCAATGACAAAAATGCAAGGGGTGGCCTTGAAGAAAGCATAAAGGAGCTATCCGCTCAAATCAGGGGCAACCAATCCATTGATGCTAATTGTCAACAGGATCGTTTGATCCAAGGAAGAACACTGCAAACACATCGAGTAAGAAGACAACTTTCAAGTAGTTTCTACGATAGTGAAAAGGGAAATCAACTAAATGATGAAATTGCTACAGCACCTGGGCACTAGATGACAAAACAGAGAAAAGACAAGGATGTATTTTTTAATTGCTGAATATTGTGGGATAGGTGAAACCCTAATGTAAATCAAATCTGGGCCATTCGTTGGAAATTGATCCTAGCCATTCATTTGGGCTTTGGAAAACTATAAATAGGGGCTTGCCCCTCATTTGTAAGGGTTGGAGAGGTGTTGTAAAAAACATTTTCAGCAATAGAAGACAACATTGCATGATTTTATGGATGTTCTCTTTGATTTTTCTCATCTTGCATGCATGGTTCTACCTTCTATGTTAGTTTTAGTATTAGTTTCTTGAATGACTGTCATGATGGTGTTGTTGTTATAGTATTTGATGAGCTTCCAGCCCATACTTTTAGCACTTGTTGATGACAAGCTGCTATGCAAAGTTAGCCTGGGCTTCTTTATGTCATTGTTGCAACCTAGTTCAATTACATGTTCATGATGTTTATGTATAATTTGAAAATCAGCAGACCTTAGAAGATTGCACTGGTTTTGTGTAGCTGTAGGTTTCTCTTGGTCAAGCAAAACTCAGTTGAGGAAGTCTATCTACTGTAGCAACCACCATTGTTACTATTCATTCGTAGCTTAGGATTAAAATAGCTTTCTTAACCCTTCTCCTTTTGTTGTTTCTTTTAATTCTTGGTTAGAGTAGGACCGAAAGCATCACCATGAAGCTAAATCAGATGAACTTGATGAGTTTTAGCTTGCTATTTTGAGTGGACAATCACTGTTCATTCACTTTCAACACTTTGAAACTGTATTTGCAAACCCAACTTCCCATGCTTTCTAACTCATTTGTAAGTCTGCCTTGTGATTCCAACAAATCACATCAAACAACTAAGATATTCCAAGCACTGTCAAGACCTGACATTAGAGACCTTGGGATAGTGTTCTGCAATTTGATTGTGGAAGATTGTCTTTCAAGAGAAGTAATGCACCTACGCACTGCCTGTGTTGAGAAGTGCATAAAAAACACATCAACAAGTGTAAATGCAAAGAACATATGGTTTTGTAGTGTTATAGATACAACATATCCATAAAATAATGTAATTAAAATTCTAAAGTCTTCAACACATATAATATGAAATCGATCAAACTATTAAACTAGATGAGAAATAAATGAAAACAGTAAATGCATATGTATGTGTATTTGTAAATGTAAGTGTAAAATAAATAAGAATAATTAAAATTATAAAAGAATACAAGGAAAGGTCTCCTCCCTTCTTGGTAGTGATAACCTCCTCCATACACAACCCTTAAAAACTTTGAATAGAGGAATATAATCTTTGAAGAACTCAAAGTTGATTCTCTCCTACCTGATGCAATTATTCATTTTATCCTTACAAACATTTGTAGTGATTACTAGAGGCTCATAGACCAATTCTTCATAATAGAAGAATTTGATCATACTTTTCCAATGATGGCATTATGAGAAAACCTTAGGTTAAATGAATAATTCCTAGCTAAGTTCTTTAAATCATGTTCAACCGTATAAGAGAAGACCGCTGCTATGTGTACCTGGATATCATGGAGAAAGGCTAGTCTTTGGGCTCTTTCATCAATCATCCTACCTTAAAACATACAAAAATCTCCTAGCAATTAGACATAGGAAGATTTAATATGACTTAAAAAAAATGTATTGCCAAAGTGTAAACTTATGATGACTTAACCAGGCCTAGTACACACTCCCTCCCCATTAACCACTTAGACATATGGAAATTAAATGTAAATTTGCTTCTATTTTTAGTCATGTAGGTGTCCAATAAACCACTTGGTGGTGTTTCCCTTCAAGTTTATTTACTTGAATGAAGAGAAAAATTTCTTTGATTACAATTAGAGAAAACATTTGAGGCCTTGGTTGTGTAACTGGTGGATCATAGTCACATTTAACACTTGTTACAAAGTTTGGGAGTTAAAAAGTTAAGTAGATTTGATTTGTGATGGACCCATTTGGATGGTAGTAACAATAGCTTGCAATCTATCAAGACTTGATTACCTTATAACCTGTGAAATTCTAGCAGTGAAATGATAGATTAATCATAATGTCACCTTGGGATCACATCACCATGAGAGAACTTCATCCAACATCCTTATGAGTGTAGGTACCACCAAATAGGTATTTGTCAGATCTGTCTTCCTCGAGCAAGGGAAATTCAGGAAGAGAAGAGGAAAGCGGGACATGTAGTATGTCTAAAAGAGGGAGATCAACTAGAGGTCAAAAGATTAGAAGAAAATTTTGTAAATGCATGGAATTTTTTCTTGTTGAAGGGGGTAATGTTCTTATGATGATGAGAGCATAGGTGACGTCGAGGTGCCCTTGAGGTACAAACATCTACGAAAACAATGGGTACCCAAGGAAATTCCTCTAATAAACATTGATTTTTGTGTCAACGAGAGGATATATCGCATAGCACCATCGTCATTACATGGTTTGGGCCTATTTTGCATGGATGGCATAAAGGTTTGTTACAACAAAGTTACTGAATTGATGGAGTATGTCAGACCCTATTACAGTTACAAAGATTGGATGCAACTGGTTCGATATACACAAAGTATGCGTAGGTATGCACTGTCAACAAATTATATATAACTAAAAGATAAGGATAAAAATAAAGGAGTGGCTATGTACATTGATGAAAGGCCAAAAGCATCAGGGAATATTGCAGGGTTTATAAACAGTACAGGACCTGGGTCAACAAATAAGAAACCCAATTGCATATTTGAGGTGCGCGAGGGAAACCGTGTATTCATATGTGTGATAAAATCAATAACTGTATGGGAAGAGTTGCTAATCGATTACAATTTGAATCACTTAGTTACAAACACAGTTACTATGGGGGTGGTATGTACTATGGTACCATTTTACCCAACCTCCAATTAATGACTCCAATATACCATTTTATTCTTATGTTTATTTTCGTAAGTCTATTGGTTTCTTTTTGGTAATGTTTTTTTATATTTAATTTTTGTCATAGCAGGACATTGATTGTACGAAGAAGGCTCTAGCCCAAAGCACAGATCATGATGTATCTTTAGGCGCTTCTACTTGACAGGTTTACCTCATTGTAATTGTACAAATTAGATACGAGCAAAATGTTTTATTATTATGTTTTTTCATAAGTTTATTGTATTAATTTCGATAATGTTTTCAATATTCTTGTTGCAGTCGACTGATCAGGGAAAGGAACCAGCAGTAGAGGAGAGCATCCATAGTGAGGTGTAGTCAATATTTTGTGATGATGACATCGCTTATTCACCAAACCCTCTCGATATGATAAAGAAGATCCAAAAAAAATGCAATGAAGAAATGGTTAAGTTGATATTCATAGTGCCTCAAATAGATGAGATAAGAGAGAGGGTTAAAATATTGGCTGAGAGATTACAAAACTTGCAAGTAAGTTGTCATGAGGTCTTTAATTATAACATAAGTTCATTTATGGTTTTATATTTTGTACTCTTTTATGTCATGAACTAAAATGTGTGTTGTTTTTATAGGGTTATTTTCCTCCTCATGATGCTCTTGGCCATTATTAGGGTACTACAAGTGCTACCCGAGGAGTAGGGGTTGGTACAAGTGTCCATTCTGATCTTCCTACGCATACATCACATCATCTGACCCCATCATCCGTGCCTATATTGTCGTCTGAAATGTCGGCAACACATACCATGCAGGCATCTGTTAATGCACCCTCTGGCAGTGAACACATGCCAGAACATGCGTCAGGACATGTACCTGGGGATGCAGAGGCCACTAGTACTGATGATGTTTTAGCAACACTTCTTGGATCTTCCCATATTACTAGTATGAGAACATTGCCGGTCACACTTGTGGTGATCGAGGATTTCGTTCCCATAAAGATAGAGAAGGTCCTAGGTACTTTAAAATGTTTTAATTATTATTATATATAATCCAATTGAAATTTACTTATTGATCGCTCTTTTTAGACTATTGATCCCATGATCATTTTACAAGAAATGATGGTTTTTATAAACATCTAAGTGATATTACATTGGAGCTCTTCGGGCCAACCATACATACACGGTGGAATGCCCAAAATCAATATTTAAAAGATGAGCTCATTAATCGCTTAGTTGTGTTGTTCGGTGATAAAACATTCAACTCAAATCCGTTCTTAAGAAAGTTGGTACCTATCTAGTATGTGAGGGACCAATATAGGTCACATTTAGAGAAGAACAAAAGTATGTGCATCTCCCCATGATTCTGGAGAGGGAGTGGAAGGACCTGGTTTCAGATGGAAAGGAGAAGGCTGAAAAGAAAAAAGGAAAGACACCACCCGGCCAAGGAAGGTATGTGATACTATCAATAATGTAATTATATAATGATTACTCTTTCTTTTTACATAATCTAACGTGATTTCAAACTTTATAGGTCACTGACACATCAAGGAAACAAAGGAAAGACTAGAAAAACACTATATCACAAACTTGGCTCTAGTGGTTATATGAAATTAGCCGCATGAATTGTAAGTATCAATAAATGAAATATAGTATTCAAATAATAAATTGAAAACAATTTTGGTTTTATCACACCATAGAAGAAAAATTCATGATCTTATGCAAAAATTTAGGGCTCCCAATTCAACAGAGTTCCCACAGAAGATGACCAAGATTTCCTTCTAGCAAGGCTATGGAGTCGCGGGCTGAAAAACTCAAGATCTTGATCAGGGGCAAACACAACTCTTCCAATTACATTCGGACACGCAGGTAAATAAAATCAATAAAATTTATTTAAAATTGAATACTTGTGCAATCTATTCAATATTAATTTCCACCATAAAGCAATTACATGCCTATTTTTTTTAAACATTCAAGCAATGATAATACTGCACATGACATTGGAATGCAGCCTGGTGAGGGTGGAGCACAATGTGCAGATGAAGGTCATGGTGCTCATCCTAGTACTTTAGAGTATGTAGAGTGTGATCAACATGTTGAGCATGATCAGC
>VDFB02353493.1:377654139-377699584 GCA_007258455.2 Sequoia sempervirens
ATGAGGTCTCTTCAAATCTCTCGGTATGGTTAAATCATACCATTTAGAAGAGGAAAAGAACATATGTACAGGAAGAAGATGAGAATCTCACAATCCTTGTGGAGGCATTTCAAGCCCTTACTAAAAGAAGGAAGAGATCAAGAAGGTTGTCTACCATCATAGAGGATGAGCAAGGGAACAAGATATCTCAAATCCTTTAATAGACAAACTTGAATCAGATATGCAGCTTGAAGACTACTAGCTAAGACAAGTCAACCTTGGTGCCCAAACCAGAGAAGGGGAACAACAATCTATGTAGATGGTTGTGTCCACCATCTTAAAAAGGATGCAAAAGGACGAAGGTACAAAAGAAGAATTAATGTCTTAGGTTTCTCGACTAACATGTGTGAACAATTTGATAGGGCTAATTGATGCTATTGCTCTTGAGCCAATTTTACAAGTTGCTTTGAAAGGAAAAGTCCTACACCTCAACCTTGAGGGGTGGGTAACTGCTACTAAGGGATGGAAAGATGATTTACAAGCCCTAGCTAGTAGAATCTTGAGAAAAGCAATAAAGTCATATCACTGCATTAGTGACAAAGCTAGTCTAGCCCACCAGATAGAGGTGGAGATAAACAAGGATTTGATGGTATGGGATGATTACATACCAATTTTGCAGAGAATAAAAGCCACTTAGATGATTTGTTGAAGATAACTGTCATAGAAGAAGATCAAGACAAGCCAAAGGAATGGCTAAAGGCAACAGAACTAAGGGTAAAGACCCTGAACAAATGCAAGCATAAGTTAGCAAGAATAGAAACCTAGCCGAACAGGCTATGATAAAGATAGATAATTTTGTGAAAAGTCTTGGTAGCACATTTTGGGAAACCTCATCCCTAGTTGCATCCCCCAACAAGATGGTCAGAGAACTAGAAGAGTCTCTAGGAGGTCAAATCACCCCTGAGACCATTGACCACTCTATTACTCAAAAAACATACTTGCGGGCTTTCCAAGACGAGTTAGTTGGCTTCACTAATCTACAAGCGAAGCTAGAAAATTTTGTGATTTTGCAAAGGGTTAAATTGCAATACCATCGGGGTCCTCCAATGGATACTATGGATGATGTTATCACCACTTTCTTTGAAAGTTTCCCTAGTGAATAAGTGGGACTTTTGAATTTGGCTTTCTTTTGAATAAATTATATAATAAAGTAGACACCCAAATAATTAACTTTTAATCTTGTGTATTTTTTTAGTTGAACTTTAGTTCCAAGTGAGTTGTTAGGTTTAGTTGGAGTTCATTTCTAGATCAAAGTTGGGCGCTTCAGTTAGACATTTAGTTACCGTTTTTCAGATACATGAATTTTGGGATACATGAGTCTATTTATTTGAGATTGTCGATCATTGTTAAGGATCAAGAACTTTTGTATTTGCAAGGAAATATGCAATCTCAGTGTGGATTTCTCCTATTGTATTTTGTGAAGCTTTATAAAATATCAAAGGATTATGCTTGTTGCATGCATATGAATTCTTGATCATTGGTGATGGTATGCTTATTTTGTTTATTTGAATTAAGTAAATTGGTAAAATCAATCATGTTTCTCTATTATTGAATATATTTTATCTCAAATCTACACATGTTTTATGGTGATCTGATTCAATAAAACTTCAAAATCTTAAAATTATGAATTTTCTTTGAAGATTGCATTGGTGTTAAGAGTGATTGAGTGAATACTAGTGACTTTAATATTTGTTATTGTGATTTTGCTTAACCATCCAGAATTGATAAATAAGATAGATTTTCCACTATCCATTTAATTTTAGTTTGTCTTTTAAATCTCTCTCCTAAACTGTAGAGTCTTTCTTTTGTTTGTTTTTTACAACATTTTGAACCTCACAAAAATACAGGAATAACATAGATCTTTATGAACATGCAATTGATCGCAAATTTCAAGAAATAAACCTTTATTTTTGTTGCATGTTTCAAATATATTTCCAAGGCATCTAAAAAATTACTTAGGCCCCTTGTTAAACAAGTTCATAAGAACCACTTAGCTATATCCATCAAGGTCAAGACTTGGCCTAAAAGGAACATTGGAGTAGGGAATCTTGCTTTTCAAAAGTAATAATTTATTATTACTTAGCAAGTTGCTTGTGCTAAAACCGCCATCAATAGAATTGGTGCTAGAAGGGGCGCCTCCTTAATTTAGGAAAACCAGAGAACATCTCCTTCTCGGATAGGTATAGAAGAGTCCTTAGATCAAGCCCAGATAAGGGAGATCTCTTGGAATTATCTCGACACCGAAAAGAAGGAAGTGACAAAGGGAATATTAGAGGTGAAACCTCAAATTCTATAGAAATACTCCAAATCCTTTATCTACAAACCTTATCAGTGAGCCCAACCTCACCCCAAGTTATAATAGTTGTTGCATCCTCGTCATTTAAGATGGCCTTTTTCATAGAAAATGAGAATTCTCCATTAAATATGGGAGGACCTCTACATGAGTTACCTAAAACCCCTGAGAAGTTCTGCCCTAAATTCATATATGGGGAAACCAAAACAATGGAAGATCACTTAAGAACATTCAAGGAAATTTGCTACAAAGCTTAGATTGGTCATCAAGACGTAGTTTGTAGGTTGTTTCCTTATTCTTTAGGAGAATTTTCTTATAACTAGTACTTAAACCTTCCTAGAGGAACTACTACCACATGGCAAGGTTTAGAAACTAAATTTATTAGCCACTTCAAAGCGTATACAAATCCTATAATTTTGTATCACCAATTTTTGTCATGTAGGAAAGATCCCAATGAGCCTATCAACATTTACAACACTAGGTTCCACAAGACTTACAAAAGATTGGTAGATCCATACCTTATGCCTGAGGTAGCTACCATCTAGACATACTTCAAGGCACTAGATCCTTTGACCAACTTATTTATGAGAAGGTTAGCTGAAGCAAGTCGGGACACCCTAGAAAAGGCATATAATGAACCAATTGTTTTCTCCCAGCAAATTGATCCACAATCAGGTAATTATTCTGGATCGCTATCGTCTCTAGGACTACTAAATAATGCATTGACTAATGTATGTCATTGCTAAACCCCATCCTAAGCTCAAGTTCACCTCAAAACTTGATGCCATATCAACCCATGATTCATCACTCTCATACCATCCCTATGATTACTTGTCCTAGGAATGGACACGAGATCAATGCTACAAATGAGACATGGCAGGGTGGGCACGCATTCTTTGAGAAACAAAACTAGAAGCACCATTCAAACCAAGGTCCCAATGTTTAGTTAGCATATGAACTAGAAGCAATGAAGAAGAGGCTATCCCAAGTCACTAATGAGTTTACACAGTTAAGAATAAATCCCTCTCAAGGGAACAACCACAACTAGCACCCAAATCCAAGTTACAACCCTTAGGGTAATAATCAAGGTGGCCAAGGTTTTTAGGGAAGGAATTTTAACTCATAAAGGACAAATAGGCATTGGAATACTAGACCCAACAATGGAGGGGTCCCCAACCCTTTAGATAACACAAATTCCATAAATTGCTATGATGTAAACTTAATAACCAACGGTTGTAGGTTTCATGAAACTCTAGATCATGTTGAGGCTAATTGCTCAGAAATGCAAAGGATATCTAGAATCATGCATGGGAATGCTCAATCTACCCTAAAAAAAATGAATACAATGATGGTTGATTCCTATGCTCTACTTAGTGAAGGAAACAAAAAGGCTAGTTTTCAGAAGAAGAGGAATTCACATTCCCTTTTGAAAATGAAAATGAACCAAAAGGCATTGATATTTATGCTTTCCAACAAGGGAGGAACAACTATAATTTAAGGAGTAAATGGGAACCATTTACTGATGGGATCCCACCTGGATTTGGCCCCACTCCTCTGGAGCCATATGTTGATAACAACCCAATAGCTCCTAAGGAACCTTTTGTGGGTACCTTCAAGCCTAGTGGTCCCTAGTTTAACAAAATTCCTAGTTCATATGAAGAAAAGTACAAGGCAATAGAGGACATAAAAAAGGAAAAATAAAATATTTATATTTACGGCATGTTGCAAAGTTGTCCCAATCAGGCTTTATTTAAGTCCCTATACAATCCATGAAGTAGACCTATTGGTAATCCTCAAAAGGATAAAGGTCAGGTTTTAAGTTCCTCTAACGCAATGGCCACCATAGTTAAAGGTAAGATTGGAGTTTCTCCATTCTTGTTAAGTGTCAGAATGTTCAAGAAGAACTTACACAATTATTTGGTTGACTCTGGAGCCTCCTATAATGTGAGGCCATACTCAATTTGCTAAAAGTTAGGGATGACCCCTAAACCGGCTAATAGAGTAGTGGTACAACTTGAGAAAACTGAGGTCAAGGTTGTGGGAGTTAATGGTGACTCCCCAACACCTCTAGGACCAGTTGCCAGACCAAAATATCTTCCACAAAAGAGAGAATGGCAAGAAAGCTTGCTTCAACAATGCAAGTTGAATATTGATTGAATATGTTAATGTACATGAGATGCCTTGCTTATAAAGGCAAGGTAGAGAGATAGGATTAGACAAGATCATGACAGGTGTCTTAATCCTATTACATGAGACAACTAACAAACTAACTACTTAGGAAGCAAACATTACAAGCTAGATAAGATAAGTTCTAGAAAAGCCAAGACTTCTAGAAGGAATCTTTTATCCTAAGTAAACTTAAGATGTGAATATGTCCCCTAGTTACCTAGTGAGTGAATTAGCTAGGTACAAGACATTTATTCACACCAACACCCCCCCTTAAGTGCAACTTAGAGAGAAGATTATTATGCAAACTATGCAAAGATGAAAATGAAGATGGATCCCGACTACGAGGCCATGTTAGATACCCATTTACAATGTAATCAATCTCTCACAAACGGAGAAAAGGAGAAAACCCAATGGACAAAACTCCTCTCCAAAAGAGAAAAAAAAACAAAAAAAACATGATGTATGGAGGATTCAATGATAACCCCCCAAGGACTACATCGATCATGTATATACAATCAATTAACCCCCCCATAAGAGGGAAAAAGAGAGACAAGATATCCTCCCCACAATATGTAATCACCTATAAAAATGGTTAATGTTTGAGGAAAAAACATAATCCAATGCCTACAAACAATGTTTCTCCCCTTAGGAAGAAGATACACCAAGTGCAAATGTAGGAATGTTGCCCATTTTGGATGGGAATTGGTAGGAAGAGGAATCCATATGTATGAAGATTGTGTCTTTGAAATTTCCTCATGTTTTGTCAAGTTCTTGGATGAAGATGACGATGCCACAATCCAATCAGGTACATGCCCAATCAAAACAAACTATGACAAACCAAGAACCAATGGAAACTAATCTTGAACAAACTCCAAAGACAAACATGAAGTGATAATAGTTGATCCATGAATATCATCAAATAGGAGAGATAAACCCTCAAATTGGTCTTCCAAATCTAAAATGTGAGACTCCACAAACATAGAAGCAATGTCTGTCAAATAGGAATCCCAATCAGGAAGACAAACCGATACCTGTTACAATGAATCACTAGACGTACTCAATGAATCATCAATAGAAGATGATTGTGTGATCTCAACTAGAAGTAGGAGTTGCAGGAAAAGTCTTTGGATCATCAAGATGCTCAAGTTCTGCATCATATTCAATCTCCTCTAAGGTGTCATCATCATAGGGTATGTTTTCAACATCATCAAGTGGAATGAGGCAATTTGAAGCAGGATCATCTGGGAACAGAGGCTTGTGTGGATCTCCAAAAAGCTCCTGAACTTTGGTCCAAACTGTGCATGGTCATCAGATGTCTAAGAATATCTGATGATAGGTATCATTGAAGATGCTTGCATTGAATGTAGAAACAATCAATCCTATGATATGATCATTCTTATTACCCCAAACTGATTTCTTATATGTTGTTTCTGGTTTAGGAATGAGTCCATAAAGATGTGGCAAAATTTTTAGCCATTTACAATATGTGATTATGCCTTTTTGCTATGACTCATAATTATCCCTGGTCAAAACTAGTACAAAATGATGAGTTGCATAACCCATGATTACAATGATAATACACTTCTCAAATGATACAATCTGAAATCAACATATACAATATAGCTGAAATGAAGTACAATAACCAAAACAACACTTTGCTAACTGCTAAAATATTCAAGTATGCTTCAGTAGACCCACTGGGAAAAATCTGAAATCATAATATACCTAGGATAGAAATAGGAAAAATTGCATGGATGCTAGATAGAGCTCCTTAGTACCTTTCCAATGCCGCAACAATCACAAAAATCGAAGATCGTGGCAAAAAGTTACAAGCTCGGGAGCCAAAAATCATGATTTGACTTCAAACAAAAAAAAGGCACCAAACTGCAAAATTTCTGCAAAATAACTTCACCACTAGAAAATTGAGACTTCTAGCTTTCCGGCGATATTTCGTTTCAAAAATTTTGCCTCTATATGTAAACTCTATGCAAAAATGAAAAAAACAACTAATTTGGGCACTTAGGGGCAAAATAGGTACACAACAAGGCTAAAATGGCACAAAAAAATGTGCACCTGGGGCTAAAAATAATAGGTCCACGGTCATTCATATGACCAGAGGGAAAAAATTTTGAAAAATGAAGTTGCCACCTCCCAAGCAGTGATGGGGTGGTGAGAGGGCGACGGGCAGTGGTTGCACCACCAACCCCTTAACCACTGCTCAGCCACAATATACAATATGAGCGGATTTAAATTGAGCAGTCACCTTTTTTTAAAAACTTAAAAGTTATAATACAAAAATATGTGATATATACAGAATATCAATTGCATCAATAAAACAAATATTAAAAATTGCGACTGGAATATATTGTGTACCATATGATGTGACTGGTGCACCCTTCTAACAAAGTACAACCCGCGGAATTATGTCAATGGCATAAGCCTGTGCAGAGAGGAAAGTTCTCGACGATGAATTATTTAGAGAGCGACCATACACATGATGTGACCGGTGGATGGGTCAGTAAAGTCAATTGACCGGAAAAAATATAGGCAGCGACTCAGTGAAAGGAGAAACACGGGCCAACAACAATTACCATAAATCGTGCAGAGGGGCCAACAAAAGCTTCGAATGGTTAGTCGATTGGACGAAAAGTGCCTGAAAGGAAAGTAATGGCCATGGACAAAGCAACATCGATAGGTGAATGGTACGCGGCTTGCAAAAAAATGAATGCTTATGTCCGGACAAAAAATACAGCCCACAGATTTGATTATTGTTTTCAAAACCCACAATAATATATAATATGCCCTGAAATATTTATGAATAACATTTGCTCAATTAAAATATAATTTTTCCCCAAATTTATGATCAAATCGCATAAATATTTTTAAAATATTTTTTGCAAAAATATGTCAACCTGGGGGTCATACATTCTACCCAAGCAAAAAAAATTGCCTTGGAAACAAATTTTACCAAAAATGGATGAATTTACAGTCAAAATTCATCTACTCGGCCTTCTGAATGAGATGGTGATGTTGATCTGGGCCCAAAGTGCTCTAAAAATTCAATGACCTCCTAGATTAGCTACTCTTCACACTTTTCCAAACCCTCATAATTAGGAAAAACATAACCAAATTTGACGAAACGGAAGGAAAACCTGACTTTCTTTGATGCCTTGGATTCAACCATGAGCTATGAACTAGTGAGGTCCCCTATTTGTGACCTCACCGGCTCATAGCTTTGGGTCAAAAGCATTTACCCAAAAAAAAAAAAATTATTATTGAGTCCTCCATACATCATGTTTTTTTTGTTTTTATTTTTCTCTCGCTTGAGAGGAGTTCTATCCCATTGGTTTTCTTTTTCTCCTCATTGGTGGTGAGATTGATTACATTGTAAAATGGGTACCCAATATGGCCTCATATAGATGGGACCCATCTTCATTTTCATCTTGCATAGTTTCAGCTTAATAATCCTTTCCTAAGTTGCACTTTTATAGGAGTTAGTTATAATGTTCTAGTTAATTATTTATATCGAGATTTCATAAAGAAAGTTTACTTAGACAAAGATTTAGAAGTCTTTGTTGATTGAACTTATCTATAATGTTTTCTAGAAATATTTGTTGTCTCATGTATGAGACAGATATCGATATCTAATCTTCTTCTACCTGTCTTTTTATAGTTGGGCAGATTCATATAATTATCGACATTAACCAGCTGCTTTTGTTATTCTTCTTTTCAGGGAAGGATATTTGGCTTGGTACCACCATGTGGGAGTTAATGGTGACTTCCCAACACCCTAGGAACAATTGTTAGACCAAAATATCTTCCACAAGAGAGAGAGAGAATGGCAAGAAAGCTTGCTTTAACAATGCAAGTTGAATATTGATTGAATATGTTAATGTATATGAGATTCCTTGCTTATAAAGACAAGGTGGAGAGATAGGATTAGACAAGATCATGACAAGTATCTTAATCCTATTACATGAGACAACTAACAAACTAACTACCTAGGAAGCAAGCATTACAAGCTAGATAAGATAAGTTCTAGAAAAGCCAACTAAGACTTCTAGAAGAATCTTTTATCCTAAGTAAACTTAACATGTGAATATTTCCCCTAATTACCTAGTGAGTGAATTAGCTAGGTACAAGGCATTTATTCACACCAACAAAGGTTATATAGGAATTAAAAATAATACATATGCAATTAGCTTTCAACCCTCATGTCTAAGAATATATTGATGTACAGGTTGTGGAAATCCTTGAAATGTATGGAATGTTGCTTATCAAAGAATGGACCAAGTGTTTAAGAGGTTGGTTCTCCATAGATTTTACTCAACTGTAGTTACCATGGAGGGGATTAAATAACTAAATAAAGACAGATGTGAAATTCAAGCTAAAACACATGATCATAGAGTACAATGCACAAATGAAGTGGCTTTCACAAAAATGAACTTAAGAGTGTATAAAATGAATGACATTATGATGATGTCTTTGGTTATTGATGAACACATAGGTGAAGAAAACCCTATCAAAGGACTACAATATTTGGATCTACTAACCATACCCTTCAAGAATTTTTGCATATGATGTATGACAATATGACTAATCTTGGAAAATATGTAGATGCTTCAATACTCCTAATGCTAGGATGGTGTCAAATCCATAACCAAAGCCATTCTGAATTTTCCTATCCCACTTGTTAGGATGCAATGGCAAGGGTTAAATTGATGCGACTTCAAGAATAGGAAGAGAGGATGCAAGTGGGGAAATTCAACCCAAAAGGACAGACAATCCCTTATGGGAACATTGAAAATCCTAACCAAAAAATGCTAGAAGTTGAACCAGGTGCAGTAATAGATACAATCAGGCCTCTTCTCAAAATACTACAAGAAGACTGTCTTCTACCTAAAGATGGTAGACCAAGAAAATCTTAATAGGGCACTAGAAGAGATCTCGATACACTCATCCTACAAAATGTCCCCATTACAAAAGATGAATCTAGTCTCTAGAACGTGGAAAAGGAAATAATGTGGAAACTTAGATTTGATAGATCTAAGTGCAAGCAAGGAAACAATGTTGGGATTGAACTGATTAATCCACAAGGTAAATAATTTTTAGGATATTTAGATTACAGTTCACATGCACAAACAATATGACCGAGCATGAGACATTAATCAAAGGACTGCTACTGGCCCACCAAAATAAGGTTAAGTATATTTTTGTAGAAGGTGATTCACAGCTAATCATAAGGCAGATAAGAAGTTATTACTCTTGCCATGACAGGAGGTTAGTGGCCTACAAAAATAGAGTGTGGGATTTGATTGAATATTTTGAAGCCTTCAATTTACAATCAATCCCTAGGAGAAAGAACTATGTTACAGATTCCCTTGTTGTTTATGCTAGTTCTTTGCAACCAATGACTAGATCTCGATTAAAAAGAAATTATGTGGAGATGGTGCCCTCACCATCAATTCCAGATAATGTTACAAATTTTCAAGTGTTTGAGGATGATCAACACATTCGCAATTTCATTACCAACTCTCAATCCTTTGCTACTCAAATTATAGATGAATGTGATAGAGATCCATTCGAGATGGTTGAGGAAGGTATTACAAACTTGAAGAAAAACACCATTCCTAAGGGCATGGTTGTATTAGAAGACTCTTTGACCAAGATAGTACAACAAAACTGAAGAAACCTACTCCTAGTTTAGAGTTAAATATGATTCTTATAACTTAGGAAATGAACAAGATAAGAGGGACGTTCTTATTGGCAGGGCTTGTACACCACAGGAAGGAAATATCATAGTAACTTCCTTAAAATATTATAGAGAAGTTATCGCTTGGAGTTACGAAGAGTTGAGAACATATGATACTTTGATGGTTACGCATACCATTCCTCTAAACTAGGAAGCCAAACCCTTTATGTAGGGGCAACACTCGGTTAATGCTTTGCTAGAACCTTTAATACAAAAGGAGGTACAAAAGTTATTAAGTGCTAGGATTATATATCTAGTACGACATTCAACCTAGGTAGCCAATCTCGTACCGATGAGAAATAAAAATGGAGATCAAACTTTGTGTTGATTTCAAAAATCTCAACCGAGCTTCAGAGAAGGATAACTACCCACTGCCTTCATTGGATGAAGTTCTTCAAATAGTTAATGGATCACAAATGATTTCATTTTTGGACGGATGTTCAGGTTACAACCAGGTATTTGTTAAAGAAGATAGACTGAAAACAACCTTCACCACAAAGTGGGGAACATTTGTCTACCAACAGATGTCTTTTGGTCTCATCAATGCAGGGGCAACTTTCCAAAGAGCTATGGACATAGCTTTCAAATGATTGATTGTAAAATGCATTATTATATATATAGATGACCTCATGGTATTTTCAAAGAACAAATCCAACCATATGAGTGACTTGTGCAATATCCTCCAGCGATGCAAAGAGTCGGAAGTTTCTCTTAATCCTAAGATGTGTATTCTTGGGGTGACAAAAGGGAAACTTTTAGATCACATAATTTCTAAAAAAGGTATTCAATTGACCCGGAAAGAATCGAGTCTATCTCTAAACTGTCCCTACCTAATAGTAGGAAAGAGTTGAAATCCTTCTTCGAAAAAATAAATTTTATTAGAAAATTCATTAGTGGGTTCGCAAAATTGTCTATCCCCTAAATGATATGTTAAAGAAGGATGTGGAAATCGAGTGGACCTCAAAAGCTAAGGAGGCATTTCAAGAGATCAAGGAAGCTATAACTAGCACTCGTGT
This sequence comes from Sequoia sempervirens, assembly GCA_007258455.2. NCBI lineage: Eukaryota > Viridiplantae > Streptophyta > Pinopsida > Cupressales > Cupressaceae > Sequoia > Sequoia sempervirens. The sequence goes on from VDFB02353493.1 coordinate 377,665,409, forward strand.
ATTGGATAGCCCAGACTAATGAGGTATAAATAACCTCATGATTATAATAAGCTAAATACCCTTCTTTGTTCTTGCTAATCACCTCGGTCATGCCAATTGTTTATTTTTAGGATCAATAATTGTCTATTTTTTATGAAATGATGTATAAATCTTTATTTCTCAAATCGATTGAAATTAGCTAACTAATGTTGATTTAATGGTATAGATTTCAAATCATTGTATAGGACTCATGCATGACCGAAGAATGAAGTGGACTTTAAGCGGACTTCAAGCAATTGAAGTTAAGGCACAAAAAGTTAGGGCACCAAAAATTTAGGCGTGCATAGTGCAACAATTTCCTTTAAAGCTTTTTGTTAAACTTTCTGTTTAAAACTTTATGGATCCACTCCGAGCCTTTATTATGTTTTTATGTCATGAACATATGTTAAGTTAGTTGTAATTCTATTAAAGACTTCTTCAATGGTGATCTACCACCATCTGAAATTTAGGATTTTGTAAGTAATATATATGTGTAATCGCCAAAAGCACTATGATGTTGTTATGATATGCTTTGAATACTATTCAGCTATGTTCTCTGTGTTACACTCTTATGATAAAGAAATATTGCCAGTCTCATTCTGAGTCAATAGTTCTGAGTAATGGAAATAACATGAATTGATTTATTTTGAAGATGTGAAAGTACGTGTGATTTGAGCTAATCATAAGAATGCCTGAGAGTTGGCCACTCGAGGAATCTCGTAGAGTAGATAAGTATTTTTATTGTTAATGTTGTTACTTTTATTTTGTACATGATAAATTCATATGAATGTTATTTTGTGTCGAGCTCTATCATATGTTCCTGCAGGTCATAGTTTTACATTTGCAATCTTTAAGTTTTGTTTACTTTGAAATTATGGAGCACCCACTCTTGTTGTTAGTTACAATTCGTTAAGTGTACCTTTTGTCAGTAGTTAGTTGCCTTCATTTAAATTTCACAACTTAACTGCAAGTATTAATTCCTAGGTAATTTACAGGTTTTCTAGAATAAGAATCTGACAGCTTTCTAGTTTAACAATTTCATGCTTTCTAGCTTAAACAACTTCATGCTTTCTAGTTTAATTTCTTTCTAGTTTAATTCATGTTTACAACTATTTTAAAAAATTCAGAAAATATAGGAGAGATGGCCAAGATATCCCCTATTGCATACAACCTTCGAACACTACCCAGTCGATATAATTTACATATTTTCAACTAAAGTGTTAGGACCTCACGACAGCCTATCAAAGACTACACCAATCTTTTTAACATCTACACCTTCACCTTAGGCCACTTTTGTGTTGGTGTGTTGAATTGAAAGGTAGAAGATGGTGATGAGAGGCCAATAGCTTTTATGAGTTCCCCGATAAAAAATGTAGAGATCTGATATCCAAATTTGGCTAAATAATCTTTTTCTATAGTAAAGGCTATAAAGATATTCTAACACTACATTTTAAGAAGCAAGGTAATTAAAATAGTCTCAGATGCAATAGTCAAGTCTATGTTAATGCAAAATGAGCCGAATGAACGAGAGGCAAATGGATGGCCATCTTCCAAGAGTTCAACATGGAGATACAACTTATGAAACTGGTGAGAGGCCAAGGGCTTTCAAAGACTCTAGCTGGGGTGGATCGACAATTGGTGTGTCAACAATACTCTCAACTGGACATTACTTTGGATGTATGGTATAGGGACATAGTTCACTACTTATTGTAAAATGGATTCCTAGATAACCTGAATGTGAATCGAAGGAGAGCCTTGAGGATGAAGAGAAAAGCCTACATGATGAAAGTTGGATCTTTATATCGCAATAATTAGGAAGGGGCTTATTTAAGATGTTTGAACAAAGATGAGATTGTCTCAGTCCTAGAAAAATTTCATGATAAATTTGGTATGGGGCACGATTCAATAGAATTAACGACTCACCAGATATTGAGAGAAAGGTATCATTGGCCTACACTGTTTAAAGATGCATATCAACATGTGAAAACATGCCATGAATGTCAAACATGGGCTAATAGATAAATAAATGCACCCATGCCCTTGCAACCTATGTATGAGGTACATTTTTTTCCCAATGGGGTCTAGACTTCATAGGGATGATTAATCCTCACTCTTCTACAAGACACAAGTTCATTTTGGTAGCAACTAATTGTTGCACAAGATGGTCAGAAGCAATAGTCTATAGGAAAAGTACAATTGAGGTGGTGATCAAGTTCTTGGAGGATGATATATAGGTTTGGAATGTCATTTGCTTTGGTATGTGACAATGGCCCTTCCTTTTCATTTGCTCAATTATTGCAATGGACTTTTGAGAATAAGGTAATACTAAAATACCAATCAAACCATTATCGTCAAGGTAATGGAGTTGTAAAATCTACCAACAAGAACCTGATAGGGGTCATTAAGAAATTATTGGATAAAAACCCTAAAGAATGAAACTCTCATATCAACTTTTGCACTATGGGTGGATAGAATTAGGATAAAAAATGCTTTAGGGACATCATCGTATCAAATGATATATGGCTTAGAACCTATGTTTCATATGAACCTCAGGATACCCACTTTAAAATTCATGGAAAGCTATCTAGAAACTAACAACAAGGTCCAAATAAGATTAATGAATTTGTTAGACTTTAGAAGAAAGAAGAAACAATGCTCTAGAGAATATTCCAAAACATCAAGTTGTTGTCAACAGATAGTTTGACAAAAGAGCCAAAGTCAAGTCCTTTAGGATTTCAGATCTTGTCCTACTTTGGGATAAGTCTAAAGAGAAAAAGGGGAACTATTTGAAGTTTGACCGAATTTGGGTGGGCCCATATCAAATATTTGATATTTTAGGAGAAAATACATGTTTAGGATCAACACTATGATTGGGGAACCTACTCCATTGCCAGTCAATGGGCAGCTTCTTAAACATTACTTTAGATCCTAGAGCGACTCTGTCTCCTCTCTTGTATATAGTTAGATTAGTTTTTTCCTTTTCTCACCTTTTCGTTTGTTGTTGTCATGTTTTCCTTTCCCCATTTTCTTTTGTGGCTTTATTTTATTCCTTGTTCCTCCTCTTCTTTTTGGGAGGTCTGTGTGGGTGTTCATCTAGTTAAGGTCTCTATATCAATCACATAGAAAATACTCTTAATATTTCCTAAATCAAACTTCTCGTGTACTCAAGAACGAGGTTTATTAATTATTTCTTATGTTTGGAAGTCTTAGAAGCTCAAAGGTGTGAAACCAATGAATCTTTGGACTAGGTCACATGAATCTTACTATCTATAAATTCTAAAGAATTTCAAAATTTGGACAAAAGGTTAGTGGTAATGGTCTTTTAGGTCAAGTAAAAAAATATAAAGATTGTTGTCTTTCTCAATGACCATTGTGGTTACCAATCCAATACCAAGTGAAAACTTGGAAATAAAAAGGAGTAAAATATTTTTTTTCTAAGATGCTCAATTAAGAGTGGGTGATTCAAATAACCTCTACAGGGCTATAGACACTTGGATGGCAGTAGAGTTATGTTTGTGGGAATGAGAGGTATCTCTATCAGGGATATAGACACTTGGCTGGTAGCAAAGATATGCCAAGTCACACCAACCAAGTCTTCATAAAATATATGTTGATAAAGATAAAAGTTAGGAGAAAGATAGGGTCAAGTTACTTTTTCTTTCCTTCAAAGTCATTCCATTTTACCTAAGCATATTTTGAAGGAATACATCATTTACACACACTATGAGGTTGAGCTATCTTTGGGAAAAGAAGATGGTTTTGTTTACTTGGATCAATATAGACTTGTATCTCTAACACTAAATTATTATGTCCTTTGAGCTTAGGTTTTCAAGAAATTTGTGTGAAGAAATGCTTCTAGCATTTTGTTTGTTTGGTTGCTATTTGTTGTGCCTTGCACCCACACCCCATTCTATTTTCTAGCCATATAGGGACCCCTCTTTTCTTTTTCTTCTTTCTTTTCTTCTCGCTTTTCTCTCTTTCCCTTTCCTCCCTTTGTTTCTCTTTTCTTTCCCTTTCTCCTCTTTCTCTTCCCTTTTGTGTTTTTTGTTTCTTGTCAAAGTTTTGGGATCCTTAGTATTGGTATACCATCCTTGACAAGCCCAATCCCCGATGCCTATTTGTCATCATCGTTTTCCTTTCGGGGCTTCAATCTTTGAGCCTTCCTTTTTTAGGATGCTTGCATTGCAACAATATCTTGTCATCTCATTTCTCCCACCTGTCAGAACATTCAATAGTGCCACTTAACATCATTTAATGAGCATTAACGAGTCACTCTAAGTTGGTTTAAAGGTGAGGTTGAAGGATTTTTATTGTCACTTGTGAATTATTGAGTAGACACTCAAATAGATCTACAACTCTCTCGAACTCTTTTGTAAATTTTACTCGTGTTTCCTCAATTTCCCTTGTGCTTAATTGTTGGTCGCATTGTTGCTAGTTTATGCTTGATTTGTAGTGCTCTTGTTGGTGTTCTTCATCGTCACTTGTTTTTTCCACTTGTTTCCTCCATTGCAATTTTCAGGTAAGCTCTAAAGACTAAAACTACTATTTCAATTCTCTATATTTTCTTGTTTTGTTTCGTGGTCTTCTTGCCTCCTCAATTCGATTAGGATCTGTTTCGTTTTGTTTCTATTTTTTGTTTTTTCGCTTTTTGTTTCTTCCTTTTGTTCTTTTGTATTTTGTACCCTACTGAATCATATTTTATTTGGGTGCACCAATTGATGGCGTTTATGATGTCATTGAATTAGGCCTCAGGTTCCCGTCTTACCATACTTTCCAAAGAGGCCTTTAACTCGCCCTTGATAAGTGTCTTTTTCCTTATGGGTTTTATTATTCTTGTTTCTCCTTTTAGACTTTAGGGGTTAACAATGCGCATTAAATATTTTTTGATAAGGGTTAGAGAACATCTTTGAACCCTGACGTTCAACAAATGAAAGCCTTAAAATATTTTCCTAGTGGAACACTTCGTACTTCGTATGTCGAACTTTCAAAGGATCATCTAAATCCTACTGTAACTTAAGGTCAAAAGTTAAATGTTATGCCTGACACCCAACTCCTGACAAAACGTTCCTTTTGTGTTAACAAGTCAACAAAGAAAACGGTTATGGAGGAGATTCTAGTCCGAAGAAAGAAAACATGGATGAAACAGAACATCAAGTGGCTGAACAAGTGGAACATCAAATTACATGAGTGTCCTGATACCAACAGTGAAATAAAAATCTATGTGAAGGAAAAATTCAGGACTGCCATGTGGTCAAATCAGATCGGACGAAAAAAAGCATATTACATCAAAGAGTTTAACCCAGCTAAGGAACATGGTGAAAAACCATATTTAGGTGCAACTATTAAAGGGAAAGCGAGGCTATTAATTGCTCAATTGAGAACGGGGTCCCACCATCTTAGATGTGAGACTGGTAGGTGGAAGACTCCTAAGGAAACTTGGGAAGAAAGAACGTGCTTATTTTGTAATAAGGGAGTGGTGGAAACGGAGTGGCACTTCGTCATGGAATGCACAGCGTACGAAAATATCCGTAATCAGTACTCAAGTATTTCAGATGTGGGCAATATGCAGCAGTTATTTGAGGAGGATAAGATAAATCAGACAGCTAGCCTCCTAGTCAAAATTAATAGCAGGAGATCTGATCTGGAGAAGAGTCTGGAGACAAACTAAGTTGTTGAGTGTCTCGGTCCCATAGGCTGTTTAGTCTCGTGGACGTCATTAAAATCTTTCATTCATTCATTCACAATTATCGGTAATCGAGAAGGTTCATTACTCGTTAAAACTTTCAAATGATATGAAACAAGCATCACCTCGAAACCCAACTTTTGAAGAAAAGTGATAAAGCAAAACCTTGTCTTTTCGAAATCATATTTTGGGGATTCATTCTACCAATTATCAAAAGAAATCCTTAAGAAATCTCCTTTACTTCTGAAACTCAATCCTGGATGTTCAATGTAAATTGTTTGATCTATATCGGATATCAACAATCGGCTATCTGTCTTGACAAGTAAGATCTTTTAGGAATAAGAGGCAACTGTTATTCCTAAACCCCAATGCCCGACAATAATGTATTTGCTAAAAGACGATTATTAAGATCAATTAGCAGGCTTCTCTCCTAACAATTGTAACTAATATGAAGTATGGAGTAAGCAGTACACCTAAACTCCAACACCCGACAAAACACATGAATAAACATATCTTTTACAAATTTAGTGTTCAAAGTGAATTTTTTAAGAATGCTTGGTCCTTTTAGTAAGCAATAAGGGGTATTCTTGAGACCCGACATCCGACAAACTAATTTTTTGTTTAAGTATAGATTTAGAGGGTCTTTTATTACAATGTAGACAAACTAATTTTTTGTTTAAGTATAGATTTAGAGGGTCTTTTATTACAATGTGTAAGCTAGAATGACTTGTCTTCAGGGTCCGATAGGGGATGCTATTTTATTCATTTTTTATTATTTCCTTCAAGGTTCTAATAGATGGTATTTTTATGTGTAGGTAATATTCCAAAGGAAGGTGGTGAGATGAAGTACCAATACAAAAGATATCATCCTCCTTCAAAGATGTTATCTTCATATATAGAGATTGGAGATACTGATCTAAGGAATATAGACATGGATGAATTCCATAGGAGAATTCATAATGAAGTCAAAAGGACAGTCAAAGCCACCTCCTTGGCTAATTATAGGTTTGTGGTTGCTTTCCCAGTTTCAGTGCAGTCACCTAAGTTGGTATTGAATTGTGCTAAATACTATAATCAGAAGCATAGGAGGATGCTAGGTCCATCTAGAGAGGTGATCCTTGACATTATCACTGACATGATTGACAAGGAATTCAAGATCCCTATCTTCCCTAAGTATGAGACCATTAACATGAAAAAGGAAATGAATTATTTTGAGTCACACAATGTGAGTTGTCTCAATGTTATTAACACTTAGATGATGCTCAACCCAAGGAAGATAGCACTCAAATTGACAAGAGTGTAACATAGGACTGAATTCTACAAAGATATCAAAAATCAAATCACACTCTTAAGTAGAGTCTATGGTTACCCAAATGCCAGATATTTTTACCCATGGTTGTGTCATTATCTTGCTCATCATAGATGATAAGAAAATTTATTGGGCAACAATAATCAACAACTTCCATGCACAACTCAAGGATGTGTTGCAAAGTATAAAATTTTACATGACATCCTATCTAGTCTACTTGTTGGCATATCAGGCTAGCTTCCTAGGGCTCACCAAAGTAGGACCTCTCCAACTGGGAGAGGTCAAGATTTATGAGCATTACCCACAATTGGAGTTCAATTCCAATTATAAGAATTTTCATGTGGTAAATGATAATTTCATTTATGCTATCATCAAAGGGTTAGAAAATGATTTTTCCAAAATAATCTCCTTAGAAGCTATGGAAAAATTAAAGAATTGGGGAGATTGATGTATCCAATTCAAGACCTTCACATATATCAGAGTAGTTGGCTTTCACGAGGCTCCCCTCAAGCTTCCAAGGTACCCCACAAACAAAATGATCATGTTAGATCTATGTAGACAAGTAAAAAATATCCATAAATTGATTTGTTGGTAAGCACAAATCGAGATATTCTTTCCCTGTGAAGATGGGAATATACTCTTGTTCCAACATGCAAAATGCTAAGACTATAGAAGTAGAACTAGAAATGTATTCCATGGAAATGTATAACGACCCAAGGGCCAAATTCGACCTTATTGGTATTTAATCAATAAGGTTATAGGATCCTTCATCAAACATGATTTTGCTTTGGAAGATCATTGGGAAAATTGTGAAGAAGAGTTTGAAGAATGAAAGATTACTGCAAGATGACAATATATATGGTAAAAGGCAGCAATCTGTCCAAAGTTCCATAGGATTTGAAAGAGAATGGGAAAGTTCTAGATCCCATTTATAATGGGTAGGGGATCTTCAATCAGACAATCTATAGTGTAGATTGCTCAATTGAGGAAGATGATAAAATGGACACAAGGGAAGCAAGTGTCAAAGCTTGCTCAAAGAGATGGTTGGTATCTCCATTTCCTATGATAGAGTTTGCAAAGCCTCAACCTCAGCCCAATAAATCCAAAACAAGCAAAAGTTCATTTGTTGCTATTACTAAGAAACAAAAACCATCATCCTCAATAGTTGGTCTACAAAAGAGGAAAGAAAATGAGAGAATTGTTATAAAGACAAATGAAGAAGATAGTGAGGAAGAAATTCTTCTCACAAGGAGAAGCAGAGTGAGGGACTCATCCCATACCAATTATGTCCAAAGGACTAGCTCACCTACTCCATCCTCTTCTCCTCCACATGAATCACCTCTTCCATCTCCTCCAAGTCCTCTACCACACTGAAACCCTACTCCACCTCCTCCATCTCCTCCCCCTTCTTCACCTCATGTCTCTCCAACACGTCCACCTTCTCCACCACATTCCCCTCCTCAAGTACTCACTTCCCCAATTCCTCCATCTCCTCCACATGATACTCCTCTTCCTCCCCACCAAGAACAAGAATAATTATAAGTAATGGAAGAAGAAGTTTAGAAGGAGGTAGATGAAGAATTTTTCAGAGAAGAGGAAATTTAGGAAGAGGATCGGGTAGAGAGCATTGCAGGAGAGGAGGTTGAAGAGGGAGAAATAAAGCCAAGTAGAGAGATTCAGAATGAGGAGATTATAGGAGAGGAAATACGAAGAGAGGCGGTTGAGCATGAACCAGATAATTCCCAAGCCTCACACAATACTGAAGTCATCTCTTCTCCTCAGCATGAGGTATCTTCAAATCTTTGGGTATGGTTAAATCATACCATTCAGAAGAGGAAAAAACCCTATGTACAGGAAAAAGACAAGAATCTCACAATCCTTGCAGAGGCATTTCAAGCCCCTACTAAAAGAAGGAAGAGATCAAGAAGTTTATCTACCATCACAAAGGATGGGAAAGGGAACAAGATAGCTCAAATAGTTGTTCCTTTAATAGACAAACCTATATTAGATATGCATCCTAAAGACTATCAATTGAGACAAGTCAACCTTGGTGCCCAAACTAGAGAAGGGGAACAACACACTACAACAAATCCCTATGATTTGATCCACTTTTTGCTTCGCTTTTTGCTTCCACCCACTGTTTTAATGTATTTTTTGGTAATTTTTTGAAAACATCGGCACTATTTATTGGGATGGCACAATTTTTGGCATTTATTGCACTGACTAGTACAAGTCAGCGCTAATTTAGGTGCTAATTAGCACCCTAAGTAACATCGTCTTTAGCGCCAAAATTAGTTTCGAGTGTAGCACATTTTTTAGCTCTGACTTTAGCTTCGAGTTTATCTTCGGGTTTAGCATTGGTTTAGACACCCCTATGTCGAAGAGACTTATTTATATGTCTCATCAAAACATAACTCTTGGATATAACGAAGTAATGTCGATGAGACATTGAGATATTGGTAAGACAAATAAGATTGTCTCATCGACACTCTTCAAGTAATGATCAAAAGCATACACCGCTATATCATCGGGAAGGTGAGCAACATATGCGGTAGAGCAGTATACATCGCAACCCCGCAGCAAGAAGCCTTGAGCAAGGTGGTAGTGCGGTAAACAGCAGAAGGGAAGGGCAGAAAACTGCTATACCGCAGCGATAATCACAAGTCTCCCCGACATGACAGAGTTACACCGATATATAAAGAAATACCACCAAAGGAAAATATCGATGAGACATTGGCATATCAGCAAGAGGTATTAACTTGTCTCATCGACACCGGCAACCAACATCAGAGGAACATAAGATCTAATGTCGATGAGACATTGGGATATTGGTAAGACAAATAAGATTATAGCATCGACACTCTTCAAGTAATGATCAAAAGAATACACCGCTATATCACCAAGAAGGTGAGCAACATATGCGGTAGATCGGTATACACCACAACCCCGCAACAAGAAACCTTGAGCAAGGCGGTAGTGCGGAAAAACATGGCATCATTACAATTTACAACAATAAATGTAGAAAATCATATCAGTCGCCAAAGTTAAATGCTATTAAATTATTAAGGGTTGCCAAAACTAATATGACTAAATACTGTTCCATCCAAAGATAAGTGAGTTTTCCCAATATCACACTCAATTGAAGTGCACTAGCATGGAAGGAGCTAAGGATACAAGAAGAAGAAGTCCTGCAAGCTTGAAATACTTGGGTAAGTGCATGAAAAACTCTCTGAAAGAGCTCTATTATTATAAAAAATCTTTCAAGGTTTTGTCATCTGAAGCCATAGTAGAGAAAATTGAAACATGCCTCCTAAAAGAAAACAATCAGAAGTAAAAGAAAGTCAGCCTAAAATTAAAGATGAAGAACCTAAATTAAAGAAGAGACCACTCCATCGTTCCATATTAGATATACTTACAGGGTCTACTAAAGACGGTGATAAGAAGTTTCTCATGGATAATGCACAAAGTTGTAGGGATGCCCTCATTCCCAAATCTGGATGGGACCTATTTTGGTATTTTTTACAGTAAGAGAAATAAGGAGATTCTAGTGTCAAACACTTGGATGTTGGATAGAGCAAGGTTGATTGTCCCAAATGTGTTTGTTGATGTAGAATTTATCAGACTGCTAGCAAAAAACTATCACTCAGCTACCAAAATAGTAAGGTTTCCAAACGACATAGTATTGGTAGAAGTAACCAGAAAAGCCATCATTGAGTGTTTTGGCTTAAACAAGTATGCTCTAACCAAGATAAACCTACAAAAAAGTGAGGAGGATTATGCTAGGTTAAAAATGACTTATAGAAGTGATGAGGTACCCCTATATATGAAAAGAGGCATTGGTAACAGAACATTCCCCATCTCTACTACCACTACTGAACCATGTAATGTGACATATTTTCAAAATTACTTTGTGAATACATATTTAGCTCTTTTCCAAGTGTTGGGGATAGATGCTTAAGATAAAATGCCAATAGGACTAATGATGATGGCCATGAGAATTCAAAACCCTGAAACTAATATTGAATATGACTTTGCTTCATACCTTGAGAAGGCGTTAGATGATGAATTCTCCCAAGTTATAGAGGATAGAGCACCGATTACATTCAGACACTATTTCCTACTGTGTCATATGATATTGTACTAGAATAGGGACCAATGGACTAAAAGAATGGACTTGGCTACAGTAGATGAGCAAGGGAATCCCACACCTGTCTAGAAATGGTGCTATATTTGGGACAGTCGGTGCAAGAATTCAAGCTTTGTTGTATTCTACGAAGAATTTGTACACAAAATCCTTCAAGTTCTTGGGTATGCAATACCAAGATTATCAACCAAAATTTTGCAACTACTGAGACCTTTGGCTTTAAGACTAGAGCAAGGTCATACACACAATTTTGGAGATTGGTTCTTCCTCCCGGAAGTTACAATAATAAGAGTTTATGGATGCCTTGTGCCTCCACACATACTACCAAAATTTGTGCCCCTCGGATTAGCATTTCTTGAATTTATGTGGAAAATGATGTGGATGGAGAAAGATGTAATGCACAAGCAGAAGAAAGGCACTTTCTTGCCAAACCAAACCAAGTGTGAAGATTGGACTATAGGCTCAGACACACTAGAGGAGTTACAGTATTATTTGAAGACAAGATATGCATTGAAATCTGGAAAAGAAAGAGTCTTTGACCTTGGAAATCATATGAAAAACATAAGGCGCAATCTTCTTACCAAAGTGAGAGTGCCACACCAAGTGGATTTTGAAGAAGATGTCATAAGGAACTGCATTACTTATAATGATGTATTTAGTAGAAGGAAAAAATGGGAATATATGAAGAAGGTTGAAGAACGGATGAAGCGGAGGTCCAAGGATTTCCTAGGATACTTTGTTGAGGAAAAGGACCCCATCAAGAAGATAGAATTGATAATTGGTAGATATGAAGACTTGTACAAAAAGAAGGAAGCATATCTCGAAGAACATCATAGTGGTGCAACTGCAGAGCATACCCTAGGTGAAACCTCTGAGCCTCCCATGCAGTAGTTACCTCCCAAAAGACAGAAGACAAGAAGTATTGAACAGTTAGTACCTTATGAGGATACTAAAGAGGTGGGCGATACTGAGGAAGTGGCTACAACACTGCAGACATTGAAAGGTGATATTGAAGTTGATCAGCCCATCCTTGAGACCAGTGCCCATAAACATGAGGAAAGGATGGGTGATGTAGAAAAAAAAAGTACAGAGGTACATGAAGATGAAAGGGAAATTGCAGCCAGGAGATTCATAGAAGATGATGAATTCATTAAGACTCCTAAGTTTAAGGATTTCTTGTTGAAGATGAAGACAAAAGAATTTCAAGAGAGGATGGAATCAGTTGAAGCAGGAATTGAAGAATCAGAGAAAAATGAAATGGTAGCATAGACTTTCCAGGAATTAAGAGTTGACAACATTGACATTAGCCCCCAGAAGGCTAGAGAAATGATCTTGAAGAGCAATATGCTCATTTTCCTTGGCTTGGAATTAAAAAAAATGTTTATGCTTGATCAAGTGCAGGTTCAGGAAGATCCAATGCTAGTTGCAAAATTTGACTCCGATGAAGGTGTGAGTGGAACTGGGTATAACCCAAAGATTGAAACCCTAGCCATATGGATCAAACAGAAAAATATACAGAAGCCAAAATTATTGGATGTAATTCAAGGGATGAAAGGGGCAATGATGGTAAGGACAATACAAGATACCACCCCTTTGGAGGTAGCCACAATGATCATGCATTCGGCCATGTTCACTCGAGCAATTGTTAAGGGATTATAAGACAGATTGAAGGAGTATGAAAATGAACAAAGGTTCCTCAATGATGAAGTTAATAAACTGTTCATGGAGAATGTCAAAATGAAAGAACAATTAAGAGGAGCAGGACCCTCACAAAGCAAGAAGATGGTGTTATACATGCCTTCTATTTCTCCAATGAATATTGTGAAGAACATTTCTACATAACAGGTAAAAACTCCAAAGAAGGAAGTGGATGATGTAAAGAAGGCCAACAATCAAACCCAGGATGAAGTGAAAAGATGAATTTGTGAAGTTATGGAAAAGATTCTTGAGCACAGGATAAAATCAGTTATGGATAAACTGGATAATGTGCATGATAGTTATAGAACACTTCAGCAGGAAATGGATCAAATAAAGACACATATGCTTGTATTAGATCCTTTGTTCAAAAGGTGGCAGCCTATTCACCACACTTTGGCTAAGTTATGCAAAGTTTTGCAAAGAAGTCCTTATGCAACCATAACATTAAAGCCAACTGAACAAACTGTGAAGATGATTATTGATGAATTTCAGTATGTACAAGGGTTTGATAAAAAGATTGTAACACGAATGGATTTATTCCATACTTGCAAACAATGGTATATACTTGAAATCGTGAGAGATGGTGATTAGTTGGAGGACTTGGATAAGTGGAAGAAAGAATTCAGTCAAGCTGTTCATAAGTGTGTAACTCATATACAACCGGAGGATGATGATACCAGTCTTCCTAGGCTAAATCAGATCATGGATGGGTTGATTGTTCTTGATGCGGGATACCTAAAGTTTGTCAATGATACAAAGGCATTACTAGATAGTCGATGGCAAACTCATCTTGCAAACATGAAAAAGATTCAAGAATACAAGCATCCATTAGATCTACGGTGTATTAGTGGGAGGAAAAGTATTTGGTTTCAGAAGAATAGGACACTGAGGCGAGAGCATTTGGACGTTCATCATGGAGAGGAAGACTTTTCTAGATTAATGATCACGGGTCTTCTACATTGAATAATGGAACCATATGTTAAAATTTCTTAAGTCTTGTTATTTCCTTAATTATGCTAATTAAATAGTTGTTAGTAAAAGAAGTAGTTATGAAAGGTCATTTCTTTTTGTAAAAGGCCTGTAGCTTGTTGCTTCCTATATAAATAGGAAACCAAGGCCTAGTTTTAAATTATCATCATCATATATCATTTCCATTTTGAAGACTTATGTTATTAATATATATCAATTGAAGCAATATAATGGAGAACATCTTATTATCATACATTTTCCATGACTGTGTTATCATTCTATATTTTTCTTATGTTTTCCATACTTATTTCTTCTTATATTTGAATGAATATCAGTTATTAAGCCTCAATACTGTGCTTATGTGAATGAATATGTTGATACAATAAAACATTTATTGTGGATGTTGGTAGAGCTGCTAAATTTTTTGAAAATTTGAGCTTATTTTGCCTTGTTACATGTTCAACATAAAAATGGAAACTATTTAAAAATAATAAAGTTAACAAAGTTGCTTATTTAAATAATTGCGAGTTACATGCATTAATATTTTATTGACTTTTGTGTCTTCACGAACATATGTTGATACAAAATGAATGGAAGAAGCATCCAAGTAATCCTATTTTTTTCTTCCAATGTTTCATACCAAAGATTGAACAATTTAAGGATATTGCAATAGGTATTAATTAAGGATATGATGATGATGATATATTCTTGTACTTGTATATTCTATGAAACATTCCTTATTTTCTATGAAACAATGTATATATTCTTATACTTGTAAATATTCTAAATTTACTGTTATGTCTTAAATAAAACAGAGTTTGAATAAAAAATGCTTCACCCTTTTTTGTAAGTATGTGAATTATTGTTTAAGGAAAAATCTTACAGTGTTTACATTTTCAGTTTACTAGTTTCAAATCTTCATTTTCTATGTATATAAAATTGTATGTGCTCTTTATCTCAAATGACATAAAATAGTAATGTCATCATAATCAGGGTTTTCAATTTCAGCACCATCATTGTCCACACTTTTCATATTTTGTTCACTTTTAAGTACAATCATCAAAATTTTATTTATATTTCTTGTCCCAGTTAATCTTGATTCCTTTCAGCACAACATAGTAGGTGGCATGTTAAATTTTAAACATTTTCTATGCATTTTTTTGTATATATTATTTTCTCAGTGCATCATTATGTAACAACAATTTCACTTCTGAGATATACAGTAAAAATAAATGAAAGCACATGTTTTCTTTGTCAAGGGAAATGTATGGTGAATACCTTATGTCTTTCAGATAAGTGTGCAAGCGAAATAAGACATAACTGATTGAATTTGATTTTCTACTGTACGATTGTTTTTTATGTGCTTTTTACTTTTTGCATGTGGATTACCCTCAGAAAGAGACTACTTATATTTTCTTAAATGAATCCTTTACATTTCCTGTCTACAAAAGGAATTTACTACTTGACAACAGGTTTGTGAACTTCATACAAATTAAGATTGGTGTAAAAGGCCATCCCCGCAAATGTTGTTTGGTCTAGAATTATAATAGAAAATAAAAAAGCTTGCTAGGAAAATAAAATAGGTTTTCAATTTTCCAAGTACAACATAATATTACTGAAGCATTTCAAAGTTTAGGCCATAAGAATCATCCTTTTTTAAACATGGATTGCAAATAATTCTAAAAATTTAGAAGTCTTGGTCATTAACATTATTGTCTGCTACAATGTCATCTAGTGTATCATTGTCAATGTTCATATGTTCTTTCAAGTATTTAATATTATCATCCTCCTCATCTTGACCTACATCATCTTCATCATCATTGAAATTTGACTGTAGACCATCTCTATTGTTACCACATGTATTTGGATCATCATTTTCTATACCATCCATATTGTTGTCCTTCATATCATCATCTAACTCTAGATTGTTGTCTTCTTGTGCCTGAACATAACCATCTTCAACATCATCATGGATGTCAATTTCTTCGATGTTCTCTAATCCCTCTTTCTCATTTTGTTGGCCATCATTGTTTTGCTCAGTATCCACTAATGCATTGTCAAATAATTGCCTTAATCTTGGATCATAATGTATGACAAATATCCATTTCGGGTCCAAAATATCTTCATAGAAAAATACCTACACATGAACGACATACATATATTAGACATTATATAAATTGTATGAACATATATACATCAATTGAATAATGGAACATTATTTTATAGACTACCTTTTTTATACAATAATTGCTAAAAAACACAATTTTGACAACATAGTTTATAAAACATCAGTCGACACTCATTTATTATTCTTTGGTTTTCTACCCTTAAGAACATCCTTAGGGAGACCTTGTTCTTCCCTCTTCTTTCGTGCAAGAGTGCATTTTAAGAAGGGGTAATCAATCAATAACTCGTCCCCAATGGTAAGGTCCATAATAGCCTCAACCATTATCAATATATGAACCTCTCTTTCTATATCTCCATCTTTATCATTTATAACCTCAACAAATTGACAATTCGGTCTTACATTAGGGTCCCTTCCCTTACTACTATTTATAAATCCTGCAATATTTTTGCGTGTGTATTCATGTCCATCTATATACATAAGATGACCTCTATTCATTTCTTTTCCACTTTCCAATTGGAGATGATGTGTATACATATTCGAATTTAGACCATATGCTGACATGCTAGGCTTATATTCTGCTAGCCTTCTCCATTCACCACTGTAATATGATGAACCATAATATGGCATTAATCTCCTAGTGGTTTGTTATGAATTATTTCTATGTTTGGATCCCACATGTACATTTTGGACAATAAAGAGGCCTAGATTCACTCCATGAATATTGGAGGGTCGTATCATGTAGTTGTATCCCCAAAATTGAAACACCTCGTACACTCTAGATAGTTGTTGATCACTAGGCCAAGCGCAATATAGTCCACGATCAAATGTCTCTTTGTAAATTGATCTCAAACTCAGGGGCAAGTCGTCATCTCCATCACATTCATTCTCATAGGGTATGTAGTCCACCTTCCCCTTGTCTTTAAGCAAATTATGCATCTTCACACCGGTTCTTGTTTTGATACTTGTTTTCGTCAATTCCTCATCTTCCGAGCTGGTATATTGGCACATATTTTTGTTAGATGTATCATCTGATAAATGATCATTTCCCTCTAGGCTCGAAGTCAGTGATCTAGGAAACTTTAAACCAAGAACTTTATCCTGCAAGTATCCATTAAGAAAAAAAGTCATTTAAATAATATAAAACAATGTTTAAACGAAGTATACATGTTATTTATATCAAATTGGAAAATTACTCACCACAATTCCTATTGGATTTGAATCGATTGTAGGAGGCATGCTACCAACTGGAAGCTCATCATATATGCAATGTCTTTGTACAATCGCTCATTTGAATTGTTTCTTTCCATGACATATAGAACATCCACAAACAATAGTTTTCTCAAAGTATTCATCCCATGTACTATAGTCCTGACCTACCTCTTCTTCAGTGCAATCATTTGTTGTGTCTGCAATATCCATTGCCATATCCTCTTCCACCCACTGTCATTTGTTAACGTTTTAGGATCAGGTTTAATAGAAATTAGAAAAATGAACATAAAGAACAAATGAACACAGTATTTATCCTAGGAAAACCCTCCTCATGAGGGAGAAAAACCTAGCCAATAATATCTCTTATATTATTGAATCTCAAAAGAAACTCCTTTACAATGAGGCCGATATGAGAGCTAGAATACAGCATTACAAACTGATACAAACTATCAAAAGTTATCCCTGCCTTTTACTCAGCTCACCATCTGCTCTTTTTTCACACTCTTGCTCTTGAAAATTTTGAATTTCATCACAATGAACTAAATACCGAATGAATGTAAATACAAAGTGACTTTCTAAACATAGCATGTTAGTTACATGCAAGTTAGATACCTTTGCATGTCAGAAGGCGACTGCAGGATAGTTACAAGATGACGCACAAGAGGAATCATGCAACTAAATTTAGGAGGCATTACAAAAAGATTCCACTGCATGTCAGTTACAGATTGCATGGAGACTTTGAATAAGACAGTTTGAAGGTCGGCCTAGCTTCAAAATAGCAAATACAAAGATAGCTGGAAGAATCTGACTGACGCTGTCATAAACATTAACACTCCCTCTCAGCTAGGGAGGATACTTCCAGCTGCACAAGACAAATCCAAATCACCTCATCGTGATGTAGTTATCTCATCATGGCGTCCACCATGGCTACTCCAAGAGAATAGAACAAGGGCTTTCACCTCAAATTTCTCTCACAGAGAAAGATGCACTAACAAGGGCTTGCACCTCAAATCTCTCTCGCAGAGAGAAATGCACTAACAAGGGCTTGCACCTCAATTCTCTCTCACAAAGAGAAATGCACTAACAAGGGCTTACACCTCAAATCTCTCTCGTAGAGAGAAATGCATTAACAAGGGTTGATACCGCAAATCTCTCTCGTAGAGAGAAATGCATTAACAAGGGCTGATACCGCAAATCTCTCTCGCAAAGAGAAATGCATTAACAAGGGCTGACACCTCAAATCTCTCTCGCAGAGAGAAATGCATTAACAAGGGCTGACACCTCAAATCTCTCTCACAGAGAGAAATGCATTAACAAGGGCTGATACCTCAAATCTCTCACAGAGAGAAATGCATTAACAAGGGCTGATACCTCAAATTCCTCCGTCTTAGAGGAAAATGCATTAACAAGGGCTTTCACCTCAAATTCCTTCATCTCAGAGGAAAATGCATTAACAATAGATCTCCATGATGATGAAACTCCCTCTGAAGCTCCAAGTACTTGCATCAACCTTCTGACCTCCTCGTCCAAGGTTGCTTCTGATGAATTTTCAAACTCCCTCTGAATGTAAATTCCTCCTCTTCGAAGAAACTGATCTCAAAGAAAACTTGAATAAGTTCTTTGTCTTCAAGAGATGTCTCCAGTTAAGTTTATCTCTTCAGCCTGCATGAATTCCTCACAGGATGCCTCAAGCTCTTCTTTTCTAAGCAATCTCTCATCACCCTCTTGCTCCTTGATCCGTCCTGGAAGCATTTAGAGAGAGATTACTAATAGTTTAAACTATCCAGAAGAAATATCAAAGCTAGAATCATACATGATTCACTATCTCAATGTTATAGCATGAATTAATCTACATCATTATTCAAAGGCACAAACATAAGATACTTATCTCTTTATGTTGGTACACTAATGAGCTAGACCTGTAGCTGTGTCTCATCTTCGCCACCTTCACTCGAGCTCACCCTCATGGAAAGTGGGAATATGAAACGACCGTTTATCAAAGATTGAAGACTCCATTTAAATCTTGAGATCACATTATGAATCGACGCACCCAAACTCATGCGATGAAAGAGTTTAAGTAATTAGAAGAGTAAAAAATCATCACGACTTCCTTCCATAAACGTGGCCTTTCGCTTCCCAAGCTTGTAAACAGAGATTGCAGCTCCAAGAAACTCAAGTCTCAGCACACTTAATCAGAGTTCTGAATAAATTCAAGCTTTAGTCTTCTATAGAAAAAGATACAACAGCCGATTAAAGCTAGCAAGCTTTAGTCTTCTACATAAAAGATACAATAGCCAATTAAAGCTAGCCTTCAAGAGGCACTCCTCGAGACTTCTTTAGAAAAGACATACACCCATGAATTCCAAAGGGCTTCACACATCGTGGATGGCAACAAAATATATTATATGTAACACTCTTGTTAGCTCAAAGAATTTTTGCACACCCAGAACTCAAAACAAGCAATAGAATAGAATCAGGAAAGTCACGGCTTCACATCAAGTGAAACTAGCCCAGAAGTTACTCATACTTTCATATTGCCCATGCCTAAAGAGGTGTCAATAAATATATAACATTCTCATATTAGTTTTAACAAAACATGACTCCCACGCAACAAGACCCCTTTGAACAGCAACAGGACATTCACCCGCACTGCAGAAGATAAGTCAACACAAAATAGCATTGACTCCATCAGTTTCTTTCCATGGCACTTGCACACACAGACTCAACAGATTTTCCCATGCCTTCTAATCATGTCTAAGATTTACAAACTCAAAAAGCCTTCAAAACTCCAATGTGCCACAAGAGACTGTGTTCCTGTTAGACCAAATTTGATTGCATCTTTTCATAGACCCACTCTGATACCATGTTAACGTTTTAGGATCAGATTTAATAGAAAGCAGAAAAATGAATGTAAAGAACAAATGAACACAATATTTATCCTGGGAAAACCCTCCTCATGAGGGAGAACAACCCAACCAATAATATCTCTTATATTATTGAATCTCAAAAGAAACTCCTTTACAATGAGGCCGATATGAGAGCTAGAATACAACATTACAAACTAATACAAACTATCAAAAGTTATCCCTGCCTTTTACTCAGCTCACCATCTGCTCTTTTCTCACACTCTTGCTCTTGAAAAAATCAAACTTCATCACAATGAATTGAATACCGAATGAATGTAAATACAAAGTGACTTTCTAAACATAGCATGTCAGTTACATGCAAGTTAGATACCTCTGCATGTCAGAAGGCGACTGCAGGACAGTTACAAGATGATGCACAAGAGGAATCATGCAACTAAATTTAGGAGGCATTACAAAAAGATTCCACTGCATGTCAGTTACAGATTGCATGCAGACTTTGAATAAGACAATTTGAAGGTCGGCTCAGCTTCAAAATAGCAAATACAAAGACAGCTGGAAGAATCTGACTAACGCTGTCATAAACATTAACATCATCTATGTGATTTAATAGTTTTAGGTCCACATCCACATACATATCTTGTTCTTTTGCTAGTTGAACACTTAGGCTCTGCATTTGCTCCAATCTCCATCTAAAATTATCAACAACATGCATTAATTTATGTCAAGATTGGATAATACATTATAAATTTCAATAATACTGTGAAAAAAGATGGACGTATCACAAAATGCCATCAGATCATTTTTTCCTAAGTGAAGTCAAAATTTGAGTACCTAATGTCCCACTTCATTTGTTGTGTCCTCATTTGATATGACACAATCTGTTGCCATGGCCTCGTCTCTTCCCTATAATACACAACATAGTAAATAATGTTTAGTACACCAATTATATCATTTCAATGAATATGCTATCCAACACAAAACCTCACTTTAGTCATATATTTGACATATTGATATCATGTTTTGGCTATCCTAATTTTCAAACTTTTCCCTTGATCATAGAATCACATTTAATCACCATTCCTGTGCATTTTCAACCAATAAGTTTGACCTCAGAAGCCTCATGGACAAAAAAATGACTTTATCTCCTCTACGTTCTAGCATTTGTGAATTCATAAACACCTTCCTCCTTTGGTTGAGGTTGCTTTCTCTTCTTACCTCTATTGTATTTGTAGATTTCGTTGTCTCATCTATTTCCACCCACTTTCCTCTCAATGATTTAGTATTTCTTCCCCATCCACGTCCTCTCTCCATGGCCTCCTTTGTGAATAAAAATGCCACCATAGAAGCTCTCATCGCACTACCGCCGAGAAGGAAAAAGAAACTTGCAGGACCATGCTAAAAGTGGTCACAGGACTGCGGTGGTCACTACACTACTGCACGCCGATGGTAGAAGACTTTCGGGACTGCGAGAGTCACCATAACACCGCCAAGAACAGAAGGAAGACTTGCATGCCGCTACAGAAGCTTTCACTGCACTACCGCCGAGAAGGATGAAGCACCTTGCTTAAAAACCGCTCTACCGCACTTAGCTGATGAAGAGGCCTTGGGACAACAGTGGTCACAAAAACAAGGCAGGAGTTGGAATTATTTCCAACACTAGATCCTGTGATATACAACAATGAAAATAGTCACTATACAACAATGATAGGCACTAAATTAGGCGCACTTGATGCCGCCTTATACGTCCCAAGCAAATTACATTAATGGCCAAAATTCAGCGCTAAAGTTGGCGTTAACTAACGCTGACTAAAGCACGACTAATAAATCAAAATCAAAAATTTAAAACTTTCCCGCGTGAAGGAAGAAATCAGACGAGAAAAAAGGGAAAAACACCATGCGAAGGAAGAGAGCAGGGCACTACCAGCAACTGATGAATGAATGAATGAATGAATGAGAGATTTTAATGATGCCCACAATACCAAGTGGCCTAAGGGACTGAGAACCAAAAAGCTAAGGAATCTCCAAACTCTTTTCCATGTTACAATTTTGACCAAAAAACTAGTTGTCTTGCTGATCCTCTCCTCCTCAAATAACTTGTGCAGATTGTCAACCTTTAAGTTGAATTTTTATGAGAAATTTGATTTAGTTTGTGACACCATAGGTAAGGTTACAATTTTTTTCTTTCTTTCTTGAATTCGTGATTGTTTACTACTCTTTGTATTGCATTTGAATTTGTGATTGTTTACTGGTTCATGGCCTAACCAATCCAAACAACCTCTAAATTGTCCCATCATTATAAATTGTAAAACCTTTGAGAAACCAACAAAAAATTTTACCCTACCCATTTGATATTTGGCTCAAAATATTATAGCATGAATCGAGGATGCCTCTGTATTCTTTCCCTAACCTGGGTATCAAGGAAATAGTGAACTGCTTGGCAAATCTGGGAATCAGGTCGGTCACTACTGAGAATAAACATAGAAACAGCTTGGTTTTGCCCAACCGCGCCATAGTCACCGATGCCATGACAAATTTGTGCAAGATTGCATTATGAAATAGTTTTCATGATAAGGTTATCAACACTAAGCAAACCGAGCGAACACATTTTCCCTAGGTTATCAACACTAAGCAAACCTAGCGAACATATTTTCCCACAAAACAAAACTTTCATACCACAAACTGGACGAAAAATTTCATACCTAACAGTGTGTACTTCATTTGCCTCCACAGACTCGACGAAAATAATTTTCCCTAGGTCACCTCAAAATATCAAGCAATGGAGGGAAGCGAGCATTGACAACAAACTATGGCCACAATGAGGTAATTCATTGTCAATTTATAGATTTGTAAATGTTTCCATTGTTTCTTTGAATTTTACTTTTTAGTTTTTTATTTCTAAATTTAAAAGAAGAAAATTTAAAACTATATATATAGGGACATGAGACTGACAAAGATAAAGAGGAATTGGTTTCCATAGTGGGGGTAGACGTAGTGAACAAATTGGTTAATGTGGACTAGACAACACTTGTCAGATACATAGAAAAACAATCTATTAATGCCCCTCAAACATTGCAAAATAATCAATTGTGTCAAAGGGAATCAATTGATTCCCCAACCAATACTGGATCTAGCAGAAGATCCAGGAAGAAATCAGTGACAGTAAACTCTAAGAATGTGGAACAAGGAGCAGAGACTTCCACTCCTAGGAAACATATTTCCACCACGCCATGTTATCAATCTTGCATTGGTAGCTACAATACGAAGATAGAATACGAGGTGATTTCAGGGGAAGTCCAAATGATGGATGTTGGGAAAATGTTTGTGAATAGGTTGAAGGAATCATGCCTTCAATGGTTCAAAGACCATCTACATTTTTCATTCTCAAAGATACCCATGCACCTGAAAAAAGCAGTTATCCATGACATGGAGACTGATTTTGGCACAGGTTGGTCTATAAAGAAGATAAAGCTACGAATGTCTCAAAACTGCAAGAGATTTCAGTGCAACCAAACAAAGAAGATAAAAAAATCCCTCTTGAGCTAAGGTAGAAAAAAATGGTAATGGATGTAAGTGTGGAAGTATGGAGAGAGCTTGTAAAAGAATATGAGAAGTTCGATGCATAGAGGAATTTTGGTGAGGAGAGTACGCAGGTATTTGAAATTTCTCATAAGATTATATCAAACTTATTAAACAATATTTAAATTTTATTTGTGCATAGTTAAATTGAATTAGTATATGTTTCAAGACAAGGCCTCCAAAGCTAGGCTTGAGAAACTTTGTGCCACACATCATAGTGGCCATAAAGGTTTAGAGGTCTTGATTTGTACATTTATAAGTATATTTGATATGTTAAATGATATGTTTTTATTTCGTTGGAAAAGTAAATGATTGCATATTAATTAGTTTAACTAGTCCATGTGCCATGTTTTGAAATGAGGAGAAATATGGCCGCCATCCAAAGCAATTTGAAAAGAATATGTTACAAAATAAAAAGTGGAACGATTTTGTAATCTGGATGGAGAACGAGGTATCAATAGTTGAGTTTCAATAACTTAGTTGGATATTGTTGTGTTAATATGTCAATTTGCATCTCTTGTGTTTAGTTGTTTATTGATGCATAGGATGAGTAAATAGAGCTCAAATCTTATGATTACAAGATGACCATTTATGTGCATGAATAAATAGTAGAAAGATGTAGATGAACTCAATTCATCTGACTTTATTCCTCTTGGCAGGCATTCCTCTTGAATCTCTAATATCAAGTGCCTGAGACTTCCCTGTAGCTTTTACCTTTCGTTGCCACCCTTCCTCTTCATTGTGAGACTCATCTCCTTTTTCCTTATATGCATTTCTAGCTTTGGCTTCTAATTCATCCCAAGTTTTACCTTCCTCCTCTTCAGAATCTTCTTCTTCTCCATCCTCCTCTGACTCCACAAGAGATTCATCTTTTGAACCTTCCTCATCTGATTTTGATTCCTCTTCTACATCAGAGGGTTCATATCCTTGATCTGAGTCTTCTGAATTATTAGAATCAGAATCATTAGCTTCCATATTCAAAAATTCCCATCCAACATCTTCAATAAATTTATCTGGATCATCAGTAATACTCTTCAAAATTGGCCACCAATTCAAGTTCATTCTTCTTTCATAATACTTTATACCCATGGAGTTTAGCCATCCCTTGATGCCATCAAGCGAAGATTGAGGAATGGTGTACATGTGGAGTACATCTCACTTGAATTCTTTGAAAACAATAGCCATATCAAATTCTTTTTTCCCAAGTCCTACTCTCTTAAGGTTAACAATCTCAATCTCACTAATAGCGATTACTAAGAAAGGTAATTCCACCAACTGTACCAAATAGTTTACCATAGGAACAATAAAAGAAGAGGCTTTGAAAGGAACTCCATGACAACCAAGCTATCTAAATGGTATATCAAACTCTAGTTCAAAATCTTTTAGATGAGGTTGCTCACATATAAGCTCTCTTACTCGCTTTGACAAATCCTTGAAACTTTGTATTGATTTTATTTTTCTTGTCCCTCTCTTGTTGTTCTTCCTCAATTTCATCAAGATCATACATTGAACTTCTTGCCCCTCCTAAAGTTTGGACCACATCCATTACCTCCACATAAAACTAGACATCCTTGGTCTTCTTGGTTCCCACGCCATGAGTCATGCAAATGAAAATGAAGCAAAGTAATCATCTCCTTCTCCCCTGGTTGGAAGAATGCATGCTTAATGTTTTGATACATGATATTAGCTCTCTCTTTTGCTCTCATGGTTGAATACCGAAATCCAGTATGGTGGGCCTCCAAATTTCCAGTCATCTTTCTTCCTCTTCCACCAAATGTTGGCCTGATCCACACGTCTACCAGCCTAATTGGCTTTATTTTTGAAAGATGAATTTTCTCCTGAGTCACCAATGAATCTTTGTCTTCCTTTTCAGACTCTTTCATTGCTACAGATCGTCTATGGTATTTAATCATTTGTACCACATGGTTGATGTGCTTTGAATCCTTACACCTAAAAGAAATTTCCTTAACATAAATACTACTAGGGAATTTCAATGTTGCCATTGTAGTTGGCATTAAAGCCAGTACCTGCAACATTGAATATTATCCTTATATAAAAATTCCCTCCATCTTGTTGGCTTGTAACACTCTTGATAATGGCTACATGAAATCTGATTCTGATTCCTCTTCTACATCAGAGGGTTCATAACCTTGATCTCACTCTTCTGAATTATCAGAATCAAAATCACTAGCTTCTATATTCAAAATTTCCCAACCACCATCTTCAAAAAATTTATCTGGATCATTAGTAATACTCTTCAAAATTGGCTGCTAGTTCAAGTTCATTATGCTTTCATAATACTTTATATCCATGGATTTCAGCCATCTGTTGATGCCATCAATTGAAGATTGAGGAATGGCGTACATGCAGAGTACATCCTGCTTGAAGTCTTTGAAAACAATAGCCATATCAAATGCCTTTTTCCCAAGACCTACTCTCTCAAGGTTGACAATCTCAATCTCACTAATAGTGATTACTAAGAAAGGTAATTCCACCAACTATACCAAATAGTTTACTGTAGGAACAATAAAAGTAGAGGCTTTGAAAGGAACTCGATGAAAACCAAGCTCTAAATGGTATATATGACTCTAGTTCAAAATATTTTAGATGAGGCTGCTCCCATATAAGCTCTCTTACTCGCTTTGAAAAATCCTTGAAACTCTGTATTGATTTTATTTTCATGTCCCTCTCTTGTTGTTCTTCCTCAATTTCATTAGGAGCATACATTGACCTTCTTGCCCCTCCTAAAGTTTGGAACACATCCATTACCTCCACATAAAACTGGGCATCCTTGGTTTTCTTGGTTCCCACGCCATGATATGGTTATGCAAATGAAAATGAAGCAAAGTAATCATCTCCTTCTCCACTGGCTAGAAGAATGCATGCTTAATGTTTTGATACATGATATCAACTCTATCTTCTACTCTCATGGTTGAATACCGAAATCCAGTATGGTGGGCCTCCAGAGTTCCAGTCATCTTTCTTCCTCTTCCACCAAATGTTGGCCTGATCCACACGTCTTCCAGCCTAATTGGCTTTGTTTTTGAAAGCTAAAGTTTCTCCTGAGTCACCAATGTAGCTCTCTTTTCCTTTTCAGACTCTTTCATTGCTACAGATTGTCTCTGGGATTTAATCATCTGTACCACATGGTTGATGTGCTTTGAATCCTTGCATCTAAAGGAAATTTCTTTAATAGAAATACTGCTAGGGAATTTCAATGTTGCCATTGTAGTTGGCATTAAATCTGGTACCTACAACATTGAATATTATCCTTATATAATAATTCCCTCCATCTTGTTGGCTTGTAACACTCTTGATGGTGGCTACATGAAATCTGATTTTGATTCCTCTTCTACATCAAATGGTTCATAACCTTGACCTCACTCTTCTGAATTATCAGAATCGGAATCACTAGCTTCCATATTCAAAAATTCCCAACCACCATCTTCAAAAAAATTATTTGACTACCGCACACTCTTCAAAATTACCGCCAATTCAAGTCTATTCTCGCCATAATACTTTATATCCATGGAGTTCAACCATCCCTTGATGCCATCAAGAGAAGATTGAGGAATGGCATACATGCAGAGTACATCCCGCTTGAAGTCTTTGAAAACAATAGCCATATCAAATGCCTTTTTCCCAAGTCCTACTTTCTCAAGGTTAACAATCTCAATCTCACTAATAGCGATTACTAAGAAAGATAATTCCACCAACTGTACCAAACAGTTTACCGTAGGAAAAATAAAAGCAGAGGCTTTGAAAGGAACTCCATGAAAACCAATCTCTCTAAATGGTATATCAAACTCTAGTTCAAAATCTTTTAGATGAGGCTGCTCCCATATAAGCTCTCTTACTCGCTTTGACAAATCCTTGAAACTTTGTATTGATTTTATTTTTCCTGTCCCTCTCTTGTTTTCTTCCTCAATTTTATCAGGATCATACATTGACCTTCTTTCCCCTCCTAAAGTTTGGACCACATCCATTACCTCCACATAAAACTAGACATCCTTGGTCTTCTTGGTTCCCACACCATTATATGGTTATGCAAATGAAAATGAAGCAAAGTAATCATCTCCTTCTCCGCTGGCTGGAAGAATGCATGCTTAATGTTTTGATACATGATATCAACTCTCTCTTCTACTCTCATGGTTGAATACCAAAATCTAGTATGGTGGGCCTCCAGAGTTCCAGTCATCTTTCTTCCTCTTCCACCAAATGCTGGCCTGATCCACACGTCTGCCAACCTAATTGGCTTTGTTTTTGAAAGTTGAAGTTTCTCCTGAGTCACCAATGTAGCTCTCTCTTCCTTTTCATACTCTTTCATTGCTACATATTGTCTCTAGGATTTAATCATCTGTACCACATGGTTGATGTGCTTTGAATCCTTGCATCTAAAGGAAATTTCCTTAACATTAATTATGCTAGGGAATTTCAATGTTGCCATTGTAGTTGGCATTAAAGTCTGTACCTGCAACATTGAATATTATCCTTATATAAGAATTCCCTCCATCTTGTTGGCTTGTAACACTCTTGATGGTGGCTACATGAAATCTAATTCTGATTCCTCTTCTACATCAGAGGGTTCATAACCTTGATCTCACTCTTCTGAATTATCATAATCAGAATCACTAGCTTCCATATTCAAAAATTCCCAACCACCATCTTCAAAAAATTTATCTGGATCATCAGTAATACTCTTCAAAATTGGCCGCTAGTTCAAGTTCATTCTACTTTCATAATACTTTATATCCATGGACTTCAACCATCCCTTGATGCCATCAAGCGAAGATTGAGGAATGGCGTCAATGTGGAGTACATCTCGCTTGAAGTCTTTGAAAATAATAGCCATATCAAATGCATTTTTTCCAAGTCATACTCTCTCAAGGTTAACAATCTCAATCTCAAGTATTAGCTAGGGACTTTGAAATTTTATTATGGTATGTGCACTTTGATATGATGTAATATGATTATGGTTTCATCTCATATGTTGTAATATTAGATATATAACAAAAAAATAAATTATTGCATGAAATAAATAATAACTTTTCATTCTAAATATTTTTCTTTTGCAAAACACGAATCTTCTAGAAGATCAAGATGATCCTCAACATGATATAGATCCACAAAATATTGGTTCTTCCTGTACAAATCACATGGTAGAGGATGATGATGACGTAGATGCGGAAGACACCGAGGCCAATGACAATGATGATGATGATGACGACGACGATGACGATGATGATGATGATGATGATCACGATGGTGATGATGATGATGAGACAATTGGTGATAGTAACTAGTGGCATTCATGATCATATAGACTGCATCATGGATCATTACCGTTATATCATTATGATGACTCTTTTCATGGTTACTATCATATGTATCATTTTCATGGCCTACTATATATTATTATTGTAATTATATTGACATGTATCATTTTCAATTTTCTTACCATGTCATTTGGACATGTATCATCTTGACTTTGGTAATGTACTTTGAGTTTACATAATTTTAGATTACACGGCTGTACATGCATCATTTCACTTATGTTGACCATTGATTTACCATTTTGACATGTTTTTGATGTAAAATTAGAGCATATTTTGACTTTCATAATTTGTTTTATATATATGCATGATATCCACAAAGAGATGGACTCGTCAATTTATATATATTATAAAAGGGTCGATGATTTTTGGATGGATATTTATTGCGTATGATGATTTTAATTCCATCGCTAGGGATGATATTGCCAAATTCAATTAAATTATAGATATTTGACTCACTTATTTTAATTATAGATGATGGTCAGTAAATACAATAATACCAGCAAAGGGGGCTTCAACCCAGCCCACTTGGTTAAGGTGTCTCTGCTGTGGGGACCACCATGGAGTCTGACCTCCAAGGCCCCTGCGGGTACTCAGCCAGGTGGGTCCTACCAAAGATCGCCGATCACTCTGCAGTAAAATTTTAACGAGGGGTTGGTATGGGGGTCCGGCCGCACCCGGGACATTCCCCCTGCTAAAAATATATATATAAAAAAATAAACAAAAAAATAAACTAGGTGGTGATGAAAGGTACTAATGCTTTAAACTCCAGAATGAAATTGTAAAATTTTATGCAGAGCTACTAAAAGAGGTGGTAATGTGGAAGTAGATGTCTCATCTAAATGGGCTTTAAATTTTGGTGAAACAGAGGAATTCAGGTTGGAGGATTTTAGAGGTGGAAAGGTTAGTACCGTCTTAAATGAACAAGGTGGTGAAGCTGAGTGAAGTGGTCACAGCCAAGTGGAATAAGTGTGGGTGGTGGCAATCCGGCATGAAAGCAATGCAATCCCTCAATTAAGATGTGTTAATTGCATTTTGAAAGGGTCGAGAAAAAATTTGCAACAAACTTTGGTGGTGGTGGCACTCAGGAGAAATGGAAGCCAATTTCACCTTTCAGTCATGAAGATCTTTGGACCCGTTTTATGGAGAGGCATCCGAAAAATGACTCCAGGGCCTTTTCCTTGTTCACGACGGCATAGTGCGCAGTAAAACGGTTTGCGGCAAGGATTGCCATCCAACAGCCGCAAATAATCAACCGCCACGGATTACTCCTTAATTGTGATGTGGGGCTTGGATTTAGGTGAACCAGAGGAAATGGTGAGGATGG
Source organism: Sequoia sempervirens (assembly GCA_007258455.2). NCBI lineage: Eukaryota > Viridiplantae > Streptophyta > Pinopsida > Cupressales > Cupressaceae > Sequoia > Sequoia sempervirens. The sequence continues at coordinate 377,695,670 of VDFB02353493.1, forward strand.
TGATGCAAAAAATTATGTATGAAGATTTTCTGGTAGGCATGGAGTCCATTCTCGAATGGGTGGTTCCGGGTGTAGGTTTAGATTATTCTGAAGGATTGGTAGATGATGAAATTGAGGAGCTCTATGGGAGATCGGGGCTCAAACCATTTATTTGTTGACCCAAAGGAAAATACAAAGCTCGTTGCTGTGAGGAAGCGCGTTTGGGATGGAAAGTGCTCAAACTCTTCATCAAACACTAGGATGGAAAGCGCCAGAAGAAGTCGGGGAAGCGGCGAAAGAAGAAGCCTTTGAAGGAGATAGCCAAGCGTCCGTTGGGTCCGGGTGGAGCTTGTTAAGACTGATCATGTTTGTCTGTGTCTGATTTTGTTGTATTAAAGCGTGTAACTCTGAACATTGTTAATGGTGGTTATTTTTTGTAAGTATTTTACTAGTAAACAGTTACGGGGTTTATTTAATGTTTTACTTTGCACGTTAAGGTGCCTTTGGTTTTTGTCATTTGTTGTGGAATTTTGGTGGGTAATGACACTGAACAATAGATGTACTTTTTTATCTTTACAAGCAATACAAAAATTTCATGGGTAATTGTCTTGTTATTTAATCATATGAGTTAAATAATTAAATTACTTAGTCTATAATCATATGAGTTATTTAAGAGGCACGATATATTTAACTAATTAAATTGAAATTATTTAAGAGGCACGATATATTTAACTAATTAAATTGAAATAAAACATATTAAATTAATAAAAGGAAGCAAAACAAGAAGCATTTTTAGAAGCAAAAAAGGAAGCAAAACAAGAAGCATTTTTAGAAGCAAAAAAGTAAGCAAAACAAGAAGCATTTTTAGAAGCAAAAAATGAAGCACAACAAGAAGCATTTTTAGAAGCAAAAAAGGAAGCAAAACAAGAAGCATTTTTAGAAGCAAAAAAGGAAGCACAACAATAAGCATTTTTAGAAGCAAAATAAGAAGCATTTTTAGAAGCAAAAAAGGAAGCAACAATGGAAGAAAAATTAGAAGCAATCTTGGAAGCAAAATTGGAAGCAAACTTGGAAGCAAAATTGGAAGCAAAACCGGAAGCCTAATTGGGTGCTAATTTAGGTGCTATTTTCGACGCTATTTCTAGGCGCTATTTTAGGCATAAACAGAGGTGCTATTTTTGGCACTAATGAGGGTGCTGTGATTTTTTGGCGTTGATTCTAGCACTAATTCTGGTGTTACGTCTGGCGCAAAATTCAGCGTAAACGTTGGCGTTGAGATGATCATGCATGTTTGCGCCAAGTTTGGCACCGGCCAACTCGCCCAATTTGTGGATTGAAATACAATGAAATCCGACGCTATTTTAGGTGCTATTTGCCTATTCTACTGTAGTGACAATATTTGTAGATGGTTGTGTCCACCATCTTAAAAATAACACAAAAGGATAAAAATACAAATGAAGAATTAAAATCTTAGGTTGCCCAATTAACATATGTGAACAATTTGATAGGGCCAATTGATGTTGTTGCTCCTGAACCAATTTTACAAGCTTCTTTGAAAGGAGAATTCCTACACCCCAACCTTGAGGGGTGGGTAACTGTTGCTAAGGGATGGAAAGATGATTTGCAAGCCCTAGCTAGCAGAATTTTGAGAAAATGAATACATTTTTATCATTGCATTAGTGATGAAGCTAGTCTGGCCCACCAAATTGAGGTGGAGATAGATGAGGATTTGATGGTATGGATGATTACATCCCAATTTTGCAGAGAATAAAAGCCACTTCCTCAGATGACTTGTTGAAGACAACTGCCATAGAAGAAGAAGATCAAGACAAGCCAAAGGAATGGCTAAAGGAAACACAGTTGAGGGTGAAGAACCTAAATAAATGCAAGCATAAGTTGAGCAAGAATAGAAACCTAGTCGAACAAGCTATGGTAAAGATAGATAATTTTACAAAAAGGCTTGGTTGCACATTTTGGGAAACCTCATCTCTAGTTGCATCCCTCAACAAGATGGCCGAAGAACTAGAAGAGTCTCTATGAGGTCAAATCACTCCTGAAACCATTGACCAAGCTATGACCCGAAAAATAGACTTGTGGGCTTTCTAAGATGAGTTGGCTAGCTTCACCGACGTACAAGAGAAGCTAGAAAATTTTACATTTTCACAAATGGTTAAATTGTAATAGCATCGAGGTCCTTCGATGGATTCTATGAATGATGTTATCACCACTTTCTCTAAAAATTTCCCTAGTGATTAAGTCAGACTTTTGAATTTGGCTTTATTTTGAATAAATTTTGTAATAAAGTAGACACCCAAATAAATAAATTTTAATTTGGCATATTGTTTTTAGTTGAAATCCTATTCCAAGCAAGCTATTAGGTTTAGTTGGAGTTCATTTGAAGATAAAAGATGGGTGCTTCAGCCTCGACCTATTTCACCTTCACATGCTTCCTCTAGCTAGTGCACACTTTCCTTCTCTAGTACAAACACTCAGATGCTATCCACAAATATCCAATCAACACAGACAGTGCTCTATTACATCCAACATTTTATTTGCTAAGGTTCCAATTTTAGTTAACCTTTTCTTCAAATACTTGAATTTTGGGATAAATGAGTCTATTTATTTGAGATTGTTGATCATTGTTAAGGGTCAAAAACTTTTGTAGTTGCAAGGAAATATACAATCTCAACATGGATTTATCGTTGTTAATGGTATGTAGATGCTCACACTAGTAACATAAATACATGAATATAGAATTTTTTCATTTAAGGTTAAACATTAGAAGGATGATTGGTACTCGAATAAATAATCTTAATTTAATCAATTAATGTTAGAAGAAAGATTAGATTAATTAAATAAAATTATTTCATGAATTTTAATAGATAAATTGAGAAAATTAATTTAGAAGTGAGGATGTGAAGTGAATTGATGACAACAAAATTATTAAGAGACAATTTTAGATGGCTATAATTTCATTCATTTTTACGTTGAAGGTGTTCCCTCTATGAGGTCTCCTCATATCAATGTCTCAGTTTCATGCAACAAGTATGCAAGACCATTAATTTAATCTAGGTCGTTAACATCAAATCAACCAACTATGATTTTTACTATGGCTTTTTTCAACTGAGCAAATCTTTTTGATCAATGGTTGATATCATTTGTTTGTAGTGCAAGACCATTGAATACATTTGGACCATAAATGTCAAACCAATGACATCGTGAAGGCATTAATATCATTCAATGTCATTGTGGGCTTCGTTTTCTCGGAGCAGGCTACACATCATATAAAATGGTATGCCCATCCCATGGCCTGCCTGCCTCTAACGGTTGTCAGTTGTCAGAAAGATGGGGTGCATCCCGTGCAGCAGCCCGCCTTTCTAAATCCGTGCAAAATATAAGGCAGCCCTGCCATTTTTAATTTTCGAGCCCATGGTTTGTAGCAATAAAAAGAATTTATATATATATATATTTTAATATATTTATAAAATATTTAATAAATTATTTATAAAATAATAATAATAGAAAACAATTTTTTTCATATATTTTATAAAATATCAATAATATAAAAAATATATATATATATTAAACAAAATATATAAAAATACTTATTAGAGATTTTAATGGTGTATTAATAAAATATATATATTTAAAAAAAAATTATTAAATAATTAAAAATAAAATAATATTAGTAAATACAAATAAATTAGTTTTGAAGTAAAATAAAATAATTCTTTAACATATAAAAAATAATTTTATTATATTAAAAAATGTAATGAAATATTTTTTTAATAAATATACTAACTCAAAATTTATTTTAGATATATTTATATTAATAAAATCAAATTTTTAGTTTAAATTCTATAAAATATTCAATAAATAATAATATAAATATTATAAGAATTATATAATTTGTATTTTACATTACATACTATATTT
>VDFB02353493.1:377699684-378172430 GCA_007258455.2 Sequoia sempervirens
TAAAACTCCTTGGAATGCACAATTGACTCCCTCTAAATAACATCCCATCTTGGATTAGGAAATCCAACCATTTTGTCCTATCCAATGTAACAGGTTCTAAATAAGCCTTCCAAGCCTCTGCAAAGTCTGGATCTTCAGGATACAAACTCTTGAGTTCATTGAACCCAACAACCTCTATATTCATCTCTATCAATAAATTTTGCCTTCTACTTAAGGCATCTTCAACTTTGTTTGACCTTCCACTCCTATGCTTCAAAATAAAAGTATAACTCTGCAAAAACACAACCCATTTTAAGTGTCTTTGATTCAACTTTCCTTGACTATTAAGATACTGCAAAACCTAATGATCAATATATAAAACAAATTCTTTTGGCAACAAATAGTGTCTCCATTTCTTCAAAGCTTGAATTATAGCATAAAACTCATGATCAGAGACATAATATTTCTTCTTAGCATCATTCAACTTCTCACTAAAATAGGCAACGGGCTTACTTTCTTGACTCAAAACAGCTCCTATGGCAGTGCCACTAGCAGCACAATCTACCTGAAAGACCTTATTGAAATTTGGAAGTGCCAAAATAGGTTACTCTGTGACTTTCTTCTTCAACATATCAAAACTCTTTGTTGCTCCTACAGTCAATTTAAAATCCTTTCTATCCCCTCTCATTGCTTCAATTAGAGGTGAAAAAATACTACTAAAATTCTTAATAAACTTTTTGTAAAAACTTTCTAGACCATGAAATGACCTTACCTCTGTAAGACTCCTCGGGGTAGGCTATTCAATGATAGCTCTCACCTTTGGATCCATTCTAAGACCCTCTATTGAGATAACAAATCCCAAATACACCAACTCTTTCTTCACAAAACTACATTTCTTCAAATTAATCAACTTCTCCTTTAGCTTCTCAAAAACTCTTCGGATATGCATCAGGTGCTCCTCCAATGTGTTACTAAAAATTAAAATATCATTCAAATAAACAATAACAAATTTTCCTAAAAATTCTTTCAATACCTCATTCATAAGCTGCATAAATGTGCGTTGTGCATTAGCTAGCCCAAAAGGCATGACTAACCACTCGTACAAGCCCTCTTTGGTTTTGAAGGTTGTCTTCCATTCATCTCCTTATCTAATTCAGATTTTGTGATATCCACTCTTCAAATCTATCTTCGTGAAGTACTGAGCTCCACTCAAACAATCCATAATGTCATCTATTCTCGACAAGGGAAATCTATACTTGATGGTGACCTTGTTGATGGCTCTAGAATCTGTACACATCCGTCATTCCCCATCCTTCTTTGGTGCTAGTACTGTAGATACTACACATGGACTCAAACTCTCTCTAATCAATCCCTTTCGCAACAACTCTTGCACTTGTCTATTCAACTCTTCATTCTTTGCTAGAGTCATACGATGAGCTACCTTATTCGACAAATTGGCTCCAGGAATTGAGACCATCTGATGACTAATCCTTCTTACTAGAGGTAAACCCTCGAGTACATTATCAGATACAATATCTTGAAACTCATCCAATAAATGTGAAACTTCTATGGGTATCTCTTTATCATCTTCTCTATCAACTCTAGGAATCAAAGCATAACACATATCTTCATGCTTCATACCTTCTAAAAAATTTCTTCCATCAACCAAACAGATTTTGGCATTACTGCATACCTTTTCCTCTACCTCTTTCAAGGGCTTCAACTTATGATGAACTCCATCCTTTGTCAAAGAATAGATGTTGGCATGTCCATCATGTACTATTCGCTGATCAAATTGCCACGGTCTACCTAACAACATATGACAAACATCCATAGGCATAATATCACACAATACATCATCATGGTAATTTCCAATCTTGAATTTTACCAGACATTGTTCATTTACCAAAGCTTTATGGTCCTTCTGCAACCAAGCAATCCGGTATGGATTTAGATGCCTTCTTCTCTCAAACTGTAGCTTACTAACCATCTCTTCTAAAACAAGGTTATCAGTACTACCTCCCATCAATAATAACATTGCAAACTTTACCTTCACACTTACATCTGGTGTGAAACAAATTCTTCATTTGAGTTGGTTCTTTCTCCTCATTCAGCAAGGCTCTTCTAGTAACAAAAACCTCTCCTCTTTCTGCATCCTCAGAATGTGAAGACTCAACATCTTCATCTACATGTGCAACTCGTGCATTACCCTCAGGTCTTCTATTTGTCCTTCCTTGATATTGAGGACACTCATATGCTCTATGCCCTTCTTCTCCACATTGGAAATAGGTTCCACGAAAGCCTCCTCTTCCCGGTCCTCGTCCAAATCTTCCTCTTCCTCTTTGGTCTCCATTATTTTGATCACGAGGACGATAGGTGTTATCTCCTTTCTAGTTCTGGCAGCTATTGGATGCTTCGCCCTTCTTTTTGATCTTCATTCGACCTCCATATGACCGTCCACTAGTCTTTCCACCACAACCCCCACCTCTTTGCTTGCTTTCAAACCTTCTATTCAACTTTTTTTTTTACCTTCAAAGCAAACTGATATGCATCTTCAATGGTAGGCATTCTTACCAGACTCAACTCTTCTTGAATACTTGGCTTCAACCCATTTATGTAACGGGCGACTTTCTCCTTATTGGCCTCAGAATGATCTATTCTAATCAAGACACGATAGAATTCTTCTATATATTCCTTGATAGATTTTCCTGCTTGTTTCAACCCTTGCATCTTCTTTAACAAATCTAGTTCATAGTCCATGGGAATGAACTGCCTTTTCAATTTGTAGATTATTCAATCCCATCTAGTTGTTTTCTCTTTTCCTCTTTGATTTCTTCCTAGTTGTACCTCTTTCCACCAAATATTCGCATGACCCTTTAGCTTGGTCTTTGCAAATCTGACCCTCTCAGGATCTTCCACCTCCTCATACTCAAAGTACTCCTCCATATCATTGATCCAATCAATCAACTCTTATGGGTTAAGATTTCCAAAAAATGTAGAAACATCAATCTTTGGCCTTTTTCCAATCTTGGAGATGGCCTTAAATAATCTGACTTGCTCTGGATCTATTGCATCTTGTTCTTCTTTGAACTATTCCTCATTCTCAATTTCCTCTTCACTTTCATCTCCTCTTCTTGGCTCAAACCCTCGATGCAACTCCTCCTTCAATGCTTAAACTTGTCTCTACAAGGCTCTAAAACCCTCTTTTGGTACAACAACATTTCTTCCACCACCTCGGTTTCTTCGCGAAGGCATTCCAATCACTTTTCTCATAAACCTACAACCACAAGTCTTGGTGCGATCTGTTTACACACTCAAAAAAATCCGCTTTGATACCACTTGATGAGGGCTACACTGCCCTAACCCCACACAAAACACAATAACAAATAGCAACACAAAATATGCAAGATAGAAAACAACCCACTTTCAATTATTTTCCAAAAATGAAATTACAAAGAAGAGCATGAGACTCATTGCTAATTCTCCAAGGCAACTTCTTCGAGGCAACTTTGACAATCTCTGGGAGTCCAAGATTTTCTTTTGATGCTCCATCAAAATTCAGTTTTAAGAGACCATTGGGAAAGGGAATCCACTTCTCTTCTTTCATGTTTCTCTTTAAAGAATCAACTCTTTGAGCCCCATGAACAAGGGATCTTAGGAAGACATTATTAATAAAAAATTAGGACAAAATGACTTAAAAAATGTATATATTATAAATAGTATTAATGTAATGACTATCCATTAAAGTCTTTTTTAAAAAACTTTAAAAATTCATATATTAAGTGGCCTCCACCAAAAAAATAAATAAATAAAATTCTTATAAAAATCATTAATGCAAATTCAAAAAATGATGGCACTATTTTATATTTTCAATAGTTTATAAAGTTAATTTGGATGAGCATATACTAATATTTCACTCAACCATTTAGAAATAACTTCTAGAAGCCAAACAATAGAAGACCAAGAGTCCCAATTAGAATTCCACAATAGATGTGACTTCGGAGATTTATTATTATTTTTGGTATTAAATTATGCTGATTATAATAAACTAAGCAGCTAAAAAGCTGCGAAGACAATGAAAACCCAACATTTGAACACTTCATCATAATCCCTTAGACATAAATGACACCCTTTAAAAATAAAGGTGAACTGAATGTCTTGCCAACCTTGAAAGGATATTAAAATTGTCATTGCGGTCTAAAATTGTTATAACAGATGCATGAAGAACACCTTTTAAAAGATTGAATCTGTTCTCAAACTGTCTCTTTAAGCTACACTGTGATAGCACGCTTTGAAAGAGAGGACACATAAACAACAATCTTGAAAATGTTAAAGACACATCTTGAAAAAGAGAGTGATTTCTTAAATATTAAGACGAGTAGTTTTTGAACCATGTTAAGCCAAAAGAATAAAAACCACTTTAACAAATGAGACCCTACAAATATTCTTCTAGAAAATTATTTATAACTTATTACTTTTACGAAAATCTTAATTTATTCTTATCATAAGCTAATTGCCTTATAAAATAGATGGTTTGCCGCAAATGTTAAAATTTTATTGTGCCTTCGTAGTAGTTTCCCATCAACAAGAGTCTTTGGTATTTGAGCAAAATATATTAAAAGAGATTGTAACTCCTTTGAAAATATTATATTAACTTGATTTTTCTTTTTAGTTTGTAGGACTAAAAGTCTACAGAGAATACAATTCATTGGAATTTTGTCTATCAGCAAAACAAATTCAGACTGATCATCTCTTAGTACGCTTATGTCTGTGTAGAGTTAATTTACTTATTTGTTTAATTTCAAAGTTATTAAGAAGATTTATTTCATTAAAGTTACACAACTTTCTTAAATTAATTGGAAAGATTTGAATCCGAATTAATTTATGTAAACATTTGACCAATGTATTTTTATAATTAGACTATTTGAAATATATTTTAAGTCAATGACATTCGGGAATAATTATGATACTAGTTGACACTTTTTTATTTACTGTAAATAATTACAAAGCAAGGGGATGCACCGAACATACAAAACACCTTTAAACATTTGTAGGTGATAAATAATAAATAAATAAAAATACTAAATACAACCCATGCTTTTCACTCTCAACTTCTTGACCTACCTAGATAGACCCTATATTTTTTTTTATTAAATTGTTTTCTTATTATCTTTTATGGGACTCCGTACCAATCATAAGCCCAGTACGTTTCCACTATATTATTTTCTTAAACTTCGTATTGACCACTCACCCAGCTATAACTTAAAATTTTCCCTTTTTTCTATCGTTTGTAATCAGATGAGATAATGTCCAAATTCGATTATGCTTATCGTTGTATGTACTTAATCTCTCAAGCAGTTACTTTAAAGATAATTCCTTGAATAATCTACGCGCCTGTTTTTGTTGAAGACTTGGCAAGCTATATCAAATTAATTCGCTTATCGTACGCTTCGGGCCCCCTTCAGCTCTTTAGATGGTCTGTGATGATTTTTTAAGTTTTGGTTTTTCTCCCTTACTTCTTGATAGGCTAGATAGATAGGCTAGATAGATAAGAGAACGTTTTCCTGGGTAGAAAGTATACTCGGTTCTAACCATGATGAGGTAAGTTCTAGGACTTTTGGAATCTCACTATTGAACCAACATTAGAGGCAAAAGAGTTAAAAAGCCATTACCTGTGTACTTTAGCTTTCCTTGCTAGTTTAATGTTGCGGGTCACCACTAACTATTTGACATTTGTTCCTCTAGCTATCTCATTTGGGTTCCACTAGTGCACCCAACATGACGGATAAAACAATTGAACGATGGCATTCATCTATGACTGACTGTTTAGTTTAACAGTTTAATTTTCCTTGTTTGTTGGATTATGGGGGTTTCTGTCATTTATTAGCGGTGATATTATTCATCTAACTAGCTCATTTGATTTGTTGGGTTTTCTGGGTTTTTATCGTTCTACGCAATTTTTTCTCTACCTCTGGTATTATCTTTAGCAGGGTTTGCTTCGAGGCAAAATAATTTGTTTCGTAATTTTTTTAATGTTAAGAAGGTCCATGTTAATAGCCCGACTGCATTAAAGCCCAGCTAACTTTCAAGTGGTGAATCTTTATAATACTTGATAATAACGTCGGGGTTTAGATGAACGAGGCTTGGAACTATTGCAACTGCAAACGCTGGTCAATGGATCAAAAATCCAAAATAGGTATAACGTAAGAGGCGTATGGGAAAAATGCTTCTTACGTGTTTGGCAATGACTAAAAAAGCTACCTTCATATTTGCTTTAACCTTGAGCTCAAAATTCTTAGAGTAATGAAATCTGTAAATGGTTTTAAGAAAATTACATGGTAGTTTTGGTTCGGGTAGTAACAGTAAATAGATTATCTGGCTAGAGATCAGATCAAAGTTTCTATCCTCAGGGAATGGAATACCAGTATGAATGGGACTGAGTGTGACAGATTCCCAGAAGAAAGAATAAGGAGATAAATGACATTGAATTGATATTAGTGTCCAAAGTTGACGAGGGTATGAAAAATGAAACAAGAGCAACATTGCAAGAGAGTTCTCAACGAAGCAGGAGGGGGACAACTCCCACAAAAGAAAAGAAGTAACCTAGAAAAGAAATCCTTACACAAATATATACTATATTACCAAATCGGTCAAAAAAGCTCTCTGCCAAAAGGAAAACACTTAGGGTGATGTAAAAAATATGAAACGAAAATGGATGTTTTCACAGACAGCTAATTTTGTGCGTCCTCAAGAGAACTATAAAATTATTGTCAATTGGTTGAAGAGAATGGTGAGAGAATGTAAAACAAAAAATTCATGAATAGATAACTAATTTATGTCATCCACTCTGCTATTCCACGTAGGATCTGTGGGACCACTAGGAAAAAGTTCACTTTCATTTAAATAACATGATGAACTGCGAGGAAGAAGACACGCATTTCCGTTTCAATAAAAAACATGCGTTTCCCGTGAGTCTGGTGTAAACCATATAAGCAAGGTGGGTATGGAAACTGACATGTCATTTTTCTTTACTTGTAGTTTAACACCCCAGTTATTAGGAAATCTGATATCAAAAATCAGGGAGCCCATCAGTTCTCACAGTGAACACCAATAGTCTTTGTATTCTTCTAGGTTTGTACGCCATCCTAGGCTGACAGAATCGTTAATATCAGTGGACTTTCGATATGTGGGTAGAAATATTAAAAGTCATTTTATGAATTGCATAAACAATTGGAGGCCATGGATGAAAATAAATGAACAATGACAATTATAATTCATTTTTCCTATCCCTCGTAAATATTTGTGAATGATTGAGCTTATAGATGGTCCATCATGGGTTTAGGTGTACAGTGAATCAACTCTATGCTATCACTTGGAATTGTTCGTTTATAAACAGTAAACTCTTTACCAACAAAATTACCAGCACAATTCTTATTAGCATGGTAAATGAATGAGGGAGGAGTGCAATAACTGCTTCGAATAATATGCAAGGAGTAAAAATTACTGGGAAAGAAAAAAATGTAAGTAAATATTGATGTAAAGTCACTCGTGAAAGCCCAAGGCCCCGAAAATAAGCCTGGAGAAGTTTCTAACATAATCCCTCCAGTTTGATATAAGACATTGACATAACTAGTGTGTGAAAATGATAGAACTTTCTGGCAATATAGTAACTGACTAGCCAAGGCCATAAAACTTGGTGATATAAGACAATAGCAATAGACAAACCATAAGAATAGTTACAATTCCATTGTGTTCATCAATATACTGAATAAATTTAGAGAAATTCAATTTAAGGAAAACATGGCATTGCCCATTAATAGTTCTTATTGTAGCAACGATTTCATAAACAACAGTGTTTTATTTTGGGTAATGGCATTTAAGGTGACAAAGAAAGAAGTATTTGTGGGGATGATTAATCAAATACAAAAGCTGTATTTGAGCAAGTTGTCATGTTGAGAAATTAAGCAAATCCTTTTACTGTTTTACAAAGGGGAAGTAAATACGGTAACAAAGGATGGACTCCACTTGATTTTGAGCTGAGTTATGGACTTTATAAATTCTCAGTGTGAGTGGTCAATGGATACAGGTACGAAGAGCATTTAAAAATCAAGATTGCATCCATGTAAAAAACCTAAATGCTTATCTGTTGGCATGGTACAGATAAATAAAAAGAAAAAAAGGAAAAAGAGACGTATTAATATCCTCAAGTCACCACACTAGTTCAATGCGATTGGACAAGTACAACTAGCATAGAATAGACAGGAGTGGCAATCGTTCTGCAAAGAGAAGAAAAAGGACAAAAGGAAATCTCTCTAAACATTATCTTTATCTGCTCCCTTGACCAGTTCTACCCTGATTCTGTCTTAATAATTTTCTTTCCTTCTTTAAGTATGTTTCTCTTTGTTCTTTAAGATGTTTCTCTTTGTTCTTTAAGATGCCTTGTCACTGAATCACTTTAGGATCAGCTAGAAACTTTTGAATCCATCTCAAATTTCTCCAAAGTCTCAGATGAAAACTCTATTACCTCCTTCCTTCTACTCAAGGTGAACTGCTAATGTCAGTAGGTTCATGAAAGAGTCAGGTTTGCTAAACTTTGGCTTTTCAAAATGTTTGAAACTATATAGCATACAAAATTATGCATAGCCGCATAAAAATATACTGGGCATTGAAAGATTTCCCAATGATATAATACATGTCCATATCTTGGCCATGTTTACATAGACTGTGCTAGGAGATGTATCAGATATCTGTTCATGTTGGCAAATTGTTTACATTTTTTACAAATAATATATTCATAGCAACTTCTTCATGTTAGCAAGATGCGCCTCTAATAGATCCAGTCGCTAACGGAGACTGATCTTTTGAAAAACTTGAACCCTTATGAATTTTTGTTCTTTATGCCATGATACTTTTGTTTTTACATTACAATCATGGTTTTACAAAACTTGAAATACTTAATAGAATGTCTGCCTACCTTGCGTGCTTTGTACTTAGAGATTTTACTCCCAGTATTGATAGATCGGAAAACTCGAGCTTGCTACTGAGCTTGTCACGAGTTTAAATCTAAGGGGCATAAAATTTAAACAATATATAACTCGCTTGAAGTGGCCTGTAAAACTATCTTTACTATTATACCTAATAATCATCAGGGTGTGTGTTATTAAAAAGCCATATATATATATGTATGCATAAAATTTAAACAATATATAACTCGCTTGAAGTGGCCTGTAAAACTACCTTTACTGTTATACCTAATAATTAGGGTGTGTGTTATTCAAAAGCCATATATATATGTATGTATGTACATACACACACGCATATATATATAAATATAAAACATTAAATGCTACTAAGTGAAAACGCAGAACTTAGTACTCATATTGGTAAATTTTAGGCGGTTTCAGGAAAAAAAAAATCAATTAGTGAATCTATTTATGGAGAGAGGGTTAAAAATTAGGCACGTGACTTAAAAAAGATCATAGAATGTTATTGCTTTATTTGGTGGCTGGTATTGCTTTTAAATCTATTGGAAAAAGAAAAACATGCTTACATGTCAAGTTTTTGTCCAATTGCAGGGTCTACGTTTAAAATACCAATTATCTACGGAGTACATAAGAGATGTCTGTTAGATTTTCAAGAACTAAGGCACATACAAATCGCAATAATCAGAACAAGCTTGTAGGAGGTCAGTCTTTCTGTCATGGAAAACAACCATGAAGAGCTAGTAAATGGCGCTTCTGCAGCAGGTGTGGTACCAATACGAGGTGAGACTGCAGTTATCATTAATGGGGTGCCAAATCCTTCACCAGGCTTTGTAAATGAACATGTAGCCAGGCAACCTGTGACAGAGTGTGCAGCTGAATCTACTGGACCTTATGGCCGAGGCGAATGGTTGAAAGGAAGGAAAGTCATTAAAAAGTTCGGAAGAAAATATTACAAAGGCAAGGTCCAAAACTATGATCCTGAGACAAATTGGTACATGGTGATTTATGAAGATGGTGACAGGGAAGAGATGGAATTGCAAGATCTGCAGATGGTAATGTTACCACTTGACATCAGATCTCCATTGAAGACATGGTTAATGAAGCTGGCAAAGTATAATACCCCAAAAGATAAATCCCAAAGAAAGGTGGAGGAGGAAAATCGGTTAAAACCAAGGAGCAAAACAATGAAAAAGAAAGCCAAGAGTCGGGGGTCACATTGTGCTTCTCATGGGTTCTGTCTTGGCTGTAAGTGACAATTAATATCATCAATCTTCTAATTGTATGGCTTTCTATGTCAGAAATTCCCTGTACGAATTGGAGAATTTTTTTATTAAGAATGATAACGGAGAATTGCATGCATCTCATGTTATTGGGGCACCGTTCTTAAATATAAAAATTCATTTTTGTCAACCGTGAGCCCAAATCTTGTTGATGTATTAGTGCATGTTTCCTTTGTCATATTTTTTTGCTGTAAACTGTAAAGTATTATTTTAGGCCATGAGGCCTAAATCCAGTTAATATGTTATTTAATACCATTTTGAAGTTTGGATATGAAGAAAGTTGTTTCAGTAAAGTAAATTGTTTTCTTTTTATTAAGTTCTGGACTCTAAATCAATATTCGCTTAAGTGATTTGAAATTCAGGTCTTAACACAACTGCTAAGAATCTTTCTTCGCCAAATTTATATGAACTTTGAGACACAATGATTACTTGTAAATCTTGAGCGTTCATTGTATATGTGTATGTCCTTACTAGGAATAGAAGTTGCCTGAATCTAACGTAATAACCTTTAACGGAACATAAGATTCACATGTAGCTTTCATCTGAGAGATTCAACGGCTAGACCGATCAAACATTTATCTAGTGGTTCCATGGATGAGGTTTTACCTTATTTTTCTTAGCTGGCATTGCTGAGAACATTTTGGAAACTTTTCTGTTAACTTGTCTCATGGCACAATTTTTGTTTTTCTCTGATACAGATTTTAAGGACTATGCTATTTACAAATTTACCATAAAATTATCTTGGAAGAAGATAATTAGAAAAGTAAGATCTTAACTAGGCCAACATTTGCAAAAACTATCCTAAAATAGGTGGCTTCTACAGACCTCAAGTCAACCGTGCTTATTAAGTCTTTTTCTTTTCTGTTGCAAATTTGAACCCTAAATTCAGCAGATCTTCAATTAGCGAATCTACAATGTAGATTGCTCAATTGAAGAAGATGATAAAATGGACACAAGGGCAGCAAGCATCAAAGATTGCTCACAGAGATGGTTGGTATCTCTACTTCCTATGATGGAGTTGCCAAAGCCTCAACCTCAGCCCAAAAAGTCCAAGACAGGTGAAGGTTCATTTGCTGCTGTTAGAGAGAAATAGAAACCATCATCCTCAGCAATTGGCTCGAGGAGGAGGAAAGAAAAGGAGAGAATTGATATAGAGACAAGTGAAGAAGATAGTGAAGAAAAAATTTCTCTCACAAGGAGGAGAGTGAGGGGCTCATCCCAAACCACATTTGTCCAAAGGACTGGCTCACCCACTCCATCCTCTTCTCCTCCACATGAATCACCTCTGCCATCTCCTCCTCCAAGTGCTCCACCACACCAACAACCTACTCCACCTCCTCCATCTCCTCTCCCTTCTCCACCTCATGTCTCTCCAACGCCTCCACCTTATCCACCACATTCTCCTCCTCATTCCCCTCCTCAAGTATCAACTTCCCCAATTCCTCCCCCTCCATCTTATCCACATGATACTCCTCTTCCTCCTCCCCAAGAACAAGAATAATTACAAGTAATGGAAGAAGAAGTTCAGAACATGGAGGTAGATGAAGAAGACGTGGTCAGAGAAGAGGAAGTTCAAGAAGAGGTTTGAGTAGAGGGAATTGTAGGAGAGGAGGTTGAAGAGGGAGAAATAGAGCCAAGCAAAGAGATTCAGAATGAGAAGATAATAGGAGAGGAAATAGAAAGAGAGGAGGCAGAGCAAGAACCAGATAATTCCCAAGCCTCACACAATATTGAAGTATCTCTTCTCATTAGTATGAGGTCTCTTCAAATCTCTCGGTATGGTTAAACCATACCATTTAGAAGAGGAAAAGAACATATGTACAGGAAGAAGATGAGAATCTCACAATCCTTGTGGAGGCATTTCAAGCCCCTACTAAAAGAAGGAAGAGATCAAGAAGGTTGTCTACCATCATAGAGGATGAGCAAGGGAACAAGATATCTCAAATCCTTTAATAGACAAACTTGAATCAGATATGCAGCTTGAAGACTACTAGCTAAGACAAGTCAACCTTGGTGCCCAAACCAGAGAAGGGGAACAACAATCTATGTAGATGGTTGTGTCCACCATCTTAAAAAGGATGCAAAAGGACGAAGGTACAAAAGAAGAATTAATGTCTTAGGTTTCTCGACTAACAACATGTGTGAACAATTTGATAGGGCTAATTGATGCTATTGCTCTTGAGCCAATTTTACAAGTTGCTTTGAAAGGAAAAGTCCTACACCTCAACCCTGAGGGGTGGGTAACTGCTACTAAGGGATGGAAAGATGATTTACAAGCCCTAGCTAGTAGAATCTTGAGAAAAGCAATAAAGTCATATCACTGCATTAGTGACAAAGCTAGTCTAGCCCACCAGATAGAGGTGGAGATAAACAAGGATTTGATGGTATGGGATGATTACATACCAATTTTGTAGACAATAAAAGCCACTTAGATGATTTGTTGAAGATAATTGTCATAGAAGAAGATCAAGACAAGCCAAAGGAATGGCTAAAGGCAACAGAACTAAGGGTAAAGACCCTGAACAAATGCAAGCATAAGTTAGCAAGAATAGAAACCTAGCCGAATAGGCTATGATAAAGATAGATAATTTTGTGAAAAGTCTTGGTAGCACATTTTGGGAAACCTCATCCCTAGTTGCATCCCCCAACAAGATGGTCAGAGAACTAGAAGAGTCTCTAGGAGGTCAAATCACCCCTGAGACCATTGACCACGCTATTACTCAAAAAACATACTTGCGGGCTTTCCAAGATGAGTTAGTTGGCTTCACTAATCTACAAGCGAAGCTAGAAAATTTTGTGATTTTGCAAAGGGTTAAATTGCAATACCATTGGGGTCCTCCAATGGATACTATGGATGATGTTATCAGCACTTTCTTTGAAAGTTTCCCTAGTGATTAAGTGGGACTTTTGAATTTGGCTTTCTTTTGAATAAATTATATAATAAAGTAGACACCCAAATAATTAACTTTTAATCTTGTGTATTTTTTTAGTTGAACTTTAGTTCCAAGTGAGTTGTTAGGTTTAGTTGGAGTTCATTTCTAGATCAAAGTTGGGCGCTTCAGTTAGACATTTAGTTACCGTTTTTTCAGATACATGAATTTTGGGATACATGAGTATTTATTTGAGATTGTCGATCATTGTTAAGGATCAAGAACTTTTGTATTTGCAAGGAAATATGCAATCTCATTGTGGATTTCTCCTATTGTATTTTGTGAAGCTTTATGAAATATCAAAGGATTATGCTTGTTGCATGCATATGAATTCTTGATCATTGGTGATGGTATGCTTATTTTGTTTATTTGAATTAAGTAATTTGGTAAAATCAATCGTGTTTCTCTGTTATTGAATAGTTTTTTATCTCAAATCTACACATGTTTTATGGTGATCTGATTCAATAAAACTTCAAAATCTTAAAATTATGAATTTTCTTTGAAGATTGCATTGGTGTTAAGAGTGATTGAGTGAATACTAGTCACTTTAATATTTGTTATTGTGATTTTGCTTAACCATCCAGAATTGATAAATAAGATAGATTTTCCACTATCCATTTAATTTTAGTTTGTCTTTTAAATCTCTCTCCTAAACTCTAGAGTCTTTCTTTTGTTTGTTTTTTACAACATTTTGAACCTCACAAAAATACAGGAATAACATAGATCTTTATGAACATGCAATTGATCGCAAATTTCAAGAAATAAACCTTTATTTTTGTTGCATGTTTCAAATATATTTCCAAGGCATCTAAAAAATTACTTAGGCCCCTTGTTAAACAAGTTCATAAGAACCACTTAGCTATATCCATCAGGATCAAGACTTGGCCTAAAAGGAACATTGGAGTAGGGAATCTTGCTTTTCAAAAGTAATAATTTATTATTACTTAGCAAGTTGCTTGTGCTAAAACCGCCATCAATAGAATTGGTGCTAGAAGGGGGGCCTCCTTAATTTAGGAAAACCAGAGAACATCTCCTTCTTGGATAGGTATAGAAGAGTCCTTAGATCAAGCTCAGATAAGGGAGATCTCTTGGAATTACTCAACACCGGAAAGAAGGAAGTGACAAAGGGAATAGTAGAGGTGAAACCTCAA
The DNA here is from genome assembly GCA_007258455.2 of Sequoia sempervirens. Taxonomy (NCBI): domain Eukaryota; kingdom Viridiplantae; phylum Streptophyta; class Pinopsida; order Cupressales; family Cupressaceae; genus Sequoia; species Sequoia sempervirens. The sequence goes on from VDFB02353493.1 coordinate 377,714,009, forward strand.
ATTCTATAGAAATACTCCAAATCCTTTATCTACAAACCTTATCAGTGAGCCCAACCTCACCCCAAGTTATAATAGTTGTTGCATCCTCGTCATTTAAGATGGCCTTTTTCATAGAAAATGAGAATTCTCCATTAAATATGGGAGGACCTCTACATGAGTTACCTAAAACCCCTGAGAAGTTCTGCTTTAAATTCATATATGGGGAAACCAAAACAATGGAAGATCACTTAAGAACATTCAAGGAAATTTGCTACAAAGCTTAGATTGGTCATCAAGACGTAGTTTGTAGGTTGTTTCCTTATTCTTTAGGAGAATTTTCTTATAACTAGTACTTAAACCTTCCTAGAGGAACTACTACCACATGGCAAGGTTTAGAGACTAAATTTATAAACCACTTCAAAGTGTATACAAATCCTATAATTTTGTATCACCAATTTTTGTCATGTAGGAAAGATCCCAACGAGCCTATCAACATTTACAACACTAGGTTCCACAAGACTTACAAAAGATTGGTAGATCCATACCTTATGCCTGAGGTAGCTACCATCTAGACATACTTCAAGGCACTAGATCCTTTGACCAACTTATTTATGAGAAGGTTAGTTGAAGCAAGTCGGGACACCCTAGAAAAGGCATATAATGAACCAATTGTTTTCTCCCAGCAAATTGATCCACAATCAGGTAATTATTTTGGATCACTATCATCTCTAGGACTACTAAATAATGCATTGACTAATGTATGTCATTGCTAAACCCCATCCTAAGCTCAAGTTCACCTCAAAACTTGATGCCATATCAACCCATGATTCATCACTCTCATACCATCCCTATGATTACTTGTCCTAGGAATGGACACGAGGTCAATGCTACAAATGAGACATGGCAGGGTGGGCACGCATTCTTTGAGAAACAAAACTAGAAGCACCATTCAAACCAAGGTCCCAATGTTTAGTTAGCATATGAACTAGAAGCAATGAAGAAGAGGCTATCCCAAGTCACTAATGAGTTCACACGATTAAGAATAAATCCCTCTCAAGGGAACAACCACAACTAGCACCCAAATCCAAGTTACAACCCTTAGGGTAATAATCAAGGTGGCCAAGGTTTTTAGGGAAGGAATTTTAACTCATAAAGGACAAATAGGCATTGGAATACTAGACCCAACAATGGAGGGGTCCCCAACCCTTTAGATAACACAAATTCCATAAATTGCTATGATGTAAACTTAATAACCAACGGTTGTAGGTTTCATGAAACTCTAGATCATGTTGAGGCTAATTGCTCAGAAATGCAAAGGATATCTAGAATCATGCATGGGAATGCTTAATCTACCCTAAAAAATATGAATACAATGATGGTTGATTCCTATGCTCTACTTAGTGAAGGAAACAAAAAGGCTAGTTTTCAGAAGAAGAGGAATTCACATTCCCTTTTGAAAATGAAAATGAACCAAAAAGTATTGATATTTATGCTTTCCAACAAGGGAGGAACAACTATAATTTAAGGAGTAAATGGGAACCATTTACTGATGGGATCCCACCTGGATTTGGCCCCACTCCTCCAGAGCCATATGTTGATAACAACCCAATAGCTCCTAAGGAACCTTTTGTGGGTACCTTCAAGCCTAGTGGTCCCTAGTTTAACAAAATTCCTAGTTCATATGAAGAAAAGTACAAAGCAATAGAGGACATAAAAAAGGAAAAAGAAAATATTTATATTTACGGCATGTTGCAAAGTTGTCCCAATCAGGCTTTATTTAAGTCCCTATACAATCCATGAAGTAGACCTATTGGTAATCCTCAAAAGGATAAAGGTCAGGTTTTAAGTTCCTCTAACGCAATGGCCACCATAGTTAAAGGTAAGATTGGAGTTTTGCCATTCTTGTTAAGTGTTAGAATGTTCAAGAAGAACTTACACAATTGTTTGGTTGACTCTGGAGCCTCCTATAATGTGAGGCCATACTCAATTTACTAAAAGTTAGGGATGACCCCTAAACTGGCTAATAGAGTAGTGGTACAACTTGAGAAAACTGAGGTCAAGGTTGTGGGAGTTAATGGTGACTCCCCAACACCTCTAGGAACAGTTGCCAGACCAAAATATCTTCCACAAGAGAGAGAATGGCAAGAAAGCTTGCTTCAACAATGCAAGTTGAATATTGATTGAATATGTTAATATACATGAGATGCCTTGCTTATAAAGGCAAGGTAGAGAGATAGGATTAGACAAGATCATGACAGGTGTCTTAATCCTATTACATGAGACAACTAACAAACTAACTACTTAGGAAGCAAACATTACAAGCTAGATAAGATAAGTTCTAGAAAAGCCAAGACTTCTAGAAGGAATCTTTTATCCTAAGTAAACTTAAGATGTGAATATGTCCCCTAGTTACCTAGTGAGTGAATTAGCTAGGTACAAGACATTTATTCACACCAACACCCCCCCTTAAGTGCAACTTAGAGAGAAGATTATTATGCAAACTATGCAAAGATGAAAATGAAGATGGATCCCGACTACGAGGCCATGTTAGATACCCATTTACAATGTAATCAATCTCTCACAAACGGAGAAAAGGAGAAAACCCAATGGGACAAAACTCCTCTCCAAAAGAGAAAAAAAAAACATGATGTATGGAGGACTCAATGATAACCCCCCAAGGACTACATCCATCATGTATATACAATCAATTAACCCCCCCATAAGAGGGAAAAAGAGAGACAAGATATCCCCCCCACAATATGTAATCACCTACAAAAATGGTTAATGTCTGAAGAAAAAACATAATCCAATGCCTACAAACAATGTTTCTCCCCTTAGGAAGAAGATACACCAAGTGCAAATGTAGGAATGTTGCCCATTTTGGATAGGAATTGGTAGGAAGAGGAATCCATATGTATGAAGATTGTCTCTTTGAAATTTCCTCATGTGTTGTCAAGTTCTTGGATGAAGATGATGATGCCACAATCCAATCAGGTACATGCCCAATCAAAACAAACTATGACAAACCAAGAACCAAAGGAAACTAATCTTGAACAAACTCCAAAGACAAACATGAAGTGATAATAGTTGATCCATGAATATCATCAAATAGGAGAGATAAACCCTCAAATTGGTCTTCCAAATCTAAAATGTGAGACTCCACAAACATAGAAGCAATGTCTGTCAAATAGGAATCCCAATCAGGAAGACAAACCGATACCTGTTACAATGAATCACTGGACGTACTCAATGAATCATCAATAGAAGATGATTGTGTGATCTCAACTAGAGAAGTAGGAGTTGCAGGAAAAGTCTTTGGATCATCAAGATGCTCAAGTTCTGCATCATATTCAATCTCCTCTAAGGTGTCATCATCATAGGGTATGTTGTCAACATCATCAAGTGGAATGAGGCAATCTGAAGCAGGATGATTTGGGAACAGAGGTTTGTGTGGATCTCCAAAAAGCTCCTGAACTTTGGTCCAAATTGTGCATGGTCATCAGATGTCTGAGAATATCTGATGATAGGTATCATTGAAGATGCTTGCATTGAATGTAGAAACAATCAATCCTATGATATGATCATTCTTATTACCCCAAACTGATTTCTTATATGTTGTTTCTGGTTTAGGAATGAGTCCATAAAGACGTGGCAAAATTTTTAGCCATTTACAATATGTGATTATGCCTTTTTGCTATGACTCATAATTATCCCTGGTCAAAACTAGTACAAAATGATGAGTTGCATAACCCATGATTACAATGATAATACACTTCTCAAATGATACAATCTGAAATCAACAAATACAATATAGCTAAAATGAAGTACAATAACCAAAACAACACTTTCCTAACTGCTAAAATATTCAAGTATGCTTCAGTAGACCCACTGGGAAAAATCTGAAATCATAATATACCTAGGATAGAAATAGGAAAAATTGCATGGATGCTAGATAGAGCTCCTTAGTACCTTTCCAATGCCGCAACAATCACACAAATCGAAGATCATGGCAAAAAGTTACAAGCTCGGGAGCCAAAAATCGTGATTTGACTTCAAACAAAAAAAAGGCACCAAACTGCAAAATTTCTGCAAAATAACTTCACCACTAGAAAATTGAGACTTCTAGCTTTCCGGCGATATTTCGTTTCAAAATTTTTGCCTCTATATGTAAACTCTATGCAAAAATGAAAAAACAACTAATTTGGGCACTTAGGGGCAAAATAGGTACACAACAAGGCTAAAATGGCACAAAAAAATGTGCACCTGGGGCTAAAAATAATAGGTCCACGGTCATTCATATGACCAGAGGGAAAAAAATTTGAAAAATGAAGTTGCCACCTCCCAAGCAGTGACGGGGTGGTGAGAGGGCAACGGGCAGTGGTTGCACCACCAACCCCTTAACCACTGCTCAGCCACAATATACAATATGGGCAGATTTAAATTGAGCAGTCACCTTTTTTTAAAAACTTAAAAGTTATAATACAAAAATATGTGACATATAAAGAATATCAATTGCATCAATAAAACAAATATTAAAAATTGCGGCTAGAATATATTGTGTACCATATGATGTGACTGGGGCACCCTTCTGACAAAGTACAACCCGCGGAATTATGTCAATGACATAATCCCGTGCAGAGAGGAAAGTTCTCGACGATGAATGATTTAGAGAGTGACCATACACATGATGTGACCGGTGGATGGGTCAGTAAAGTCAATCGACCAGAAAAAATATAGGCAGCGACTCAGTGAAAGGAGAAACACGGGCCAACAACAAGTACCATAAATCGTGCAGAGGGGCCAACAAAAGCTTCGAATGGTTAGTCGATTGGACGAAAAGTGCCTAAAAGGAAAGTAATGGCCATGGACAAAGCAACATCGATAGGTGAATGGTACGTGGCCTGCAAAAAAATGAATGCTTATGTCCGGACAAAAAATACAGCCCACAAATTTGATTATTGTTTTCAAAACCCACAATAATATATAATATGCCCTAAAATATTTATGAATAACATTTGCTCAATTAAAATATAATTTTTCCCCAAATTTATGATCAAATCGCATAAATATTTTAAAAATATTTTTTGCAAAAATATGTCAACCTGGGGGGTCATACATTCTACCCAAGCAAAAAAATTTGCCTTGGAAACAAATTTTACCAAAAATGGACGAATTTACAGTCAAAATTCATCTACTCAGCCTTCTGAATGAGATGGTGATGTTGATCTGGGCCCAAAGTGCTCTAAAAATTCAATGACCTCCTAGATTAGCTACTCTTCACACTTTTCCAAACCCTCATAGATTAGGAAAAACATAACCAAATTTGACGAAACGGAAGGAAAACCTGACTTTCTTTTATGCCTTGGATTCAACCATGAGCTATGAACTAGTGAGGTCCCCTATTTGTGACCTCACTGGTTCATAGCTTCGGGTCAAAAGCATTTACCCAAAAAAAAAAAAAAAAAATTATTATTGAGTCCTCCATACATCATGTTTTTTTGGTTATGTTTTTCTCTCTTTTGGAGAGGAGTTTTGTCCCATTGGGTTTTCTCTTTTTCTCCGTTTGTGAGAGATTGATTACATTGTAAATGGGTACCTAACATGGCCTCATAGTTGGGACCCATCTTCATTTTCATCTTTGCATAGTTTGCATAATAACCTTCTCCCTAAGTTGCATTTAAGGTGGGGTGTTGGTGTGAATAAATGTCTTGTATGTAGCTAATTCATTTACTAGGTAATTAGGGGACATATTCACATGTTAAGTTTACTTAGAATAAAATATTCCTTCTAGAAGTCTTAGTTGGATTTTCTAGAACTTATCTTATCTAGCTTGTAATGCTTGCTTTCTAGGTAGCTAGTTTGTTGTCTCATGTAATAGGATTAAGATACTTGTCATGATCTTGTCTAATCCTATCTCTCTACCTTGCCTTTATAAGCAAGGCATCTCATGTACATTAACATATTCAATCAATATTCAACTTGTATTGTTGAAGCAAGCTTTCTTACCATTCTCTCTCTTGTGGAAGATATTTTGGTTTAGCTCAGATACCATGTGGGAGTTAATGGTGACTTCCCAACACCCTAGGAACAATTGTTAGACCAAAATATCTTCCACAAGAGAGAGAGAGAATGGCAAGAAAGCTTGCTTTAACAATGCAAGTTGAATATTGATTGAATATGTTAATGTATATGAGATTCCTTGCTTATAAAGACAAGGTGGAGAGATAGGATTAGACAAGATCATGACAAGTATCTTAATCCTATTACATGAGACAACTAACAAACTAACTACCTAGGAAGCAAGCATTACAAGCTAGATAAGATAAGTTCTAGAAAAGCCAACTAAGACTTCTAGAAGAATCTTTTATCCTAAGTAAACTTAACATGTGAATATTTCCCCTAATTACCTAGTGAGTGAATTAGCTAGGTACAAGGCATTTATTCACACCAACAAAGGTTATATAGGAATTAAAAATAATACATATGCAATTAGCTTTCAACCCTCATGTCTAAGAATATATTGATGTACAGGTTGTGGAAATCCTTGAAATGTATGGAATGTTGCTTATCAAAGAATGGACCAAGTGTTTAAGAGGTTGGTTCTCCATAGATTTTACTCAACTGTAGTTACCATGGAGGGGATTAAATAACTAAATAAAGACAGATGTGAAATTCAAGCTAAAACACATGATCATAGAGTACAATGCACAAATGAAGTGGCTTTCACAAAAATGAACTTAAGAGTGTATAAAATGAATGACATTATGATGATGTCTTTGGTTATTGATGAACACATAGGTGAAGAAAACCCTATCAAAGGACTACAATATTTGGATCTACTAACCATACCCTTCAAGAATTTTTGCATATGATGTATGACAATATGACTAATCTTGGAAAATATGTAGATGCTTCAATACTCCTAATGCTAGGATGGTGTCAAATCCATAACCAAAGCCATTCTGAATTTTCCTATCCCACTTGTTAGGATGCAATGGCAAGGGTTAAATTGATGCGACTTCAAGAATAGGAAGAGAGGATGCAAGTGGGGAAATTCAACCCAAAAGGACAGACAATCCCTTATGGGAACATTGAAAATCCTAACCAAAAAATGCTAGAAGTTGAACCAGGTGCAGTAATAGATACAATCAGGCCTCTTCTCAAAATACTACAAGAAGACTGTCTTCTACCTAAAGATGGTAGACCAAGAAAATCTTAATAGGGCACTAGAAGAGATCTCGATACACTCATCCTACAAAATGTCCCCATTACAAAAGATGAATCTAGTCTCTAGAACGTGGAAAAGGAAATAATGTGGAAACTTAGATTTGATAGATCTAAGTGCAAGCAAGGAAACAATGTTGGGATTGAACTGATTAATCCACAAGGTAAATAATTTTTAGGATATTTAGATTACAGTTCACATGCACAAACAATATGACCGAGCATGAGACATTAATCAAAGGACTGCTACTGGCCCACCAAAATAAGGTTAAGTATATTTTTGTAGAAGGTGATTCACAGCTAATCATAAGGCAGATAAGAAGTTATTACTCTTGCCATGACAGGAGGTTAGTGGCCTACAAAAATAGAGTGTGGGATTTGATTGAATATTTTGAAGCCTTCAATTTACAATCAATCCCTAGGAGAAAGAACTATGTTACAGATTCCCTTGTTGTTTATGCTAGTTCTTTGCAACCAATGACTAGATCTCGATTAAAAAGAAATTATGTGGAGATGGTGCCCTCACCATCAATTCCAGATAATGTTACAAATTTTCAAGTGTTTGAGGATGATCAACACATTCGCAATTTCATTACCAACTCTCAATCCTTTGCTACTCAAATTATAGATGAATGTGATAGAGATCCATTCGAGATGGTTGAGGAAGGTATTACAAACTTGAAGAAAAACACCATTCCTAAGGGCATGGTTGTATTAGAAGACTCTTTGACCAAGATAGTACAACAAAACTGAAGAAACCTACTCCTAGTTTAGAGTTAAATATGATTCTTATAACTTAGGAAATGAACAAGATAAGAGGGACGTTCTTATTGGCAGGGCTTGTACACCACAGGAAGGAAATATCATAGTAACTTCCTTAAAATATTATAGAGAAGTTATCGCTTGGAGTTACGAAGAGTTGAGAACATATGATACTTTGATGGTTACGCATACCATTCCTCTAAACTAGGAAGCCAAACCCTTTATGTAGGGGCAACACTCGGTTAATGCTTTGCTAGAACCTTTAATACAAAAGGAGGTACAAAAGTTATTAAGTGCTAGGATTATATATCTAGTACGACATTCAACCTAGGTAGCCAATCTCGTACCGATGAGAAATAAAAATGGAGATCAAACTTTGTGTTGATTTCAAAAATCTCAACCGAGCTTCAGAGAAGGATAACTACCCACTGCCTTCATTGGATGAAGTTCTTCAAATAGTTAATGGATCACAAATGATTTCATTTTTGGACGGATGTTCAGGTTACAACCAGGTATTTGTTAAAGAAGATAGACTGAAAACAACCTTCACCACAAAGTGGGGAACATTTGTCTACCAACAGATGTCTTTTGGTCTCATCAATGCAGGGGCAACTTTCCAAAGAGCTATGGACATAGCTTTCAAATGATTGATTGTAAAATGCATTATTATATATATAGATGACCTCATGGTATTTTCAAAGAACAAATCCAACCATATGAGTGACTTGTGCAATATCCTCCAGCGATGCAAAGAGTCGGAAGTTTCTCTTAATCCTAAGATGTGTATTCTTGGGGTGACAAAAGGGAAACTTTTAGATCACATAATTTCTAAAAAAGGTATTCAATTGACCCGGAAAGAATCGAGTCTATCTCTAAACTGTCCCTACCTAATAGTAGGAAAGAGTTGAAATCCTTCTTCGAAAAAATAAATTTTATTAGAAAATTCATTAGTGGGTTCGCAAAATTGTCTATCCCCTAAATGATATGTTAAAGAAGGATGTGGAAATCGAGTGGACCTCAAAAGCTAAGGAGGCATTTCAAGAGATCAAGGAAGCTATAACTAGCACTCGTGTATTGGATAGCCCAGACTAATGAGGTATAAATAACCTCATGATTATAATAAGCTAAATACCCTTCTTTGTTCTTGCTAATCACCTCGGTCATGCCAATTGTTTATTTTTAGGATCAATAATTGTCTATTTTTTATGAAATGATGTATAAATCTTTATTTCTCAAATCGATTGAAATTAGCTAACTAATGTTGATTTAATGGTATAGATTTCAAATCATTGTATAGGACTCATGCATGACCGAAGAATGAAGTGGACTTTAAGCGGACTTCAAGCAATTGAAGTTAAGGCACAAAAAGTTAGGGCACCAAAAATTTAGGCGTGCATAGTGCAACAATTTCCTTTAAAGCTTTTTGTTAAACTTTCTGTTTAAAACTTTATGGATCCACTCCGAGCCTTTATTATGTTTTTATGTCATGAACATATGTTAAGTTAGTTGTAATTCTATTAAAGACTTCTTCAATGGTGATCTACCACCATCTGAAATTTAGGATTTTGTAAGTAATATATATGTGTAATCGCCAAAAGCACTATGATGTTGTTATGATATGCTTTGAATACTATTCAGCTATGTTCTCTGTGTTACACTCTTATGATAAAGAAATATTGCCAGTCTCATTCTGAGTCAATAGTTCTGAGTAATGGAAATAACATGAATTGATTTATTTTGAAGATGTGAAAGTACGTGTGATTTGAGCTAATCATAAGAATGCCTGAGAGTTGGCCACTCGAGGAATCTCGTAGAGTAGATAAGTATTTTTATTGTTAATGTTGTTACTTTTATTTTGTACATGATAAATTCATATGAATGTTATTTTGTGTCGAGCTCTATCATATGTTCCTGCAGGTCATAGTTTTACATTTGCAATCTTTAAGTTTTGTTTACTTTGAAATTATGGAGCACCCACTCTTGTTGTTAGTTACAATTCGTTAAGTGTACCTTTTGTCAGTAGTTAGTTGCCTTCATTTAAATTTCACAACTTAACTGCAAGTATTAATTCCTAGGTAATTTACAGGTTTTCTAGAATAAGAATCTGACAGCTTTCTAGTTTAACAATTTCATGCTTTCTAGCTTAAACAACTTCATGCTTTCTAGTTTAATTTCTTTCTAGTTTAATTCATGTTTACAACTATTTTAAAAAATTCAGAAAATATAGGAGAGATGGCCAAGATATCCCCTATTGCATACAACCTTCGAACACTACCCAGTCGATATAATTTACATATTTTCAACTAAAGTGTTAGGACCTCACGACAGCCTATCAAAGACTACACCAATCTTTTTAACATCTACACCTTCACCTTAGGCCACTTTTGTGTTGGTGTGTTGAATTGAAAGGTAGAAGATGGTGATGAGAGGCCAATAGCTTTTATGAGTTCCCCGATAAAAAATGTAGAGATCTGATATCCAAATTTGGCTAAATAATCTTTTTCTATAGTAAAGGCTATAAAGATATTCTAACACTACATTTTAAGAAGCAAGGTAATTAAAATAGTCTCAGATGCAATAGTCAAGTCTATGTTAATGCAAAATGAGCCGAATGAACGAGAGGCAAATGGATGGCCATCTTCCAAGAGTTCAACATGGAGATACAACTTATGAAACTGGTGAGAGGCCAAGGGCTTTCAAAGACTCTAGCTGGGGTGGATCGACAATTGGTGTGTCAACAATACTCTCAACTGGACATTACTTTGGATGTATGGTATAGGGACATAGTTCACTACTTATTGTAAAATGGATTCCTAGATAACCTGAATGTGAATCGAAGGAGAGCCTTGAGGATGAAGAGAAAAGCCTACATGATGAAAGTTGGATCTTTATATCGCAATAATTAGGAAGGGGCTTATTTAAGATGTTTGAACAAAGATGAGATTGTCTCAGTCCTAGAAAAATTTCATGATAAATTTGGTATGGGGCACGATTCAATAGAATTAACGACTCACCAGATATTGAGAGAAAGGTATCATTGGCCTACACTGTTTAAAGATGCATATCAACATGTGAAAACATGCCATGAATGTCAAACATGGGCTAATAGATAAATAAATGCACCCATGCCCTTGCAACCTATGTATGAGGTACATTTTTTTCCCAATGGGGTCTAGACTTCATAGGGATGATTAATCCTCACTCTTCTACAAGACACAAGTTCATTTTGGTAGCAACTAATTGTTGCACAAGATGGTCAGAAGCAATAGTCTATAGGAAAAGTACAATTGAGGTGGTGATCAAGTTCTTGGAGGATGATATATAGGTTTGGAATGTCATTTGCTTTGGTATGTGACAATGGCCCTTCCTTTTCATTTGCTCAATTATTGCAATGGACTTTTGAGAATAAGGTAATACTAAAATACCAATCAAACCATTATCGTCAAGGTAATGGAGTTGTAAAATCTACCAACAAGAACCTGATAGGGGTCATTAAGAAATTATTGGATAAAAACCCTAAAGAATGAAACTCTCATATCAACTTTTGCACTATGGGTGGATAGAATTAGGATAAAAAATGCTTTAGGGACATCATCGTATCAAATGATATATGGCTTAGAACCTATGTTTCATATGAACCTCAGGATACCCACTTTAAAATTCATGGAAAGCTATCTAGAAACTAACAACAAGGTCCAAATAAGATTAATGAATTTGTTAGAAGAAGAAACAATGCTCTAGAGAATGTTCCAAAACATCAAGTTGTTGTCAACAGATAGTTTGAAAAAAGAGCCAAAGTTAAGTCCTTTAGGATTTCAGATCTTGTCCTACTTTGGGATAAGTCTAAAGAGAAAAAGGGGAACTATTTGAAGTTTGACCGAATTTGGGTGGGCCCATATCAAATATTTGATATTTTAGGAGAAAATACATGTTTAGGATCAACACTATGATTGGGGAACCTACTCCATTGCCAGTCAATGGGTAGCTTCTTAAACATTACTTTAAATCCTAGAGGGACTTTGTCTCCTCTCTTGTATATAGTTAGATTAGTTTTGTCCTTTTCTCACCTTTTCGTTTGTTGTTGTCATGTTTTCCTTTCCCCATTTTCTTTTGTGGCTTTATTTTCTTCCTTGTTCCTCCTCTTCTTTTTGGGAGGTCTGTGTGGGTGTTCATCTGGTTAAGGTCTCTATATCAATCACATAGAAAATACTCTTAATATTTCCTAAATCAAACTTCTCGTGTACTCAAGAACGAGGTTTATTAATTATTTCTTATGTTTGGAAGTCTTAAAAGCTCAAAGGTGTGAAACCAATGAATCTTTGGACTAGGTCACATGAATCTTACTATCTATAAATTCTAAATAATTTCAAAATTTGGACAAAAGGTTAGTGGTAATGGTCTTTTAGGTCAAGTAAAAAAATATAAAGATTGTTGTCTTTCTCAATGACCATTGTGGTTACCAATCCAATACCAAGGGAAAACTTGGAAGAAATAAAAAGGAGTAAAATATTTTTTTTCTAAGATGCTCAATTAAGAGTGGGTGATTCAAATAACCTCTACAGGGCTATAGACACTTGGATGGCAGTCGAGTTATGTTTGCGGGAATGAGAGGTATCTCTATCAGGGATATAGATGCTTGGCTGGTAGCAAAGATATGCCAAGTCACACCAACCAAGTCTTCATAAAATATATGTTGATAAAGATAAAAGTTGGGAGAAAGATAGGGTCAAGTTACTTTTTCTTTCCTTCAAAGTCATTCCATTTTACCTAGGCATATTTTGAAGGAATACATCATTTGCACACACTATGAGGTTGAGCTATCTTTGGGAAAAGAAGATGGTTTTGTTTACTTGGATCAATATAGACTTGTATCTCTAACACTAAATTATTATGTCCTTTGAGCTTAGGTTTTCAAGAAATTTGTGTGAAGAAATGCTTCTAGCATTTTGTTTGTTTGGTTGCTATTTGTTGTGCCTTGCACCCACACCCCATTCTATTTTCTAGCCATATAGGGACCCCTCTTTTCTTTTTCTTCTTTCTTTTCTTCTCGCTTTTCTCTCTTTCCCTTTCCTCCCTTTGTTTCTCTTTTCTTTCCCTTTCCCCTCTTTCTCTTCCCTTTTGTGTTTTTTGTTTCTTGTCAAAGTTTTGGGATCCTTAGGATTGGTATTACCATCCTTGATGATCCCGATCCCCAATGCCTATTTGTCATCATCATTTTCCTTTCGGGGCTTCAATCTTTGAGCCTTCCTTTTTTGGGATGCTTGCATTGCAACATTCCCAATTCCATAGGCTCGATGGCAACAATATCTTGTCATCTCATTTCTCCCACCTGTCAGAACATTCAATAGTGCCACTTAACATCATTTAATGAGCATTAACGAGTCACTCTAAGTTGGTTTAAAGGTGAGGTTGAAGGATTTTTATTGTCACTTGTGAATTATTGAGTAGACACTCAAATAGATCTACAACTCTCTCGAACTCTTTTGTAAATTTTACTCGTGTTTCCTCAATTTCCCTTGTGCTTAATTGTTGGTCGCATTGTTGCTAGTTTATGCTTGATTTGTAGTGCTCTTGTTGGTGTTCTTCATCGTCACCTTTTTTTTTCCACTTGTTTCCTCCATTGCAATTTTCAGGTAAGCTCTAAGACTAAAACTACTATTTCAATTCTCTATATTTTCTTGTTTTGTTGCGTGGTCTTCTTGCCTCCTCAATTCGATTAGGATCTGTTTCGTTTTGTTTCTATTTTTTGTTTTTTCGCTTTTTGTTTCTTCCTTTTGTTCTTTTGTATTTTGTACCCTACTAAATCATGTTTTATTTGGGTGCACCAATTGATGGTGTTTATGATGTCATTGAATTAGGCCTCAGGTTCCTGTCTTGCCATACTTTCCAAAGAGGCCTTTAACTCACCCTTGATAAGTGTCTTTTTCCTTATGGGTTTTATTATTCTTGTTTCTCCTTTTAGACTTTAGGGGTTAACAATGCGCATTAAATATTTTTTGAGAAGGGTTAGAGAACATCTCTAAACCCCAACGTTCAACAAATGAAAGCCTTAAGATATTTTCCTAGTTGAACACTTCGTACTTCGTATGTCAAACTTTCAAAGGATCATCTAAATCCTACTGTAACTTAGGTCAAAAGTTAAATGTTATGCCTGACACCCAACTCCTGACAAAAGGTTCCTTTTGTGTTAACAAGTCAACAATTATCGGTAATCGAGAAGGTTCATTACTCGTTAAAACTTTCAAATGATATGAAACAAGCATCACCTTGAAACCCAACTTTTGAAGAAAAGTGATAAAGCAAAACCTTGTCTTTTCGAAATCATATTTTGGGGATTCATTCTACCAATTATCAAAAGAAATCCTTAAGAAATCTCCTTTACTTCTGAAACTCAATCCTCGATGTTCAATGTAAATTGTTTGATCTATATCGGATATCAACAATCGGCTATCTGTCTTGACAAGTAAGATCTTTTAGGAATAAGAGGTAACTGTTATTCCTAAACCCCAATGCCCGACAATAATGTATTTGCTAAAAGACGATTATTAAGATCAATTAGCAGGCTTCTCTCCTAACAATTGTAACTAATATGAAGTATGGAGTAAGCAGTAGACCTAAACTCCAACACCCGACAAAACACATGAATAAACATATCTTTTACAAATTTAGTGTTCAAAGTGAATTTTTTAAGAATGCTTGGTCCTTTTAGTAAGCAATAAGGGGTATTCTTGAGACCCGACATCCGACAAACTAATTTTTTGTTTAAGTATAGATTTAGAGGGTCTTTTATTACAATGTAGGCTAGAATGACTTGTCTTCAGGGTCTAATAGGGGATGCTATTTTACTCCTTTTTTATTATTTCCTTCAAGGTTCTGATAGATGGTATTTTTATGTGTAGGTAATATTCCAAAGGAAGGTGGTGAGATGAAGTACCAATACAAAAGATATCATCCTCCTTCAAAGATGTTATCTTCATATATAGAGATTGGAGATACTGATCTAAGGAATATAGACATGGATGAATTCCATAGGAGAATTCATAATGAAGTCAAAAGGACAGTCAAAGCCACCTCCTTGGCTAATTATAGGTTTGTGGTTGCTTTCCCAGTTTTAGTGCAGTCACCTAAGTTGGTATTGAATTGTGCTAAATACTATAATCAAAAGCATAGGAGGATGATAGGTCCATCTAGAGAGGTGATCCTTGACATTATCACTGACATGATTGACAAGGAATTCAAGATCCCTATCTTCCCTAAGTATGAGACCATTAACATGAAAAAGGAAATGAATTATTTTGAGTCACACAATGTGAGTTGTCTCAATGTTATTAACACTTAGATGATGCTCAACCCAAGGAAGATAGCACTCAAATTGACAAGAGTGTAACATAGGATTGAATTCTACAAAGATATCAAAAATCAAATCACACTCTTAAGTAGAGTCTATGGTTACCCAAATGCCAAATATTTTTACCCATGGTTGTGTCATTATCTTGCTCATCATAGATGATAAGAAAATTTATTGGGCAACAATAATCAACAACTTCCATGCACAACTCAAGGATGTGTTGCAAAGTAGAAAATTTTACATGACATCCTATCTAGTCTACTTGTTGGCATATCAGGCTAGCTTCCTAGGGCTCACCAAAGTAGGACCTCTCCAACTGGGAGAGGTCAAGATTTATGAGCATTACCCACAATTGGAGTTCAATTCCAATTATAAGAATTTTCATGTGGTAAATGATAATTTCATTTATGCTATCATCAAAGGGTTAGAAAATGATTTTTCCAAAATAATCTCCCTAGAAGCTATGGAAAAATTAAAGAATTGGGGAAATTGATGTATCCAATTCAAGACCTTCACATATATCAGAGTAGTTGGCTTTCACGAGGCTCCCCTCAAGCTTCCAAGGTACCCCACAAACAAAATGATCATGTTAGATCTATGTAGACAAGTAAAAAATATCCATAAATTGATTTGTTGGTAAGCACAAATCAAGATATTCTTTCCCTGTGAAGATGGGAATATACTCTTGTTCCAACATGCAAAATGCTAAGACAATGGAAGTAGAACTAGAAATGTATTCCATGGAAATGTATAACGACCCAAGGGCCAAATTCAACCTTATTGGTATTTAATCAGTAAGGTTATAGGATCCTTCATCAAACATGAGTTTGCTTTGGAAGATCATTGGGAAAATTGTGAAGAAGAGTTTGAAGAATGAAAGATTACTGCAAGATGACAATATATATGGTAAAAGGCAGCAATCTGTCCAAAGTTCCATAGGATTTGAAAGAGAACGGGAAAGTTCTAGATCCCATTTATAATGGGTTGGGGATCTTCAATCAGACAATCTATAGTGTAGATTGCTCAATTGAGGAAGATGATAAAATGGACACAAGGGAAGCAAGTGTCAAAGCTTGCTCACAGAGATGGTTGGTATCTCCATTTCCTATGATAGAGTTTGCAAAGCCTCAACCTCGGCCCAATAAATCCAAAACAAGCAAAAGTTCATCTGTTGCTATTACTAAGAAACAAAAACCATCATCCTCAATAGTTGGTCTACGGAAGAGGAAAGAAAATGAGAGAATTGTTATAAAGACAAGTGAAGAAGATAGCGAGGAAGAAATTCCTCTCACAAGGAGAAACAGAGTGAGGGGCTCATCCCATACCAATTATGTCCAAAGGACTAGCTCACCTACTCCATCCTCTTCTCCTCCACATGAATCACCTCTTCCATCTCCTCCAAGTCCTCCACCACACTGAAACCCTACTCCACCTCCTCCATCTCCTCCCCCTTCTTCACCTCATGTCTCTCCAACACGTCCACCTTCTCCACCACATTCCCCTCCTCAAGTACTCACTTCCCCAATTCCTCCACCTCCTCCACATGATACTCCTCTTCCTCCCCACCAAGAACAAGAATAATTATAAGTAATGGAAGAAGTTTAGAAGAAGGAGGTAGATGAAGAATTTTTCAGAGAAGAGGAAATTTAGGAAGAGGATCGGGTAGAGGGGATTGCAGGAGAGGAGGTTGAAGAGGGAGAAATAGAGCCAAGTAGAGAGATTCGGAATGAGGAGATTATAAGAGAGGAAATATGAAGAGAGGCGGTTGAGCATGAACCAGATAATTCCCAAGCCTCACACAATACTGAAGTCATCTCTTCTCCTCAGCATGAGGTCTCTTCAAATCTCTGGGTATGGTTAAATCGTACCATTCAGAAGAGGAAAAAACCCTATGTATAGGAAAAGACAAGAATCTCACAATCCTTGCAGAGGCATTTCAAGCCCCTACTAAAAGAAGGAAGAGATCAAGAAGTTTATCTACCATCACAAAGGATGGGAAAGGGAACAAGATAGCTCAAATAGTTGTTCCTTTAATAGACAAACCTAAATTAGATATGCATCCTAAAGACTATCAGTTGAGACAAGTCAACCTTGGTGCCCAAACTAGAGAAGGGGAATAACACACTACAACAAATCCCTATGATTTGCTCCACTTTTTGCTTCATTTTTTGCTTCCACCCACTGTTTTAATGTATTTTTTGGTAATTTTTTGAAAACGTCGGCACTATTTCTTGGGATGGCACAATTTTTGGCATTTATTGCGTCAACTAGTACAAGTCGGCGCTAATTTAGGCGCTAATTAGCACCCTAAGTAACGTCATCTTTAGCGCCAATATTAGCTTCGAGTGTAGCACCTCTTTTAGCTCTGACTTTAGCTTCGATTTTATCTTTGGGTTTAGCGTCAGTTTAGACACCCCTATGTCAAAGAGACTTATTTATATGTCTCATCAAAACATAACTCTTGGATATAACGAAGTAATGTCAATGAGACATTGAGATATTGGTAAGACAAATAAGATTGTCTCATCGACACTCTTCAAGTAATGATCAAAAGCATACACCGCTATATCGTCAGGAAGGTGAGCAACATATGCGATAGAGCAGTATACACCGCAACCCCGCAGCAAGAAGCCTTGAGTAAGGTGGTAGTGTGGTAAACAGCAGAAGGGAAGGGTAGAAAGCTGCTATACCGCAGCGATAATCACAAGTCTCCCCGACATGACAGAGTTACATCAATATATAAAGAAATACCACTAAAGGAAAATATCGATGAGACATTGGCATATCGGCAAGAGGTATTAACTTGTCTCATCGACAACGGAAACCAACATCAGAGGAACATAAGATCTAATGTCGATGAGATATTGGGATATTGGTAAGAAAAATAAGATTGTAGCATCGACACTCTTCAAGTAATGATCAAAAGAATACACCGCTATATCGCCAGGAAGGTGGGCAACATATGCGGTAGATCGGTATACACCACAACCCTGCAACAAGAAGCCTTGAGCAAAGTGGTAGTGCGGTAAACGTGGCATCATTACAATTTACAACAATAAATGTAGAAAATCATATCAGTCGCCAAAATTAAATGCTATTAAATTATTAAGGATTGCCAAAACTAATATGACTGAATATTGTGCCATCCAAAGATAAGTGAGTTTTCCCAATATCGCACTCAATTGAAGTGTACTAGCGTGGAAGGAGCTAAGGATACAAGAAGAAGAAGTCCTGTAAGCATGAAATACTCGGATAAGTGCACGAAAAACTCTTTGAAAGAGCTCTATTAATATAAAAAATCTTTCAAGGTTTTATCATCTGAAGCCATAGTAGAGAAAATTGAAACATGCCTCCTAAAAGAAAACAATCAGAAGTAAAAGAAATTTAGCCTAAAATTAAAGATGAAGAACCTAAAGTAAAGAAGAGACCACTCCATCATTCCATATTAGATATACTTATAGGGTCTACTAAAGACGGTAATAAGAAGTTTCTCATGGACAATGCACAAAGTTGTAGGGATGCCCTCATTCCCAAATCTGGATGGGACCTATTTTGGTTTTTTTTACAGTAAGAGAAATAAGGAGATTCCAATGTCAAACGCTTGGATGTTGGATAGAGCAAGGTTTATTGCCCCAAATGTGTTTGTTGATGTAGAATTTATCAGACTGCTAGCCAAACACTATCACTCAGCTACCAAAATAGTAAGGTTTCCAAATGGCACAGTATTGGTAGAAGTAACTAGAAAAGCCATCATTGAGTGTTTTGGCTTAAACAAGTATGCTCTAACCAAGATAAACCTACAAAAAACTGAGGAGGATTATGCTAGGTTAAAAAGGACTTATAGAAGTGATGATGTACCCCTATATATGAAAAGAGGCATTGGTAACAGAACATTCCCCATCTCTACTACCACTACTGAACCATTTAATGTGACATATTTTCAAAATTACTTTGTGAATACATATTTAGCTCTTTTCCAAGTGTTGGGGATAGATGCTTAAGATAAAATGCCAATAGGACTAATGATGATGGCCATGAGAATTCAAAACCCTGAAACTAATATTGAATATGACTTTGCTTCATACCTTGAGAAGATGTTAGATGATGAATTCTCCCAAGTTATAGAGGATAGAGCACCGATTACATTCAGACACTATTCCCTACTGTGTCATATGATATTGTACTAGAATAGGGACCAATGCACTAAAAGAATGGACTTGGCTATAGTAGATGAGCAAGGGAATCCCACACCTGTCTAGAAATGGTGCTATATTTGGGATAGTCGGTGCAAGAATTCAAGCTTTGTTGTATTCTACAAAGACTTTGTACACAAAATCCTTCAAGTTCTTGGGTATGCAATACCAAGATTATCAACCAAAATGTTGCAACTAGTGAGACCTTTGGCTTTAAGACTAGAGCAGGGTCATACACACAATTTTGGAGATTGGTTCTTCCTCCCGGAAGTTACAATAATAAGAGTTTATGGATGCCTTGTGCCTCCACACATACTGCCAAAATTTGTGCCCCTCAAATTAGCATTTCTTGAATTTATGTGGAAAATGATGTGGATGGAGAAAGATGTAATGCACAAGCAGAAGAAAGGCACTTTCTTGCCAAACCAAACCAAGTGTGAAGATTGGACTGTAGGCTCATACACACTAGAGGAGTTACGGTATTATTTGAAGACAATATATGCATTGAAATCTAGAAAAGAAAGATTCTTTGACCCTGAAAATCATATGAAAAACATAAGGCACAATCTTCTTACCAAAGTGAGAGTGCCACACCAAGTGGATTTTGAAGAAGATGTCATAAGGAACTGCATTACTTATAATGATGTATTTAGTAGAAGGAAAAAATGGGAATATATGAAGAAGGTTGAAGAACGGATGAAGCGGAGGTCCAAGGATTTCCTAGGATACTTTGTTGAGGAAAAGGACCCCATCAAGAAGATAGAATTGATAATTGGTAGATATGAAGACTTGTACAAAAAGAAGGAAGCATATCTTGAAGAACATCATAGTGGTGCAACTGCAGAGCATACCCTAGGTGAAACCTCTGAGCCTCCCATGGAGTAGTTACCTCCCAAAAGACAGAAGACAAGTATTCAACAGTTAGTACCTTATGAGGATACTAAAGAGGTGGGCGATACTGAGGAAGTGGCTACAACACTGCAGACATTGAAAGGTGATATTGAAGTTGATCAACCAATCCTTGAGACCAGTGCCCATAAACATGAGGAAAGGATGGGTGATGTAGAAAAAACAAGTACAGAGGTACATGAAGATGAAAGGGAAATTGCAGCCAGGAGATTCATAGAAGATGATGAATTCATTAAGACTCCTAAGTTTAAGGATTTCTTGTTGAAGATGAAGACAAAAGAATTTCAAGAGAGGATGGAATCAGTTGAAGCAGGAATTGAAGAATCAGAGAAAACTGAAATGGTAGCACAGACTTTCCAGGAATTAAGAGTTGACAACATTGACATTAGCCCCCAGAAGGCTAGAGAAATGGTCTTGAAGAGCAATATGCTCATTTTCCCTGGCTTGGAATTAAAGAAAATGTTTCTACTTGATCAAGTGCAAGCTCAGGAAGATCCAATGCTACTTGCAAAATTTGACTCCGATGAAGGTGTGAGTGGAACTGGGTATAACCCAAAGATTGAAACCATAGCCATATGGATCAAACAGAAAAATATACAGAAGCCAAAATTATTGGATGTAATTCAAGGGATGAAAGGGGCAATGATAGTAAGGACAATACAAGATACCACCCCTTTGGAGGCAGCCACAATGATCATGCATTCGGCCATGTTCACTCGAGCAACTGTTAAGGGATTATAAGACAGATTGAAGGAGTATGAAAATGAACAAAGGTTCCTCAATGATGAAGTTAATGAATTGTTCATGGAGAATGTCAAAATGAAAGAACAATTAAGAGGAGCAGGACCCTCACAAAGCAAGGAGATGGTGTTATACATGCCTCCTATTTCTCCAATGAATATTGTGAAGAACATTTCTACATAACAGGTAAAAACTCCAAAGAAGGAAGTGGATGATGTAAAGAAGGCCAACAATCAAACCCAGGATGAAGTGAAAAGACAAATTTGTGAAGTTATGGAAAAGATTCTTGAGCACAGGATAAAATCAGTTATGGATAAACTGGAGAATGTGCATGATAGTTATAGAACACTTCAGCAGGAAATGGATCAAATAAAGACACATATGCTTGTATTAGATCCTTTGTTCAAAAGGTGGCAGCCTATTCACCACACTTTGGCTAAGTTATGAAATTTTTTGCAAAGAAGTCCTGATGCGCCCATAACATTAAAGCCAACTGAACAAACTGTGAAGATGATTATTGATGAATTTCAATATGTACAAGGGTTTGATAAAAAGATTGTAACACGAATGGATTTATTCCATACCTACAAACAATGGTATATACCTGAAATCGTGAGAGATGGTGATCAGTTGGAGGACTTGGATAAGTGGAAGAAAGAATTTCGTCAGGTTGTTCATAAGTGTGTAACTCATATACAACCGGAGGATGATGATACCAGTCTTCCTAGGCTAAATCAGATCATGGATGGGTTGATTGTTCTTGATGCGGGATACCTAAATTTTGTCAATGATACAAAGGCATTACTAGATAGTTGATGGCAAACTCATCTTGCAAACATGAAAAAGATTCAAGAATATAAGCATCCATCAGATCTACGGTGTATCAGTGGGAGGAAAAGTATTTGGTTTCAGAAGAATAGGACACTGAGGCGAGAGCATTTGGACGTTCATCATGGAGAGGAAGACTTTTCCAGATCAATGATCACGGGTCTTCTACATTGAATAATGGAACCATATGTTAAAATGTCTTAAGTCTTGTTATTTCCTTAATTATGATAATTAAATAGTTGTTAGTAAAAGTAGTTATGAAAGGTCATTTCTTTTTGTAAAAGGCATGTAGCTTGTTGCTTCCTATATAAATAGGAAACCAAGGCCTAGTTTTAAATTATCATTTTCATATATCATTTCCATTTTGAAGACTTATGTTATTAATATATATCAATTGAAGCAATATAATGGAGAACATCTTATTATCATACATTTTCCATGACTGTGTTATCATTCTGTATTTTTCTTATGTTTTCCATACTTATTTCTTCTTATATTTGAATGAATATCAGTTATTAAGCCTCGATACTGTGCTTATGTGAATGAATATGCTGATACAATAAAGCATTTATTATGGATGTTGGTAGAGCTACTAATTTTTTTGAAAATTTAAGCTTATTTTGCCTTGTTACATGTTCAACATAAAAATGGAAACTATTTAAAAATAATAAAGTTAACAAAGTTGCTTATTTAAATAATTGTGAGTTACATGCATTAATATTTTATTGACTTTTGTGTCTTCATGAACATATGTTGATACAAAATGAATGGAAGAAGCATCCAAGTAATCCTATTTTTTTCTGCCAATGTTTCATACCAAAGATTGAACAATTTAAGGATATTGCAATAGGTATTAATTAAGGATATGATGATGATGATATATTCTTGTACTTGTATATTCTATGAAACGTTCCTTATTTTCTATGAAACAATGTATATATTCTTGTACTTGTAAATATTCTAAATTTACTGTTATGTCTTAAATAAAACAGAGTTTGAATAAAAAATGCTTCACCCTTTTTTGTAATTATGTGAATTATTGTTTAAGGAAAAATCTTACAGTGTTTACATTTCCAGTTTACTAGTTTCAAATCTTCATTTGCTATGTATATAAAATTGTATGTGCTCTTTATCTCAAATGACATAAAATAGTAATATCATCAGAATCAGGGTTTTCAATTTCAGCACCATCATTGTCCACACTTTTCATATCTTGTTCACTTTTAAGTACAATCATCAAAATTTTATTTTTATTTCTTGTCCCAGTTAATCTTGATTCCTTTCAGCACAACATAGCAGGTGGCATGCTAAATTTTAAACATTTTCTATGCATTTTTTTGTATATATTATTTTCTCAGTGCATCATTATGTAACAACAATTTCACTTCTGAGATATACAGTAAAAATAAATGAAAGCACATGTTTTCTTTGTCAAGGGAAATGTATGGTGAATACCCTATGTCTTTCAGATAAGTGTGCAAGCAAAATAAGACATAACTGATTGAATTTGATTTTCTACAGTATGATTGTTTTTTATGTGCTTTTTACTTTTTGCATGTGGATTACCCTCAAAAAGAGACTACTTATCTTTTCTTAAATGAAGCCTTTACATTTCCTGTCTACAAAAGGAATTTACTACTTGACAATAGGTTCGTGAACTTCATACAAATTATTATTGGTGTAAAAGTTCATCCCCGCAAATGTTGTTTGGTCTAGAATTATAATAGAAAATAAAAAAGCTTGCTAGGAGAATAAAATAGGTTTTCAATTTTCCAAGTACAACATAATATTACTGAAGCATTTCAAATTTTAGGCCATAAGAATCATCCTTTTTTAAACATGGATTGCAAATAATTCTGAAAATTTAGAAGTCTTGGTCATTAACATTATTGTCTGCTACAATGTCATCCAGTGTATCATTGTCAATGTTCATATGTTCTTTCAAGTATTTAATATGATCATCCTCCTCATCTTGACCTACATCATCTTCATCATCATTGAAATTTGACTGTAGACCATCTATATTTTTACCAGATGTATTTGTATCATCATTTTATATACCATCCATATTGTTGTCCTCCATATCATCATCTAACTCTAGATTGTTGTCTTCTTGTTCCTAAACATAACCATCTTCAACATCATCATGGATGTCAATTTCTTCGATGTTCTCTAATCCCTCTTTCTCATTTTGTTGGCCATCATTGTTTTGCTCAGTATCCACTAATGCATCGTCAAATAATTGCCTTAATCTTGGATCATAATGTATGACAAATATCCATTTCGGGTCCAAAATATCTTCATAGAAAAATACTTGCACATGAACGACATACATAAATTAGACATTATATAAATTGTATGAACATATATACATCAATTGAATAATGGAACATTATTTTATAGACTACCTTTTTTATACAATAATTGCTAAAAAACACAATTTTGACAACATAGTTTATAAAACATCAGTCGACACTCATTTATTATTCTTTGGTTTTCTACCCTTAAGAACATCCTTAGGGAGACCTTGTTCTTCTCTCTTCTTTCGTGCAAGAGTGCATTTTAAGAAGGGGTAATCAATCAATAACTCATCCCTAATGGTAAGGTCCATAATAGCCTCAACCATTATCAATATATCAACCTCTCTTTCCATATCTCTATCTTTATCGTTTATAACCTCAACAAATTGACAATTCGGTCTTACATTAGGGTCCCTTCCCTTACTACTATTTATAAATCCTGCAATATTTTTGCGTGTGTATGCATGTCCATCTATATACATAAGATGACCTCTATTCATTTCTTTTCCACTTTCCAATTGGAGATGATGTGTATACATATTCGAATTTAGACCATATGCTGACATGCTAGGCTTATATTTTGCTAACCTTCTCCATTCACCACTGTAATATGATGGACCATAATATGGCATTAATCTCCTAGTGGTTTGTTATGAATTGTTTCTATGTTTGGATCCCACATGTACATTTTGGACAATAAAGAGGCCTAGATTCACTCCATGAATATTGGAGGGTCGTATCATGTTGTTGTATCCCCAAAATTGAAGCACCTCGTACACTCTAGGTAGTTGTTGATCACTAGGCCAAGCGCAATATAGTCGACAACAAATGTCTCTTTGTAAATTGATCTCAAACTCAGGGGCAAGTCATCATCTCCATCACATTGATTCTCATAGGGTATGTAGTCCACCTTCCCCTTGTCTTTAAGCAAATTATGCATCTTCACACTGGTTCTTGTTTTGATACTTGTTTTCATCAATTCCTCATCTTCTGAGCTGGTCTATTGGCACATATTTTTGTTAGATGTATCATCTGATAAATGATCATTTCCCTCTAGGCTGGAAGTCGGTGATCTAGGAAACTTTAAACCAAGAACTTTATCCTGCAAGTATCCATTAAGAAAAAATTAGTCATTTAAATAATATAAAACAATGTTTAAACAAAGTATACATGTTATTTATATCAAATTGGAAAATTCCTCACCACAATTCCTATTGGATTTGAATCGATTGTAGGAGGCATGCTACCGACTGGAAGCTCATCATATATGTAATGTCTTTATACAATCGCTCATTTGAATTGTTTCTTTCCATGACATATAGAACATCCACAAACAATAATTTTCTCAAAGTATTCATCCCATGTACTATAGTCCTAACCTACCTCTTCTTTAGTGCAATCATTTGTTGTGTCTGCAATATCCATTGTCATATCCTCTTCCACCCACTGTCATCTACGTGATTTAATAGTTTTAGGTCCACATCCACATACATATCTTGTTCTTTTGCTAGTTGAACGCTTAGGCTCTGCATTTGCTCCAATCTCCATCTAAAATTATCAACAATATGCATTAATTTATGTCAAGATTGGATAATACATTATAAATTTCAATAATACTGTGAAAAAAGATGGACGTATCACAAAATGCCATCAGATCATTTTTTCCTAAGTGAAGTCAAAATTTGAGTGCCTAATGTCCCACTTCATCCATTGTGTCCTCATTTGATATGACACGATCTGTTGCTAGGGCCTCGTCTCTTCCCTATAATACACAACATAGTAAATAATGTTTAGTACACCAATTATATCATTTCAATGAATATGCTATCCAACACAAAACCTCACTTTAGTCATATATTTGACATATTGATATCATGTTTTGGCTATCCTAATTTTCAAACTTTTCCCTTGATCATAGAATCACATTTAATCATCATTCCTGTGCATTTTCAACCAATAAGTTTGACCTCAAAGGCCTCGTGGACAAAAAAATGACTTTATCTCCTCTACGTTGTAGCATTTGTGAATTCATAAACACCTTCCTCCTTTGGTTGAGGTTGCTTTCTCTTCTTACTTCTATTGTATCAGTAGATTTCGTTGTCTCATCTATTTCCACCCACTTTCCTCTCAGTGATTTAGTATTTCTTCGTCGTCCATGTCCTCTCTCCATGGCCTCCTTTGTGAATAAAAATGCCACCATAGAAGCTCTCATCGCACTACCGTCGAGAAGGAAAAATAAACTTGTGGGACCGTGGTAAAAACCGCTCTACTGCACCGAGCTGATGAAGGAGCCATGGGACAGCGGTGGTCACTGCACTACTACACACCGATGGTAGAAGACTTTCAGGACTGCGAGAGTCACCGCAACACCGCCAAGAACAGAAGGAAGACTTGCATGCCGCCACAGAAGCTTTCATTGCACTACCGCTGAGAAGGATGAAGCACCTTGCATAAAAATTGATCTACCGCACCGAGCTGATGAAGAGGCCTTGGGACAACGGTGGTCACAAAAACAAGGTAGGAGTTGGAATTATTTCCAACACTAGATCCTGTGATATACAACAATGAAAATAGTCACTATACAACAATGATAAGCACCAAATTAGGCGCACTTGATGCCGCCTTATACGTCCCAAGCAAATTGCATTAATGGCCAAAATTCGGTGCTAAAGTTGGTGTTAACTAACGCCGACTAAAGCGCGACTAATGAATCAAAATCAAAAATTTAAAACTTTCCCGCGTGAAGGAAGAAATCAGATGAGAAAAAAGGGAAAAACGCCATGCGAAGGAAGAGAGTAGGGCACTACCAGCAACTGATGAATGAATGAATGAATGAATGAGAGATTTTAATGGAATCCACAATACCAAGTGGCCTAAGGGACTGGGAACCAAAAAGCTAAGGAATCTCCAAACTCTTTTCCATGTTACAATTTTGACCAAAAAACTAGTTGTCTTGCTGATCCTCTCCTCCTCAAATAACTTGTGCAGATTGTCAGCCTTTAAGTTGAATTTTTATGAGAAATTTGATTTAGTTTGTGACACCATAGGTAAGGTTACAATTTTTTTCTTTCTTTCTTGAATTCGTGATTGTTTACTACTCTTTGTATTGCATTTGAATTTGTGATTGTTTACTGGTTCATGGCCTAACCAGTCCAAACAACCTCTAAATTGTCCCATCATTATAAATTGTAAAACCTTTGAGAAACCAACAAAAAATTTTACCCTACCCATTTGATATTTGGCTCAAAATATTATAGCACGAATCGAGGATGCCTCTGTATTCTTTCCCTAACCTGGGTATCAAGGAAATAGTGAACTGCTTGGCAAATCTGGGAATCGGGTTGGTCACTGCTGAGAATAAACGTAGAAACAACTTGGATTTGCCCAAATGCGCCATAGTCACCAATGCCATGACAAATTCATGCAAGATTGAATTATGAAATAGTTTTCATGATAAGGTTATCAACACTAAGCAAACCGAGCGAACATATTTTCCCTAGGTTATCAACACTAAGCAAACCCAACGAACATATTTTCCCACAAAACAAAACTTTCATACCACAAACTGGATGAAAAATTTCATACCTAACAGTGTGTACTTCATTTGCCTCCACAGATTGGACAAAAATAATTTTCCCTAGGTCACCTCAAAATATCAAGCAATGGAGGGAAGCGAGCATTGACAACAAACTTTGGCCACAATGAGGTAATTCATTGTCAATTTATAGATTTGTAAATGTTTCCATTATTTCTTTGAATTTTACTTTTTAGTTTTTTATTTCTAAATTTAAAAGAAGAAAATTTAAAAATATATATATAGGGACATGAGACTAAAAAAGATAAAGAGGAATTGGCTTCCATAGTGGGGGTAGATGCAATGAACAAATTGGTTAATGTGGACTGGACAACACTTGTCAGATACATAGAAAAATAATCTATTAATGCCCCTCAAACATTGCAAAAAAATCAATTGTGTCAAAGGGAATCAATTGATTCCCCAACCAATCCTGGATCTAGCAGAAGATCCAGGAAGAAATCAGTGACAGTAAACTCTAAGAATGTGGAACAGGGAGCAGAGACTTCCACTCCTAGGACACAGAGTTCCACCACGCCATGTTATCAATCTTGCATTGGTAGCTACAATACGAAGATAGAATACGAGCTGGTTTCAGGGGAAGTCCAAATGATGGATGTTGGGAAAACGTTTGTGAATAGGTTGAAGGAATCATGCCTTCAACGGTTCAAAGACTATCTACATTTTCCATTCTCAAAGATACCCATGCACCTGAAAAAAATAGTTATCCATGACATGGAAACTGATTTTGGCACAGGTTGGTCTATAAAGAAGATAAAGCTACGAATGTCTCAAAACTGCAAGAGATTTCAGTGCAACCAAACAAAGAAGATAAAAAAATCTCTCCTAAGCTAAGGTAGAAAAAAATGGTAATGGATGTAAGTGCGAAAGTATGGAGAGAGCTTGTAAAAAAATATGAGAAGTTCGATGCATAGAGGAATTTTGGTGAGGAGAGTACGCAGGTATTCGAATTATTAAACAATATTTAAATTTTATTTGTGCATAGTTAAATTGAATTAGTATATGTTTCAAGATAAGGCCTCCAAAGCTAGGCTTGAGAAACTTCGTGCCACACATCATAGTGGCCAGAAAGGTTTAGAGGTCTTGATTTGTACATTTGTAAGTATATTTAATATGTTAAATGATATTTTTTTTATTTCGTTGGAAAAGTAAATGATTGCATATTAATTAGTTTAACTAGTCCATGTGCCATGTTTTGACATGAGGAGAAATATGGCCACCATCCAAAGCAATTTGAAAAGAATATGTTACAAAACAAAAAGTGGAACGATTTTGTAATCTGGATGGAGAACAAGGTATCAATAGTTGAGTTTCAATAACTTAGTTGGATATTGTTGTGTTAATATGTCAATTTGCATCTCTTGTGTTTAGTTGTTTATTGATGCATAGGATGAGTAAATAGAGCTCAAATCTTATGATTACAAGATGACCATTTATGTGCATGAATAAATAGTAGAAGGATGTAGATGAACTCAATTCATTTGACTTTATTCCTCTTGGTAGGCATTCCTCTTGAATCTCTAATATCAAGTGCCTGAGACTTCCCTGTAGCTTTTACCTTTCGTTGCCACCCTTCCTCTTCATTATGAGACTCGTCTCCTTTTTCCTTATATGCATTTTTGGCTTTGGCTTCTAATTCATCCCATGTTTTACCTTCCTCCTCTTCAAAATCTTCTTCTTCTTCGTCCTCCTCTGACTCCACAAGAGATTCATCTTTTGAACCTTCCTCATTTGATTTTGATTCCTCTTCTACATCAGAGGGTTCATATCCTTGATCTAACTCTTTTGAATTATCAGAATCAGAATCATTAGCTTCCATATTCAAAAATTCCCATCCAACATCTTCAATAAATTTATCTGGATCATCAGTAATACTCTTCAAAATTGGCCACCAATTCAAGTTCATTCTTCTTTCATAATACTTTATACCCATGGAGTTCAACCATCCCTTGATGCCATCAAGCGAAGATTGAGGAATGGTGTACATGTAGAGTACATCTCACTTGAAGTCTTTGAAAATAATAGCCATATCAAATTCCTTTTTCCCAAGTCCTACTCTCTTAAGGTTAACAATCTCAATCTCACTAATAGAGATTACTAAGAAAGGTAATTCCACCAACTGTACCAAATAGTTTACCATAGGAACAATAAAAGAAGAGGCTTTGAAAGGAACTCCATGACAACCAAGCTATCTAAATGGTATATCAAACTCTAGTTCAAAATATTTTAGATGAGGCTGCTCCCATATAAGCTCTCTTACTCACTTTGACAAATCCATGAAACTTTGTATTGATTTTATTTTTCATGTCCCTCTCTTGTTGTTCTTCCTCAATTTCATCAAGATCATACATTGAACTTCTTTCCCCTCCTAAAGTTTGGACCACATCCATTACCTCCACATAAAACTAGACATCCTTGGTCTTCTTGGTTCCCACGCCATGAGTCATGCAAATGAAAATGAAGCAAAGTAATCATCTCCTTATCCCCTGGTTGGAAGAATGCATGCTTAATGTTTTGATACATGATATTAGCTCTCTCTTCTACTCTCATGGTTGAATACCGAAATCCAGTATGGTGGGCCTCCAAATTTTGAGTCATCTTTCTTCCTCTTCCACCAAATGTTGGCCTGATCCACACTTCTATCAGCCTAATTGGCTTTATTTTTGAAAGATGAAGTTTCTCCTGAGTCACCAATGAATCTTTGTCTTCCTTTTCAGACTCTTTCATTGCTATAGATCGTCTATGGTATTTAATCATTTGTAACACATGGTTGATGTGCTTTGAATCCTTACACCTAAAGGAAATTTCCTTAACATAAATACTACTAGGGAATTTCAATGTTGCCATTGTAGTTGGCATTAAAGCCAGTACCTGCAACATTGAATATTATCCTTATATAAGAATTCCCTCCATCTTGTTGGCTTGTAACACTCTTGATGATGGCTACATGAAATCTGATTCTGATTCCTCTTCTACATCAGAGGGTTCATAACCTTTATCTCACTCTTCTGAATTATCAGAATCAGAATCACTAGCTTCTATATTCAAAAATTCCCAACCACCATCTTCAAAAAATTTATCTAGATCATTAGTAATACTCTTCAAAATTGGCTGCTAGTTCAAGTTCATTATGCTTTCATAATACTTTATATCCATGGATTTCAGCCATTTGTTGATGCCATCAATTGAAGATTGAGGAATGGCGTACATGCGGAGTACATCCGGCTTGAAGTCTTTGAAAACAATAGCCATATCAAATGCCTTTTTCCCAAGACCTACTCTCTCAAGGTTGACAATCTCAATCTCACTAATAGTGATTACTAAGAAAGGTAATTCCACCAACTGTACCAAATAGTTTACTGTAGGAACAATAAAAGCAGAGGCTTTGAAAGGAACTCCATGAAAACCAAGCTCTAAATGGTATATCAAACTCTAGTTCAAAATATTTTAGATGAGGCTGCTCCCATATAAGCTCTCTTACTCGCTTTGACAAATCCTTGAAACTCTGTATTGATTTTATTTTTCCTGTCCCTCTCTTGTTCTTCCTCAATTTCATTAGGAGCATACATTGACCTTCTTGCCCCTCCTAAAGTTTGGACCACATCCATTACCTCCACATAAAACTGGGCATCCTTGGTCTTCTTGGTTCCCACGCCATGATATGGTTATGCAAATGAAAATGAAGCAAAGTAATCATCTCCTTCTCCACTGGCTGGAAGAATGCATGCTTAATGTTTTGATACATGATATCAACTCTATCTTCTACTCTCATGGTTGAATACCAAAATCCAGTATGGTGGGCCTCCAGAGTTCCAGTCATCTTTCTTCCTCTTCCACCAAATGTTGGCCTGATCCACACGTCTATCAGCCTAATTGGCTTTGTTTTTGAAAGATGAAGTTTCTCCTGAGTCACCAATGTAGCTTTGTCTTCCTTTTCAGACTCTTTCATTGCTATAGATCGTCTATGGGATTTAATCATTTGTAACACATGGTTGATGTGCTTTGAATCCTTACATCTAAAGGAAATTTCCTTAACATAAATACTGCTAGGGAATTTCAATGTTGCCATTGTAGTTGGCATTAAAGCCAGTACCTGCAACATTGAATATTATCCTTATATAAGAATTCCCTCCATCTTGTTGGCTTGTAACACTCTTGATGGTGGCTACATGAAATTTGATTTTGATTCCTCTTCTACATCAAAGGGTTCATAACCTTGATCTCACTCTTCTGAATTATTAGAATCAGAATCACTAGCTTCCATATTCAAAAATTCCCAACCACCATCTTCAAAAAAATTATTTGGATCATCAGTAATACTCTTCAAAATTGGCCGCCAATTCAAGTTCATTCTGCTTTCATAATACTTTATATCCATGGAGTTCAACCATCCCTTGATGCCATCAAGCGAAGATTGAGGAATGGCATACATGCAGAGTACATCCCGCTTGAAGTCTTTGAAAACAATAGCCATATCAAATGCCTTTTTCCCAAGTCCTACCCTCTCAAGGTTAACAATCTCAATCTCACTAATAGCGATTACTAAGAAAGATAATTCCACCAACTCTACCAAACAGTTTACCGTAGGAAAAATAAAAGCAGAGGCTTTGAAAGGAACTCCATGAAAACCAAGCTCTCTAAATGGTATATCAAACTCTAGTTCAAAATCTTTTAGATGAGGCTGCTCCCATATAAGCTCTCTTACTCGCTTTGACAAATCCTTGAAACTTTGTATTGATTTTATTTTTCCTGTCCCTCTCTTGTTGTTCTTCCTCAATTTCATCAGGATCATACATTGACCTTCTTGCCCCTCCTAAAGTTTGGACCACATCCATTACCTCCACATAAAACTGGACATCCTTGGTCTTCTTGGTTCCCACTCCATGATATGGTTATGCAAATGAAAATGAAGCAAAGTAATCATCTCCTTCTCCGTTGGCTGGAAGAATGCATGCTTAATGTTTTGATACATGATATCAGCTCTCTCTTCTGCTCTCATGGTTGAATACCAAAATCTAGTATGGTGGGCCTCCAGAGTTCTAGTCATCTTTCTTCCTCTTCCACCAAATGCTGGCCTAATCCACAGCCAACCTAATTGGCTTTGTTTTTAAAGTTTCTCCTGAGTCACCAATGTAGCTCTCTCTACCTTTTCAGACTCTTTCATTGCTACAGATCGTCTCTGGGATTTAATCATCTACCACATGGTTGATGTGCTTTGAATCCTTGCATCTAAAGGAAATTTCCTTAACATTAATTCTGCTAGGGAATTTCAATGTTGCCATTGTAGTTGGCATTAAAGTCTGTACCTGCAACATTGAATATTATCCTTATATAAGAATTCCCTCCATCTTGTTGGCTTGTAACACTCTTGATGGTGGATACATGAAATCTGATTTTGATTCCTCTTCTACATCAGAGGATTCATAACCTTGATCTCACTCTTCTGAATTATCAGAATTAGAATCACTAGCTTCCATATTCAAAAATTCCCAACCACCATCTTCAAAAAATTTATTTGGATCATCAGTAATACTCTTCAAAATTGGCTGCCAGTTCAAGTTCATTTTGCTTTCATAATACTTTATATCCATGGAGTTCAACCATCCCTTGATGCCATCAAGTGAAGATTGAGGAATGGCGTCAATGTGGAGTACATCTCGCTTGAAGTCTTTGAAAATAATAGCCATATCAAATGCATTTTTTCCAAGTCATACTCTCTCAAGGTTAACAATCTCAATCTCAAGTATTAGCTAGGGACTTTGAAATTTTATTATGGTATGTGCACTTTGATATGATGTAATATGATTATGGTTTCATCTCATATGTTGTAATATTAGATATATAACAAAAAAATAAGTTATTGCATGAACTAAATAATAACTTTTCATTCTAAATATTTTTCTTTTGCAGAACACGAATCTTCTAGAAGATCAAGATGATCCTCAACATGATATAGATCCACAAAATATTGGTTCTTCCTATACAAATCACATGGTAGAGGATGATGATGACGTAGATGCAGAAGACACCGAGGCCAATGACAATGATGATAATGGCGACGATGACAACGACGACGACGATGATGATGATGATGATGATGATGATGATGATGATGGTGATGATGATGATGAGACAGTTGGTGATAGTAACTAGTGGCATTCATGATCATATAGACTGCATCATGGATCATTACCGTTATATCATTATGATTACTCTTTTCATGGTTACTATCATATGTATCATTTTCATGGCCTACAATACTATATTATTGAGTTGTATCATATTGAAATGTATCATTTTCAATTTTTCACTATATCATTTGGACATGTATCATCTTGACTTGTATCAGTTTGAGTTACATAATTTATCAATTTTATGTATATCATTTGTACATGTATCATTTTCACTTATGCCGACTGTTGGATGTATCATTTTGACATGTTTTTGATGTACTGGCATATTTGACTTTCACTTGTTTTAGTTATATATGATGATGATCTTCTCAGTATTGACTTGTCAATTTATATATATTAAAAGCGATCGATGATTTTTGGATGGATATTTATTACGTATGATGATTTTAATTTACTGCTCAGGATGGATGTTGGCAAATTCAATTAAATTATAGATATTTGACTCACTTGGTTTAATTATAGATGATGATCATGTTACAATAATAGTTTAGGCGGTGATGAAAGGTAAAATTAATGCTTGGCACCTCCAGAACGTAATTGAAAGTTTTGCGGTGAGCCACATTAAAAGAGGTGGTAATGTGGAAGTGGATGTCTTATCTAAATGGGCTTTAAATTTTGGTGAAACGAGGGAATTTAGGTTGGAGGATTTTAGAGGTGTTAAGTTAGCAGACAATGCCTTAAATGAACAAGGTGGTGAAGCGAGTGAAGTAGGTTTGACATAACAAGCGAAGGCAGGGGTGGTGGGCAATCCAAGATGGTGTTAAATGCAAGCCCTCGATTAAGATGTGTTAATTGCATTTGGAAAGGGTCGAGAAAAACTCTGCAACAAACTTTGGTGGTGGCGGCGCTGGTTGTTAGGAGAAATGGAAGCCAATTTCACCTTTCGGTCATGAAGATCTTTGGACCCGTTTTATGGAGAGGCGTCCGGAAAACGACTGTAGGGCCTTTTCCTTGTTGACGACGAGTGGCTAGTGCAGTGTGCAAAAATGATTTGTGGCAAGGATTTCAGCTATCTAACACACAAATACCGAACCAACATGGACATTTACTCCTTAATTACAATGTGGGGCTTGGATTTAGGTGAACTAGAGGAAATGGTGAGGATGGTGATGCAAAAAATTGTGCATGAATATTTTCTGGTAGGCATGGAGTCCATTCTCGAATGGGCGATTCCAGGTGTAGGTTTAGATTATTCTAAAGGACTGGTAGATGATGAAATTGAGGAGCTCTATGGGAGACCGGGGCTCAAACCCTTTATTTGTTGGCCTGAAGGAAAATACAAAGATCGTTGTCATGAGGAAGCGCGTTTGGGATGGAAAGCGCTCAAACTCTTCATCGAACACTAGGATGGAAAGCGCCAAAAGAAGAAGTTGGGGAAGTAGCAGAAGAAGAAGCCTCTGAAGGAGATAGCCAAGTGTCCATTGGGTCTGGGTGGAGCTCATTAAGACTGGTCATGTTTGTCTGTGTCTGATTTTTTTGTATTAAAGCGTGTAACTTTGAACACTATTAATGGTGGTTATTTTTTGTAAGGATTTTACTGGTAAACAGTTACAGGGTTTATTTAATGTTTTACTCTGCACGTTAAGGTGCCTCTGGTTTTTGTCGTTTGCTATGGAATTTTGGTGGGTAATGACACTGAATAATAGATGTACTTTTTTATCTTTACAAGCAATACAAAAATTTAGTGGGTAATTGTCTTGTTATTTAATCATATGAGTTAAATAATTAAATTACTTAGTCTATTTTGTGGGTAATTGTCTTGTTATTTAATCATATGAGTTAAATAATTAAATTACTTAATCTATAATCATATGATTTATTTAAGAGGCATGATATATTTAACTAATTAAATTGAAATTATTTAAGAGGCACGATATATTTAACTAATTAAATTGAAATAAAACATATTAAATTAATAAAAGGAAGCAAAACAAGAAGCATTTTTAGAAGCAAAAAAGGAAGCACAAAAAGAAGCATTTTTAGAAGCAAAAAATGAAGCACAAAAAGAAGCATTTTTAGAAGCAAAAAAGGAAGCAACAATGGAAGAAAAATTAGAAGCAATCTTGGAAGCAAAATTGGAAGCAAACTTATAAGCAAAATTGGAAGCAAAACCGGAAGCAAAACTGGAAGCAAAACCAGAAGCCTAATTGGGTGCTAATTTAGGTGCTATTTTCGACATTAGAAGCAAAAAAGGAAGCAACAATGGAAGAAAAATTAGAAGCAATCTTGGAAGCAAAATTGGAAGCAAACTTAGAAGCAAAACTGGAAGCAAAACCGGAAGCAAAACTGGAAGCAAAACCAGAAGCCTAATTGGGTGCTAATTTAGGCGCTATTTTCGACACTATTTCTGGGTGCTATTTTAGGCATAAACAGAGGTGCTATTTTTGGTGCTAACGAGGGCACTGTGATTTTTTGGCGTTGATTCTGGTGCTAATTTCAGTGTTACGTCTAGCGCAAAATTTGGCGTAAACATTGGCGTCGAGTTGATCATGCATGTTTGCGCCAAGTTTGGCACCGGCCAGCTCGCCCAATTTGTGGATTGAAATACAATGAAATCCGATGCTATTTTAGGCGCTATTTGCCTATTCTACTATAGTGACAATATTTGTAGATGGTTGTGTCCACCATCTTAAAAATAATGCAAAAGGATAAAAATACAAATGAAGAATTAAAATCTTAGGTTGCCCAATTAACATATGTGAAAAATTTGATAGGGCTAATTGATGTTGTTGCTCCTGAACCAATTTTACAAGCTTCTTTGAAAGGAGAATTCCTACACCCCAACCTTGAGGGGTGGGTAACTGTTGCTAAGGGATGGAAAGATGATTTGCAAGCCCTAGCTAGCAGAATTTTGAGAAAATGAATACATTTTTATCATTGCATTAGTGATGAAGCTAGTCTGGCCCACCAAATTGAGGTGGAGATAGATGAGGATTTGATGGTATGGATGATTACATCCCAATTTTGCAGAGAATAAAAGCCACTTCCTTAGATGACTTGTTGAAGAAAACTACCATAGAAGAAGAAGATCAAGACAAGCCAAAGGAATGGCTAAAGGCAACACAGTTGAGGGTGAAGAACCTAAATAAATGCAAGCATAAGTTGAGCAAGAATAGAAACCTAGTCGAACAAGCTATGGTAAAGATAGATAATTTTACAAAAAAGATTGGTTGCACATTTTGGGAAACCTCATCTCTAGTTGCATCCCTCAACAAGATGGCCAAAGAACTAGAAGAGTCTCTATGAGGTCAAATCACTCCTGAGACCATTGACCAAGCTATGACCCGAAAAATAGACTTGTGGGCTTTCTAGGATGAGTTGGCTAGCTTCACCGACCTACAAGAGAAGCTAGAAAATTTTACATTTTCACAAATGGTTAAATTGTAATAGCATCGAGGTTCTTTGATGGATGCTATGAATGATGTTATCACCACTTTCTCTAAAATTTTCCCTAGTGATTAAGTCAGACTTTTGAATTTGGCTTTATTTTGAATAAATTTTGTAATAAAGTAGACACCCAAATAAATAACTTTTAATTTGGCATATTGTTTTTAGTTGAAATCCTATTCCAAGCAAGCTATTAAGTTTAGTTGGAGTTCATTTGAAGATAAAAGATGGGTGCTTCAGCCTCGACCTATTTCACCTTCACATGCTTCCTCTAGCTAGTGCACGCTTCCCTTCTCTGGTGCAAACACTCAGATGCTATCCACAAATATCCAATCAACACAGATAATGCTCTATTACATCCAACATTTTATTTGCTAAGGCTCCAATTTTAGTTAACCTTTTCTTCAAATACTTGAATTTTGGGATAAATGAGTCTATTTATTTGAGATTGTTGATCATTGTTAAGGGTCAAAAACTTTTGTAGTTGCAAGGAAATATACAATCTCAACATGGATTTATTGTTGTTAATGGTATGTAGATGCTCACACTAGTAACATAAATACATGAATATAGAATTTGTTCATTTAAGGTTAGACATTAGAAGGATGATTGGTACTCGAATAAATAATCTTAATTTAATTAATTAATGTTAGAAGAAAGATTAGATTAATTAAATAAAATTATTTCATGAATTTTAATAGATAAATTGAGAAAATTAATTTAGAAGTGAGGACGTGAAGTGAATTGATGACAACAAAATTATTAAGAGACAATTTTAGATGGCTATAATTTCATTCATTTTTACGTTGAAGGTGTTCCCTCTATCGAGTCTCCTCAAATCAATGTCTCAGTTTCATGCAACAAGTATGCAAGACCATTAATTTAATCTAGGTCGTTAACATCAAATCAACCAACTATGATTTTTACTATGGCTTTTTTCAACTAAGCAAATCTTTTTGATCAATGGTTGATATCATTTGTTTGTAGTGCAAGACCATTGAATACATTTGGACCATAAATGTCAAACCAATGACATTGTGAAGGCATTAATATCATTCAATGTCATTGTGGGCTTCGTTTTCCCGGAGCAGGCTACGCAGCATATAAAATGGTATGCCCATCCCATGGCCTGCCTGCCTCTAACGGTTGTCAGTTGTCAGAAAGATGGGGCGCATCCCGTGCAACAGCTCGCCTTTTTAAATCCGTGCAGAATATAAGGCAGCCCTGCCATTTTTTATTTTTGAGCCCATGGTTTGTAGCAATAAAAAGAATTTATATATATATATATTTTAATATATTTATAAAATATTTAATAAATTATTTATAAAATATTAATAATAGAAAACAATTTTTTTCATATATTTTATAAAATATCAATAATATAAAACAATTTTTTTAATATATTAAACAAAATATATAAAAATACTTATTAGAGATTTTAATGGTGTATTAATAAAATATATATATTAAAAAAAAAATTATTAAATAATTAAAAAATAAAATAAAATAAAATAATATTAGTAAATACAAATAAATTAGTTTTGAAGTAAAATAAAATAATTCTTTAACATATAAAAAATATTTTTATTATATAAAAAAATGTAATGAAATATTTTTTTTAATAAATATACTAGCTCAAAATTTATTTTAGATATATTTATATTAATAAAATCAAATTTTTAGTTTAAATTCTATAAAATATTCAATAAATAATAATATAAATATTATAAGAATTATATAATTTGTATTTTAAATTACATACTATATTTTATTTTTTGAAAAATATGTAATTTTTTAACCATTTTCCTATACATTTAATATTAAGATTTTTATGCCGGCACGCGGTTGGCTTGAGGTTGGGGACACCCTGAGTTACCAAAAAAATATTAAGATTTTTACATCTTTTAACAATTCAATATATAATACAAATAAAATATACTTAACAAATTAATTAATAAAATAAAAACCAATAACATAATAATTTAAATAATAACAAACAATACAATTAATTCATCTTTAAATAAATATTACCAATCAATACATAATCCAAATAAAATGTTTTTAAATAAAAATATATATCTATAATTTTTTTAATTTTTAAAATCACTAATTAAAAGTAAAATTGAAAAGAAAGCATTTTAGTTACACTTCATTAGACTTTTTTTTTTAACAATTCAATTCATTTTATTATTTTTTATATGTTAAAGAATTATTTTATTTTACTTGAAAACTAATTTATTTGTATTTACTAAATATTATTTTATTTTATTTTTAAAAAAATTATTTAATAATATTTTTTTAATATATATATTTTATTAATACACAATTAAAATTTCTAATAAAAAATATTACAGATTTTTTATATATTTGTTTAATATATTAAAAAATTGTTTTATATTAATGATATTTTATAAAATATATTAAAAAAAATATTTTATATTATTAATAATTTATTAAATATTTTATAAATATATTAAACAAAATATATAAAAAAATCTTTTTACTGCTACAAACCGGCTCGAAAATAAAAAATGTCAGGGGCTGCGTTATATTCTGCACGGATTTAAGGAAGGCGGGCTGTTGCACGGGATGGGTCCCATCGTTTTGAAGCTGACAACTGTTAAAGGCAGGCGGGGCATGGCAGGCCATGGGATGGGCATACCATTTTGTATGCTGCGTAGCCTGCTCCCGTTTTCCCCATGTGTAATATCTGGACCGTGTCTCTGTCTCATTTATGAAGGATTGAATGAATGATTTTAATTACGTCCGCAAGACCAACCAGTCTATGGGACCCAAGAGATAAAACTGGCAAACCGCCTTTGCCAACACAACAAAACCGCTGCACCAAACTACCTACTGTTGTTTTCAATCTCTTTGCTGATTTTGTTTCTTCTACTGTGAATTTTGGTCAAGTAACTTGATGTTTTATCAATCTTTTCCTCTTCAAACAATACCGCTAATGATTTGACTTTTAACAAATCTAAGTAACAATATCGGATGTCCTCATAAGCTTTGCACTCCATAACGTAGTGCCACTCTGTCTCCACTAAACCCGAAGAGTAGAAACAACAGATTCTATCTGTCCACTCCTCTTTGGGTATTTTCCATCTTCCCATTTCACATCTCAAACGATGCGAGCTAGTTCTCAACTAAGCTATCAGCATTTTAGCCTTCCATTTTATATCTACCCCTATGTAAAAAATTTGTTCATGATCACAAGTAGGATTAAAATGCAAAACATAGTGCTCACTCTTCCGGCCAAGTTGCTTCAACCACATGGTGTTTTTGACTTTCTCTTTTGCATACCTTTCCATCTCGACTTTTTTGCTTGGACACTCTTGCATGTTGATCCCCCATTTTCCCATCCACTTGACATTTTGTTTCATCCACGTGTTCTTCCTTCTAGTTAATTCTTCTTCCACCATAGTTTTGGGCCAACGGTGTTCTTCCATATTCTCTATTCTTTGCAAATAGCCTAATAAGTGAATTAATGCTGACATTTCCATTGGAAAGGCCCTAGCTTCAGCTAAAACAATCTCATAAGGGACCGTAGTTTTTATTTTGAAATTACTTGTGATTAAGTGCTTTTGAAGTCTTTCTATTTGTTTCCATTTTATAGCTGACGTGCTGCTACCCCAAACTTCGCAGCCATAAAGGACCACCGGGGTAACAAGCAGCCCAAAAAGCTTCTTTTTTGTTCTCCAATCCCATAACTCAGCTGACCTACATCTATTTTGGAGTAGGTAAAGAGCTTTCCAACCCCCTTGAATTCTTTTCGTCCTACACGCCTCCCAATTGAGATTGTTACAAAAATCTAGTCCCAAATATTTGTACTCATTCAGCTGATAATGACAAACACTTTTAATAGTACTCGCATAGCATCTCTAGACAGATCTGGTGGATTCAAATGAAGTGATCGTTTTTGTTTCAATGCGTGGGACTATGGTGAAGGGCCCCTCAAAATATTGACTGTAGATATTGATGGTAACATGAGATTATACATCCTCAATTTATAAAATGGCAACTCGAAAATGTCATGGGTTGCAATTTCATGGCAGTGTAGAGTTCACGGTCTGTGCGGTTTTAACGCTATGTGCACATATAAACCAAAGCCCATGTGTGTGTTCCCGCTTGGTTTTGAAAGGTTTGATTTAAATGATTGGTTTGATCAAGAAGTTCTCTTGCGGTGCAAATCATGCCCAAA
Organism: Sequoia sempervirens; assembly: GCA_007258455.2. NCBI lineage: Eukaryota > Viridiplantae > Streptophyta > Pinopsida > Cupressales > Cupressaceae > Sequoia > Sequoia sempervirens. Next base: position 377,755,673 of record VDFB02353493.1, read on the forward strand.
TACTTCAAATTTTGTATGTCAATTATTAAGGGTTTGATTATTTCAAAAGAGATGATATGTCATTAGAGGAGTGCAAAATATTTTTGAATGATTGCAATTGTCTAGGGTTTAGGTACAAAAATAATGACACATGCATTTGTGTTCCAAAATAGACAAAAAAAAAAATCCTAGTTGACCTTCCACATCTCTTTGGTGTACCTATTGCACACCAAGGTGTGATTGCTAGTTTTATTATTATTGAACAACGTTTCATCTCTTGCAACCTTAGATTTGTTGACAATCTTCATATTATATATATTTTCTAAATAATATAATTACTTATCATAAAAATTATTTATTTAAAAGAAAACTCTTCTCTACTAAAATAATTTCATATATAAACCTTAATTTTGAAATTGCTAATGATTTCTTACTTTAAAATTTTTTCTATCCATTTCAAACTCAACATTATACTCGTCTATACCTCCCAACCATAGAACACCACCAATATAAAAAATCCTTAGAAAAATACAATCCAAACTGCCTTAGATTTACTTATTAACCTACACATAACTTATTTCTAATAACACTTCACAACTTTGAACAATGTTTCATCTCTTGCAACCTTAGATTTGTTGTCAGTCTTTATATTGTATATATTTTCTAAATAGTATAATCACTTATCATAACAATTATTTATTTAAAAGAAAACTCTTCTCTACTAAAATAATTTCATATATAAACCTTAATTTTGAAATTGTTGATGATTCTTTACCTTTAAATCTTTTCTATCCATTTCAAACTCAACATTCTACTTATCCATACCTCCCAACCATATAACACCACCAATATAAAAAATCCTTAGAAAAACACAATCCAAACTACCTTAAATTTACTTCTTAACCTACACAACTTATTTCTAATAACACTTCACAACTTTTCTATCATGTTTTCTTCCAATAAAGAGAGATCTAGATGCAAAAGCTAAATTACTAGATATAATTCTTCTAATTCTACATATCTAACACCTTCCACCCATGTGTGTCATGTAAAGGCATTTGACAGTTGTAGACAACAGGCTGGGTGGATGGTGGAAATGTATTTACAACAAGACAATATTGTGTGAGGAAGGCACACAAGCAAAGACCACCATAAAAGGGGCATTGTTGGCATTGATCTACAACTACAAGATTGAGAAATGTGAGTGGTACCTATAGGTAAAATTTTGCAACAACAAAGGAAATGCAATAGCAATACTTTTATAAAACACATTTCATACCATTACTACCTTTTAATTTTCAATTGAAACAAATTCCAACCCATTTTGAAGTCCACTCCAAGTTTGTGTGACTGGTCATATGGTAGGTCAAGGATGTACATAAGGGATGTGCATAGGAGAGTTGGTGCATAGAGTTTGATGAATATGGAAACACAACATAAAAAAACGTTCTTATCTTCCATGTGACAATAGGTCCAAGCTTGGCCATAAGATAAAACAAGTTTTAAATCATGTGCTTTTGATAAAAAAAAAAGAGGTTTATTTTTTTATTTTTTTTTATGTTTTAAAATTATCAACTTATGGTGAGTTGGAGTTTGGTCACATGGAGGAGGTGCCTTTCTTGAGTTGTTAAATATTTATCTCCTAGTCATATAGAGATTATGTAAAATTTTCATTGAGTGGTCATGTGGTTAGTGTTTGATGGCGTAAGTCTTGCTTGTGATAACCCTAGTAGGAGTTGTATCTTCCAAGAGGCATAATTGTGTAAACAAATAAGTTCTTTTTATGGTTTCTTTGAAACTACATATTTTTGTGATCCCTCCATGGTGTAATAGATATAAATACATTTTGGAGTTTCTATTTTTTTATAGGTGTTTTTGGACAAGTGATTTCCTTGAGTTTAAATAGGTGTATTGGATGAGTGTCTTGGATGAATGTCTTATGCTCATTGAGGACATGAACTATTCTTTCATACTATTTGTTGGATCATATGTAGGGGAGATTTGTGGAGGTATATGGTTGTTTGCTAATCTATTGAAGTTGAATATGGATGGTACTATGGTGTTGAGGAAGTGGATTAATTTTCCATGGTAAGACCTTGGATCTTATAGTGTTACAATTGGAGAGTTTTGGCACAAGATAGATGTTCATGTATTTTTTGGTGTAAGACTTGTGTATCTTTATTTAATTGAAGATGTGCTTGGTGATTTAAGGTTTTGTTCTTTCCATGGAGAAGCCAATGAAGTAGGTTCCAAGGTACATGTTATTTATGTGAAAGACTAACCCTAGTTGTTTGTGTTTGTTTTGTTTTAACATCTTATGCAATGTATACAAGTGAGATATTACAAGGAAAAACACCTTGCATAATAATAATATTGCAATATTGTTGTGTTATCCCTTAATTTTTGACTTGTTTATTTTTCAAAATCTTCACATTAAATCATCACTTGGTTCATTGATAATTGGTGTTCCAATGGTGTTTTAAATCATTTGTCATTTGAGCATGCTTGAAGGTTATCATTTTGGAAGCCCCATTGTCAGTTGGTTAAATCATGATCATTTTTACAATTCATCAAACTTAATATATAAATCTTGAGTCTAATTGGTCAAAATATGTTGGTGATGTCAATTCCAACATCAATACTATTGTGTCTTGCACACATGCCTCGTGAAAACAAGGGCCCCCCTTTTCCTTTTTGTTGGCCTCGTTTGGTTTTTGCTTTCGAGTTCATCTTCCACCCCTTTGCTTGTGCTAATTTTAAATTTGGGTCACTTTTTAGCTAAGTTTTTGTCGATGTGAGGATTTTCATTTTGTAGGGATTTTCTTTTTGTGGGGTTTGAGCCTAGAAAATCTACTAGAAATATCCTTTTGGCTTCTCTTGATCTAAATTCCCATAGTCACTAAATTCTCGTAGTCATTTGAGGCTTGCAATTCGTCAAGGTCTGAATGGCTTTCATTTCCACAGAGGGTTGATGATCTGCAAAGTTGTTGCCTTGTGGGGATTGCTTTGTGGGTTTCCAAAGCATGTATTTCTCGCGAAGTCCTGGCATTGCCTTATGGGGATTGCTTTGTGGGTTTCTAGAGCATGTATTTCTCGCGAAGTCTTGGCATGACCTAATCCTTGTAGGACTCACATCCCCGCAAACCTTGTTTTTTTGCATCAATCTCAAGACCCTAATTTTGTGCCATTAGTGCATGCCACATTTTCAAAAGGTACATTTATTGCATCAAGGTTTTGGGAAGGTATAAATAGAGTTGGTCATTGTCATTTTATGCACCCTGGGTAGTCAAGTTATCTTGAATCATTTTAGCATCCTCATACCCATTTTAGTCTAGTAGTTTTCATTTTGTGTGTGGGTTGGGTCATTGAGGGCACACACTTTCGAATTATGCCAAATCTTCAAGTAGGTTTGTTCATTCCCTTAGTGAATTTCTTGCATTTAGGGGTGGGCTTTGCATTTCAAGGTTTTTTTGTCGAGTGTGAAACTTTAGTTTTAATGAGTCATGTCGATGCGGGGATCTTCCCTGCAGATTCCTATGCCACCCTTTCCAAAACATTGAAAATTTGATCGACCTTTACCTCGCATCATTTGAAACCCGTGAAAGGATCCTTGCAGAGATTCCCTTGTAGGAATCCCATTTCTTAGAATCCATGAGTGAAATTTCCACAATAATTTTATCCTCGCTATGCTCTCATTCTCGCATTGCCCTAAATTCTGCATCGGTGCACATCTCGCAAATTCGAAACTCGCATTGCTCAACCTCCACACTCGATCGATTTTCACAAAGCTTTGCCTATGGAAATCAAATTGCAGTTTTCCCAGAGATCAACTCCTAAAGGTTTAAAACTCAAAGGGCTAAGGTCCCCCAAGTCCTCACATGCTTGAATTTCCACAATAAGATCAAAACTTTGTAAGCTAGTGCTACTCCATCTTCTTGCAGAAAACCCATCGCAGAAATCCTATTGAATGTTTCCAGTGTTGGTTTTCCTGCAACAATTTGACAACTGCCTAACTCATCCTTGAAGCCCGCAATGCCCCCAGACCCGCAAAATAGAAAAACCCACAAATGGTCAAAAATTGCTTGATTTTAGGATTTCTTTCGATGATGGATGATTTCATGCATGTACTAGATATTTTTTTTATTTTTTTGTACATTTTGAGAAATGTATATGAATAATTTGTGGGAGTGATGGTAATACTGATCCTCATGGTTAGATTTTTCCATAATCCTAATTACATATTATCATTTGTAGATTTTATGGAAAAAATAGATAGATCATCAAAAATGAAGTATGCATTCCACAGTGCTGGGACTACCTTGAAGATTGCAACCACTTGGGATAAGGTGTGTGACACCAACCTAGGGCATGTGGACATAGAGTTCAAAGAAAGAATCTTTGGAGCTCCAGAGATCAACTTAGCATTGAAAATCAGACAGAGTGGAATAGCCCAAGTGGCGGATTACCACCTTCATTGGTTTGTCCAAAGCTGATAATGGGATCCCGAGAGTATTACCACAAAGATTCCCAAAGGATTATCGTAGTTGAGGGAACAATGCTTGCTGATTTGTTTGCCCCTTCTATTGCAAGGAACTTTGGGATCCCATCTTTCTTAGAGATGGTTTCCCCTAGCCATGAATATGCATTCAAAGTCTACACCACTGATCCTAGTGGATGCCTTCAACTCATCAACAACCATTGGATGAAGAATCCAAGGGCAAGTGCAGGAAAGCTACCCAATAAATTGTACATGAGTGATTTTATTGATGAGGTGAATGACTTGGTTACACTCCTCAATAGATAAAAGGATTACCCTCCACATCTACCTTTGAGGAGTGGATATTTTATTACATCAAATAAATATTGAGAGGAAAGACCAATTTTGACCAGGCCAAGATTATTAGTGATAATCTTCATGAGTAGTTCTAAGTGGTGAAGAATTCTTCCACTTTCTACATATTCAAAATTGAAGGCTTCTCCAAGGCACCTTATAGGTTGCCTAAATATCCCACCAATAGGATTGTGATGTTGGAGTTAACTAGATATAGTTATGCACGTCGCATCACTTGCTTCATGGGAAGCATATAGAAGGGGTCCCATATCCTTGAACATTAGGAAGGGGAATGTATGCACGTCCCTTAGCACCCTCAGTAGAGCATTCAAAGTTTTGGATTTCACTTTTATAGCCCAAGGGGCAATTTTGATCCTCTTGATAAGATGAAAAAGCTAGGGAAACAATATGCACATCAACTGCATATAGAGGACTTTTGGGAAAAATTCTTAAATGATTACGAGGTTCAGAAGAGAAGCTACACGAGGGTGATATTGGAGTACATCCGCACCCTGCACCTCTTCAAATTACCTGATCAACTATAGGAGGACGAGTGACTCCTAGATGAAGATGAATACATCAAGGTCTCTGCTCAGCCTCTCCCTCTACCAGATTAGAAGGAAGAAGAAGAAATAGATCTAGATGTCCTCACTCGCTCGGTCCTAAGGACAAAGAGATGGGCCGATGCTTAGGTGACCCTCCTCATAGTGCAAAATGATGAATTAACATCTGAAGAAAAGGAGGGGCAAGCCTCGGTGAGTGAAGATGATGAAAACACAAATGATGAGGAAGCTTTGGGCACAAGCTCCACAAGAAAGAAGGCTGCCACCCCTCCAAATATAAGGGGAAAAGGAAGGATGTGGAAGAAAGATTCCCAATGGATAAGTTGAGGGTTTACAAAAGGAAAGCTGGAGAAGCCAGTAAGCCTCTTGCCAAGAGAAAAAAGAAAGTAGGTATTGTGGCCATGGAGTCTATTCCAAAGGAGTCTTCTCCTCCCTCTCCTCCTCTCATCACAAATCCTCCTTTTATTCCAGATCCTCCTTCACCACCTTTGGTCGCGGCTCCTCCATCTCCCCCATCTTTCTCCGCTCTCATTTCTTCTGCTCCCATTCATCTTCTCATCCTTTCCTCTCCTCCGACCATCAACATCTCGATTCACCTCACTTATACCACTCCCTCCACTTCTACCGTTTTTGTATAATCTTCACTATTCACATCCACTACTTTATCCCCTTCTTCCTCTTCCCTTTCCACCCCTCAATTCACCATCTCTACCTCTCCACCTACCATCCCTTCCACTTCTCCCACTTCCCTTAGCCTGGTGGAGTCTTTCATGTCGCATCTTGCTAACCTGCCCAAAAAACTTGCCGATATCTTGCTCTCACTTGAAAATAGGCCTATTATTAAGCAAGTTGTGTGATTTCGGTTAGGGAGGTCTACAAACCAAATCAACACAATCTCAACCAAAAGCAATCACTCACCAAGTCTCAAAACTTCAACTCCTCTCTTTCACATCAAACCTTCACTATTCCTTGTAGTACAACCACTTGATTAAAATAGGTATATCTTTTAGAGAAGGTCCTTCCAACTCAGGACCAGCACTTTTTCAGAGACCCAATAGGGCATACAAGAACATATCACAAACCCTCAATTGGTTACTTCTGAACAACCTCATCAAAACAAGACTCCTTCGCTGACCTAGACCTCAAATTAGGTCTCTTTTATAGAGAAACTTATCTCCAACCTTATTTCCAATCTCTAAACTCACTTGGGTAGCATTCAACAGGTCACAAAACCAAAGAATCCACCAATTTTATCAAAAGAACTGGCCTCCAATGCTCCTTACCTTGAAACCCTTCTTGGAAACTTTCTTAGGGGTTTATTGAAAATCATCCTTCCAGGCCTTCTCAAATTTTTCCACCACTTCAAACACCTTCAAATATCCCTGCATATGCTCAAACAATCAACAAAACTTGCTGCCCCAATAGATTTAATGCATTACCATACTAAAACCTCTCAATTTCACAAGAAAACTCTGAGACTATTCAATTTCATCAATTTTTGATATGCAACAACATTGGAGGTTCTTGTATACCTTTAACTTGGTTTCAATATCATGTAGACTCTTCCATTAGACAACTCTTCAATGATTTTATTACCTTTCAAAATGGGAAATTCCAAACTATACAATACTGTCCCAACTAGGATTGTCCCTAATCTATCATAACAGGATAGTCATCAACATTAGACTCAAAAACTTATACTTTTACCAAACCCCATCAAAAAATGGAACTAAATACACCCAAACACCCTTTTAAAACAATATTGCACAAGGACACACACACCACAATCAAAATTCTTAGAAACTTCACTGTATATTGTTTTCCAGACTTTTCCCACAATTTACAGACCTAGGGCATCATAAAATCTGCCCAAAACCATGCCCTCAGACCCTACAACTTGTAAATATGTTAAAATACTCATGTAACCTTCTATACACCAATTTATAGTAGTTTTCAACTGTGAGAATTTAAGTAACACAATTTTGAGTGCTCACTGTTACCCTAGATCAGGATTTTTACCTGCCTGGAGAAAATTTCCTATAAATTTCATAAAACTGTATTAGTTCTCATGAAACCAAATTCATAATAAATTATATTCACATGGATTTAACTTCCAATGGAGGAGGAAAGGATTTATGCACAAAACATGGCCGTACAATGGCTTGAAATCAAGAAAATGTCGATAAACTGTCAGAAAATAGAGTACTTATTTCATTTAGTTTATCACTCCTACATCATCCCCCTTCCTTCCTCGAAGTTTGAGAGGCTTCAAAATTCCTTTATAAACCAAAACCAATGACTCAAACTGACTCCCTAACTACTTGACTCTTCACATTCCACCATTTGGCTTTTTTTGCATTTTTACAATATTGTTATGACAACATTCTGTCAATTTTTGCAACTTTTACATTATATGCCCAATGAACCCAAATGACTATCTAGGAGCTGTTCCAAGCTTAATGTGGCCATTTAGATCTTATTACATCATGATATCATCAATACTAAATCAAAAACCTAAAATTGCCTCTTGGAGGCATGTTCTTGTAGGGTGCTACTGCACCATACTTCCGTCCAAAAGAAAAATTCCAAGTCCTCTTGGATTGAATGTAACAAGGCTTCATCATTAAATGCTCCTCCTTATGGTCTTCTATTCCCTGCTTCTTTCATCTTCACCTTTGGTTTTAGTTGGTCTATGCCAACTTGTTTCCAGTTTGTCTTGCCTCCTTGAATCTGCTCCCTCATGCTTTGATGTATCACAATCTCCCTTTGTCCTTCTTCTATTTGTTGCATCTTGACCTTTAGTTTGTTCCTTTCCCAAAGTATTATTACAACAAAGAAATGATACATTGTTTCTACCACCATATCACCATGTTTCTTCAACTCATTATGAGTCTTCAAGATCAATTCATCCTTGATCTTCTCTTTATCCAATCTTGACACCAACTCAGTATCACTTCCTTCTAAGATCAGATCCTTTACCTCTACTACACCTTCACCTTGATGCTTGGGAATGGATGCAATGTCTTGTCTTCTTCAACCATGAATTCTTCTTCCACATCTTCAAATTCTTCTTCTTCCTTTATTGTCTTCATTTGTCTCCTCCTTTGAACTATCTTTTTAATGGGCCATACAACTTTCTTCTTCACTATCAAATGCCAAATTTTTTCTTGTCTAAGCAACTGCTCCATCTCCATGTGGAACTCCAATAATCCAATTCTACTCTTTCTATAGCTTGTGTCAATTCTTCTATCCCTTTCTCTATCTCTCTTTACCTCATCTTTTCCTCTATCCTCTTCCTCTCTTTTTTTGCTTTCTTTTGTAACTCTGCAGCCTGCAAGTGCCTTCTCAACAAATTCACCTTCCCTTAAATAAATTCCCTTTAACCTTGCTTCCAACTTGTCTTCTTTGCCTCACCTAGGTCTCTTCTCTTTTCCTCTACCTAGTCTCTTGGCGATCAGGTTCTCTCTTCAACCCACACAAACACAAACACAAACACCAAACTCTTTCTCTACCCAAACCTTTTGAGCTCTGATACCAAACTGATGTCAATCAAGGGAGGTCTACAAACCAAATCAACACAATCTCAACCAAAAACAATCATTCACCAAGTCTCAAAACTTCAACTCCTCTCTTTCACATCAAACCTTCACTATTCCTTGTAGTACAACCACTTGATTGAAATGGGTATATCTTTTAGAGAAGGTCCTTCCAACTCAAGACCAACACTTTTTCAAAGACCCATTAGGGCATACAAGAACATATCACAAACCCTCAATTGGTTACTTTTGAACAACCTCATCAAAACAAGACTCCTTCGTTGACCTAGACCTCAAATTAGGTCTCTTTTACAAAGAAACTTATCTCCAACCTTCTTTCCAACCTCTAAACTCACTTGGAAAACATTCAACAGGTCACAAAACCAAAGAATCCACCAATTTTATCAGAAGAACCGGCCTCCAATGCTCCTTACCTTGAAACCCTCCTTGGAAATTTTCTTAGGGGTTTATTGAAAATTAGCCTTCCAGGCCTTCTCAAACTTTGCCACCACTTCAACACCTTCAAATATCCCTGCATATGCTCAAACAATCAGCAAAACTTGTTGCCCCAACAAATTTCATGCATTACCATACTAAAACCTCTCAATTTCACTAGAAAACTCACTTTTCTCTTCCAAGACTCTAACTCACTTAACCAACTTTCTCCAAAACTAACTGTCTTACTACACCTAGGCCTAATTAGGCTTATGAGACTATTCAATTTCATCAATTTTTGATATGCAACAACATTAGGGGTTCTCTTATATCTTTAACTTGGTTTCAATAGCATGTAGACTCTTCCATTAGACAACTCTTCAATGAGTTTATGGCCTTTCAAAATGGGAAATTCCAAACTATACAATAGTGTCCCAACTAGGATTGTCCCCAATCTGCCATAACATGACAATCATCAACATTAGACTCAAAAAATTATACTTTTACCAAATCCCATTAGAAAAGAGAACTAAATACACCCAAACACCCTTTTAAAACAATATTACACAAGAAGGACACATACACCACAATCAAAATTCTTAGAAACTTCACTGTACACTATTTTCTAGACATTTCCCACAATTTATAGACCTAGGGCATCATTGAATCTGCCCAAAACCATACCCTCAAACCCTGCAGCTTGGAAATTTGTTAAAATACTCATGTAACCTTCTATACACCAATTTATAGCAATTTTCAACAGTGAGAATTTAAGAAACACAATTTTGAGTGCTCACTGTTACCCTAGATCAGGGTTTTTACCTCGCCTAGAGCAATTTTCCTATAACTTTCACAAAACTGTATGAATTCTCATGAAACCAAATGCATAATAAAGTAGATTCATAGGGATTTAACTTTCAATGGAGGAGAGGATTTATGCATAGAACATGACCGCACAATGGCCTGAAATCAAGAAAATGCTAGTAAAATGTCAGAAAATAGAGTATTTCATTTATTTTATCACTCCTATATCATCCCTCTTCCTTCCTTGAAGTTTGAGAGGCTTCAAAATTCCTTTATAATCCAAAACCAATGACTCAAACTAACTCCCTAACTACTTGAGTCTTCACATTCCACCTTGGCTTTTTTTGCATTTTTACAATATTGTTATGACAACATTTTGTCAATTTTCACAACTTTTACATTATATGCCCAATGAACCTAGAATGACTATCTAGGAGCTATTCCAAGCTTAATGTAGCCATTTAGACCTTATTACATCATGAAATCATCAATACTAAATCAAAAACCTAAAATTTCCTCATGGAGGCATGTTCTTGCTAGGGTGTTCTTGTACCATTGTGTATACTTCTCCTCCTTCCCAAGAAATTCTAGAGTCGTCCTCCATGGAGAGCATAGATAAAATCCTAGAGATGCATAAACAAGAGATTGAGGGCATGGAAGGTATGCCTACAATGGATGAGACTTTTGTTGCTCCTTAACATGAAGAAAATTCATCTGAGGAAGTTGTGGAGATGAAGACAAAAGATGTAGAAGAGGTGAAAATAAAGGAAACATAAGATAGACAGTAGACAAAAGAAGTGGTTGTGAAGGATGGATTTGTTGAAATCCACTCCTTCTCAGAGAAAATAACAACTCCCAATTGGCTACATAAAAAATTGAAAAATAAAGGGCTTGCAATTGAGACCCCACAAGCAATTATTGAGTCAATTTTAGCCTAGATTTTTTAGAGCCCACACTATGATGTAGGAGGATCTAGACCACTCAGTTGTACCATAAATATTAGGTACTACATGAAAACCTTTCCAATTTCATCAACAATATCCTAATCCTATTTAAAACCATTGGTCCAAATCAAATGCCATAATTTAATGCTAACTTTATTACAAAACATAATTGATCATAAATGATTGTAAGTGCTTGTGACAATTATAATAGGAATCTAAATTATCATGATCCATTCATGTCGAGCTTGTATAAAAAAATCATAGCTATTATATTGGGTTTTCTAATAAATTTACACTTGAGAATTAGACCATTAGTATCAAATAAATATCACTTCATTTCATTTCTAAGTGACATTAGAGTAAACAATTTAAAAAACATCTAGATTTTTGTATGTCACACAACGTTTGAGCTCAAGTTGTTACAACATACAAAATGTGACCCTTCATTTTACCTTCCTTCATTTCCTTATATGGGAAATAAATCTTTAGCCATGTTAAAAGTAGAGATGTTCTATTACATGATACATGATTCTCTATAAATATAGTAGTAACAATTGGAGGGTCACCAAACAGTTGAAAGAGTGAGCATCATTGATCATCTTTAAAAAAAAAATAGATAATCTCAAAAACTTACTAGTTTTTTGAAACCATTTTATTGTCACACATCATATAAGGTAAAATTCAATATAAACATACCATATTCAAAGGAAAGATATATGTGGTTACCCTATAAATTTGTATTAACCATATTTACTCATATTACATGGTTAATCAATGTTATAATAAAGTGAAATCAAATTTACTCTTCTGAAAGTTTCTTTCTCAAATAAGAAACGGTTTAATAATTATTACAAAACTCATGCAAATTGTATAGATGTATCTATAGACATGTATATTTGTTTTGTTACAATCCTTAAAGAAATTATATACCTTATTGGAAATTATAATGACCAATATATAATTTTTTCTCAATTGCACCAATCTTAAGACTAAAGAGTATAATAATAAACATACATACTTTATATGTTGGTATCTAAAATAGGAATCCAATATTCTAAGAAAAACCTCTTTAATTACAAGTTAGAATTTATAGCTCATATTCAATTTGATATATATTTCTATACTTTTTATTGGAGAAGATATACATTTGGTTGTAAATTTGAATCAAAGATAAAGTTCAAGAGCAAGAACATAATAGAATATTCAAATTATTATAGAAATAAAAAATTCAAGGCTTTAGAGAAAAAATATAACAAGGTAATGGATCTCAATGCCATCAATACAAGAAGAAACAACCACAACATGATTTTAGTACTAAGTAGTCCAAGATTGAAAAGTGGTGTATAGTTCACAATTCTAGCACTCATTCCATACAATAATTACATGCCAAGAAGACTTTGCTTGCATAGTTTGAAATAAAAGATACCAACACTACTATAGCACATGTAATAGGTAAGAAAATTATGGAGACAAATACTAGAGCCATGGTACATAAAAAAAATATCTCTAGTTCCCTTGTAGACACTAATGAAGTAGAAATATTATTTCACTCTTAGATGTGCATCAATATCTACATCCAATAAATTTATAATTTTGACAAGGAAAATTATAAGAAATTTACTTCTCCTAAAGGAGTTTGAACTTGTTGTTGATAGTTTACCTTCAACCAAACTCCACTAGATGGTTTAATGTGGGATTTTAGAAATATGCCACTCAATAATATCAACTAGTGTACAATATTAATCCCTTTCAAGATATGGTTTGTGCCATTAGAGGCATGTGATGTTTTACTTGGGTAATAATATTTTATCATCAACACAAAGTATATGACAAATTCCTAATAAATGGAGTCATAGATGTTGGTGATAGAATATACTATATACCAAAGTTAGTCTCATAATTTCCATTCATCAACACTAATATTGTAGGAGGATAATAGTTTTTAGAAATAAATTTGTGATTATTATGGTGAAACGGATGGAAAAACATCCTTTTAGAAACACACCAAATTCTAACTTGCAATAAAATTAGTAAAATCCATAGAGTTGAACTACAAGTTGGTAGAAAGATGGATTTCCTACACATTAGACAGTAAGGAATACCATTGATATTATTATTTTATCATATTTTCCTAATTCTTCTTTGTACTACAAATAATTTCTATAGAATGAGGAGAAGAAGTGATAGATCCATAAACTTTTGGAGAAAAGACATCAAATTGATCTCACGCCTTATGGAAACCCAATTCTTATAGCACAAAAGAAAGATGGAACATGGATATTATGTACCAACTACAAAAATCTAAAAAATATTTGTATGAAGAATAAATACCCCTTCCAAGGATTGATGGTTTTTTGGACCAACTCCATAATATTAAGTTCTTGACCAAGATTGATTTTAATTCTAGGTATAATAAGATTCTTGGATATTCCATAAACATTTGGAAGACAATCTTCAATGATAGATAATCTTGTAGGTGGATATTCATGAATTTATCCTAAAAAAATATCTGTCCACATTCATGCAAATGATTAATGAGATCTTTAAATAATTCACTAGTTTTTTTACTATTGTCTACCTTGAAAAAATATTTATCTTTAGCAAGAATTAGGATGAACACCTACAATATATCGAGCAAGTACTTGAAACTTTGCAAAAACACGAGTTGTATGGAAACACAGATAAGTGATCATCTTATAAAAAGTAAATAAAATGTTTTGGGTACATTATAGATACATAAGGTGTTAGGATTAGTGTTAAATATGTTGGTGTAAATAGTGATTTTATCAAACTAGTCATCTTTAAGCCTACCAAAGAGAATCCTATTCGCATTGCTTGAGTCTCAACTTAGTGACTTTAGAGCTTTGTCTCACTTCATAGCATCAATATATCTGACCTCATCACTTGAGACACCTATTGCATTCATACTTGACACTTGCTCACACACTTGTCACGTGAGCTCACAAGTGTTGCAAATTTGGAGGGTTAGTTAATTGTCCAGTCCTACCTTCCTACCTCATCTACCTTGCCTATATAAGCAAGGCTCACATTGTATTTTATATACTCTTTATTTTATATTGATAGACATACTATTGTGATCATATCTTCACTTGTGAAATATTATCAAATTCAAGCTCTTTGATCTTGGCATTCTCCAACATGGTATTGGAGCCATGAGAGCATGTCCCTTCTTGCATCAAGGTGACTCCCACACATAGCCATATCATTGGAGCATCATGAGGCCATTCTAAAATTTTATTTTTAGTAAGTTATTCTTTTAAAACGCTAGTGTATGCAAAGCTATGGTAGCAATTTTTTTGTTGAAGACATTTTGTTTTTGCATAAAATTCACATCTTGTACACATTAGACAAAAAACTGATTTCTAGTTTTTGTTTAAAGCAAAGAAAAACCATCTGGGTATCTATTATTTTGGAAAATAATAATTTAATATTACAAAAAATGTTGTCAAAATAGTATGGTGTGGCCATTTTCCTATAGATCAAAGTTTTTTTTTTTTTTATCAAACTACACCTTTAGCAAGATGGAAAGAAAAACATTTTTTGGGTTTTGATTGCAATGTCAAAAAAGTTTCTAGGTATCTCTTATATTTTTCATATAACCAGAAGATTTTGCAAAAACTAAACCAGAAATGTTTAGGCTATTGTTGATGGAAAAATAAAATATTGTAATAAATTTTTATTAGTAACTCAAAATTGAGTGTTTTTCTTCAAAAGTTCATATTTTTAATTTTCAATCCATTGGACTTATTTGCATTATAAAAAGCACTAAATTATAAAGTGCCAACTATTGGGGGGTTCAAATCAATAACCATTTGGGAGGTGTACTTGAATTTCAAATTCATATTTTTCTTAATTAGACCATGTCTAGAAATATAAAATGAAATGTATATATTGTGGGAGCAATCAACATGAGGTTGATTTTTCCCTCATACCTCACATTATCTCATCCAAATCCTTTTTTAGGATTGCAAAACCTAAAATACCTAATGCTATATTTGAATATAACATTTAATCATCCATGAGTTCTAATGATTCTTTGCATCAAGACATTTCTATCATCTTAATCCATTGAATTGGGATGCATATCTAACAAACATCACATCTTTGTTTGTAGAATCTTACCTTGTAGATTTGGATGACACTATTGAGGACATTCATCTCCTCTATGATGTCAGTTTTGATGAAGTTGCATCACCATTACCATATTTGGATCTTGCTCTTGCCTCACTTATATTAGCTTCTACTGTGATAGATTATGTAGATATTCATGAGTTGAGCTATCTGACTTAGTCATCATCTATGTTGACATCATCTGCAACAACATTAGATTCACATAGGTCCAGTTATCACCATACATCCTTGGTCCTTGTTCCTGAATCACATATGGTACCTAATCCATATTATTAGCATCCATAACACAACATTGGTTTGGAGATCTTTGAGCATAATTCAAAGACATCATTGGTATCATTTCAGTTTTTGGATCATCTGCATAATTTAGAGACATTCATTCTACTTCTTGCATATTCCTAGATTTGGAATGGGAAATCATCTTGTACACATTTTTGGTGTTGTTTCTTCCCAAGGGGAGAAATTTTATTCAATGATTGTGGATTGTATTAAACATGTAGTTTCAAGCATCTACTAGCACTATATGAATCATTTTGAGGGGAAGCAACATGGTTTCTCTTCTCATCTCAATTTTGGGAGGAAGCATTTCCTCACATGGAGTTCATTGCTCCACATTTTCTGGGGGGGTCACTTGACCTCTCTTTTCTCTCCTATGGGGGAAATTCATTGTACATAGTGCTAGAAGTAGTCCTTGGGGGGTCATGATAAGTTCTTCATTTATAAATTATCTTCTTCACTTGTACATTTCATTTCATTGCAACATTTCTCTTTCAAAGAGGATTTTTATTTCCCATTGGGTTTTCTCCTTTACTCAACTTTGTTGGAAATATGTGCCTTAAACAATACAGGCTGAAACCTCCATTAGAGCAAAGTTGGTATGACATCTATCATGTCTGGCCGACTAGTAGCTTTGATACATTCTATTTTGAACAGGTCGTTGTGACCTTGCAGAAGTCTTGCCGAACGCTTACTCTTTGGAGCCTTCGCTGTGACATAGTGTATTCGCTATGATCTCTTATCACGTGGAGTTCTTTGGCCGATAGGCCATTCAATCGTAAATCGGGGAGACTCATAACGACTATGGGCTTCGAGATAACCTATGTTGGTTCGGTGAGAAGTCCTAGCAAACAATGGAGGTCACACCGACGGGGACACATCCAAACGTTCATCAGAGTAACTCAAAGCGATCGGGGAAAGGTCTTGGCGAGAGTGTTAAGTCTTGCTGACCGTTTGGTTTTCGGTGCAACACAAAGGATCTCGGAGAAACCTCTTAGTGACTGATGGATGTCTTGCCGATAGCCGATGGCTATCAGGGTAACCCAAATGGTTCGACAAGAAGTCCTGGCAAAAAATGTAAGTCTCGCCGATGATGAGGGTTCTTCGGCATAGGTCTTGGCGATGGTGATAGGTCTTGCCGATAGTTGTATGCTTTCGGTGTAACCTAATGTTTCTCGATGAAACCTCTTGGTGAGCGGTATGTCTTGCCGACTATTCTGTGGAGCTCAATATGACTTGTGACTTCGGTATAACTTTTGGTGACTCAGCGTAAGGTCCTCGCGAAAGTGATAGGTCTCGCCGACTGTTTGATGATCCGGTGTGACACATGAAGCTCAATGGAACATCTTGGAGATAACAGTGACTCTTGGTGACATCAATATGAAGGTTATGTGGCATTGGCAAGACACTGTTAGTGTCTCACCGAGATGCCAACACCGTGCAAATTCTGTTGACAGTTTGACTGTCCTATGTGGAGTCTCATGGACCAATAAGAGAAGCCAAATCTGAATAGTTGGAAGACAGTTGGTTGTGACAGTTCTATGAGGAATTTTGACAGATAGGGAATGCCATGGATATACTCGGTGATTGCAGATTGTAATCGGTTGGTTCGTTGGTACGTTGGTTGAATCAACAAATTGTTGAGTGATTGTATCAGTGGATGAATTTTGTTCTGTGGACTGTAACATGAAGGTTCCTGAAACAAATTGTACATGGTGAATGCTGCTGTAAACAGACACCAGAAAGATAAGTCTATCATTTGTATGTAATCTCCATTACTGTAATACAAAGTGATTTCTCTTGGCGTAGTGTGTTTTTCTCCCATAAGGGTTTTCCCACGTATATCTGGTGTTCATGTATGATTGTCAAATACTCTGTTTCTATTATCTGTTTCATAGTGCATCTTAATTGGACTGTAGTTGTAAAATTTAAAAGTATATCTGCATTCTTTCCTAAGGTATTGACATTAGGAGAATTATTTCTGCATCTAATTTTCCTTACAAGTGGTATTAGAGCCTGGCCAGTTGTGTTATCCTTGTGGGTACGTTGGGTTTTTTGAGTCAATTCTGTTAAGTGGGTGTCTTGTAGATTTTGTTATTTCTGATTACAGTTTGAGATGGATAGTACATCTAGAAAGTTTGAAATAGAGATATTCAATGGCAGTAACTTTGAGTTGTGGAAACTCAAGATGGAGGATCTTCTAGTTGATCGTGATCTATGGCTTGCAGTGTCTGGAACTAAACCTATAGGCATGAAGCAAGAAGATTGGGACCTTGCAGATAGGAAGTCGAAGGGGCTGATAAGGCTCTATTTGGCAGACTCAGTGCTTCTGAATGTGCATGAGGAGAAGACTGCCTCTTCTTTGTGGAAGAGACTGGTGTCTATTTATCAAGGGAAGTCCTTGGTGAATAAACTGTTCCTGAGGAAGAAGCTGTATTCTTTGAGAATGCAGGAAGGAGGGTCTGTGGCTGATCATTTGAATGCATTTAATATGCTAATTGCTCAATTGACATCTGTTGGTGTGAAGACTGAAGAAGAGGATCGCTGTATGCTTCTATTGTGTTCTTTGCCAGACTCATGGGATCATCTGGTGATGGCGATTGGGAGTACAACATCCAGTTTCAAGATGGAAGATGTTGTTGCATCTTTGCTATCAGAAGAGATGAGAAGGAAATCTTCTGAGATGGCGAAGGAAGCTCTTGTTGTCAGAGGGAGACCGAAAGAGAAAGGAAAGAAGAAGGACAGGAAGCCCAAATCAAAATTAGAGGGGAGATCAAAGTCTCCTGACAAGAAGTCCAAGGTGAAGTGTTGGAACTGTGGGCAACCTGGTCATGTCTGAAAGGATTGTAAAGAGGAGAAAAAGAAGAAGAAGGGCTCTTCCGATAATGGTTCTTCTCATAGTGATGGTGACGCTTTCATTGCAGCCTTGGCTACTCAGGCATCAGATGATGTTTGGCTAATTGATTCTGGAGCATCTTTCCACATGACATCTCATAGAGAATGGTTCACGAAGTATGAAGAATACAATGGTGGAAAGGTGTACTTGGCAAGTGATTCAACTTTGGAGATAGTTGGCCATGGAAGAGTTAGAATACAATTTCCTAATGGCAGAGTAAAGGGAATTAATGATGTTATACACATACCAGGTCTAGCTCGAAATCTATTGTTTGTCAGTAAGTTGAATGATATTGGTGTACAAGTTACGTTCTCTGGAAATGGCTGCAAGATGACTAGAGGTTCAATGGTGCTGGCTAGAGGTGCTCAAATTGGTACCCTGTACAAGCTGGATGCACATGTTGTTCAATGTAACAGTGTCTTTAGAAAGTCACTGAAAGCTGCTCATGGAGGTAAAGAGGGAAATATCCCTAATTATGTAAACTCTATGGAAGTAAAACTTCCTGCAGAGAAGACTATGCTTTGGCATCATAGGTTAGGCCTCATAGGAGAAAAAGGTTTAAAAACCTTGAAGAATAAAAACCTGGTTGAGGGGCTTGAAGATTGTAATCTTGAATTTGAATTCTGTGAACACTGTATATATGGAAAGCAACATCGTGTTTCATTTTATTCTAGTCCTCATAAATCTTCTGGTTTGCTAGATTATATTCATTCGGATGTGTTTGGTCCAGTAGATGTTCCTTCTTTGTCTAAATCAAGATACTATGTATCATTCATTGATGATTATTCAAGAAGAGCATTTGTTTATTTTTTGAAAAGTAAATCAGAAGTATTCAGTCGATTTAAGGAATTTAAGAACCTTGTTGAAAATCAAACTGGTAGAAAAATAAAATGCTTAAGGACTGATAATGGCGGTGAATTATGTTATGATGAATTTGAAAGATACTGTAAAGACCATGGAATTAAAAGACACAAGACTACACCTTATACTCCACAGTAGAATGGAGTTGCAGAAAGGTTCAATAGGACAGTGATGGAGAGAGCATGAAGTATGCTCAGTAGTGTTGGCTTGGAGGAAAAATTATGGGCTAAGGTTGTATCTGCTGCATGTTATCTAATAAATCGTTCTCCAAATTCTGCTCTTGTTGAGAAAACACCTTTGGAAGCATGGTCTGGTAAGAAGCCTAGTCTTAGACATGTTCGTGTTTTTGGATGTGAGGCATATGCTCATGTGCCGGATGTGAAGAGATCTAAACTAGAGAACAAGGTTGTCAAATGTATTTTTATTGGCTATAGCGCTGTCATAAAAGGATACAAGCTTTGGAATCCTGATACAGAGAAGGTTGTATACAGCAGAAGTGTAATCTTTCGTGAGCTAAAACCTTCCACTTTGGATTTGCAGTAAGAGACAAAGTCAGAAAACAATAAGGATGTAGCATTAATTCCTCCTACACCAGAGAAAGAGGAATTGAAAATTCAAAATGTACCTGAAACTAAGGAGAGCTCAAGCAATTATGAAAGTTCTGAAGAAGAAGAACCTCAGCCTCAGCCAGTGAGGAGGTCAACCCAAGAAAGAAAATAACCAAATAGGTATGGGTTCTCATTTATTGATTCTACTTGTGCCTATGCATTAATTTCTAGCACTGATGAGCCTAAGACTGTAAAAGAGCCATTTAAAATGTCTGATTCAGATTCTTGGTTGGAAGCCATGGAAGAAGAGATGGCATCTTTAGAAAAGAATGAAACCTGGAGTCTGGTGCCCTTGCCTAAAGGCATAAAGGCTATTGGTTGCAAATGGGTATTTAAGAAAAAAATTAGTCTGGATGGCAGTGTAGAAAAGTACAAGGCGAGACTGGTTGCAAAGGGTTATTCCTAGGTAGAGGGAATTGACTATGGGGAAATATTTTCTCCTGTAGCTAAGCTGACATCCATTAGATTTATTTTTTCACTTGCAGCAGCATATGACTTAGAGGTTGAACAGATGGATGTGAAGACAACATTTCTTCATGGTGATCTTGAAGAAGAAATCTATATGTCTCAGCCTGAGCACTTTGTTGAGAAAGGTAAAGAAAAACCGGTATGCAAATTAAAGAAGTCTTTGTATGGGTTAAAGCAGTCACCTAGAATGTGGTACCAAAAATTTGATACTTTTGTATTGTCTTTGGGATTTGTAAGATCAAAATCTAATCACTGTGTATATTATAAAGCTGAAAGTGATCGAGTACTTGTTATTGCTCTCTATGTTGATGATATGTTGTTCATAGGCAATAGTAAGCTAATAATTTTTGATCTTAAGTCTCAGTTGTCTGCTAAGTTTGAAATGATGGATCTTGGTGCAGCAAGGTATATTTTGGGGATGGAGATAACCAGGGACATGAAGAATAGAAAACTATGGCTTAGTCAGAGTAAGTATATCAGGACTGTTCTTAAGAGATTTTGTATGAATGATTGCAAACAGCTAGTGCTTCCAGTCATGCAGGGAACGAAGCTATCTGTTGAGGATTGTCCAAAATCTCCTACCGAAGCTAGTGGTTGAGGAGTGTACTCTATGCTAGTGCAGTAGGCAGTCTTATGTATGCAATGGTTTGTACAAGGCTAGGAATTGCCCAAGCAGTGGGAGTTCTTAGTCGATTTATGGCTAATCCAGGAAGAAAGCATTGGGATGTTGTGAAGAGAGTGTTTAGATATTTGAAGGGGACTTCAAATTTTGCTTTGTGTTACCGTGGGAACTTGGTTGAATCACAAAGGACTCTCAGCATTCATGGTTATGTAGATTCTGATTAGATAGGGGACATTGATAGCATGAGGTCCACCAGTGGATACATTTTCATGTTGAATGGTGGTGCAATGAGTTGGATGAGCAAGCGGTAGGCTGTAGTCGCTTTGTCCACTATAGAGGCTAAATACATGGCAGCTACTCATGCTTGTAAAGAAGTAGTTTGGTTGAAATGTTTGTGTTCTAACATTGGTTTTGATGCAGGGGAAATAAATATTTTTTGTGACAATCAGAGTGCAATTTTTCTGGCAAAGAATCCTACTTTCCATGCCAGGACAAAACATATAGACGTACAATACCACTTTGTACGAGATATGGTGGAGGATGGAAAGGTCAGTTTCGAAAAGTTTGATACTCTGGAGAATGTTGCAGATTCATTGACAAAGCCAGTGAGCACAAACAAGTTTAGGTGGTGTGCCAGTTCAATGGGCCTTAGTGCCCATGATTTTCAGTAAGTTATGTTGTGCTCTGGAGGTGCCTGTATGATCTTCGTCAAGTGGGAGATTGTTGGAAATATGTGCCTCAAACAATACAGGCTGAAACCTCCATTAGAGAAAAATTGGTATGACATCTATCATGTCTGGCCGACTAGTAGCTTTGATACATTCTATTTTGAACAGGTCATTGTGACCTTGTAGAATTCTTACCGAACGCTTACTCTTTGGAGCCTTTGCTGTGACATAGTGTATTCATTATGATCTCTTATCGTGTGGAGTTCTTTGGCCGACAGGCCATTCAATCGTAAATCAGGGAGACTCATAATGACTATGGGCTTCAGGATAACCTATGTTGGTTCGGTGAGAAGTATTAGCGAATAGTGGAGGTCACGCCGATGGGGACACATCCAAACATTCGTTGGAGTAACTCAAAGCGATCGGGGAAAAGTCTTGGCAAGAGTGTTAAGTCTTGTCGATCGTTCGGTGTTCGGTGCAACACAAAGGATCTCAGAGAAACCTCTTAGTGACTGATGGATGTCTTGCCGATAGCCGATGGCTATCGAGGTAACCCAAATGGTTCGAGAAGAAGTCCTGGTGAACGATGTAAGTCTCACCGATGATGAGGGTTCTTCGGCATAGGTCTTGGCGATGGCGATAGGTCTTGCCGATAGTTGTATGCTTTCGGTGTAACCTAATGTTGCTCGATGAAACCTCTTGGTGAGCGGTATGCCTTGCCAACTATTCTGTGGAGCTCGATATGACTTGTGACTTTGGTATAACCTTTGGTGACTTGGCGTGAGGTCCTGGCGAAAGCGATAGGTCTCACTGACTGTTTGATGATCCGGTGTGACACATGAAGCTCGATGGAATGTCTTGGCGATAACAGTGACTCTTGGCGACATCAATATGAAGGTTATGTGGCATCGGTGAGACACTGTTAGTGTCTCACCAAGATGCCAACACCATGAGAATTTTGTTGATAGTTTGACCGTCCTATGTGGAGTCTCGTGGACCAATAGGAGAAGTTGAATCTGAACAGTTGGAAGACAGTTGGTTGTGACGGTTCTGTGAGGAAGTTCAACATATAGGGAACACCATGGATATACTCAGTGATTGCAGATTGTAATCGGTTGGTTCATTGGTACGTTGGTTGAATTGACAGATTGTTGAGTGATTGTATCAGTGGATGAATTTTGTTCTGTGGATTGTAACATGAAGGTTCCTAAAACAAATTGTACATGGTGAATGCTGCTGTAAACAGACACCAGAAAGATAAGTCTATCATTTGTACGTAATCTCCATTACTGTAATACAAAGTGATTTCTCTTGGTGTGGTGGGTTTTTCTCCCATAAGGGTTTTCCCACGTATATCTGGTGTTCATGTGTGATTGTCAAATACTCTGTTTCTGTTATCTGTTTCATAGTGCATCTTAATTGGACTGTAGTTGTAAAATTTAAAAGTATATCTGCATTCTTTCCTGAGGTATTGACATTAGGAGAATTGTTTCTGCATCTAATTTTCCTTACACACTTTATGAGAAATTTTTAAATGAGTACCTTACATGGCCTAGTAGCCAAGACTCATCATCTTCCATACATTACACCCAAATTTTAGTTTATGGGGGGTGTTGTAAATAGTGACTTTATCAAACTAGTTAGCTTTTAGCCTACCTAGGAGATTCCTATTCACATTTCTTAAGTCTCCACTTAGAAACTTTGAGTTTTTCCATCACTTCATAGTATTGAGATATGTGTCCTCATCACTTGAGACACCTATTGCATGCATAATTTCCACTTTCTCACACACTTGTCACATGAGCTCATAAGTGTTACATATTTGGAGGGTTAGTCAGTTGTTCAATCCTACCTCATCTACCTTGCCTATATAAGCAAATATCACATTGTACATTTTATACACTCTTAATTTTATATTGATAGAAATACTATTATGCTCATATTTTTACTTGTAGAAGGTTATAAAATTTGAGCTCTTTGGTCTTGGCATTCTCCAACAATATTCACATGCAATACTATACCCAATGTTTTTTTCTCCAAACACATTCTATAGGGTGTAACTTAAAAAAAAAAAAAAAAGTGGCAGAGCCACTATATTTTATTAATATTTTTTATAAAATTTACATTCCTTGGTTCAAGAGAGCATACTGACAGGAAATAACCAGGAAGAAAACCCCTTGTTGTAGCTTGAAAAGATGCAAAATGAAAAATTACATAAAATCTCGACAAATGGGAAAAGACAAGTTCTAGCATTACACAAAAAAGTCCATCAACCATGATCCAGGAAAATAATCAATCTTCCAAAAAGAGATGTGTCAATTGAAAAACTGCTCGAAACAAAAAACCACCACCATACAATAGAGCCAAAGCACCCAATTAAAGAATACTCTAATCAACATGTTAGGTGCAGCCAAGGCAAAAACCCGAGAATCATTGCCCAAAATTAACTAGAAGGGAAACCATGATGGTAATGCGAGCACACTATCGCCATCAACGAAGTAAAGATATGCACCAAAAACACTTTTCTAGACGACAACGAAAAAGCCAAAACATCAAAACTTGATTAAAAGCCCTAGCTACAATTTTAGTTTTTTTAATTTTTAAATAAAGATCTGAATAATAAAAAAAACATTAAACACATAAAATATGTATTTAGAGATCATTAAAACCTTTAAAATCCTCTCAAAAGAGAATATGAGCTCCAATTTTTTGTAGTATGATACCTAAGAAATTTATAGAAAGGGTAAAAATTAGAAACCATTTAGGAGGCTAAATATTTAGGTTACAAATGAGTATATACGTATGTATGTATGTATATACATTTATGTATGTATATATACATATATATGTATGTGTGTATATATACTTGGGATATTATTGTAATAGAATTGAATAAGGAGGTCATGGTAAAGTTTCATGAATTGGACTTACATTAGGAATAATGGAGCACCTTACCATAAATTGTAGGGATCTCATTAGTTTTCATGGTCTTCATGGAGTGCTAGTCTTGGGATTAGCACCTATTATGATTCATACATTCAAATTTGTCTCCCTTTGTGGTCTCTATCTTGATTACATGAATAAATGCATAATGAGGCATAAATCTTTACTTGTAGACCATATTTTTGGTTGTTACTAGTTTACATAACCCACTTGGTGGTTTTCTATTTCCTTTCCTATATATTGAATACATGAGATAGAGTTTAATAGTTGTATTAAGGTGAAGTGCCAATATTTAGTTGGAATGATATTAAATTGAATAATATTAAGCTAGTTATATTGGTGTGATCTTGTTTTTAAGATAGCTACAATCTTAGAATCTCTTTGGTGGTATTTTTTTCTTAAAAGACTTTATCAATTTAAATCTATTGATGTGTTAGAATTATTGATTTTATTTTGTTGATTCGTAGTTCTCTACATTTTATATTAGAGTTTGATTACATGTACTTATCAATTAATTGAATTTTAGAATCATTTTTATATAATTCCATTGTATCTATTTATTCTATTCTCAACATTTGGTATCAAACATATTGCTTGGTTAGAGAGAGTGACACATTTATTTGATTTTTAATAGATTTTTTTCATGTATTAAGAATGTTATTTTACTAGTTTTTCAAATCCATGTGTGGTTGAAGTCATGGAAAGGAAATATCATTCAAACATGTTTGAGAAATTCAATGAATTTGGGTATAAGTTATAGAAACTTAAAATGGAAGATTTATGTGAATAAAGGAATCAATGGAGAGCTATCAAAAAAGGAAAATCATGTGTAAATGTAAATTAGGTACTTGATAAATATGGATAAAAAGGTAAGAAAACCCATAAAAAAAAATTTTATAACTCCATCCTCTTAAATATTTTCAAGGAAACTTATGCACACAAATTTTGGAAGGGTACAAGTGAAATATATCAAACCAAGGGTCTAGTAAATAAATTATATTTGAAAAGAAAATTGTATTCCTTGAAAATGAAAGAAACATAATATAAGTTTGTATGAGTTTTTCTGTTGACTTTAATTTTTGTGAGCATTGTGTGTTTGGTAAATAGAATAGAGTTAAATTTTCTCCTAGAAGTATTAGAGCTAAGATCATTTTTGATGTTATTTATTTAGATGTTTTTTGGTCCTATGGATTTTCACTCTATTGGACTTTTTCATTATGTTACATGTATTGATGACTATTAAAGGTTTACCTATTTTTTCTTTATGAAACATAAATCTAAAGCTTTTTTATGTTTAAGAATTTAAGGAACTTGTCAAAAATTAGTCAAATAAGATGATTAAGATCTTGAGGTTAGATAATATTGGTGAATATTTCCTAAATAAATCTTCTTCTTTTTTTATGGAAATTGAAGTATTATGTGATAAAAAATTACCCTATACATGCCACACTAAAATAGGGTTGTAAAATAAATCAACTAGTCATTAATAAAAAAAAATAGGCACGGTGAGGGGTGAATAGTTGGATCAATATTGTGGGTTGAGGTTGTGAGTACAACCTACTACTCGGTAACCATTTTTTTCTATTAATATCTATTTGATATGACACCGTATGATGTGTGAAAAATTAAGGAATCCTCTATTTTACATCTAATACATTTTTCTATGTGTCTTAAGTTCATATTCCTAAGGAAAAATGATCTAAATTAGATTTAAAAGATTAAAATTTTATTTTTATTAGATATGGATAAAATTTTAAGGGTTATTAGTTTTATAGTCCTCTCGTCTTGAAAATGGTTTATTCTAAGTGAGTTTTGAGGAATTTAAAGTTAATTATAATCTTGGATAGCTAAAGAAAAAATAAAATAAGACCATGCAATAAGAGATAAAATAGAGAAGTAGGTAGGTGCACAAGTGGAAGAACAATAGGTTGCATATGAGGATGTAAAAGAAGAAGGTTTAGAAATAGATATTTTAGATGAAGAATAAATAAAATCTCTCACTACACCCTTGACAAGATCAATAGTAAGAAAATCCATTTGACATGTCTATCCCACCAATTTTTTGTTTTATATCTATAGATATATAAAGGAATCTAAATCTTTGGAGGACTATGAGTCTTGGTAGAGATCATGTAGAAAGAAATGATGGTATCGGAAAAATGTGACACTTGAGATTTAATCAATTTTCTTAAGAGAAGAAATCCCATTGGATGTAAGTGGATGATTAAAAAAATTGGTGTAGATGATTTAAGTTGGAATGATATAAGGAAATAATAGTGGTAAAATAGTACTCCCAAAAAGAGGGAGTTAATTTTGGTGAAATAGCTTCTCCTATTGAAAAAATTATATTAGATTCCTACTTTTTATTATTGTTTCTAATAATTTAGAAGTAGATCAAGTGAATGTTAAAATTAATTTTTGAATGGATATCTTAAAAAATAATGAATATGAAATAGCTTGATGGGTTTATTATGAAAGGAAAATAAAATGTGGTTTGTAAGTTGAGGCATATAGTTTATGGTTTAAAGTAGTCATCTTGAATGTGGTATTAGAATTTCAATACTTTTACATTACATCTTGGGTTTGTAAGGAGTGAAATCATGATTATGTTTATTTTAAATTGATTTATTATTATTATTATTATTAAGTATCTTCTATGTTGATGAATTTTCTAACAAAGAACAAGGGTATCATTAAGGAACTCAAAACTGAACTTCTTGGTGTATTTTATAAGAAGGATTTAGGGATTACATAATGTATGTTTCAAATGAAAACTAATAGCAATTGGGTTCACCAAAATATTTGGCTCAAACACAATAAGTTTGTTGATACTATCTTATCATAGTTTTACAGGCAAAACAATAAACCATTGAGCATTCCTTTACATGTTGATACTAAGTTATCTTTGGATCAATGTCCTAAATTAGATAATGGTCTTAAGGATATGTATAATTTTCTTGTGCTAGTGTGTAGCTAACTTAATGTATGAAATGGTATGCACTCTACTAAATAGTGCCCAGTTAGTTGAAATTCTTAGTAAGTTTATGTCTAACCTTGGTAGAAATCATTAAAATTATGTTAAGAGGGTGTTTAGATATTTATGAGAAAATTTGTATTTATGGTTATGTTATAATAGTACTAATGATGTGGGAAAGACATTAGACATACATTTATTTGTTGATTTAGATTGGGCTAGTAGTTTAGACATCAAGAGTTCCATGAGTAGTTGTGTGTTCACTATGTTTGGATATATATTTAGTTGGATGAATAAAAGGTAGGCCAACATTGAATTTTCCACTAAATAATTCAAGTACATGGATGCTACAAATACCTCTAAGGAGGAAGTATGGTTGTAAAGATTGTATTTAGGTATTATTTTTATTTATAGGATGGCGGGGATCAACTATGATAATTAAAGTTGAGAACAAGGTAAATAGATATAATGAAGCTATAAAAAAATATTGCTCAAATTTGATTAATCAGTTAGTACATATGATCAAACCATCAAATAGAATATGTTGAATCATAAATAAATAAGCTAAAATTAATAATGATAACACATAATATGGTATCAAAGATGTTTTAGTAGCATTGAATATAGAAGTATGGCACAAGGGATGGTGTTGGGGAGAAACCCAACAATAAATGATAGGTCCTAGGTTCAAGTTCTAGCTTTTCAACATAAAATTTAACATAAGGACTACATGTGGAATAAACAAAAACTTAAGTAATCCAAGAAAAGTGATGTAAGAGCATCCGACTGAATGGGCAATCCACATCACCCAAAAAGATCTCATTTTGATTTTGTTTACTTTAATTCGATTCTCCATTTGGAGTTACATATTAAATTGGTGATCGTTTGTGGAGGATATTGAATAATTTTTTTGTCATTGATTGACAAAATATAATGTTTCAATATATGTCTCCATCTTTTTGTGTTGTGGTGTCTATTAGATTTAAATTGCATTTGGTCAATTATGGAAATGAATTAAAACATTTACCATTCAACTAGATAGGTACAATTTCCTTCATATTGTATAATATAACTTGACTTAAAAGTATTCATGGGTGGTTGGTAGTTGCTCAAATAAAAAATAAATTCATTTTCTCAGGAAGCAAAGAAGAGTTATTTCATTTTTATTCTAACTTGAAGCTTTTTCAGCAAAATTGGAATAAAATTAAAAATTAAAAATCTTCATTTTCTAATGCTAGGTTGAGGGAGGTGTGGAGGAGGTGAAGGGAACAAGGGAGAGTGAGGAGTTGCACTAGAAAAAAGATAAATAAAATAAAATAATATGCAACTAAAGTGGGGGGTGTGTGTGCAAGACAAGGAAAAAAATAAAAGACAAGGTGTTGTTGACGTTCCTTTTGGCACAACAACACACAAACAGAATATTGCTATCCTATTTCTCCTGAAAGAGAAAGATGATCACCTGGATATCTTAGCCCCTAAGGTCTATGAAGTTGGTTCTCAACTGTGCTAATGTTGCTCAGTTGGTCAATGTAATAGTAATGTTCAAGGGGCCTACTGGTGTTGAGCTTTTGGATTGTTCTAAGATCAAGCATGAATTTAAACCTATTCTAACCAAGGGTTTTAAATAAACAGAAAAAGATGGATTAGGGATTTGGAACATAAAAGAATGATACTTCATCTGAATTAACCAGACCTGTCACCTTCCAAGGAATTCCTAACTAAAACTGCAGAACAAAATTAACTTGTGACTAACACAGTTTCATTCATTCACAGTGTTGATTTCAACAACAGATTGCAAGTTACCATTTAAAAAAAACATAAAAACCAAACTTCATTCCTTGAAAGCTTCTTAAATCAGATGATTAATTCAATACAAACACCATTCTAGAACACAACATGAAGTAGATTAAGATCCGGTTGCTTCTACTGTCAATGAGACAGATAAGCAACATTTACAAATTTGGCACAATCACCAGTGTACAAAAAATCTGTGGCTCCGAATTATTTCCATTTACACTAAGAAAACTGAAAGATACATTGGTCTTCTACTTAATCTAACTCCTAACTACTAGTTCTACTCTACCCCTAGAAGTCCTAACTGTAGAAGTTCTCTATCTACCCCTTTCTTTTCTTCTAAATCCTTCTCTCCTTTACAAAGAGGCAAGAATGCCATATATACAGACTGTACCAAAAGAATGTGTTGTCACCTTGTATTGGGGTTTACAAAAATATCTACTACCTACAAGAGAGTCAGCTCTCAGATCCTTCTGAAGAGAGTCAAAGCTGCATTTAATGGGAAGCCCTGTTGTCCATGTTGATGAAGGATTTCTGCCCTCAGGAGAAGCCTTTTAGAACTTTTGGTAGCTATAACATTAATTCTTCTGTCTTCGTGTCCATCTTTGAACTCCATCGGGGCCGCCTTGAATGCTCTAGCATATTGCCATTAATACTGATATATCCCTGTCAGTAGTCACTACAGTTGTCCCTGTGAGTCATGGTTGCTTCTTTCCTTCAGCCTCCTTCATGTCCTGGACCTTTTTGCATGTTGACCATCCTCAGAAGCATCATTGGGTCTCCCTTTAGATCTGAACTTTCACCCGAGCCGATCCATCGCTTTTGGATCTCAGGAGGAATTCATGTCGTTCGTATCTAGTTGGTCTTCTTCATAGGGGTGGTCAATCGTTCAATGGCCCATCTTAGCTCCTTCTAATTGGATGATCATATGCCACGCCAGATTCCTGAGCAGTCAAGAGTGGTCGACCTTAAATCACATGTCAGTGAGACACTTATCATGTCTCCCTAATGCAATTTTGTCTTATAATAGTTATCAGCATAGCGTGGACCAGCCGATGAGACTCTTTGACGAGCTTCAGAAGTCACATCGAGCTCATTTTCATGTCGGGAAGACTGCATTCTTTCGGCAAGACCACATGGCGAAGTCCTTCTCTTGGCGAGTACATCCAGGTCAAGGAGACCTCTTTATGTCAGGGGGATATTACTCTAAATTCATGCCCTGTCGCTGAGACTCCTATGTTTCACTGAGACCTTTCATGAAAGCCCCCTCTGTCTCGACAAGACCATCACACTCGGGGAGACATCTCCCCGAGTCCATCTTTGCTTCCCCAAACCCAAGTCCCCCTTTCCTTTCGGTGTGACTTCCTTCTTCGCTAATACCTTATGGCGAAGGCATGATCCTTTGCCGAGCTCCATTTCTTTCGGTGGGGCCCCCTTTCTATCAACAGGACATCACATGGTCAGGGAGACCTCTTGCCGAGAGTTAACCTTTCCCAGCGAGCTCCCCTTGATAGCATTCTCCCGTCGTTGAGACATCATCGGGTCGGCGAGACATCTCCCCAAATCCGATCCATTCATTCAAAGTCTCCCCGAGTTCTTTCAATTTCCTCGAGTTCGGGCCCTTTTGCTTCGGTGTGATCTTTCCTCTTCATTGAGACCTTATACCGAAGGGGGAACCCTTTGGCGAAACTTTCATCTTTTGCCAGCCCATGTTGTCGCCAAGACCTCCCTTTAGTCACACCGATATGCATCCTTTCATCTGGCATGCATCACTGTAACATCCTCTTATCAGGGAGACGTCATGTAGATCACCCTATGTCTCACTGAGATGCAACTTGAGTCTTATGTGGGTCGCTATGACTTATTAGAATCGGGGAGACATCATATCAGCCACCTTGTGTCTTATCAAAAATCTCCCCGAGTCCACCCTTTTGGTCGTCGAGACATATTGATTCTCTCACCAAAGACCACTGATAGAACCCCCTCACACCATGTTGGTGTGACCAGAGCTGCTCGGTGAGACATCACCCCAATGCACTCGAGTCTTACCGAGGTGTTTACTTTACTAGCGGTTCGTAAGACATTATGGATTCACTGATACATTACATCGATGAAAAGACTTCTCATCGGGTACAATTTTTTTTACCATTAGTCGGCAAGACCAAAAGATTTCACCAAGATGACATGTCGAATACGGCTTGTTTGGCTGAAGTGTTCACTCATGAGCCGATCGGTGAGACATTGAGAGCTCGCCATGACCTCATTCCGGTGATGATTTCTCTTGCTGATAGAAATTCCTCAGTCGCTGAAACAATGAAAATCCCTTGCCGATAGATGCCTGCATATGATTTCTGATCGTTGTGATGCTAGAGAAGTCATGTCGGTAGGCAACACATATGCTTATTTAACAAAATGCACTGGTAGTCGACAAGACATCTGCAAGGTCTTGCCGACTTTCTTCTTAGAGGAAAATTGTGACCAACTGGACTGAGGAATTCATTCCAACTAAGCTCCCTTATCAAATATCATCATATGTGCGATTTAATCCTGCAAAAGAAAAGTTTGCATTAGCACTTAGGGGAAAATAAAACACAAAATATGTCATAATGGAATCGATTATTGCTTGTGATTATTCCAATGAATCCTTAGCAAGAAAAAAACCAACTTAGGCAAGATAGAACCAAAATTAGATCAGACAGAACAAAAGATAAAACATGGAGAAACAGAAGAACTCCCAAAAGAAAAGCAAATAACAAAGGCAAAGAAACCAAAAGAGAAGGGGGACCCATTCTGTTCCAGAATAAAATGGGGTGGTTATGCAAGGCATAACATGTGCATGGTGTTAAGAATTAACTCAACATAGAACAAGAGAGGTCATGGAATGTAGGAGAGTATAAAGGGGGTGCATGGAGTGTGAGAAGAAAAGGTAGCAAGGAGAGGATAATTCCAATGCTCAGATGTAGAAGAAATAAATTGACAAAAAAAGATGAAAATTGGAAAAAAAAAGTTGTGAGAAATCGTCGAAGCACCCAATATTTTAAATTTTTTTTTTGGGGATTTTGGCTTGATTTTTAGTATGGTATTATAGGTAGATAAATTTAGATTGACCTGAATTCTTGTAGATGAATGTGAGAAATAAAAGGAAATATGCATCCATCCAAGATAATTTCCACATAACCCAAATAGAGAAATCTATGTAAACAAGTATTCAAAATCCATATGCGAAAGAATAAACAACATACCATCAAATATGACACAAGATATACCCTTGAAAAACCATCAATAGGGGAAAACCTAGCCTCCAAAAGCATCCACCACTCATGTGTTATTCAACAATATATATTAAAATATATCTTCAAAGTCATCCATAAATACCTTTGAAACATCAATCCCTCTACAAGCACTCTATGTGAACAAGCATGTAACAACACATCTCATGCCATGCTTCAAGCCTCAAAAATTATAACAAGAGATTCTCTCAACCCCTTAGCCAAAATATCCAAGTAGCTAGCCTTAGAAACTACCCATGTGTTTTCTTTTATAGAAACAATCTCACACAAAACCACCAAGTGGTATTATATAAAACCATGTGACTAATACCATGAGCTCACAAAACCATTAACCCCCAGATTTAATTATTGGTACTATATTTTCTAAATATTAAATTTTTTTCCCATCCACAACCCCACATTAAATATATAATCCAAAGTTGCATACAACACATAAAGTGTCCCAAAGAATGTTAACCCATGTGATGCACATGTCCCTGGATCTCCTAGGTGCACCATGTAATAAATAAAATATTATATTATAACATTATGCAAAGTGGAAAATAAAAAATTTCTTAACATTCTCCCACTTTTTGTATACATTACATAAGAGGTAAATAAGTAAGCTCAAACATGAATACGAGAATAATCCCCATAGCCACATATAACATCAAGGAATCAAAGTGCTCCATATGCTCCATCAAGATGCCTGCAATAAGAATCAAGGTGACCACCATCTCAAACACAAATAATCTCATCCTCCATCATGCCAATGTAAAAATATAAGAAACTATTCAAAGAGATTTCATGCTACCTATCACAAAGAAACATAAATCTTGTCTCCAACCAATATCCCAATACACAATCACTCAATCCAAAGACAATAAAAATATATCAATAGTTGCCAAGATATAATCACCATAGCTGAAAATAGCATCGATAGAAAATGCTAACACATCTAACTATCCATACCTCAAGGTATACAAATCATAACAAGTGAACCATATGCCATCAACATATGCATCCCATAACATGCAATCATAATCTCCAAGTGCCAAACCTATCATATAATGAACACACACTAGGAACTCCCACTACATAGGTAATGCAAATATAAAATTATCAAGGCATCCAAAGATCCACCAATAACATCACATATAAGTGTAACCAACATCATGTAGTACCAAGGAACATCCATAAAGGTATACAAGGAACATCTCTCACCACAAGTCTCCATTGCTCTCCCAAGTTTTTCACACTCAACAAGGAAAGAGATAAAGGAATCTCCATGTCATCATGAAAGAAGAATGAACAACACATGACCACAAACATAGTGATCAACATAGCTCCACAAAAGATCTCAAATCCAATTTTATGTGAATACAAACATCCAAGAAGTAGAACTATTCCAAAGAGAATATCACTATCCACATCTAACCATAACCAAGATGTATGCATCTCAAACCAAAGGAAAATAAATCCAAAACCATTCTCAACCCAAGGGAATATTCCCAATAACATCTCCTAAACTCAAAATCAATGAATAATTTCACAATGCATAGGGAGATAAATATGCCAACATCCCTCAAATGAAACCTCTACAACTAGCAAACCATAGCTCATCATCATATGCATGAGAAGAAAAGAATAGAACATAATGCATCTGAAAATAATAATGGACAATAACTCTCAGATGATAAATTGTTGAGTAGACCAAGAGCGGGGAATGAGAATAATCCTCCAAGATATCAAATTCATCATGACTCATATAAGAACAATATCCTCATAGGTCCATGTTAAAATCATTTCCAACCAAGGTGTGGGGTCCTTAGACTTCTAGCTAAAACCTCATCAATGAGTAATCGTCTCAACACATGTCTCCAATCATAAGAGATCAACTAGCCTCACCTATGTCTCTAAGTATCTATGAGCACTTGTAAGATCAATCCATGCCAAACTCCAAATACAACATAGCACCATCATGAAGTTCCCAAGAAAATGATCAATGTACTCAATACCAAGAGAACCAACAAGATCAATGTCAAAGATCCAATCTCGAGAATTAGGAACACATCATCACGTTATGATCTCACATCTCCTTAAAATATCATATGCTCTAATGAACATATCAAGTACATGTATCATGCCAAAAATTTAATCAATAATCAAGAGTATATCATGACATAATAACATAACCATACTATCATACAAGGATCACATATCAAATGAAAAATCATTACACCTCAAGCAAAGATTAAAAAAGTGATGTAGGAGCATCTAGTGGTGTAAGGGAAATCTTGCATCACCCAAAAATATTGTATTTTCATTTTTTTGTAGTGTACTTAGTTGTCTTAGGGCCCATGGTGACTCATGGAGTCTTTGGGATAGTTAGAAGTTTGAAACAACAAAAAAATAGTCACCTACTATTATTAGTAAGTCGACCTATTTGGGTCGTATGGACACAAAAATTGACCCCAAGGAGTGAAATTGGAAAATAAGATTTTTGGTGAAAGAATCATCTTAAAATCTTGTACAGTTTAGAAGATATTAAATTTTCATCCTAGGGAATTTCTCTAATGAAGTTTAAAATTGAAAATTGAGGCCCTTCAAAGCCTCGGAACAGGGTGCAAAATCTTTGATCTTTCAAATTCGGAAAAAGATAGTTGTAGATCTCTTCATGAGCTTTCCAAAGATATATTACAATTGAAAATATGATGGTCAGATCAAAAGTTATGGCCCCAAGAAGTTGCCCCACTAAAAAGTGAATTTCATTCAAATATCTTCCTAGGCAAGAAATCAAACAGCGAGACTTTTGGCGCCAAAACAAAAGGGAAAGTAACACTTTCTAGAACATTCTAGGGCAGTTATTGGGTAAAATAAAAGGGTTAAGTGGGGGTTGTAGAAGGTGGCTCCATTAGTGCAGATTGTGGCTCCGAATAATATATTTTGTTTTTAGAGTTGATTTTGTTGTAATGAATCAAGCCCATGAGGCTATAGCATGTAAGTTTTGAATATGTAATTTCATTTTCTAAAAATAATTGAAAGTGAGTTATTTTGTCTCACATTTTCTGTGTTGGTATCTATTGTTGTGATTTGTGTGGGTTTTCAGGCGGTGTGGCCCTCATCAAGTGGTATCAGAGTAGGTTTTCTTGAGTGTGTAAATAGATCGCCAAACATGAGGTATTTTGCACCAGGACTTGTGGTTGTGGTTTTCTACCAAAAGAGATCAGAATGCCTCCGCGAAGAAACTGTGGTAGTGGAAGAAATGTTATTGTACTAGAAGAGGGTTTTAGAGCCCTACAGAGACAAGTTCAAGCACTACAAGAGGAGTTTCATCCAGGGTTTGAGCCAAGAAGAAGAGATGAAAGTGAAGATGAAGCTAAAAATGAGGAACATTTTGAAGAGGAACAAGAAGTAGAAGATCCAAAGAAAGTTAGATTATTTAAGGCCATCTCTAAGATTGGAAAAAGGCTAAAGATCGATGTTTATATATTTTCTGGAAATCTTAACCCAGAAGATTTGATTGATTGGATCAACGATATGGAGGAGTAATTTGAGTATGAGGAGGTGAAAGATCTTGAGAGGGTAAAATTTGCAAAGACCAAGCTAAAGGGTCTTGCGAATATTTGGTGGAAAGAGGTACAACTAGAACAAAATTGAAGAGGAAAAGAGAAAATAATAAGATGGGATCATATGATGGACAAATTAAAAAGATAGTTCATTCTTGTGGATTATGAGCTAGATTTATTGAAGAAGAGGCACGGGTTGAAACAAGTAGGAAAATCCGTCAAGGAGTATACAGAAGAATTCTACAATTTCTTGATCAAAACGGGTCATTCTGAGGCCAATAAGGATAAATTTTCCCATTACATAAATGGGTTGAAGCTGAGTATTCAAGAAGAGTTGGCTCTGGTAAGAGTTTCTACCATTGAAGATGCATATCAGTTTTCTTTGAAGGTAGAAGAAAAGTTGAATAGAATATTTGAATGCAAGCAAAGAGGTGGGGGTCATGGTGGAAAAACTAGTGGATGGTCATATGGAGTTCAAAATGAAGATCAAAAGAAGGGTGAAGGATCTAGTAGCAACTAGAACCAAAAAGGAGATAACACCTACCATCCTCGTGATTGGAATAATGGAGACCAAAGAGGAAGAGGAATATTTAGATGAGGACCAGGAAGAGGAGGCTTTCATGGAACCTATTTCTAGTGCAGAGAAGGACATAGAGCCTATGAGTATCCTCAACATAAAGGAAGGAGAAATAGAATACCTGAGGGTAGTAAATGAGTTGCACATGTAGATGAAGATGTTGATTCTTCACATTCTGAGGATGCAAAAAGAGGAGAGGTTCTTATTACTAGAAGAGCCTTGTTGAATGAGGAGAAGGAACCAAGTCAAAGGAAGAATTTGTTTTACACCAGATGTAAGTGTGAAGGTGAATTTTTCAATGTTATTATTGATGGAGGTAGTATTGAATACCTCATTTTAGAAGAGATTGTTAGTAAGTTTTTGTTGGAGAGAAGAAGGCATCTGAACCCATACCGGATTGCTTGGTTGCAGAAGGATCATAAAGCCTTCGTAAATGAACAATGTCTGGTAAAGTTCAAGATTGGAAATTACCATGATGAGGTATTGTGTGATATTATTTCCATGGATGTTTGTTATATGTTGCTATGCAGACCATGGAAGTTTGATCAATGAGTAGTACATGATGGACATGCTAACACCTATTCTTTGATAAATGATGGGGTTCATCATAAGTTGAAGCCCTTGAAAGAGGCAGAGGAAAAGGTATGCAATAATGCAAGAATTATTTTGGTTGATAGAAGAAAGTTCCTAGAAGGTATGAGGCATGAGCATATTTTTTTTGCATTGATCCCTAGAGTTGATAAAGAAGATACTACTGAGGTACCTATAGAGGTTTTATATTTTTTGAATGAGCTCCAAGCTATTATTTTTGATAATGTACCTAAAGGTTTGCCTCCAGTAAGAAAGATTAGTCATCAAATGGACTTGATTCCTAGAGCCAGTTTTCCAAATAAGGTAGCTCATTGTATGACTCCAATAGAGAGTGAATATTTGAATAGACAAGTGTAAGAGGTGTTGCAGAAGGGATTGATCAAAGAGAGTTTGAGTCCATGTGTAGTACCTAGAGTACTAGCGCCAAAGAAGGATGGCGAATGGAGGATGTGTGCAGACTCCTGAGCTATCAACAAGATTACTATCAAGTATAGATTTCCCTTGTCGAGGATGGATGACATTATGGATTATTTGAGTGGAGTTGAGTACTTCACAAAGATAGATTTGAAGAGTGGATATCACCAAAATGGATTAAAGAAGGAGATGAATGGAAGATAGCCTTAAAAACCAAGGAGGGATTATATGAGTGGTTAGTCATACCTTTTGGGCTAACCAATGCATCAAACACATTTATGCAAGTTATGAATGAGGTATTGAAAGAATTTTTAGGAAAAATTGTTATTCTTTATTTGCATGATATTTTTATTTTTCAGTAAGACATTGGAGGAGCACTTGATGCATATTCAAAGAGTTTTTGAGAAGCTAAGGGAGGAGAAATTGTTGATTAATTTAAAAAAATGTAGTTTTGTGAAGAGAGAGTTGATGTGTCTAGGATTTGTTGTCTCAGTAGAGGGTCTTAAAATGGATCCAAAGAAGGTGAGAGTTATCATTGAATGGTCTACCCCGAGGAATGTTAAAGAGGTAAGTTCATTTCATGGTCTAGCAAGTTTTACAAAAAGTTTATTAAGAATTTTAGTAGTACTTGTGTACCTCTAACAAAAGCAATGAGAGGAGATAGAAAAGAGTTTAAGTGGACTACAGGAGCAACCAAATTTTTTGATATGTTGAAGAAAGTTACAGAGCAATCTATTTTGGCACTTCCAAATTTCAATAAGGTCTTTCAAGTAGATTGTGATGCTAGTGGCATTTCATAGGAGTTGTTTTGAGTCAAGAAGGTACAAGCCTATTGCCTATTTTATTGAGAAGTTGAATGATGTTAAGAAGAAATATTTTATCTATGATCAGGAGTTTTATTCTATAGTTCAGGCTTTGAAGGAATGGAGACACTATTTGTTTCCAAAAGAATTTTTTTATATACTAATCATCAGGCTTTGCATTATCTTAATTTTCAAGGAAAATTGAAACAAAGGCACTTAAAATGGGTTGATTTTTTATAGAGTTATAATTTTGTTTTGAAGCATAAGAGTGGAAGGTGAAACAAAGTTGTAGATGCCTTGAGTAGAAGGAATTTTTTTTTGATAGAGATGAATATAGAGGTTGTTGGGTTCAATGAACTCAAGAGTTTGTATCTTGAAGAAGCTTGGAAGGCTTGTTTGGAACCTGCTACATTGGATAGGACAACATGGTTGGATTTCCTAATCCAAGATGGGATGTTGTTTAGAGGAAACCAATTGTGCATTCCAAAGAGTTCTATGAGAGAGAATCTAATCAAGGAGAAGCATAGTGGAGGATTCGGTGGACATTTCAGTCAAGATAAGACCATTCCTCTTGTTAGTGAGAATTATTACTAGTCACAGTTACAACAAGATGTGAAGAAGTTTGTGCAGAGTTGTAGAGTATGTTAGATGGCAAAAGGAACAAGTTCGAATACTAGATTTTATCAAACATTTCCTATACTCGAGAGGCCATGGGAGGATATTAGCATGGATTTTTTTCTTGGATTACCAAGGACACAAAGAGGGCATGATTCCATATTTGTGGTGGTGGATATATTTTAAAGGATGGAACATTTCATTTTGTGTCATAAGACCAATGATGTTGTTCATGTTGCGAAGTTGTTTTTTAGAGAGGTGGTGAGACTACATGGTCTATCGAAGAGTATAGTTTCAGACATAGATACCAAATTTGTCAGTTATTTATGAAGGAAATTATGGAAGAAGTTGAAGACAGATTTGAAGTTCAGTTCTGTGCACCATCCACAAAGTGATGGAAAAATGAAGGTTGTGAATAGGAGTTTGGGTAACTTGCTAAGATGCTTAGTAGGAGATAATTCCAAGGGATGGGATTTGATTATACCACATGCATAATTTGCTTACAACAATTTTTTCAATAGGAGCACTGGTAAATCACCAATCCATATTGTATATGGGAGTAGTTCGAGGAATGTTTTTGAGTTGAGGAAGATGGAAAAAGGAGAGAAAAGTGGTGCTAAGGCTAAATATTTTGATGAGCACCTAAAGAATTTTCATGAAGAGGTGAAGA
This sequence comes from Sequoia sempervirens, assembly GCA_007258455.2. Lineage (NCBI taxonomy): Eukaryota > Viridiplantae > Streptophyta > Pinopsida > Cupressales > Cupressaceae > Sequoia > Sequoia sempervirens. Next base: position 377,795,535 of record VDFB02353493.1, read on the forward strand.
AACATATCAATAAGATGAACTCACAATATAAGGCTAAGGAAGATCAAAAAAGGAGGTATAAAGAGTTACAGGTAGGAGATGAAGTCATGGTTCATTTGTGAAAGGAGAGGTTTCCAGTTGGTACATACAACAAGTTAAAGATGAAGAAGTTTGGGCCATGCAAGATCCTAAAGAAGCATGATTCAAGAAATGCATATGAGGTAGTTGCTTGATGAAATTCATATTTCACCTATGTTTAACATTTCAAATTTAACAGAATATCATGAAGGAGGAATTGATGAAAAAATAATAGAAGAATAGTGGAATATTCTAGCACCTACTTAAGAAAAGGGGGAGATAGAAGAAATTCTGGATAGTTGTGTGGGAAAAAGCACAAGAAATAGGAAATATGTAGAGTACTTGGTGAAATGGAGAGGAAGGCCCATTGAAGATTCATCATGGTTATCTAAAGTTGAGGTTAACTATCTTGGTTTCCCTCTAACACTTGAGAAGTGATAGGGTCACTTTTCAAATTACCCTAGGTGTCTGATGCAGGAGCATCCAATGGTGTAAGGGAAATCTTGCATCATCCAAACATATTGTATTTTCATTTGTTTGTCTTAGGGCCCATGGTGACTCATGCAGTCTTTGGGATAGTTAGAAGTTTGAAACAACAAAAAAAATAGTCAACTGCTATTTTTAGTTAGTCAACATATTTGGGTCATATGGACATGAAAAATTGACCCCAAGTAGTGAAATTGGAAAATAATATTTTTAGCGAAGAATCATCTCAAAATCTTGTACCATTTGGAAGATATTAAATTTTCATCATAGGGAATTTCTCTAATGAAGTTTAAAACTAAAAATTGAGGCCCCTTGGAGCCTCAGAACAAGGTGCAAAATCTCTGATTTTTTAGATCTAGCAAAAAATTGTTGTAGATCTCTTCATGAGCTTTCTAATGATATATAACAATTGAAAATCTATTGGTTGGATCAAAAGTTATGACCCCAAGAAGCTGCCCCACTAAAAAGTGAATTTCATTAAAATGTCTTCCTAGGCAAGAAATCAAATGGCAAGACTTTTGGCACCAAAACAAAAGGGAAAGTTACACTTTCTAGAACATTCTAGGGCAGTTATTGGGTAAAATAAAAGGGTGAAGTGGGGGTTATAGAAGGTGGCTCCACTAGTGTAGATTGTGGCTTTGAATAATATATTTTGTTTTCAGAGTTGATTTTGTTGTAATGAATCAAGCCCATGAGGTTGTAGCATGTAATTTTTGAATATGCAATTTTATTTTCTAAAAATAATTGAAAGTGAGTTTTTTTTGGTCTCGCATCTTCTGTGTTGGTATCTATTGTTGTGATTTGTGTGGGTTTTCGGGTGGTGTGGCCCTCATCAAAAAGGCCCTCCATGGCAAGCCAAGATGTTTACATCTCCATACCACATGAAGATAACCATCTCCTATAAATAAGATCATCCACCATCAAATGGTGAATCCACATCATCACCACAAGCTCCCACTAAACCATGAAACCAAGATTTCCATGGAAATCATGAAAAACAATCTCTAAATGAAGATCATTCATGGCCCAAACATAATCAAAGAACTCAATAGAAAGTTCCCAAAGAGAAGAGTACAAACCACAATCTCCAAACTAAGAAGATAAAACACCACCAAAAAATCACTATCACAAGCTCCCACTGAATTGTCTAATCAAGCTATCCATGACATCATGATAAAAACCTCCCCAATGAAGATCAACCAAAGGCACTCACACAATCAAAGAACACAATTTCAACATGATCTCCCAAAAGACAAAGTAAATCCATGATTGTCAAACCAAGAAGATACACCACCACAAACAAAACTAGAATTAATCCAACACTACCTAAAATGCACCTACATAAATAATCATGTCATGCCAAAGTACCTAAAGTATAAGAGACATCCATGAAACCATGATCATCACAAAATGTAGTAGCAAAAACCTCCAACTATGTCACACATGTTTGCATCACATAGTCAACTACATAGGTCTTGCATCACGACTGCACCTAGTAATACCATCTCTCCATCTCAACATAACAACCAAGACAACAAAACAAGTGAATAAAAAAAACCACAAATCTAAATTTGTAACACTAAAGAATCTATGGGCATAGACAACCCACATCCAAGTCATAAATGCAACTTGTAAGCGCAAACAACCTACAACACTATACAACTCATAGATGTTGGGTGAAAATTATGTAATCAGCTTTTCGATAGATTACACAACTTGGACTTCAGCCACAACTATGTGTGATGTGAATCTCTCCTCTCGGAAAGGGGAGGCGCCCTTCTTACTGCTAACAGAAGCGATAGTAAATCAAACAAGTAATTACAAAATGTACACAAAACTTACGGAGTGGGGGGGTGTGTTACATTCATCCTTCTCTCTTTTTTCAAAGAAGATGTTTACAATGCTTCACCGTTGGAAATTCACAATTCTTGATAACCTTAAACTAACAACTAGCAGTAATACCAATATCTCTATCTCATCAAAGTGAAGCGTAGAGATACCAGAAGTGATTAATAATAAAAAATAAAGTAAAAAGGGAAAGCTCACGAAGGCACAAAGTCGTTCCATAGCTTTTTCAATGTTGGATCTGTGCAGATGTACCGTTTGTCACGTTAGAAGCACAAAGTCTTCTTAGACGTAGAAATTCCTCAAACAGCATGAACGATTACAAGCATAAAGTCTTGTAGATCATCCAACAAGTATCAAATAGCACGAACGATTACAAGCACAAAGTCTTGTAGATCCTTCGACAAAAATATCCAAGAGTATGAATAATTACAAGCACAAAGTCTTGTAGATCACTCAACCAGAACATGCAAGAGCATGAATGATTACAAGCACAAAGTCTTGTAGATCATTCAACCGAATGATAAACAGAAATACAAATGCAATCTAAATAATAAATGTAACACAAAGTTTACATAAACTACTTAGAGTCCTTCAGATTCTTCAAGCTAATCACTACCAAATAAGATCAACTCACAAAAGTATCGAATCCAACGCAAAGTTTGGCTTGCAATCCTTTTCTTTATTAATCGAATCTTATTCACAAAGCATGAACGCAAAGTTTCACAAATTTGCTTCAAAAAGGGCAGCACTTCGTTGCAAAACACTAAAGGATAATTTACAATGAAAATCCCTCACATTATATAGAAAGAGGGATGAGCAAAAGAAGGAAAGAGATTGAGAAAATCAGGGAAAGTTAGGTGAGCGATTTTAGGAGATCTCACCTAACTTTGACAAAAGTCAAAGTGTAATTTGTTTTCAAAATGTTACATCTTTGGACTTGGTGTAATTACAATTTACAAAATGACATTCAAAAATGTCGAGAAATATTTACAAGATGCATAATGGGATGCACCGGAAATGTCTAACACTGGAGAATAGGGGGCTGCTTCACGTTTCTTTGCATTGGGTGCGGAAGTCTTCAAATTTCCTCCTAGTCTCCTGCACGAACTTCTCATCTGGACCAACGGTGTAATCCACAATAGTGTGAATTCTCATGATCGATCTCATGGCAGATGAGTGAACCTTCTTGCACCTGTCAAGATGCGTCTTCAGGTTGTCCAATGTGAGCCTTGTATCACAAATGATGTTCAGCGAAGCTTCTGAGAAGTCTGAACTGTCAATCAAATTCATGATGGCTTCCTTGAAGATCTGGGATATTTCTATGGCCGGCAGGAAGATACGATTCTCCTCAAGAAGTTGACCAGGCAACTCGTTGATACCTTTTTCAAGAATGGTGCGATGCCCGTCGACATCTTCCTGTACTTGGTGAAGATCTTCTATGAGAGATTGAACCACTTGAATTATGTGTTTCAGTGATTCTCTTACCTCTACGAACTTTTCTTTGTCAGGAATTACCCCAACCTCCACCAATTTGCTGAGCTTTACCTGTTTCATTTCCGACCATGACAATAGGAATTTTTCCATGTCTCTGCGCTCCTGGGAAAGTACACTCTTTTCTTTATCAAGCTCTGTGGTGAGCTTGGCCAACATGGTAGTTTTCTCATTCGCAGCCAAAATTATCTGAGATCCGTGTTTGATGATCTTTTCAACAAAATCATATAACACCCTGCCTTTGGAGGTGAATTTCTCAGCTTTCTTGATAGCTGGGTCTTCAATATTTACCACTGTTAGCGGTTGTGCATTACTTGGAGAACCGGAAAGTCTCTTTACAACAGTGGCATAATGCTCTACCCTCTGTTTGTACATGTTATGAGCTTGCTCTACTTTATCCAGCCTTCTTGCCAAGATATCCAAAGTGACTTGCGCATTGGATTTTGCACTTTCGTTGGTAACCTTGCCAAGCTGGACCTTTGTTACTGTGTAGTCCTCCATATTGACATCACCTTCTTCATTCGGTGGTATGCCAATTTCAGCATACTTGTGGCCAGACTTATCAACATTCAGCCTTGAGTATACCTTTGTCTTTTTCTTCCCTTTGGCTTTTGGAAGAACTATCTCTTCGAGGTTGAGCTCCTCTGGAGAAATCATTTGCTTTTTACGCTTCGACACTTGAGATATTAGCCAAGGAGGAAGAAAAGAAGTGTGAACTTCTGGATTTACTGTCAATTCAGTCGCCATTGCTACTTCTGAAGTTATTGTCACATCTAAACTCACCATTGGTATCGTGACAATTGGAGAAGTGTTATCAGAGTTCTGATCATTGAATTCATCGATTGAATTCATTTTGAAGTGATATCATGCGTTAAGACAAGCTAGGAATGGACGATGGAGGGCTTGACAGTATATCAACCGTATGGATGCTTGTCACTGAAGGAGTATCAAGCTAGGTTGATGCTGCAGGGATAGGGGATATCTCGACTGCAGGAATGCATGTGGTAGGAATAGGTGACGAGGGAACAGGAGGTGGAGGAGTTCTTGAATCTGGAGGGGTATGAGGAACATTTGAAGTCACAGGCGATGATGTTCTAGGAATTTCTTCAACTACATTCTTAGGAGGAGAAGTAGTTATTTCTTGATCATGCCCGGGTTCCTGTTGATCACCCTCTTGTCTCTCCGATTCTGGTTCACCTTCAAAGTCACCCTCAGATCCTTCTTCAGAATCTTCATCAGACTCTTGCCCGCTTTCAGAAACCTCTTCGGCATCGGAGTCTGCTTCTGCTAAATCTTCATCAGAATCTATCTCCTCCTGAATAGGCTTTTTACCCTTAGAGCGAGATGGACGAGATTCCATGATTTCTGTCTCTTGGACATCTTGGGTATCTTTCTTACCAATAGTGAACTTGACTCTAGGACCTCTTCGCAAAGAAGTGGGAACGGCCACTGATTTGTTTTTGTCGCGGAGTTCTTGCTGTTGGCGAGCTTCTGCTTCGGATTCCTCTCCTTCTAAGTCTGTCCTGAAACTTTTCATTGCATAACCATGTTTATGTAACCATTCTTCTGTGTTGGCTAAGATTGGTCTCAGCCTCTCTCTCATGCTGGTAACTTCTTTCCTAGACCATTGTATTGCAGGCAACGGCCTTTTAGCAACGCCTTTCTCATCATAGACAGCATTCATGATATCACCTGGATCTTTAAAATCCTCTGGTAGGTCAGCGATACCAAGATCTCTACTTTTTTGAACAGTCAACCTGCAAGTCCATTTTATGAATGGATTCTTCATCTCTGTAATCTGCCCAGATGTGTTCAAAACGGTACCTGTGTTGGTGACCTTTTTGCAATTTTTTTTGACATCTCGGTAGTCGAAATCAAACCTATACCTGTAGGTTTTGATGGTCATGATCTGCATTTCAACATAGACAGACATAGCTTTTTGTACAGTTTGGATAGTATATCAGCCGATGGTCAGTGGGAACTTGAACCCACGCTTGTGGTTGCTTCTTCATTCTTTTTGCACTGACATCAACTATCTGCATGTTTCCATGAGAACCCACTTATCCGAAGGATAACGTGGTAGCATGTAGGGACAACTAGTGTAGCAGCCTACTCTCAAGTAAGTAAATGTTGGGAATTGGAGAAAATACATCCAACTTTACTTACCACCCTATAAGCCTCATCAGATACTTTTCTTCTTTCCAAAACTAGATCAAAGTTGAAGAGTAAAGGCGCAAAGAAAGCATCAGTGACCCGTCTGAAATGATGAAAGCTCTCCGTCAGCTCCAATTGATAGAAATATCTGTACACAGGCACCATCATGCAATTCCCTTTTGTAGATAGAACTGGGAATTGTCTCATCACAGCTGCTGTGTACACCAGGTAAGAAGTCATGTAGAACTTCAACGTAGAAGGGGCATTAATCAACTGCTCGTGCATTTCATCACTAATTTGTTTGCCCCAGTCAATATGCACCTTCTGCCTTCTTATGATCCTGATGTATTCATACATCCAATTGTGAAAAGTGGGTGATTCCGGAAAGCCTTTCACCCTGCTTAGAAACGTGATCATATCCTTGACATCATCTTTGAAGTCACTTCTCAGGAGTCCTTTCGGCCATCTAGAAACAGATGATCTAGGCTTCTTGAGCCATTGAGTGTTTATCAACTGTTTAGCCTTATTGGGATCAGCATCAAAGATCTCCTGTGCTTTTGATATAGAGATGTCAATGTATTTCTCCATATGAGGGACCTTAATGACAATATCAAAGAAGTGGGGGTCGAGTCTCATAATCTCGTGCCCGGAAGAGTCGATCACACTTCTGCTTTCTCTGATGTAATGTGATGCAACTTGAAGAACAAAATTGGTATTGTGCGCAGCTGTAGGGAACATCACCACCAAATGAAGGTTGTTGTGTACGATTGCTCTCATTGAATCAGGAAGAGGCTTCATCTCAGTTAGCTTTGTGAAGTCAACCAAGTCTTGATGACCAACCTCTGTATCTTTTATCTCTTCGACTTTGGAAAGCACCATAGTCGGCGGATAGACACCTTGATATTTGTACTTCATCTTGCTTTTTGCTTTCAAAGGAGGCTTAGTAGCAGTCATCAAAAGGAACTGGAACTCTAATCAATCTTGACTTGACGATCTTTGAAAATAAACTGTAATCCGTTTAGTCAGAACAAACACCAATTGTTAGGAAACATGGGAAGCGCGAAATGAGCACGAGGATGGGAAAGTATGGAGCGGATGACAAGGCACGCAAAATGATGCTCAAAGGCAGAAAAACAAGGCTCAAGAGTGCACTGGTCGAAAATGAAGCTTATCTAGGAATGATTGGAGAAAGCTTGGAAAAAGTGTAAGGGCGCCAAAATTTAGCGCCCTTACATCTCAGAAAAATGACTTTTGATGCAAGGGCGCTAAATTTTAGCGCCTTTACATCTTGCAATGTTAGGAAAATTTTTACCTTTTCAAAATGTCATAGCGCTAAAATTTAGTGCTTCTGCTTTTTCTTGACAATTTTGAAATGCAGATTTAGGAACGTATGGCGAGGGCGCTTGAGCTTGGCAAATGCAATTTGTTTGGATCATGAAAGCTTTGAGGATAATTTGGTTTGTCATTGGATAGGGTTGCAATTCGCACCATCATTATTTTTGCATTCAAAAGCTAAACTTCTTTCTTTCCAAGTGATAGATTTTTTCAAAGTTTGCAACAAAGCGAATGGAGAAGGCGATGTGAATAATGTAATGAGAAAAACAAAAATGTTAGAAAGAAAGGCACGGCGGAGAATGGAAATAAAACGCGGAGGAAGAGTTAAGGAGAGAATGCATAGGGTTCCATTGCATCTGGAAACAAAACTCACCATTCATTACACGTTGAAGACAAATAATGAATAGAAAACGCGAAGGTAAAACGCGAATGGAGAGAAGGAATACGCAGGAGAAGCAAATAGAAAACAAAAACGCGTATAAAGAAAAACGTGAATGGAGAAAACATTAAGCATAGGGTAAAATAAATACAAAGCTAAAAACGCGTATAAAGAACATTAGATCATATACAAAAAGAAGAAGACAATGCAAAAAGACTTACCAGTATGAAACGTGAAGCTTGCTGAAGAAAGAATGGCGAAAATCTTCAAAAAACATGTTTTGCAGTTGAGATGCAATTCGCCCAGCAAGAGGAAGAAAAGAACAAAGCTCAGAATAATGAAAAATGGCAAATTAAAATTCTCTTAAGTGAAAAGGAAAATCAAAAAAACCTAACTCAAGTCGAGCAATAAATTTAGGCACGAAAAGTGGCACGATTGACGAAAAACGCGAAAACATGAAGAAACGTGCTAGAGCCATGAAAAAGAGTTAAGTGGCGAAGAAAAGTGTAATGGCACTAAAATTTAGCGCTATTGCACTTTTTGGAAATCTCACTACATGCAGGGGCGCTAAATTTTAGCGCCCTTGCATTTTCCAGACTTAGCCAATTTTGGCTTCAGGGCAGGAGCGCACTTTTTCAGTGCCACTGCATTTTTTGTAATTTGCTAAGTACGAATAGTGAAACTTCACGAAAGATCTCGTTTTGAAGGTCTTCGTGAGGTGAACATGGGGGAATGCTTGAATTGACTATTTGAGGCTTAGGAACGCATTTTGAGGTGGCTTGAAAATCACTTCGTTATGCGTACTTGAATCTTCACGAATCCTAGGAAACAGACAAGTTTCGTAGGGGGGTTATCCATGGAACGAGAGCTGCTAGATTCTGTGATAACAGCTGGCTCCTACTGGGGATCTTCCTTCGGTTGTTCTTTTGAAAAGAATGAAGGGAGAAGAAATCCAGAATTCAAGTTCCTTTATCCATCCATTGGGCTTGGAGTCAGGCGACGACGACAGAAACAAAAATGTAAGGACTCGAAAGGACTTAAAAATAAAAAGTATTTACATACCAACACCGACTTCTTTACTGCATAAAGTGCTTGAGATGTTGCCCACTGTGAGGAAGGGAAAATGGCGTTCCATCTCCGTATGCTAACAAGAAACTATTTTCACCATGCAACTAATGTATTTGGGAAGGTCCAGTCCACAGTGAGTCGAATTTCCCGTGCATACCTTTTGGCTCTCTTCGTTTGTCCCACAGGAGAACGAGGTCACCAACTTGAAATTCTTGAGACTTAGCCTTTTTGTCAAACAACTTCTTCACTTGATCCTGGTGTTCCGCAATGCGGTCAGCCACTTGAACCCAATTCTCTTCCAATTCGGAGAGATACATGATGCGCTTGTCGATAGAATTGTCAAATGTCTCATCCTCAATGGCCTTAGCCAACTTGAGGGCTGGTAGTTCCAAGGTTATAGGAATCTCAGAATTCAACCTATACAAGAGTTGAAAATGAGACATGCTAATTGCTCACTTCGGAGTTATTCTGTCTGCCCACAAAGCATAAAAAAAAGCCTTGTGCCACAAACGTTGATTCTCGTCCACCAGCTTGCGGATTATAGTTACCAGATTCTTGTTACTAGATTTCGCTTGACCATTACCCTGCGGATAATAGTCGAAAGAATGTGACAAAGTTATACCATGTTTGAAACAAAACTCTGTGATCTCACTTGATGAGAAAGCAAAAGCATTGTCTGCAACAATCTTGTTCGGCACACCAAACCTGGAAATAATATTTTCTTTTAAGAAACTGCACACTACCTCTGAAGTAGCATGCTTGGTAGGTATTGCTTCCACCCATTTGGTGAAATAATCAGTAGCCGTCAAAACATAGATATGTCTGACACTTGACGATGGATTAACTGCACCTATGAAATCAATGCCCCATTGCTGGAAAGGTTCATCAATCACGACAGGTTTTAATGGCAAAGATGCCAATTTTGGACGGCCGACAAACTGTTGGCACAATTCACACTTACGCACCCAAGAGTACGCGTCCTGAAAAAGTGTGGGCCAGTAATACTTTGCTCTCAGAATTTTGTGAGCGGTTACTGGTGCCAAGAAATGTCCACCACATGCCAAATCATGGTAAGATTTTAGCAACTTTTGTTGTTGTTCTTTATCAACACACCTAAGAAATGTCCCATCCATTGCACACTTATACAAGCCGCTATCCCACAAGACGAAACTAGCTAACTTTAGCTTGACGGTCCTTTTTTCTTTCAGAGTTAAGTGATTAGGACATTCTCTGTATGTCAGGAAGTGAGCGATGTTGGAATACCATTCATCGGTAGTGCTAACAAATAGTACCATAGGAAGTGTACTGGGATCAACCTCCTCTTCGTCTGAGACTCCTTCATCCCCTGAAATTTCTTCATCTGGATTATTTTCCATGATAAACTGACAAAGACCACGTCCACGTATCAACTTAGTGGGTTTAATTTCCAGATCATATTCCTGAATCTTGGCAATCCAGTTGCCTCTTTTTGTTCCAAATTCCTGCTGTGTGAGAATAGACTTGACAGTCGAATCTGGAACGAGAACTTTCACATGACTGCCCAGAATGTAGAACTGGAAATGCTTGATAGCTTTTACGACTGCAAAAGCATGCTTTTCCATCTGAGAATATTTCAATTCGTAATTCTTTAGGGGGCAGCTCATGAATGCAATGGGGGATTCAAAACCCTCATCATTTTCCTGCACCAAAATTGTTGATAGTGTATGCTCAGAAGCATAACTATACATAACAAACTCCTTGGTGTAGTTAGGGAAAACCAACACAGGCGCATGAGCAATGGCCTCTTTGATATCATCGAACGCTACTTTTCCTTCTGTCATCCAATGAAATGTGGCATTACCCTTCATCATATTCACAATGTGACGAGTCTTTTCAGCAAAATCTGGGAGAAACCTCCTTAAGAAGTTTACCTTGCCGAAGAAAGAATGAACGACTTTCTTGCTTGATGGCAACGCGAGGGACTTGATTCCATCGACTCTTTCCGAGTCAATCTTGATTCCTTCAGTAGATACTATGTGACCAAGAAGTTTACCTTCGGTCACCCCAAAAGTTGACTTTTTGGGATTGAGGGAAATGTCATGCTGACCACACCTTTCTAGAGTTTGTCTCAAATGATAGAAATGCTCGTGGCGTTGCTTAGAGAAAACCGTAAGATCATCAAGGTACACCACAATGAACTTACCCATCACATTGCGGAAAGCTAGATCCATGGCACGTTGGAATGTAGCGCCAGCGTTGATCAAACCAAACGACATCCTACGATACGCAAAGGTTCCCCATGGCGTTGTGAAAGCTATTTTTTGGTCGCTTGAATTCACTTCAATTTGATTATAACTAGAAAATCCGTCTAGCATGGAGAGCATTTCGGATCCAATTACATTTTGTAGAACTTGATCCATCACTGGAAGTGGGTAATTGTCTTTGAGAGACAATTGATTTAGATTTATGAAATCTACACAAATGCGGATTTCACCATTCTTCTTGCGAACGGGGACGATATTGGCTATCCACGTTGAATGATGGATAGGGAATATTATCTGTGCATTCAACATTTTTTGAACTTTCGCCAAAATCATTCCAGAGATCTTGGGATTGTACTGCCTCAGCTTTTGTTTGTAAGGAAAAGCTCCAACCTTGAGAGGAATGTCATGTTGCACTTCTTTAGGCCGAAATGATTTTAGATCGTCATATGAATATGCCAAGACGTCAATGTACTCCTGCAGTAGCTGAGAAAACTGTCTTTTTTCCTTAGCTGTGCAACACTTGCCAATGTTGACCATCTTAGGATTGGCTTCAGTTCCTAAATTTATCTATTCAACCTCATTAGATGAGTCAAAATCTGAGAGTTGCTTCTTTACATGGCGATCATGCTTATCAAAAAGCTTTTCCAAGGATACCAATCCTTTAGGGATCTTATTCCCTTTGGGTTGCAGATATTCCTCACTTGTAACAGGATCTATATCGGACATGGATTCCCGAAGCGGAGAATCGCTGCCCTCAAAGTACAACTCATCAAAATTCTCTGCTTTCTCAAGAAAGGCAATAATTTGATGGTCATCATTAAAAATCTTCCATTCCTCTGAAATGTCAGGTACACTTGGGCAGAAAACCAACTCTATGGTGTAGGTAGAACCTTGAAAATCTTTGTGTGGTACCAAGAGCGTGGCAGAGATTGTGAGGGAATCATCTCTAGTATTGTATTCTCTGGGAACAACAGAGATATCAAAAGCTTCGAATTCTTCAATGGAATCCCATACTAGATTACGATAATGCCTGAGTCTCTCATTCTTTGTTTGATAGAGATTTCTTACTTGACATACTATCAGCTCGGCATCACCCTGTGCATGAAGATTTTTTATACCTTTCTTCAATGCAACTTGCATTCCCAACAACAGGGCTTCATACTCGGCGGTGTTATTGGTGTTATCAAACTACAGCTTGAAGGAGAAAGGGAAAAACTTCCCTGATGGCGAAATGAAATCCATTCCCACTCCGGAGTCGGTCGAAGAGCAGCTACCATCAAACTTGAGCAACCAGACACCGTTGGAATCACCAACTGGAACAGTGTCGAAGTCTAAAACTTCATCATCTAATGAAGATTTATGATCGGAGATGGACAAATCTCCTAATGACGTTTCATCTGAAGTTGAAGAAATATCATCTTTCTCTAACTCGTTTTGAGTCGAGGATTCTCCTACCTCATTTTTCTATAGGTAGTAAGTTCCCATGCCTGATGATTCGAACAAAATCTGAGCTCTGGGATCATCTGACTCAACAACTGAAAACTTTGATTCTTTTTCAGGAATCAGCTTTTGCATCACACCTTTTACTGGTATTCTTGCTTCGAACATATCCATACTTAGCTCTCCTCCAACATCTTTACAGAAATTGCGTCCGAGGAGGATACCGTAGGAGGCCGGTACATCGGCCACGAGGACTGTCATTTTATTTGCTTCTCCGAGTATGCGGCGAATGCGTATTGTGCATCCTTGATCTGACCGATCATTGGCACCTGCTTATTCTCCATGGAAAAACAACGGCTAAAGGTTTTGGTCATCTCAAGGCCTAATGCAGTAGCTACCTTGGCGGGCATCACATTGTCAAATGCACCAGAGTCTATGACACAGTTACTTAACTTGAAACCATTTACAAGTAGGGAGATGAAAAATGGATCAATGTGTCCAGAAGCGGTTGGAGGATTAGATACAAGGTTACTCTATGATACTTTGGGTTTAGGAGTAACTGGGATGTCAGGAGGAGTATCCCGACTTGGGGAGATCTTTTTATCATTGACGAACTTGACAAGCCTATCAAATTGGTCGAGGTTGGCTTTGAGGTATTCAGCCTCGGACATTTGAACCTTGGTTTTCTTGGCATGGTCAATAATGTCGAAAGCCTGGAAAGAACTTTGTAGGTTGGAAGTCGTAACTTCGCTGATTGGTTTCACAAAAGGCACACTGGTCTTTGGAATGAGAGGATTAGCTTTAGGAATAACAGGAGTTGATGAAGAAGAACAAGGTGCACTTACTTGTGGATTTGTTGCTTTCTTAGGTTGCCAAGGGAGGGGAGATCCTCTTTTGGTGATTGTTATGGGTGGCTTTTCTTTTTCTAGAATAGCAACAGCTTGAGCTTTGTCAAGTTGATTTTGTTGATGCCGCGTAAAAACAACGTAAGTGTCAGTCACCAAGTTGTCTTCTTGTTCTTCTTCTTCCATCATTTGCAAATAGCTAATCTTGGAGTCACCAGCTGATTCAATTTCTTCTTCTTGGAAGAGATTGGCATTTTCTTCTTTAGGATATTCAGGCTGAGCATAATCATCTTGTTTAATCTCATAGTACCTGGCAGCATTGTTAGCAGGTGGGGCTTCAAGAGCAAGTCGTCCTGGAGGTGTTGGGAGATGATTCTGATTTTTGTTGCCAGCATAATTAGGGAAAGTCCTCCTAGGGACGTCTTTGTAGTTGTTACCATTGTTGTTGTTTGACACTTGCTTCTTAAGAGACAAAACTTCATTTGCCAACCTTTGGAGCATGGGATCTATAAAATTTGAGCTGGCAGTGGGGGTACTAACATTGGATGCTGAAGATCCTGAGGCTTGCATCCTCTTATTTCCATTAGTCCCTTTCCTGATTTCTCCAACAAGGATCATGTCGTCCTCCAGACTGGTAGCCAATTGCTCGACTGCTTCAACGTTAACTAGATTTTCCCTACGTAAGTAAAAACTTACCTTAGGTAGTTGAGTGTTGATGAAGAAGCATTTCAGGTTATGATTCGTTGGTCTTGCATCATTGGGGATCCATGTCACCGACTTATTGAATTTTGCCACAAACTCGCGCATGGGCTCATGAGCTTCTTTACGCATGGTGGTGAGCTGCGCCAACAGAGCATGTGAATCTTCAGCAGGCTTAAATCTTTCTTCAAATTTAGTGCGAAGAGTGGCCCAATTGGTGACAGAGGCATTGGGAAGAGTAAAGAACCATTCGGTTGCAACCCCTTGAAGGGATTCAATGAACAATCTTATAGAAACATCTTCGTGTTCAATGCCAAGAATGCCGCATACTATGTAGAATGCGGATATGTGCTCATTGGGGTGTTGTTTGCCATCACCTTGAAATTTTGGAAGATGCTTCCTGGATACACGTGGAAGTTCATGCAAAGGTGGAGTCAAATGAAGGGGACCAAAATCATTTCCCCATGGTCCTGTAGGTGGTGCGGCCATGACTGGTTGCACGACAGGTACTTGAACAGGACGTCTGCGATAAACTGACCAAACACTTGGGATCGGAGATCTTTGGCTACGTGGAGGGAAGCTTATAGCTCATTGCAGTGGTGACCTTGCTCATGGAAGAGTAAATGGAAAGTCACGTTGCAACAACTCTTCAAAGAGTGGATCTATTATTCCTTGATCCCTCAATCCTCTTGTATATATTCAGTCTGGAAAAATGTAGATCTGAATACAAAGGGTGTTACAGAGTTAACAATATACAAAAGAACAGCAAGAAAAAGGAAACTTATCTACTTCAATCAGAAGCATGAGGCTCAGATTGCGTATGTCGTTTCCCCAGCGGAGTCGCCAAAAAACTGTTGGGTGAAAAATATGTAATCAGCTTTTCGATAGATTACACAACTTGGACTTCAGCCACAGCTATGTGAGATGTGAATCTCTCCTCTCGGAAAGGGAAGGCGCCCTTCTTACTGCTAACAAAAGCGATAGTAAATCAAACAAGTAATTACAAAATGTACACAAAACTTACGGAGTGGGGGGGTGTGTTACATTCATCCTTCTCTCTTTTTTCAAAGAAGATGTTTACAATGCTTCACCGTTGGAAGTTCACAATTCTTGATAACCTTAAACTAACAACTAGCAGTAATACCAATATCTCTATCTCGTCAAAGCGAAGCGTAGAGATACCAGAAGTGATTAATAATAAACAAATAAAGTAAAAAGGGAAAGCTCACGAAGGCATAAAGTCGTTCCATATCTTTTTCAATGTTGGATCTGTGCAGATGTACCGTTTGTCACGTTAGAAGCACAAAGTCTTCTTAGACGCAGAAATTCCTCGAATAGAATGAATGATTACAAGCACAAAGTCTTGTAGATCATCCAACAGAAGTATCAAATAGCACGAACAATTACAAGCACAAAGTCTTGTAGATCCTTCGACAAAAGTATCCAAGAGTATGAATAATTACAAGCACAAAGTCTTGTAGATCACTCAACTTGAGAACATGCAAGAGCATGAATGATTACAAGCACAAAGTCTTGTGAGATCATTCAATGAATGACAGAAATACAAATGCAATCTAAATAATAAATGTAACACAAAGTTTACATAAACTACTTAGAGTCCTTAGTTATTCAAGCTAATCACTACCAAATAAGATCAACTCACAAAAGTATCGAATCCAACGCAAAGTTTGGCTTGCAATCCTTTCTTTATTAATCGAATCTCATTCACAAAGCATGAACGCAAAGTTTCACAAATTTGCTTCAAAAAGGGCAGCACTTCGTTGCAAAACACTAAAGGATAATTTACAATGAAAATCCCTCACATTATATAGAAAGAGGGATGAGAAAAAGAAGGAAAGAGATTGAGAAAATCAGGGAAAGTTAGGTGAGCGATTTTAGGAGATCTCACCTAACTTTGACCAAAGTCAAAGTGTAATTTGTTTTCAAAATGTTACATCTTTGGACTTGGTGTAATTAGAATTTACAAAATGACATTCGAAAATGTCAAGAAATATTTACAAGATGCATAATGGGATGCACCAGAAATGTCTAACACTAGAGAATAGGGGGCTGATTCACGTTTCTTTGCATTGGGCGTAGAAGTCTTCAAATTTCCTCCTAGTCTCCTGCACGAACTTCTCATCTAGACCAACGGTGTAATCCACAATAGTGTGAATTCTCGTGATCGATCTCATGGCAGATGAGTGAACCTTCTTGCACCTATCAAGATGTGTCTTCAGGTTGTCCAATGTGAGCCTTGTATCACAAATGATGTTCAGTGAAGCTTCTAAGAAGTCTAAACTGTCAATCAAATTCATGATGGATTCCTTGAAGATCTGAGATATTTCTGTGGCCGGCAGCAAGATACGATTCTCCTCAAGAAGTTGACCAGGCAACTCATTGATACCTTTTTCAAGAATGGTGCGATGCCCATCGACATCTTCCTATACTTGGTGAAGATCTTCTATGAGAGACTGAACCACTTGAATTCTGTGTTTCAGTGATTCTCTTACCTCTACGAACTTTTCTTTGTCAGGAATTACCCCAACCTCCACCAATTTGTTGAGCTTTACCTGTTTCATTTTTGACCATGACGACAGGAATTTTTCCATGTCTCTAAGCTCCTGGGAAAGTACACTCTTTTCTTTATCAAGCTTTGTGGTGAGCTTGGCCAACATGGTAGTTTTCTCATTCACAGCCAAAATTATCTGAGATCCGTGTTTGATGATCTTTTCAACAAAACCATATAACACCCTGCCTTTGGAGATGAATTTCTCAGCTTTCTTGATAGCTGGGTCTTCAATATTTACCATTGTTAGCGGTTGTGCATTACTTGGAGAACCGGAAAGTCTCTTTCCAACAGTGGCATAATGCTCTGCCCTCTGTTTGTACATGTTACGAGCTTGCTCTACTTTATCTAGCCTTCCTGCCAAGATATCCAAAGTGACTTGCGCATCGGATTTTGCACTTTCGTTGGTAACCTTGCCAAGCTGGACCTTTGTTACTGTGTAGTCCTCCATATTGACATCACCTTCTTCATTCGGTGGTATTCCAATTTCAGCATACTTGTGGCCAGACTTATCAACGTTCATCCTTGAGTATACCTTTTCCTTTTTCTTCCCTTTGGCTTTTGGAAGAACTATCTCTTCGAGGTCGAGCTCCTCTGGAGAAATCATTTGCTTTTTACACTTCGACACTTGAGATATTAGCCAAGGAGGAAGAAAAGAAGTGTGAACTTCTGGATTTACTGTCAATTTAGTCGCCATTGCTACTTCTAAAGTTATTGTCACATCTGAACTCACCATTGGTATTGTGACAATTGGAGAAGTGTTTGTCATCATTGCTCCTATAGTTGACACATTGAGCTAATCATGCATTGACTCATTCATGAAACAATTGAATTCATTTTCAGAAGTGATATCATATGTTGGCAAAGACAAGCTAGGAATGGACGATGGAGGGCTTGACAGTATATCAACCGTATGGATGCTTGTCACTGAAGGAGTATCAAGCTGGGTTGATGCTATAGGGATAGGGGATATCTCGACTGCAGGAATGCATGTGGTAGGAATAGGTGATGAGGGAACAGGAGGTGGAGGAGTTCTTGAATCTGGAGGGGTATGAGGAACATTTGAAGTCACAGGCGACGATGTTCTGGGAATTTCTTCAACTACATTCTCAAGAGGAGAAGTAGTTATTTCTTGATCATGCCCGGGTTCCTGTTGATCACCCTCTTGTCTCTCTGATTCTGGTTCTCCTTCAAAGTCACCTTCAGATCCTTCTTGAGAATCTTCATCAGAATCTTGCTCGCTTTTAGAAACCTCTTCAGCATCGGAGTCTGCTTCTACTGAATCTTCATCTTTAGCGGATTGGTCGCTTGAAGTTTCTTCTTCATCGGAATCTATCTCCTCCTGAATAGGCTTTTTACCCTTAGAGCGAGATGGATGGGATTTCATGATTTCTATCTCTTGGACAGCCTGGGTATCTTTCTTACCAATAGTGAACTTGATCCTAGGACCTCTTCGCGAAGAAGTGGGAACGGCCACTGATTTGTTTTTGTCGCGGAGTTCTTGCTGTTGGCAAGCTTTTGCTTCAGATTCTTCTCTTTCTGAGTCTATCCTGAAACTTTTCATTGCATAACCATGTTTATGTAACCATTCTTCTGTGTTGGCTAGGATTGGTCTCAACCTTTCTCTCATGCTGGTAACTTCTTTCCTAGACCATTGTATTGCAGGCAACAGCCTTTTAGCAACGCCTTGCTCATCATAGACAACATTCATGATATCACCTGGATCTTTAAAATCCTCTGGTAGGTCAGCGATACCAAGATCTCTAATTTGTTGAACAGTCAACCTGCAATAGTCCATTTTACGAATGGCTTCTTCATCTCTGCAATCTGCCCAGATGTCTTCAAAATGGTACCTGTGTTGGTGACCTTTTTGCAACTTTTTTCTAACATCTCGGTAGTCGAAATCAAACCTATACCTATAGGTTTTGATGGTCATGATCTGCATTTCAGCATAGACAGACTTAGCTTTTTGTGCAGTTTGGATAGTATATCGGTCGATGGTTAGTGGGAACTTGAACCCACGCTTGTGGTTGCTTCTTCATTCTTTTTGCACTGACATCAACTATCTGCATGTTTCCATGAGAACCCACTTATCCGAAGGATAACGTGGTAGCATGTAGGGACAACCAGTGTAGCAGCCTACTCTCAAGTAAGTAAATTTTGGGAATTAGAGAAAAATACATCCAACTTTACTTACCACCTTTTAAGCCTCATCAGATACTCTTCTTCTTTCCAAAACTGGATCAAAGTTGAAGAGTAAAGGCGCAAAGAAAGCAATAGTGACCCGTCTGAAATGATGAAAGCTCTCCTTCAGCTCCAATTGATAGAAATATCTGTACACATGCCCCATCATTCGATTCCCTTTTGTAGATAGACCTGGGAATTGTCTCATCACAGCCGTCGCGTACACCAGGTAAGAAGTCATGTAGAACTTCAACGTAGAAGGAGCATTAATCAACTGCTCGTGCATTTCATCACTAATTTGTTTGCCCCAGTCAATATGCACCTTCTGCCTTCTTATGATCCTGATGTATTCATACATCCAATCGTGAAAAGTGGATGATTCTGACAAGCCTTTCACCTTGCTTAGAAACATGATCATATCCTTGACATCATCTTTGAAGTCACTTCTCAGGAGTCCTTTCGGCCATCTAGAAACAGATGATCTAGGCTTCTTGAGCCATTGAGTGTTTATCAACTGTTTAGCCTTATTGGGATCAACATCAAAGATCTCCTGTGCTTTTGATATAGAGATGTCAATGTATTTCTCCATATGAGGGACCTTAAAGACAATATCAAAGAAGTCAGGGTCAAGTCTCAGAATCTCGTGCCCGGAAGAGTCGATCACACTTCTGCTTTCTTTGATGTAATGCGACGCAACTTGAAGAACAAACTTGGTATTGTGCACATCTGTAGGGAACATCGCCACCAAATGGAGGTTGCTGTGTACGATTGCTCTCATTGAATCAGGAAGAGGCTTCATCTTAGTTAGCTTTGCGAAGTCAACCAAGTCTTGATGACCAACCTCTATATCTTTTATCTCTTCAACTTTGGAAAGCACCATAGTCATTGGATAGACACCTTGATATTTGTACTTCATCTTGCTTTTTGCTTTCGAAGAAGGAGGCTTAGTAGCAGTCATCAAAAGGAACTGGAACTCTAATCAATCTTGACTTGACGATCTTTGAAAATAGACTGCAATTCGTTTAGTCAGAACAAACACCAATTGTTAGGAAACATGGGAAGCGTGAAATGAGCACGAGGATGGGAAAGTATGGAGCGGATGATGAGGCATGCAAATTGATGCACAAAGGCAAAAAAATAAGGCTCAAGAGTGCACTGGTCAAAAATGAAGCTTATCTGGGAATGATTGGAGAAAGCTTGGAAAAAGTGTAAGGGCGCCAAAATTCAGCGCCCTTACATCTTAGAAAAATGACTTTTGATGCAAGGGCACTAAATTTTAGCGCCCTTACATCTTGCAGTGTTAGGAAAATTTTTACCTTTTCAAAATGTCATAGCGCTAAAATTCAGCGCTTCTGCTTTTTCTTGACAATTTTGAAATGCAGATGTAGGAATGAATGGCGAGGGCACTTGAGCTTGGCAAATGCAATTTGTTTGGATCATGAAAGCTTTGAGGATAATTTGGTTTGTCATTGGATAGGGTTGCAATTCGCACCATCATTATTTTTGCATTCAAAAGCTAAACTTCTTTCTTTCCAAGTGATAGATTTTTTCAAAGTTTGCAACAAAGCGAATGGAGAAGGCAATGTGAATAACGTAATGAGAAAAACAAAAACGTTAGAAAGAAAGGCACGACGGAGAATGGAAATAAAACCCGGAGGAAGAGTTAAGGAGAGAATGCGTAGGGTTCCATTGTGTCTGGAAACAAAACTCACCATTCATTACACGTTGAAGACAAATAATGAATAGAAAACGCGAAGGTAAAATGCGAATGGAGAGAAGGAATACGCAGGAGAAGCAAACAGAAAATAAAAACGCGTATAAAGAAAAACGCGAATGGAAAAAACATTAAGCATAGGGTAAAATAAATACAAAGCTAAAAATGCGTATAAAGAACATTAGATCATATACAAAAAGAAGAAGACAATGCAAAAAGACTTACCAGTATGAAACGTGAAGCTTGTTGAAGAAAGAATGGCGAAAATCTTCAAAAAACGTGTTTTGCAGTTGAGATGCAATTCGCCCAGCAAGAGGAAGAAAAGAACAAAGCTCATAATAATGAAAAATGGCGAATTAAAAGACCCTTAAGTGAAAAGGAAAATCAAAAAATCCTAACTCAAGTCAAGCAATAAATTTAGGCACGAAAAGTGGCACGATTGAAGAAAAACGCGAAAACATGAAGAAACGTGCCAGAGCCATGAAAAAGAGTTAAGTGGTGAAGAAAAGTGTAATGGCATAAAATTTAGCACTATTGCACTTTTTGGAAATCTCACTGCATGCAGGGGCGCTAAATTTTAGCGCCCTTGCATTTTCCAAACTTAGCCAATTTTGGCTTCAGGGCAGGAGCGCACTTTTTCAGTGCCACTGCATTTTTCGTAATTTGCTAAGTACGAACAGTGAAACTTCGCAAAAGATCTCATTTCGAAGGTCTTCGCGAGGCAAACATGGGGGAATGCTCGAATTGACTATTCGAGGCTTAGGAATGCATTTTGAGGTGGCTTGAAAATCACTTTGTTATGCGTACTTGAATCTTCACGAATCCTAGGAAACAAACAAGTTTCGTAGGGGGGTTATCCGTGGAACGAGCGCTGCTAGATTCCGTGATAACAATAGATACAACAATGCAACATACAAATCCAACAATATATTGATAGCCATGCCAAATGAGAGTAAAAATGTACATGTTGGTATGCAATGACTCCAACATCAAATAACCAAGATTTGAATAACCATAAGCTCATAAAATCACCATAGTCAACAAGAACCCACAAACAACTCAAATAGAAATAATAGCAAATAAATCATTATAAAACATTTCCAAATTTGATCTACTATGTAGTGCTCTGGACAAGCTTTTCATTGATTATAATAAGTTCAAAATCCGACTCTGTATGTTCAAGTTTTGACAGAGAAATGTTTGTTGGAAGTTGGATGTTCTTTTCAGTCTTGGAGAGGTCATAATTCTTGTATAAGGGAAAAGTTGGGGTGGTGCTTGGGCGGTGGTGCCACTTAAGTGATGTTGCCTATTGTTTCCCAAACCCGATAAGAAAATAAATTTTGGTTTAATTTTATTTTTTTAAAATTTGATGGATAAATTTTATTTATGGAATATTTGATAAATTATAAGGTGGTTTAAATTTTTATTAACCCTTGTGGAGGGTAGAGGATACAAGCCTGTCAAATCGAGGGGTTGGCCCTAGTGATCAAGGTACCCTACCAACCAACAGGGTTGACACCCTTGTGGGTGTCAATACCCTATTGGTACATGGTGTATTGTGGGTGGAGGATCCATAGACCCCCCTCCCCTATACATTTTATTTATTTAATTTTAATTCAAGTTTTAAAAAATTTTAACTATAGGTAATTTTTTATTTTTTCTACAATTTGATGACCGTACAATTAAAGGGTCATTGGGCAAAAAAAAATTGTATTTTTTCAATAACCAAAATAGGTCAAATTTTATATCAATCTTTATCTCTCATGCCTCCTAGATCCAATAGTGAGGTATGTTTTGTCCCAAGGGGTCATCTAAAATATTTCCCTACAAAACCCTCGTAGTGAACATCCATAAAAAAACCCTTTTTCCAACAAATATTCATAAACCCAAATTTGCAAAGAATAACCACAGATCTACAACCTCACAACCTCAAATCTGAAAAAACAACCTACACAAAACCCTCATATCTTGCAATGCCTTTATTATTTCCCTACAATCCTTAGATTCAACTATACACTAGAACTAATCTAACAAAGGTTATACAAACCACAACCATAACTCTAATACCAAATGAAAGGAAATATGCATCCATCCAAGATAATCTCCACATAATATAAATAGAGAAATCTATGCAAATAAATATTCAGAATCCATATGGAAAAGAATAGACAATATACCATCAAAGATGACATAAGATATACCTCGAGAAAACCCTCAAGAGGGAAAAACCCAACCTCTAGAAGTGTTTATTACTCATGTATTATTCAACAACAAATATTATGATACATCTTTAGAGTCCTCCATGAATACCTTTGAGACATCAATCCCTCTACAAGCACTCCATGTGAACAAGCATTACCACATATCCCATGTCATGCTTCAACCCTCACAAATGCTAACAAGAGATTCTCTTAGCCAAAATAGAAAACTATCCAACCTTAGAAAACTACCCATGCATTTAATTTTATAGAAACAAGCCCACACAAAACCACCAAATGGTATTACATAAAAACATGTGACTAATACCATGAGCTTACAAAATCATTAACCTGCACATTTAATTCTTCGTACATAGTTTTTCCAATATTAAATATTTTCCCTATGTGCAACCCCATATTAAATATTTAATCCAATGTTACATATATCACATAAAGTGGCCCCGAGAATTCTAACCCAAGTCATGCATGCATCCCTAGATCTCCTAGTTGCACCACATAATAAATAAAATATTACGTTATAACATTATGCAAGGTGGAAATCACACCTTTTTCCTTACAGAAACTTCTAATGTGCATTTTTTTAGAGCAATTGGAAGATGTTTGCATATTTGATTTGTAAACTCCTTACTATGAATCACTTAACAACTTGTTAGATTCACCAGGATACAAATTTAAAATTAAGATTGTAACTGACGATGCTTGTGAATTGAGCAAATAACCACATAAAACATAGGAAAGTAAAGAAGCTGATAGAATCATGCACCAAAAAAAGAGAGACAAAAAGATTTGATAACGGAGTTCACCAGTTTCTGGCTACATCTCTGGATCTGCAAATAAGCGTGATCGATGCCATTACTATGATGCAACTTCTTTTACATCACCATGGTCTTTCACTGAGTTACAATCTGCTTCCTAGGAAGATTCTTGCACTTCAGGCTCTTCCTGCTTCCACACTGCAATGACAGGATCTTTCTAGCAACATGTTCGTGCCTAACTCCTTCGTCACCTTTACAATGCTTTCAAACAATAAAGCTGCAACTCTCTCTCACACAAGAGTACATAGGCATCAAGCCTTTACAAAGGACTCAAAATTCATACAAAATCTCTCAAAGGACTCACTAAGTTCTTATCTCTGCTCCCTAGAGACCACCTAGCTCTCAAACGTCTCCAATAACTCACTCCAAATCCTTTACTAAGAGAAAATAAATCTCCAAGAGTTTTTACAAAGAATGAGATCACTCAAGAGACACCCTCACACCTTTGAATTCTGAATTTCTGAATAGCTCCTAAGAGCATACCTTTCCCTCCTTTTATACATGAAATTAGCCTAATTAGGCTTAACAAAATCATTAACTTCCTAACCCCCTCTTAACCATCATACAATGCTAGCTTGTTTTTTATTAACCCCCTTTTGTCATTTAATTAGGTGGGTTTTGTTTATTTTTTTGCTTTATAGGCCATTTGTTATAAATTCGGCCTCAAACATACAACAAAACAAAATAGACACCAAATATATTTAAACACCATCCGGCGGTGTATTGGTGGCCATACCTTTTTGCATCCGTGTGGTTGGGGGTTCTGGCCACGTTTTAACCTGAATGGCTGATATTTCAAACAGCAAAACCAAACTCTTGTCGGTATGTATTGAACGGCCACCGACAGGTTCAACGATTAAACAACGGGCTGTTATGTGTGAGGTCACGGGGTTGAGCCCGAGCCCCAACAAACTTTTGTTCAACAAACAAACAAACTCACCAATTTGGGAGGACACATGGCAAGCTCCTATTCACCGAGGATGCTAATGAAGATGCTGACATGTACGATGACTAAGCAAACTGTATGCTGACTGGACTGCCACTTGTGATGCCCGTGGTGACAGTTGGACACGTGTTGCCATATGATTGGTACGTACAATATGACTCAACTGCCACGTGTCATGCTGAGAGTTGTCCATATCAGATTCCGTACAATACGGACTGGCATGTCAGCACGCTGACATCACCTTGTACCATCTGGTCAACCAAACTTTGACTGCTAATATCTTGAGCATACGATGTCCATTTTCGACAAAACAAACGCTATCAGAATCATCTCGACGAGCACTTCGATTTGACGCTAATTTTGACAAATTTTGAGATAATCAATTTTTTTGCCTTTTTGATGGCTCTGGTACCCTTTTTGACCGAACCTTTGACCAAACATAACTCGCACATACGATCTCCTTTTGACACGATTCAAGTTGCGTCAGAATCCTGTCGGCAAGCTCTTCGATCTAAGACTGCTTTCGCCTGATTTGAGGATAGTCAATTTTCTAGTCAACCATCTGGCATCCTCGGTCCTTGTTGAACTTTGACTGAGCATATCTCAAGCAAACAGACACCTTTTGATGCGTTCGAGTTGCGTCAGGATCATATCACTGTGCTCTATCCATTGATGCCAGTTTCGGGAGATTCTGAAGCTGCTGGATTTTTGAGGCCTTCGAGATCCCCCTGGATCAATATTCAAAATAAATTCCAAAAAGTGGTATGTCAACAATTTTCTTTGCACTTTTGTGTATGTTTAATGGTTTGCAATTAAAAATTTTTGGGTTTGTTTTCTTAACTAAGTATTCTTTTTTAGTTGAATAGGTAAGAGATTAACATGGTGGCTACAAAGATCAACACTCTAATTTGAGTTCTTGGTCTTCCACTATATTGAATGGTATTAGAGTCTGGTCAATAATTTTTTGTGCACTTCTGTGTATGTTTAATGATTTGCATTCCAAAAATTTCTAGGTTTTTAATTTGACTATGAATATTCTTTTTTAGTTGAATAGGTAAGATATTAGTTTGGTGGTTGTGTAGATCAACACTCTGATTTTCTTGGTCTTTGAATACGTCAAATGGTATAAGAGTCTGGTTGCTCACTCAGAGAAGTGTTGTGAGATAAGTGTTGTGATTAGGATTTTTGCAACTATAGAGAGTTGAGTTTCTATGAGATGTGTTGGCTATCCTCTAATAGATATTAAGCTAAGTAGAAGGTGTGCATACTTCCTCCATTAAGAGAGATTGGGTAGATGAGGTTTTGAAAGGAGTATCTTCCAAGATTTCAATTGGGTAGAGGATAGTCATGTGAGCGATTTTGTTGTAGGGAGTACTTGTGATCACAAAGAGCATTGGCTCGGGAATGTTTATGTGTGCACAAGTTATAGAGATTATAGACCATGTGTTGTGTAATGTGAGCAAAATGATTTTGAATATAAGGACAAGGAAGGTCATGAAGAGACCAGTGAAGATTTTATACATAGAACAACAAGGAAGAAGGTATTCAGAAAGTGTTTATGAAGAGTTAGTAAGAATCCAAGGTAGATTGGAAGCCCTAGAAACTAGGAAAAATAAGGAAGTTGAATCAAATGAGAAAAATTATGAGGAAAATTTATGTGAAGGTGGATTGATAGAGGATAAGCTTTTTGGAATTTTGTGTTGTCATTGATGTTAATAGATCTATGGTGTTGCATTGATGTCAACCTATGAAGATGCTTTGATTGGTTGTAGTATGTTGTCATTAGTAGTTTCACTAATGTCAACCTCTAGTGTTGCTATGATGAGCATTTTTTTGTGGATGCTCAATATCTTATGTGGTTGAGATGCTAAGAAGGTGTTCCAAATGTTAATTTGGTGTTTTTGGTGCTTGGTTTCCAATTTCTTTTGAGAATTTTTGAAAAAAAGAGGAAACGGTGTGGCAGAGTAGTGTTTAGTGTTTTTTTGTGCATTTCTTCATGGTTGAAGATCTACTTGTGTGGTTTGGATATGTTGATTAGATGTTTTCACAGGTGTTATATCTAGAGTTTCATGTTTGGGATCGTTTGGAAGAAGTTGTGTTCAGTAGAGTGTGAACTGTGAAGTAGTGTTATCTAGAGAAATAGTTTTTCTTCACATCTCTTTGTGTTGTGGCTTCTAGTCTTGTAGATCTGGAAGTGTGCTTATATTATTCATATATATCCTTATTTTGAGTTTTTTGAGTTTTGGTGCTTCGCAAGGTTGGATTTATGAGTTACAGTATGTGGAAGGTTAATTAGGTGTACAAAATTAATTTATCTTTTAGGTGTTTGTTGTTGTGAAGGATTTGTTGGATTTTAGGGTGTTGATGGAATATTCTAGATTATGTTTAAGTGTTGTGTGTGGTTTTTGAGTCATCTTTGGATCAAAGGAATCATCTACTTAACTATTTAATGATGTTAACACAGGTTTGGCTAACCTTAGGTGTTTACACTAATTGCAGACATGCTTCGATGTTTGTGGAAGCATGGCATGGTGTGTGTGTATGGATTTAGGTTTGATTTAAGGTGTGATGTGATCTTCCTTCATTCCTCTCCACCACGAGAATTTTTTTGTGCCAACCTAATTTGAATTTACATGTTTGAGGTGCATAGTTGACCTTGAAAGATGTTTTTAAGGTTTGAATGGTATAAAGGCAAGGTGAAATTTTGGAGAAGTGTGTGTAGATGTGAGGATGTGTTGAGATGCAAATTTAAATAGATGTAGAGATCTGAAGTGTGAGATTAATGCATTTGACTCCAACGCAATGAGCAAAAGGGTCTACATTTTTAGAGTACCTGAAGTTTCTAAAAGCAGTGGCTGGAGGTTAATGATGGTATTGAGTTGTATTGGTAGATATTTTCTATTTCTATGAGATGGATTTCTTATTCTAACAATCTTCTTTCTTCTTCTTTATAATCTAGTAGTGAGTTGTTCTTTCTTTTGGGCAGTGAGCCCTCTGGTAGTGAGCCTATTTTATTTTGTGCAATTTCTTTATATTGTGAGCTAATCCTCATTGTGGTTTTTCCCTTCTAGGGTTTTCCACATAAATCTAGTATTCTCATGTGTTTGGATGTGTTTGCATTACCATTTCTCATGTTTATATTCTGCTAATGCATGATAAGAGTTTAATGAGGGTTTAAGGACTAATGTAGATCTGAATGTTAAAGAGGGTTTTTATGTTTTAATATACAACTGATTCACCCCTCTCTCATTTTTCTTATGCATTCAACAATTGGTATCAAAGAAAGGTTTCTTAGAAGAAATATTAACCACTTGAGGTAGATATGATGACACACAAGAAGGAGGCTCTTCTATTTTATGGATCTAATTATGTATTTTGGAAGACCGGGATGGAAGGTTTTCTTGTTTCCCTAGGGTTTGGAGTTTGGAAGTTAATTGAATACGGAAATGCCATGCCTACTAATAGATCTTCAACTGATGATGAGATCAAGGCTTATGAGAACAATGGAAAAGCAAGATATTCTCTCTTGAGTGGTCTTTTTAATTTAAAACTTGTGAATGTTATGAGCTACAAACCTGCTAAAGAAATTTGGAAGAAACTGGAAAGTGTCTTTGAGGGAGATTATGAGGTAAAGCAAGCAAAGATACAAAATATAAAGACTAAGTTTGAAACCATAAGGATGGTAGAAGATGAAGATATTATAGGCTACATGCATAGAGTGGATAAAGTTGTCAATTCCATTAGAGGCCTGATGCAGAGCTAGGAGGATTCACAAAACATCTCACAAACCTTCAACAATAATCCAAAACAATCTTTTTATAACACATGTTATTAAACATTGTATATCACATTGGAAACATAACTATGGCAGCCCACAATTTATTGCCATGAACAGTCATTAATAACTTATACAAAAAGAATAATGAATCCAATCCCTCTGGTGAGATTGAAGAAAACATAGTTATATACTCTTTTTCAAATTATTATGAAGATCCAACGGTTGAAATGAAAGTTATTGTATTTTTCCCAAAACTGCAAACCCTAGGTAGGGTTCAGACCTGCCCTCACAAAAATGTTCATAACTTATTAAATTATTAATGAATTTTGATGAGAGTTGAATCAAATGAAAGTAGATTCACATGGAAACAAAATAAAATTGACTTTAGATCCAAAATAAAGACTTTACATTCCGTACCATCACACTTTTTTAGACTGTAAATTCTGCACAATATTGTTAGAATAGACAGTCTCACCAAAATAATCATATCTTCCACAAAACTTGATAAAATTCAATGAGACAAAAATAATTGGAAACTAGAAACAGATATCTTTCCATCCATATATGATATTCTATCATTTGAGTCCATTATAGGCCGTACAAAGTACAACTTCAATCTGGTAACAATGTAAAAATCAGGAAATGCACAAAATTTGAGGTTTCCATTTATCACTTCAAAAATGATGCCTCCAACCCCCAATTCGAGTTTTTGAGGGTGTATTTATACATTTAAAAATAAAACCAACCATTTTCAACTACCTTTTGATTAGTTTGTTGACAAAACACCTTAATGACACTTTTTGACAAGTTGCTTGACAATGTTTTTGAGCAACTTTTACAATTTTTACAATATGGACCAACTTTAAACATTATTTGAAAAATGACTTAAAATATTACTTACTAAGACTCAAACACCTCTAAAATGGTTTTATAAACCTTATTATAAGACTCAATACACAAAATAGATAAACTATTTACAAATGGCCTTATGGAGGCAAGAAATCAAATAGGTGCTCCTGCACCAAACTCCCGAGGGCAAAAGAATTCAAGCCCCTTTGAATTGTCTTCTTCCTGATCTTCCAATTCCTTTGCACTTTGTCCTTCATCTTGGAAAGTGTCCTTGGGTCCTTCTTCCTCTTCCTCTTATACCATCTCTTCTCCATCATCTTCTCAACTTCTAGGCTCCAAAACTCTATTTCTTGTGTATAAACCTTAGTAGCATCATCTATATCTTCATTCTCATCATTAGAGTACCATAAAACAACATTTTCACCATAACCATAACCTGAATCATACTCTTTCAAACCTTCATATACCTCATTATCAAACAAATCTGCAACATCTTTATTAACAACCTCATTACCAACAACAACTTGATCATGAATATCAACATCTTTATCATCATCAACATGAGTATCAATAGCAAGGTTATTAGTAACATCAACAACCTTCTCAACTTTTTCATCAAAAACAATTTCATCAACTACTTTAGTGCCAACAACAACCATATCATTACTCTCAACATCAACATGTTCATCTTCAAACACAATTGGAATACCATGCATCTCAACTTGTAACTTACCTTGCTCAACTTGAATAGTAGATTCAAACTTTACCTCTATCTCATTTGCTGTCTTCTTTTGTTTTCTTTGCTTCTTGATAATCTTCTTTAGAGGCCATATTAACCTCTTTGATATTGGTATATTCCAACTCCTTAATTCTTTCTTAAGAAGTTTGTGTTCTTTATCTAATCTTTCCAACCTTTTGCTCATCTCTTCCATGGCTTTTTCAAACTCTATTTGTCTTGCATTCTTTCTCTCCATCTTTCTCAACTCTTTTTCCTCTCTTTCCTTCTTCCTTCTTGAATCCTCAGCCTGCAAACACCTTTCCAATCTTCTCAACAAATCCATCTCCACAAGCAAGTCTCTCCTTGCTTCCACTTCACTTTGCCACACCTAGGCAATCAGGTTCCTTCCTCAACCTGCACAACACACAACTACAAACACCAACAAAAAACCAACAAACTTCACCAGCCCATATCTTTTCTAGGCTCTGATACCAATTTGATGCAGAGCTATGAGGATTCACAAAACATCTCACAAACCTTCAACAATAATCCAAAACAATCTTTTTATAACACATGTTATTAAACATTGTATATCACATTGGAAACATAACTATGGCAGCCCACAATTTATTGCCATGAACAGTCATTAATAACTTATACAAAAAGAATAATGAATCCAATCCCTCTGGTGAGATTGAAGAAAACATAGTTATATACTATTTTTCAAATTTTATGAAGATCCAATGGTTGAAATGAAAGTTATTATATTTTTCCCAAAACTGCAAACCCTAGGTAGGGTTCAGGCCTGCCCTCACAAAAATGTTCATAACTTATTCAATTCTTAATGAATTTTGATGAGAGTTGAAGAAAATGAAAGTAGATTCACATGGAAACAAAATAAAATTGACTTTAGATCCAAAATATAGACTTTAAATTCCGTACCATCACACTTCTTTAGACTGTAAATTCTGCACAATATTGTTAGAATAGGAAGTCTAACCAAAATAATCATATCTTCCACAAAACTTAATAAAATTCAATGAGACAAAAAGAATTGGAAACTAGAAACAGAGATATTTCCATCCATATATGATATTCTATCATTTGAGTCCATTATAGGCCGTACAAAGTACAACTTCAATATGGTAACAATGTAAAAATCAGGAAATGCACAAAATTTGAGGTTTCCATTTATCACTTCAAAAATGATGCCTCCAACCCCCAATTCGAGTTTTTGAGGGTGTATTTATACATTTAAAAATAAAACCAACCATTTTCAACTACCTTTTAATTATTTTGTTGAAAAAACACCTTAATGACACTTTTTGACAAGTTGCTTGACAATGTTTTTGAGCAACTTTTACAATTTTTACAATATGGACCAACTTTAAACATTATTTGAAAAATGACTTAAAATATTACTTACTAAGACTCAGACACCTCTAAAATGGTTTTATAAACCTTATTATAAGACTCAATACACAAAATAGATAAACTATTTACAAATGGCCTTATGGAGGCAAGAAATCAAATAGGTGCTCCTGTACCAAGGCCTTGGTGAAAAACTTAAAGAAGATGAGGTGATAAAGAAGGTATTAAGAACTCTTCCTAAATCTTATAATCATAAGGTTTTTTCTATTGAAGAAGCTCATAATTTAGATCACTACTCTAGAGATCAATTTTTTAGTGCTTTAACTACTTTTGAATTGAGATATTTTGGTCCAAGTGATTCAAGAAAAGAGATTTCTTTTAAAGTTGGCAAGGCAAAGAAGAATGAGGAATTAGATTCAGGTGAGTTTGATGAGTTAGAATCAAACTTTGTGAGGAGATTGAAAAAGGGCACTAGAAAATATAGAGGTAAGATACCTTTCAAATGTTTCAATTGTGAAAAGATAGGTCATTAAGCTTCAAATAAAAAATTTAAGGAGAATAAAGGTAAATCAATTAAGATAAGTTATTATGTTAAAGAAGATGCCAATATATCTGATGATGAATCTGATTACCCAGATGATGAAAATGATGAATGCTTGTTCATGGCTCTAATTGTTGGGACTAATTCTTTTAACTCTGAGAGATGTATGAAGGAAGTTGCTATGGAAGCAGGTCATAATGGAACTATGGTGATTGCTTTTCATGCTAGAGAGGACAAAAACTACTAGATTATTGACAGCGGATGCTCAAACCATATGAAAGGTGATAAGAGTAAGTTTTTCAAACTTGAGAAGTTTGAAGGTGGTCTTGTTAAATTTGGTAATGATACATATACTAAGATAAATGGAAAATGATCAATCAATTTTGATGGAAAGCATAGCACAAATGATTTTTTTTATGTTAAGGGTCTCTGGTATAATATTCTAAGTGTAGGAAAAATGTGTAGAAAAGTATAAATCTTTTGTTTTAGGATGGTGGTTGTGAAATCAGGAAAGGCTTTGAAACTTTGATTGCTATAGGAAAGAGAATAGATGGAAATGTTTACCATCTTAAGGGTTCTCATGGTATGTGATTTACAAATCAAATCAATAAAAGTTGGCTATGGCATAGAAGAATGTGTCACATCAATTTTAATAGCATAGTGAGGGTTAGCTTTGCTCAAGCTATGAGAGATCTTCCAAAGATTACAAAGCATAACAATACAGTTAGCAAGGAATATCAGGTTGGGAAGCAAGCAAGAAAAGGTTTAATATCCAAGAATACTCTACTACAAGACCTTTGGAGCTAGTGCATACAAACCTTTCTGGACCTACAAGAACAAGAAGTTTTCAAGGTGATAGGTATTTCATGTTATTGATTGATGATTACTCTAGAATGACAGGTAAATTTTTTCAAATAAAAATAAGAAGCTCTAGATAAGTTTAAGGAATTTAAAGCTATGGTTGAAAATGAAATGGATATGAAAATCAAATGTTTAAGATCTGACAGAGGTGGAGATTTCACCTCTAATGTGTTTAACAATTTCTATGAGGCCATGGAATAAAGAGACATTTGTTAGCTCCTACGACTCCTCAATAAAATGGAGTGGTGGAAAGAAAGAATAGAACTATACAATAAGATGCAAGGAAAATGATGAAGGAAGAAAATCTACCGAATGTCTACTAGAGAGAAGCAATTCATACTGCAACCTACATACTTAACACAATGCAAGCATAGATAAATAGTTCGAAGAATCCCTATGAGTTATGGTACGAAAGAACTCCTATTGTCAAATATTTTAGAGTGTTTAGAAGAAAATGTTATATCAGAAGAGATGAAGAAAACTTAGGAAGTTTGATGTAAGATCTGATGAAGGAATCTTCCTTGGATAGTCTACAAAGAGCAAGGCTTACTAGTGATACAACAAGAGGCTAAAAAGGATTATTGAAAGTGCAATTGTCAAAGTAGATGAAGACTTACAAAAAAGTTCAATGTTGATAGAAGTATATGAATCATATGAGTTCTCTAGAAAAGAAGAAGAGAAAGATGAAGGTAAGGAAAAAGAAGTGCAGATTGAATAGGAAGAAGCTCTGAAAAAGATCCCTAAGACCCCTAAGTGTGTGCAAAAGAATCATTCTGAAGATCAAATAATTGGTGACAAAAGCAGAGGTGTATTGACAAGAAGAGAGGTTGCTATGATAGAAGAACAAGCAAATATTTATTTACTTTCCAAATTTGAATCTAAAATAGTGATTGAGTCATGCAAATATGAATTTTGGATCAAGCTATAGAAGAAGAACTATTGCAGATTGAGAAGAATCAAACTTGGGAACTTGTCCCGAGACCAGTAAAAAAGAATGTGATTGTAACTAAATGGGTATTTCAGAACAAGATGGATGAGAATGGAGAATTTTTTAGGAACACGGCAAGGCTTGTGTGTAAAGGCTAATCACAAGTAGAAGGAATAGACTTTGAGGAAACAATTTATCCAATGGAAAGGATGGAGGCTATTAGGATGTTTTTGGATTTTGTAGCATATAAGGATTTCAAAGTTTATCAGATGGATGTGAAGTCTACATTCATGAATGGTGAGTTGGAAGAGGAGGTATACATTGAGCAACTAAAATGTTTTCAGTTATCAAATAATACTAACATGGTCTACAAATTGAAGAAGGAATTATATGGATTCAAGAAATCTCCTAGAGCTTGGTATGCAAGATTAGATAGGTAAATATTGCAATAGAGATTCAACAAAGGTACCACAAATATCAATATTTATTTTAAAGTTGAGAAAGATCAAATCTTGATTGTAGTTGTGTATGTTGATGATATAATATTTGGAGGAAATAAAAGTATGTGCAAGAGATTTGTAGGAGAGATGCATACAGAGTTTGAAATGTCTATGTTTGGGGAGATGAATTTCTTCCTTGGGCTACAAATTAATTAGACAAAAAAGGAATATTAATATCATAGTCCAAGTATGTCAAGGAAATGCTAAATAAGTTTGGAATGGAAGACTCTAAACCGGTATGCACTCCTATGGTTACTAGTTGCAAGCTAAGTAAGAATGATGAATATCCTAAGGGTGATTAGAGAAAGTAAAGATAAATTATTAGTGGACTACTATACCTAACTACCACTAAACCAGATATCATGCAAGCAATTTTTCTTATGGCTAGATTTCAAAAAGATCCCAAAGATTCACATGTGGCAACAGTAAAGAGGATATTTAGATACTTAAAGGGCACTTCAGAATATGGCTTGTCGTATCCAAAAGATACTAATTTTTCTCTAATTTCCTATACAAATGCAGATTAGGTTGGTTGTGTGGATGATAGAAGAAGTACAAGTTGTTAGAATAATAAGTTATTATGCTTAATTAATTACATCACATTGATTAATTAATTAAGTCACTTATTCCTCTTTATTACTTAAGCTAAACTTAGGCACATTAATAATTAATTAATTATTAATTATTAAGTGTGCACACTAGGGTTTCTTGATCTCCTTCATAAGGATTGATCACTTTGTAATAACAGATTCTCTTAATGCATTTTTACTGAGAGGTTTACAAACATCGTTTTTGGTTCTTCATGTCTTTTGCATGTGATAGGTATTCATTTGCATGCAGGTGATCTTAGATTCTAACATGGTATCAGAGCTCCAGACCTGCAGCTTCCTGTTCGTGATATGAAGATATGGCCTCTTTGTGAGTTTCAAGTGCAAGGGTTTCCACAGACCTGCAGCTGCATGTTCGTGATCTAAAGATATGGCCTCTTTGTGAGTTTCAAGTGCAAGGGTTTCCACATGCATCCTTTCTGCAAGATCTGGGGGTAGCCTATTTTTTGGCTCACTTTGGGCTCAAACGGACACCGCCATCGCGTTCGCAGTGGCCAAAAACCCTAAAAATGCCTGTCGTTTCATCGATTTTGGAGCAGTTGATCCATAAGGCAAAAAAAAATTTCTAGGGGGCCGTACGGCCTCCCCAGCACGCAGATTGAGGCACTTTCTTTGAAAATTTTCAAAAAAAAAATTGAAATTTTAGGTTTTTGTGCCCGCCGACAGCAAGGCATGCCACCGCCGGCCAGCAGCCACCGGGCGGCAGCCACCTCCACCGCCGGCCGCCGACCGACTTAGCTCCAAATGGGGCGTCCTATGGAGGACCAACGGCTGCCACCCAACCCGTGGAATCTTCGGGATCTGCGAGAATATTCTGATTCCTACAACAAATATTCCGACAAGCTCCAGAATATATCGGCGGCCGAATTTTTTTTTCCTATAGGGGGCCAATTTTTTGGGGCGACGGCCAGATGGCCGTCAAATTTATGCTTAGATTTTTCTGACGTCAGCATGACGTCATGTTGACGTCATCCGTACAGCCGGCCCTCATATGCCCCCTCCTAACCCCAGTTTGCCCTAAAGAAGCAGTTTTTTTCTTTTGGCCATAACTTGGGCATACGGTATCGAAATCGGGCAAACGAGATATTGCCGGAAAGCTGGTTCCGAGCACTTTCCAGTAATGCTATTTATTTTCTAGTATTTTACTGTTTTCCTACATTTATTGTTGTTTGAAGTCAGATGTACTTTTTATGCTTCCGAGCTGATAACTTTTTGCCACGATCTCCATTTTTCGCCTCATTTGAAGCGTCGGAAAGGTATTGAGGAGCTCTAGGTTGCTGTCTATGCACTTTTTCTGTATCTATCCCAAGTTTATCAATTAGTCCAAATTTGACCCAATGGGTTGTTTGGCGATTACTTGGATGTTTTGGCAGTTGGGAGAGTGCATCTTGCATCTTTGCACTTCATTTTCAGTAATACATCATTCAATAATTGCTTGCTACTTCATAGATTCTAGAGTTGTTCCCGTTTGGAGTTTTCGAGTGTTCCGTGGCATCGGGTCTTCTGTTGCTTTATCATGATTCCTTGAGTCAATCAATGACTCTCATCCGGTTTCAGTAGTATACAGAAGAATATTTCCTTGCTTTCCTATATCAAGTTCCAGTGTTACTCTACAGAGTTCTTCCAGTGCTTCTTTGCAGCATGTTATCTCATTGTAAGGGGGGTTTTGTCCCACTGGGTTTTTCCTTCTCTTACTCATTATTGCATTTGTAAATGGGTACCTGATCAGGCCTTGTTGCTCGGGACCCATCTTTGCTTTCATGCATCTTATTCTAGTGTTTTAGCTTCTTCCTAAGTTCATCTTAAGGGGGGGTGTTAGAGTAATAAGTTATTATGCTTAATTAATTACATCACATTGATTAATTAATTAAGTCACTTATTCCTCTTTACTTAAGCTAAACTTAGGCACATTAATAATTAATTATTAATTATTAAGTGTGCACACTAGGGTTTCTTGATCTCCTTCATAAGGATTGATCACTTTGTAATAACAGATTCTCTTAATGCATTTTTACTGAGAGGTTTACAAACATCATTTTTGGTTCTTCATGTCTTTTGCATGTGATAGGTATTCATTTGCATGCAAGTGATCTTAGATTCTAACATGGTATCAGAGCTCCAGACCTGTAGCTTCCTGTTCATGATATGAAGATATGGCCTCTTTGTGAGTTTCAAGTGCAAGGGTTTCCACAGACCTGCAGCTACATGTTCGTGATCTGAAGATATGGCCTCTTTGTGAGATTCAAGTGCAAGGGTTTCCACATGCATCCTTTCTGCAAGATCTGGGGGTAGCCTATTTTTTGGCTCACTTTGGGCTCAAATGGACACCGCCATCGCGTTCACAGTGGCCAAAAACCCTAAAAATGCCTGTCGTTTCGTCGATTTTGGAGCAGTTGATCCATAAGGCAAAAATTTGTAATGACGGGCCTCCCCAAAGACGCAGATTGAGGCACTTTCTTTGAAAATTTTCAAAAAAAATGAATTTTTAGGTTTTTGTGCGTCACAGAAGGCAGGCGGCCACCACGCGCCACCGGCGGCCACCGGGCGGCAGCTACCTCCTACACCGCCGGCCAGTCCGCCCCCGACCGACCCCCTCTAGCCCAGCGGCGGTCCTATGGAGGACCAACGGCTGCCACCCAACCCAGGGAATCTTCAAGATCCGCGAGAATATTCCAGTTCCTACAGCGAATATTTCGACAAGCTCCAGAATATACCGGCGGCCGAAATTTTTTTTCCTATAGGGGGCCGATTTTTTGGGGTGACGGCCAAATGGCCGTCAAATTTATGCTTAGATTTTTCTGACGTCATCATGATGTCATGTTGACGTCATCCATACGGTCGGCCCTCATATGCCCCCTCCTAACCCCAGTTTGCCCTAAAGAAGCAGTTTTTTTCTTTTGGCCATAACTTGGGCATACGGTATCGAAATCGGGCAAACGAGATATCGCCAGAAAGCTGGTTCCGAGCACTTTCCAGTAATGCTATTTATTTTCTAGTATTTTACTCTTTTCCTACATTTATTGTTGTTTGAAGTCAGATGTACTTTTTATGCTTCCGAGCTGATAACTTTTTGCCACGATCTCCATTTTTCGCCTCGTTTGAAGCGTCGGAAAGGTATTGAGGAGCTCTAGGTTGCTGTCCATGCACTTTTTCTGTATCTATCCCAAGTTTATCAATTATTCCAGATTTGAACCAATGGGTTGTTTGGCGATTACTTGGATGTTTTGGCAGTTGGGAGAGTGCATCTTGCATCTTTGCACTTCATTTTCAGTAATACATCATTCAATAATTGCTTGCTACTTCATAGATTCTAGAGTTGTTCCCGTTTGGAGTTTTCGAGTGTTCCGTGGCATCGGGTCTTCTGTTGCTTTATCATGATTCCTTGAGTCAATCAATGACTCTCATCCGGTTTCAGTAGTATACAGAAGAATATTTCCTTGCTTTCCTATATCAAGTTCCAGTGTTACTCTACAGAGTTCTTCCAGTGCTTCTTTGCAGCATGTTATCTCATTGTAAGGGGGGTTTTGTCCCACTGGGTTTTTCCTTCTCTTACTCATTATTGCATTTGTAAATGGGTACCTGATCAGGCCTAGTTGCCGGGACCCATCTTTGCTTTCATGCATCTTATTCTAGTGTTTTAGCTTCTTCCTAAGTTCATCTTAAGGGGGGGTGTTAGAGTAATAAGTTATTATGCTTAATTAATTACATCACATTGATTAATTAATTAAGTCACTTATTCCTCTTTATTACTTAAGCTAAACTTAGGCACATTAATAATTAAATAATTATTAATTATTAAGTGTGCACACTAGGGTTTCTTGATCTCCTTCATAAGGATTGATCACTTTGTAATAACAGATTATGTTAATGCATTTTTACTGAGAGGTTTACAAACATCGTTTTTGGTTCTTCATGTCTTTTGCATGTGACAGGTATTCATTTGCATGTAGGTGATCTTAGATTCTAACACAAGTGGTGGTTATTTATTTCTTAGAAGCAAGTTCGTGTCTTGGCTTAGCAAGAAGTAGGTTTCAGTGCCATTGTCTATTGCAAAGGCATAATACATTGTTGTAGCATCATGTTGGACATAAGTTTTGTGGATGAAGTAAATATTGAAGGATATTAGAGTGTCATATGATGAACTGATTTATCTTATGTAATAATATAAGTGCTATCAATAGTTCAAATAATTCGTTAATGCATTCAAGGACAAAACATATTTCAATTCGACATCACTTCTTGAGAGAAAAAATTGTAGAGAATGAGGTGAAGTTGGTGATGAGGCCAATTATTAGTTAGCTTTCTATTGTTTGAGTGCATTCTTTTAGACAACTCTAGATACTCATTTCATGCATATTCCTAAACTTTACTATCTTTTACGATCATCATACAAAATTGAACCTAGTTTTAAGTATATAGAAATATGATTATGGTATGATAGCTATTACATGGTTAATATGTGAATATGTATGGAGTGTAATGAATATATATGTTTAAACTATAGTTATTAGTATTGTGTAGATGTTTGAACTAAATCTTTGCAACCAAGGAGTCAGAGTAAGTAAAATGTAGCTCATTGAAACTAAGGGGTGTAGCCCACAGCTAAAGGAGTTTTAGACAATGATGTAGGGGAAGTTCTAGAATAAGAAAAGCATGGTAGTTGTAGAATTGGAGGTGTCTATTTGTCAGGATGAGTGTAAGTCACCACGCCTTTTAATAAAAATATTGAAGGAGAAGAGATCTTCCATGATTGGGAATCCAACGAGACTGTTTTTATAGTCCACATTTCAATTTTACCATTACAATAGATTTTTAGTGCTATTCAAACTCTTCTACCTTTTTACTTTTGTTTTTAGTTACTCAAACTTTGTCACACTCCATTTCTTAGGGAATGGTGATTTGTATTTAGATTTCCATTTTAAGTCCTTGTTTCAATAAGACTCCCCCACACCTATATATATGGTTCAATTGTCGAGGTGAATAGTTAGTTGCTAAAACAAATGCAACAAATATAAAAGATACATATGTTTAGCTAGTTTTTTTTACATAGATAATTTTTTCTCCAAACACATTCTTACAAATAAGATATCCCAAATGATTCTTATTAGATTGTTACATCTTGAGTTATGCAATAAAGAGATTTTTAGTTGTTGTTATGTTGAATTAATTTGAGGAGCTAGATTTTATTTTATCCTATGGAGATAGTCAATTGAGCAAGGGCCACTCAAGGTAAGTGTTCCCCACTTTACTTTTTGCACATTTATTTTTGTTGTTTTTTTTTTAGCAAAAGGCCAGGCCTAACAATATATATTAATATTTAAAATAACAATACAAACTTACTCAGAATTATAGTACTGATTAACCAAACCAAAAAAAATTATTGTCTTCCACCAACATTTGATTATACAAAAAAACCAAATATTTTCCCTGATCCTTATACCCACAAAGTATCACCAGTTCAAAATTTTTGGACCTGATACTGTATTCACATTTCATTGACCAATGCTATATAGTTGAAAATATCAAAAAAAGAACAAC
Organism: Sequoia sempervirens; assembly: GCA_007258455.2. NCBI lineage: Eukaryota > Viridiplantae > Streptophyta > Pinopsida > Cupressales > Cupressaceae > Sequoia > Sequoia sempervirens. The sequence goes on from VDFB02353493.1 coordinate 377,835,719, forward strand.
CTTCTAAAACCAAAATTTGTATTACAGGCATGTTATAAAATCATTCTTCCATAACGTTTGCCTCAATTTCAAAAGCTTGCATACCATCCTCTGCAACTGCTTCTGGAACAATGCTATTTATGCCTTCAACTATATTTTTTCCTTGCATACCATCTTCTGCAACTACATCTGGAATAGTGTTATTTATGCCTTCAACTATATTTTCTCCATGCCCCTGAACATTTTCCACACTATTTTTGTCATTTCCTTCATTCTGCTTTTCATTGTCGACCTTTACAACTTCACCTGTCGTATCCTGTTGGTTGAAGCTTAGAACACAGAGAGGTCTACCATGCCTGCATTGGTGATTTAGTATGTATGATAAAGCATAAAATTTATCCATGAATCTATCCACCATTGGTCTTCCCAATTCCCTAGAAAACATACTCAACACTCTCTTTAATGCCTAAGGATCTTCATTTTTGAGACCATTTCTTGTTGCTTCAAAAGTAGACCTGTAACATTGTTTTTTCTTAAGATATTTCCTAGGGAAAAGTCCACCGACCAATCCTTTGCCCCTACCCAAATTATAGGACTACACACTTTACAGAAGTTCATCATCATTTAACACATTTGGAAGCACCATTGTATCAACTATGACCTCCAAAAAATCCAAAGACTGCAAAAGATCAAGAGCGTTTGACAGAAAAATAGAGAGAAAATGAGATGGAAAGAGAATTCGAGGTGCACTTGGAGAAAGCACCTGCTCACCAATAACAACTCTAATGCTCTCAACCAGGTCAGGGAAAGATACACAGAAGAGAAGATAATTCAAAATTATTAATTGCATCAGAGAATGGGCACTCTCTTGCTCAAATTTTGATAGGAACCCTGGAATTCTTTACCGAATACTCCATTGATATCTTTTAAAATGCCCACTTCCACAATTTTAAACCCAATTTCTAGACCCAAAAAATTACAACAGGAAAAAACTTCTGACAAAACTAATAGTATGTAACGTAACTTCCATGAAAAGAAAGTCCCAGACTAAAAAACCACTAGCAAACCAGACGACAAAGCTCGAGCTATGCACAAGCTACAAGCAAAGTTTAGATATTTACCATCTTAGCAACACCAGAAGAACCATGCGACCCTACTATCAAACTAGCATTGGACCAAGACCTTCGTTGCTTAGTGAAGAAAATTCGAGAAACTCTTGCAAAAAAGACTTCTTGACAACCGCATTTAAACCAAAACTGTAGCATAGAAAAATGTGAACCAAGAAAAGCCTGAAATACTACTTGCATGTATTGAGGGCCACCATCCTTACCATGATTAATGTTACTTGCCCTTTCCCACAAAAAACCATCATTCTTCAAATACATCTAAAATATGACCAATATTTAAGATGATGCAACACAACATAGAAGTACCGCATGCCATGAGAAGTTTATAAGGCATAAACAGTAATGATGATTTATACTAATTGTCTCCTTGAAATTTGAAAAACCATCCTTGACAATGCTAGCAAAACACCCCCTTCACCTCAGGACCCAGTATGACATGTCAAATCCACTTCAGAGCCACCTCAAGAAAAAAACACATGTGGCAATGCTAGAAAACATTTGATGAAGCCATTATGTCTTTCAAAAAGCATTGTGCAAAGATCCACCCGCCAATAACAATAACTAAAAGAGCTTAGTAAAAATTTGATAACAAGCCACCAAAGCCACAAATTCTTATCAACAAAATTGATTAATTTTGAAAAGAAAATTAATGCAAATATTGAAATATTAAATTTCAAAATCAAAACTCCTACATCCAATCAACAAATCATTAGTTAAAAAAGTGACCAATTAAGAAAGTCTATCTTTCTCTAGATTGATCATATCTTGTAGAGGTGAATTGATTTGGTTTGAGTTCAAACCATAACAAATTTCATTCTCTTGTTGATCACACCCAATATTTGCAAGATAATTTGCCACAAAATTTCCTTGCCTATATATGTGATTCAGATCAAAAGACTAGAGAATTGAGCAAAACGAAAACCTGCTCCAAAACATATTGAATTTTCCAGTTTGTTGAACTTCTACTCCTATAGGCATTTATAATAATTAAAGAATCACCTTCAATTGAAACCTTCATGTATTTGAGATGCTTAATAAAATACAAACCAATAAGCAGAGCATTGACTTTAGCTTGATTATTTGTGCCAACAACAAGACAAATAGATTTTGCACCACTGAGCTCCCCAGAATGATTTCTAATTACCACCCCTGCCCCTGATTGACCAAGATTTCCCCAAGAAGCACCATCAAAGTTTAACTTTACAAGACCAAAAGTAGGAGGAGCCCAAACAACATTTTTCCTATCACGTTTAACATTAAATTTTTGTTGTATGTTCCCTTTGAATGGAATTTGAAGAGAAGGCCAAGCCTTCAACTGCTTAGAGTCCCAATCAATAAAATCTGACCCAACATGTTTTGAATTATGTACATAAGTATTAACAACTTCACAAATAGATCTTTCCAGAATTTGCAAAATTTGATCCAATGTTGAAGTTTCTTTTCTGAATATCCTTTTATTGCACTCCCACCATATACACCAAATCACAGAAGAGGGAATAACTCTCCATAAGCATGCAAATAAAGAACTTTTATATAAAATAGGCCAACATGTGAACATATCCCATATAGAATATGGGGAAGGAGAAAACTAGCCTAATTTAAGTTTGACAAACTCCCAGAAAGCATTTGCAAAAGGACACTATAAGAAAAGATGATCAACCTCTTCAAAAGTTGTACTACAAAGCAAACAATTGAAAGGAGCATAAATGTCGAGTTTCATTAACTTGTCACTTGTTAATACTTTGTGCTTAATTGCTAGCGAAGAAAAACAACCTGCCTTTGGAAGTACTACCGAATTCCAATAGAAAGTCATTGCTCTTTCTGGTTGTATTTGTGCTTCCATATTCATAAGAGCCTTATACCCTATTTTTACTATATACTTGCCAGATTTAGAAGGAGCCCAAATTAGGATATCAGATTTAGCAGTTCTAAAAACCACTCTCTCACTTAAGATCCCGATTAACTCCTTTTGTTGAATGTCAGAAATTGAAAAATGCTCCATGCTTTTCCAAACAACTTTACCTATTTGTGAATCAAAATTGTCAATGTAATCACTAAATTTCCAACCCAAATTATGAGACCAATACAATTCGACAGACTGAAAATCATGCTGATAAAGAAGAGGAGGATAACCATTCCATGAATCTCTCCAAAAGCTTGTTTTCAAACCATCATGTATTTCCCAAGATAAATGAAGGGAAATAACCTTTCTACAAACCATCATAAAATTCCACATTGTTGAGCCTTGAGGAGGATTAGAAAGAGTGAAAATACGTTCTGAATTCTCACAATCTAAATATTTAGATTGCATGATCTTACACTATTTTGAATGAGATTTTTCATGCATGTGCCAGACTAACTTTTCCCCTAAAGCCAAATTTCTAGAAGCTAAATTATGAACACCAACCCCACCTTTAATTTTATCTCTACAGAGCTTATCCAAAGAAATGAGTAGAATTTTCTTCTTGTTATCCAAATTTCCCTTCCATAGGAATGACCGAATCATTTTCTCAATGGTGAGAATAATAGATTTAGGAGCCTTTAAGACCACCATGAAATAACTTGGAATTGAAGAAAGAACTGACTTAACAAGTAAAATTCTCCCTGAAAGAGAAAGCCAACGACCTTTCCAATTAGCAATTCTAGATTGAATACTATTAATAACCTTGTCTCGATAAGAAATCCTATTAGGACTAGAGAAAAAAGTAACACCCAAATAATTACATGGTAATTCAGCTCCTTGAAAACCTAGAAGCTGAATAATTTTATCCTTCAACAATGGCTTAGTATTTAAAACATATACTTTAGATTTATTAGCATTTATACACTGATCAGAAGCCAAGGTATACTTATCCAATAAGACCTTAATTTTCTTTGCTTCCGAAAGAGATGCCTGATCTGTAAACTAGGCTGTTAAAGTTTCCCAAAACTTAATCCAATTACAGATTTAATTCCTGATCCAACAGTAATGCATGATCATGTATCTTAACTGTTGAAATTATGAAACTGAGTAATGCTTTCAAACACTTTAAAACAATTATCTATAATAACATTCATGAGAGAACATAACACCAAAATAAATGAGAGAACAAGAAAGAGATGGAAGAGAGACACAAACAACTTGATAACGGAGTTCACTCAATTTGAGCTACGTCTCCGGGTCCGCTTCTCAACGTTGGACCACTTTATTGATATCGCCAAGCTTCAATAGCCTTCTTACAATATCCAAGCTTTAATCACTCACAATCTCTCTTTTTACAATCTTACAATTCTTGGTGTAATCAACACCTTGTAATTTCTCTCCCAAAAATTCCTCCAAAGAGTATAAAATTTTCTCTCAAAAAACACATTCAATTTTTTTCTCCACAAAAATGCATAAAGGCCCTATCACATCACCTTCTTTTATACATAAATTTTGCATATGGGGTTAAAAACCACCATAATAAATAAAATAACAATTTAACCCCCCTCCTTTGGCTTTTATAATTATAAGCCTTACAAAAAAGACACTAACCCGTTTATATAAAACAATAACTTCCCCATTTTAAAAATAAAAACATTAAACAACCCCTTAATAAAACATTTGGAATTTGTTTTTTAATCCCTTGTCTTATTATTTTCACGGGCTATTTGAGTTTATGGGGGTGATTTTAAAAATAAAATAACAATTTAGTGTTATTTTAGGAGGTTTTGTTTTTTTTTCACATGAGTTAATTTTCGTTGATTTTTAGGAGATTTGGATCCCACCAAATCCAATTGGGATCCCACAAAATTTGATGGATTTTTGTGAGATAAAATAATCCTCCACACCTTATTTTCAAAAATAAAACATGGTACGTGAATTTTGTGAGATTTTTGCCACATCACTTGCAACTCCCACGTCGCCATCTAGTCAATTGCCATGTCACATGCTGACATCATCATTTTGACTAAAACTTTGACTGGCTGTATTTTTCCTCATACCAACTCCGTTTTTGAAACCGAGGATAGTTCCGGAATCAACACGACAAGCACTAGGACTTGGTGTCATTTTTTCTTGGATGTGAGACAATCAAATTTTCACCTTTATGAATGCTTGATTCGCCTGTTTGACCAAGCATAACTCTTGAATATGACCTCCTATTGACGCGATACAGGTTGCATCAAGATCATGTTAGCAAGCTCTATCCAATGATGTCAAGTTTGAGAGATTTTGAGACTGTGATATTTTTTGAGATTCTTGGATCATCCTAGATCAATGCCACACCAAAAAGAAGTGTATCATCCACAAACAAAGAATGAGTTATAGAGATATCCATAGATGGAATCTTAATTCCTCTAACAAGGTTTTTACCATGTGCATGATTAACATACCTGCTCATTGCTTTAGCCAGGATAATAAAAAGAAAAGGAGACAACGAATCACCTTGACGCACACCTTGAGAAGAACTGAAGAAACTAGAGGGAACACCATTAATCAAAACTGAAAAATTTTCTCCAAACAACCACGAATAAATCTATTTACACCACTTTTCATGAAAACCAAATTTTCTCAAAATTTGCATTAAGAAATTCTAGTTAACTTGATCATACTCCTTCAACATATCCAACTTAATGATTAAAGTAGGAATAGAGTTAGAAGAAATGTAATGCAATACTTCATGAGCCACTATAGCACCTTCAAATGTTTCCCTTCTAGGTACAAAACCTCCCTGCTCAATGGAAATAACTTTCAAAATGATACCAATCAATCTCATATAGATTGGTTTAGTAAAGATCTTGTAAACATTATTACAGAGAGAGATCAACCTAAAGTTAGCAAAAGAAGATGGAGTGTTTACTTTAGGAATAAGAGCTATGTGAGTGACATTAAATTGCTTGAACATACTACCCGAGCTCCTAGACTCTTCCAATGCCTTCAACAAATCATTTGCAATAAAATCTCAACATTTTTGAAAAAAACTAGCAGTAAAACCATAAGGCCCCAGAGCTTTATCAGGAAGCATAGAAAAGACAACAGTTACTTTCATTATTTTATGTCTTAATCAGATTCTTTATGTTGTGAATGTGAATGAAGTCGTGAATAAGATCTTGTCTTGTATTCATGCTTATTTGTTTCCATGCATTGTCCTCTTGAGTGAGTCAAGTTAGTCAAGTTAGCAATATTAGTTAGTTATAGAATTCATTTCTTGATAGTGAACTAGTCACAGTCTTTAGTTGTAAGCACCCACAACAATAGTTCCAGATTCAATCCTTTTTACTGTTGTGCAGTTTAAGTTTTCCTTACATGTGTAAATACCTATACTAGGATGATATAGGTAGTGTAGAGTCTTTGAATGCACATACAATGCCAGTATCATCACAAGCTTACAATAGCCCTTGTTGATAATTAAATGGAGTCTTTACAAGGTTTTTGTGGAATACTTAGTTAGGTACCCCCTCTAAATTGTGTGAAATTCACCAAGTTTACTAAGCATTAGTTGGGCCTTACATTTTTGACATCGTTGTCGGGGATGGTGCTACATTCAAAGATTCATCTATGTTATTTCAATCTTTCTCAGTTTAAGAATTTTATTTCCAGCATTAAGACATATAGGTTTTATTCCATCAATACCAAAGCATTTTACAAACATTGTGCAAGAGTCATTGATACAAAAAGTCGCACCTATTGTATGTAGAGGTAGCGAGATGCATTGGGAATATTTCTCCCATTATCACACAAAGCTAAAGAAGATATTGGTGAACATAGTGATTAGAGCGAGGGTATTCCTGAAGAAGAAATTTCTCTTTTGCCAACATCCACTACAAATATAGAGACCTTCCAAACCATGGGTGATGTAGTGGTGGAGGACCCACCCGAACATGTAACTTTTGAGTTCCCCATTACCAACTAAGAGAGGAAAACTGCATTGAAGAATATACCCCCTTTAGCTTTGTCAGTCTTCTATGGTTTGGTTATTAAGGATCCATATACCTTCTTATTTGAGTTTGATGTCCTATGTAGAAGTTATGATTACACAACAGATGTACATAGGCTCAAAATATTCCCAGAAACCTTGAAGGATGCTGCCTTAAGATGGTTTATGGGCTTGGGTAGAGATTTTGTTCTAGATTGGGATACTATGAAGACAAAGTTCCTAGAGAAATATAAGGGACTAATGTAGAGGAATTGACAGAAGAAGAGATTACATTTGCAAGGTGTCTCACAAAGAAGATGAACCATTGGAGGATTATGTAGAAAGGTTCCAGTTCTACTTAAAGAAAAATCCACAAAAAAATATTTCAGAAGAATCTTGGAAGTTAGTATTTTAAGAGGAGTCAATGATGATTGCATGGATTCCCTTAACCTTATTGGTTTAGAAGATGTATCACAATTTCCCTTTGCAGAAATCTGCAAGGTTTGTAGAAACTATTCAAGGACCTTTACTAAAAGGACTAGAGGGGATAAAACATCTTCCATCAACAAGACATCTAATGGACTCTCTAGAGTGGAACTGAGTAACCTCCTATTGAACATGAAAGAAGACATCATAATCCATTTGTCTACCCAATTGGACACTCTACATATGAATAAAAAGCAAGAGGAGGCAGAGGAAATCCTTACTGAATACTACCCTAACAGTAGATAGAGAAAATATAATTGAAAATGTAAAAGAGTAGCAAGTATTTTAGAAGACAAACTAGGGAAACTAGACTTTCAAGCACTGGAGGGTGAAGATGGAAAATTGTTCTACATTGCACAAAGGAGGCCATGACAACCAATACAAGGTATGCCTCAAGATCCTTTTAATTTCAATACACCATTTCTAGTTAGCAATCAAAATTTCTCTAGTTGGAAACCTCAACCTTGGGAAAGCACACAAAACCAATGGAAAAATCCTCAACCAAACTAGAACCAACAACAACAAAACATGTGGCCACAACAAAAATTTCAAGGATATAACTACAACCCCCAATGGCCACAACAAAATCAATGAAAACCTCAATGGAAAAATGGCCAACAAAGGAAAAACCAAAATATGAATTACCAACAATCATAATAGCCTTTGCAACCACAACAAAAAGCCATCATGCCCAATCCAACAAATCCATCATCTCAGCCACCAAGAGCACCTCAATTGCCAGCCCAACCTGCACCCAACCCAAATAACAAGATTTTTTAATAGACCTACACTAATGAGGCTATTCAATACTCTACTTATGGGGTAGAGGTAAGTGATGTCCACCTCATATTAGGGAAAACATTGGCTAGGCCTTCATCCCCTCAAATCACTAAGTTGATAGATGAGGAACCCTCAACAAAATCCTTAGAAAATCTACCTATGGAATCTGAGTCAAATCAGGTGAACAAGACAACCTTAAGTCCATAGCCTCCATTCCTTGAGTGATTAGTTGTTCAAAAACATCAAAACCAAGCTGAAATTGACCTATTAGGGAAGCTTTAGTATGTGTGTATAAAGATACCCCTCATCCAATCCATCAAGGACATTCCCATTTACACAAAAATAGTGAGATACCTTTGTCTTAAAAGACTAGGAAGAAAGAGAAAAGACCCTCAAACTATACATGTCTTAGGGAATCTTGTTGATATTATGTTAGGAAACATAACTATTCCTATATACAAATCTTGGAATTCCAGTGGTAGATATTAAGATAAATGGTACCCTCATCAAAAATACCTTGATTGACTTGGGGGAAACTATTAATGTGATGACTAAGAAAACAATGTAGCTATTGCAGTTAGTAAACTTTATACCTACACCCACTATTTTACAGTTGGATGATAGATCAACAATGAAACCTGAGGGCATCATTGAGGACTTGGTCATAGCATTGGATTCATGGGAGTACCCTATAGATTTCATAGTACTGCAACTAAAGGTTAACCTCGCAAGCTATCATCTTATTCTAGGAAGGCCATGGTTAGCAACAACTGATGCATTTATAGGTTGTAGGTCTAGAAACATGAATATCTCAAATGGAACTATGACCAAGAAGTTGGTTCTTTATCCAACGGCCCAACCTCATGCAAATTTAGAGAAAACCATTTGGCCTAACCTAGATGAAGAAGACAAGTATTCCCTATAGAATCTCATGACTATTGAACACAACCCTTTGCTGAGAAACCAAGATGAGGATGTTTTAATTGTGCATATTATAAAAAATAACTATGGTAGGATCCCGCATCAATAGGATGATCTGTCATGTCTGCATGATCCTCTACAAAATATTATACATATCAATTTATTAGAACAAGTATCCCAACTTTTCCATTATTTATTTCCACAATAATGTGTCTAAGATATTGTTGGACTTGACCTTTCATTCATACAATCAACATCCAAGAATTTAGAAATGATGGTAGGTAAAATGCTAAATGCTAGCAATGGATTAACTACTGAGCAACATACTTCCCTAACCACTATGCCACAAGAACATGCAACAACCTTTGCATGGGACTACCATGACATGAAGGGGATTGATCTAGACCTGTGCATGTATAGGATCTATATTAATTATGGTTGCAAACCAATTAGACAACCCCATAAGAGAATGAACCTTGCACCAGAGACAATCAAAATTGAGTTACAAAAAATACTTGAAGTTTTATTTACCCTATTTCTAATAGTCAATGGGTTTCACCTCTAGTTATTGTCCCAAATAAAAGAGGGAAATGGAGAGTGTGTGTGTATTATAGAGAATTAAATTCAACCACTAGAACATATCACTTTCCACTACCTTTCATTGATCAAGTCCTTGATTCCCTAGTAGGTAAAAAGTACTCCTTTCTAGATGGATTTAGTGGTTACAACTAGATTAGAATAGCTCCAGAGGACTAGGATAAAACCACCTTTACATTCCCTTGGGGCACATATGCCTATTTTGTTCTTCCTTTTGGACTATGTAATGCTCGAACCACATCCCAAAGGGAATTGCTAAGCATTTTTTCAAATTTTGCACACAACTCCATGGAAATATTCATGGATGATTTTACAACCTGTGGAGAAACATACGATGAAGCACTTAATAACCTAGAGAAGGTCTCAAAGAGGTGTCAAGAACACAATCCATCCTTAAGTCATGAGAAATATTTCATGATGATGACCCAGTGGATTGTGCTAGGAAATTTTGTATCAAGTGAAGGGATTCAAGTGGATCCAAATAAGATTGAGATAATCTCCACACTCCCTATACCACAAAAACAAAGAGATGTTAGGAGTTTTCTAGGACTGTTGGCTACTATATAAGATTTATTTAGGACTTTAGCAAAATTGCAGCACATTTATTTGTTTTACTCACAAGGGATATAGAATTTGAGTGGAGCACAAAATTCCAACAGTCTTTTGAAGCACTCAAGACAACATTGACCAAACACCTGACTTGAGAGGACCAAACTGGACTTTTCCTTTCCGCATACACATAGATGCTTTTGAATTTTCTATAGTAGTAGTACTTGGACAAAAGGAGGGTATTAAGGAGTATTTCATATACTACAATAGAAAGAACTTACAAGGGATAGAACTCAACTACACGGTCATAGAAAAAGAGATGTTGGCAGTTGTCTATGCAATTAACAAGTTTATGCTTTAAATCATAGGGTATCTTGTCTTTATCCACACTGATCACACTATAATGATGTACTTAATGAATAAAACTATGATTGGTGGCAGAATATTTAGATGGTTGTTATTACTATAGGAATTTGAAATCACCATAGTGGACAAGCTTAGAAAAGAAAATGTGGTGGCAAATTTTGTGTCCAGGTTACCAACTCAATTAGAAAAAGGTTTTATTGATGATCCTTTTCTAGATGAGCATCTATTTTTTCTAATGCTATAGACACCTTGGTTTGTTGATATTACCAATTACATAGTAGCAGGACATATACCACCTCATTTCTCCCCTAGAGAAAATATACATTGGTGCATTAAAGTTTCCCTTACTCCTGGGTAGTTAGTTATTTATTTTACACAAGTCCATACAATATTATGAGGGGATGCATAAGAGAGGATGAGGTCTTTGATATCCTCAGATATTTCCATGTTGAACCCTATGGGGAACACTTTGTAGCAAAGAGGAATGCACTCAAGATTCTCACCACTAGCTATTACTAGCCAACTCTTCATAAGGATGCAATGAAATATACAAGGAGTTGTGATAGATGTCAGAGAATGGGTACGCCAAATAGAATAGATGAGATTCCTTTGCAACCTCATTGGCACTAGCACCATTTGATAAGTGGGGGCTAGACTTCATTGGCCCAATATCACTAGCATCCAATAACAAGGAGTATATCCTAGTTTGCACAAATTATTTAACAAAGTGGGTTGAAGTCAAAGCATTGCAATTTTCTAGGGATGGAAATGTAGCCAAATTCCTGTATGAAGACATATTTACTAGGTATGGAGTACCAAGAGAAATAGTAACAGATCAGGGTCCCTAGTTCACATTAGAATTGATTACCAAATTGGTCTAAGAATATGAAATAAGGCATAGGAAATCAACACCCTATCACCCTCAAGCCACCGGGCAAGTGGAAGTAACAAATAGGGAGATTAAAAATATCCTAACCAAAATAGTATAGATTCACAGAAAGGATTGGGAAACCAGGTTACCTGAGGTAGTATAGGCCTATAGGACAACTTGGAAGACTACAACAGGATTTACACCTTATGAGTTGGTGTATGGTAAAAAAGTAGTACTACCCATTGAATTTGAATACAAGACACTCAAGACAGTAGTTGAACTGGATATGGACTTGACAAAAACACAAAAAGAGAGACTACACAATCTGAATGGATTAGATGAGATAAGAATGGAGGCCATCCACCACACTAAGATTGTTCAGAAAAAGAGACTTAAATGGCATGATCAGTTTATCAAAAAAAAAGAGTTTAGTGTGGGATATTGGGTTTTGCTAAATGACTCTAGGTATAAATCTTATAAAGGGAATCTTCAAACAAGGTGGTTGGGACCATATGAAATAGAGAAAGTTTTCCCAAATGGAGCAGTCAAGTTGTAAACCATTGACACATTCAAATTTTCACTAGTAGTTAATGGCCATAGATTGCAAATTTATAAAAATCCAGTATAGAAGGATGAATTCCTCCTTTCATTGATGCAACAATATGGACTAAACAATGCTTTTGATAAAGACATTGAACCAGACAGTGGTCATGATAATGAAATTGAACCAGATAGTAATTTTAATGAAGAAATTATAACAGATCACAACAAAGATACAACACTACATACTACAAGTTCTTTAGTTGACTCAACAGATGAGCTACACAACTCACCTATTGAGGTCAACCAGATATAATTTTCTATCACACTTCACATGCACACACTACACAAGTGAAACAATCAACAATCCTTTTCAAGTACACTCCACGATGCAGTAGGGACCTATAGCTTCATTATAAAATTTAAAATAGTTCAAATAGGGACCTGTTGTTGAAGGTAGCCACAACACTTATGTGTCAGAGACTTTCAAATTTATCCACCAATTTAATTGCATGTAATCCACATACACTTTATTTTTCCGTACCCATAACCATATAGCTATTATTTCATTACATGTAGCCTACCCCATCATATCCCATGTCACATTCCATGATTTCCATGCATTTGGGAGATCAATTCATATCCCATAAGTTGTATATTATGTAGCCTTTCCATTACCATGCACCAAGCTATCATTTCATGTATAACCACTTGCAATTAAGCAATGACCAAATTATACTCACATTGTAGACACCCCTAATCAACTTCACACAAGCTACATTTAGTTTGCTTCACTTTGACAGGTACACACACTACTTTTCCATAATTAGCATAGATTTTCATAACAAACTGCAACATCCTCACCACAATCTGCATCTATAACTCCATGGAAATAAAATATTTCCATGTGTTTTTCTTCATACTCTCCAACCCTCATCATAGCAAACAAAGGGAAACCAACATCATCATAAAATACAATAATATTTACCTTCGATGCGACATCTCCCTCATCACCATTAGCTAAGAATTTTCCTTCTTCACCCTTAGCTACAACGACAATATCTTCCATCCATTCTTCTTTAGTCACCAACACCTTCGACAACAAATCATATTCATCTTCTCCATTCGCTGCAACATCCTCGCACTTTGTCACTGCAACTTCAATTTTCACAGTTGCATCTTCATTCTTCTCATTTTTGGCAACCTCTTCTACATTCTTCTCTTTGCTTCTCACATCTTTCACATCCTTAATTACTGTTGCATGCAATTCTTCATCTTCCTCATCCTTTCCTTTCATGCCTTCCTCATGGCATGCACTCACTATGAACTCATCCCTCACAACCTCTCCACACTACATAACTTCCAACCTGTCCAATCTCATAGTTATATCTGTCATCATCTTCAAAAAAATTCTCTCTTGATATTTTCTCCAACCCTCCCCTTCCATACATATATCTTCATCTCACTTACTACAATATTTCACAACTTGCATCACCTCTTCACAATCTGTAATTTCACTTTTCTTCACATCTCTAGCTCTCACTACTCAGGACTTCTCTCACACCTGCAACCATCCATATGAGCTCCTCACAACTGCACTACCTCTACCCATAATTCTTGGTGCATACTTTGTGTTGGCAATATGTATTGTCATTGATGTCAACTCAAGATGTTTTGTTGTTGATGCAAAAAAGTGTATACTGAAGGATGTACATACTCTAAAGATTGTTGGTATGCAGAGTATATGTCTAAAGTACAATATGAGGTTGAAATGTTATTAAATCTAATGTCTAAAGTAAATTACAGAGGCTAGCACATGAATTCTGATATGTTTACTATATGCCTACTTTGACATCATTCTTGATTAGTGTACCACACATTGAGATAAATTACAAAAATATTGCTAAGGCATTTACAATGTATATTTTGTGACAGCGTCATGGCCTTTTGGTATGTATCCCTCCGCAATCCAAGATTTTTTTCTTGTGGTTCATAAGGTAAGATGGTCAAGATGTGTAGGTGTTATATCCAAGGATTCAAGTCATCGCACCTTCTACAACTAAAGTAATAAGTGGTTATATTATGGTTTGTGCTCTGGTAGTATAAAGAGTTGATGAGGAACTATTGAGATGATTCACATTCCTCCAGTGAGATAGATGTGACTGTGTAGACTTAGGGATATATTCAAAGAGGTATATGGATTCTTCCTTGTGACTCTCAAGTATTTTGGTGGTCCACAAGATCAACATTCAAATGATAGTTTGTTGCAGTTTGTCTAAAATGCTCTATTTCTATGCTTTTAATAGGTTTCTTCTGTTGTGCCAACATTTCATGATCAAACACTTAAAGAGAATGTTGAAGAAATATTGTGCATGAACTACAATTCTTGTATCTTGGTGTGTATGATGCTTTTGGTCTCTCCCTAGTAGTGTGAAGTTGAATAGATGGCAGTTTTGGTGGTATTGTCATTATTTGGGTCGACATACTTGTTTCCTTCATCTACGGTTGATCTTGATTAATTAATCTTGTTTTGGTGAATGTTTCATGATTTTTTTGGGTCTTGTAATTTCATGCATTGATTTGCAACTGTTCTCTTGCAAATATTATACATGTTTGGAGCCAACCAATTTTCTATCATATGTTTCTTCTAAAGGTTATCTTGGAGCCAACCTAATTAAGGTTTTGAGTTGTTGTAGAGGATTTATATAGAAGATTAAATCTATTTGTTGAATTGTTAAATGTGAAGGAATTTGATATTAAGAAAAATGTTGAAGATGAAGTGTGTGAAGTCAATGTGAAGGCTAATTGTGTGAAAAGGGGATTGTAACATCAACATATTTGTGAATGCTTCTTCATAACAGTTTATACTCTTATTTCACATTATAATTTTGATGTAACCTACTATGAGACAATGAGTCTCATCAGGTCCTTTGTATCTTTCCCTAAGGTTGTACACCTTATTCTGCAAGTCCATAGGCAGTGAGCCTTAAACAACTTTATAATTCTTGCTAGCAATGAGCTACATATATTATGAGTTAAATCCTCACCATAGTTTTTCCCTCATTGGGCTTTCCACATAAAAATCCTGGTGTCTTTTGTGTGGTACATGTTTTATCTTCTGCTCTCTTTCAGTCTATGTGATGTGTTGTTTAATCTACAAATGAAGATGGTTAAGTTGTAATTTATGTTGATTCACCCCCCCTCTCACACAACTTTGTGTTCAACAATTGGTATTAGAGCCAAGTGCCTCAAGAATATTAATAGCTGATATTGATCCTGCTCTTGAACACATGGGGTCTATAGAAAATATCAATGATATATTCATTCCAAAACCAAACCTAGAAGCAATGGAACCTGAAGGTTGGGACATCAATCTAGATGATTTTGAAGGAGAACTCCAATCTACTCTTAAAGATATGGATGAAACAAGATTGTGAAATATCAAATATGAGTGCATCCTTGAAAAAGCAAAAGAAACAATTGATAAGTTGAGGGAAAAAGCTAAAGAATCAAAAGAAGAGATTGGCAAACTGAAAACTCAAATAGGAAGAAATGGATGTGAGACTAAAGTAAAAAAGGTTGAATATGAGATCTCAGATTTAAAATCCAAAGTTGAAGAATGCAAAAGGATTAAGGATTTATTGAATACCAAGCTCAATGATAAAACTACTGAGTGTTTAAAAATTAAGGAAGAAATTGTCACTCTAAGGAAAGAATTTGAAAAAGAAAAAGAGAAAATTGATAAGGGTCTACAGCTGAAAGGAGGCTCTAAAATCCTTGATGAGCTAATTAACTCTCAAAAAACATCTAAAGAAAAATCCAAACTTGGTTTTGAAAAGGGGAAAATTCATTTGATTAATGCATTTGAAAAACTATATGATAACTTCAAAGAAGGATAGTTTGAAACAAGGAAGGAGAAAGCCTACACTGAAAATCCTAACAAGACATCCTTCAGAGATGTAAAGATAAATCAAGACAACAAGAAAGAAGGTGGATTTACTCCTGTCTGGAATAACAAGAACCCTTGGAATCTCGCCCCTAAACAAACTGCTTCTATCAAGTTCAATGGTAACTACTATGCCTGTAATAAGTTTGGTCATAAGGCATTTGAGTGCAAAAGATAGATAAGTCAAAATTCATTTAGGCCTCAAAGATATAATGCTATATCATTTCATGGTTAGTGTTATGCTTTTAATAAATTTTTTCAGAAGACTAATTAATGCAAAAGTAAAATGATAAGGAATAGTAATGCTATGACCTCTCAATCCTTCTATGGTTACTGTTACACATGCAACAAGTTTGGTCATAGGGATGCTGATTGTAGAAATAATTATGCTCCACAAGCTATTATCACCTGCTACAATTGCAATAAACTAGGACACATTACAAGATTTTGAAAAGGGAAGAATCTAAGATCTTATGATCCTCAAAAGAAGCCTGCCATTAGTCAACAAAAGAAGGAAATGAACAAAGTATGGAAAAAGAAGGAAGAAAAGGAAGTAAAGAGTGAATATGTACCTCAACATGGTGTAGATGAGTCCTCTCTTAGCTAAATATAGAGCATTGTTTCAAGGGGAGTCATAATTGCAAATATTTTTTGAACCCCTTAAAACATGAGATGTTGAATTCTTTAGCATAATAGCTAATGGTGATATGAACTTGTTTGCTCTTGGTTCTAGAGAAAGCACTCCTTCTGCAAAACTTTGTTGAATGTTCATAGATCCTTGTGATATCACAGTGTAGAAGAGGGGGATTCACTACTCATGAGTTCTCTTCATTTAGAGAGCCTCACAGGGCAAACTATCCTAAACTACCTCAGGAACAATAGTGAGAGTTTTAGAATCAAGAATAGCAAGTCACAAAGATCTTCTGGAGAGACTAACAAGCTCTTGACCAAAGGATGTTAGCGCAAAAAACATACGAGAACACAACGTGCTGGAGTACTAGAGGAGCATTGACATCTTGTAGAGACCAGAAAGCAAGTTTATCTTAGAAAATGGCTAAAGTGACTACTTCTACTCAAATTGCTAAGAAATCTTAAAATGTGGGAAAGTGATAGAATTGAAATAGAGTGAAGTAGAACTAATAAAGATAAGAAGAAGAAAGGAAAGAAATACTTACAACCACGTGAGTGATGAAGCCTCCAGTATATGACACCTTCGAAACCTACATGCATTATATCTGGAGAGAATGTTGGGGTTGTATAGGGGTTTGCCTCAGTCAAACCCCCATTTTGGTGTTCCCACCTCCACGAAAAACCAAGAAGATAGAGAGAAAGAGAGAAACAAAAAAAGTGTGTGGTGAAAGCAAGACCCACTCAGGAGTAGAACTCACACCACCGAATAAGCGTGTGATAAAACCAAACCCCACTCAAGGAGGAGAACCCATATCACAAAAGAGGTGATAAAAGCAAAATCCCGCTTGAGGAGGAGAACCCGTATCACCAAGTAAGTATGCAAATGATAGGGGATATGGAACTCAAGATGCTCACAAGCATGAAGTGAAGTAGATGAAGTTGCAAGAGTGGAGCTAAGAGAGCTTGAGAGAGCTTGAAGATGCTACAACAAGCTATATTAAGTTGTGTAAGCAAAATAGCAAGAGTAAGAAAGGAGAAAAAAGGTAGGAGCCAAAGCTAGGAAGGTTCATAAGACCAAATAAATGGAAAGAATGGATTAAAAAGGAAGAAAAGAAGCTTCTCGGGTGGTTACAGAGAATCCTGAGCCATTTCCACTGACAAACTTAGCTGACAAGTGGAAAACATGCTTGAAAATGGTCATTTGAGCGTTGACACATCATAGGACGCTAGCACAGTGCACAAATGTCCACACGGAACGCTAGTGTCTAGACACATCATGCTACAAAACAACACAAACTGGAAAGGCACAAAGTCCGATGCAAAGATGACACACGAGGGTAGCTGCTAAAAAGGGGTGTTGGAGCATCTTGAGAGGGAGAAAGGCTAATGCAAGGGATAAAATGAACCTACTTAAGATGCTAATGGAGTGGACACTAAAGTGGATGTGAGAATGTAAGTGAAATAGTAAGGGTGCAATTTTACTCTTATACACAAACAATAAAAAGCTGCTAAGTATCAAGAATAAATAAAGGCATTTATTGTGGAGTGACTAGGGTTGGTATGAAGCATATTTAGTATCTAATTGATCAAGATTGATCTCATTTGAATCATATTAAGTGTGTGAAAGAGCTAAAGAATTAGAGGTGTTTTAGAAACTTGCGTACAAACCCTATCAACAACATTCATAGGTATTTCTTTGGTTTTGATTGTAAAACCCTAGTTTTCATAAAGTTATTGTTACCTAATTTTTCTTTCAACTCAATTAGGTAGAGCTGGAACAACATTTGCAACTAATGGTAAAAGGTACACATTAATTTCTACTAAAGTTCCATTATATGCATAGAATTGTTATAAAATGGATTACATTTTATCATGCAAGTGTATACAATAGAGAAGATTGCACAAGTTTTGCATAAATGTAAATCTTTTATTGATAATTACAAGTGTCCAGTGTCCCACACAAGCCGTGGGAATGACTGATTCAATGCAATACAAAATTAAACTATACATTTGAAGAAAAAAAAGAACATATGAAAGGAATAGGAATCTGTCATTTCCTAAATGACGAACCCCAAAGTTGAATTGTTGCATCTTCAACTCCTTCCACTTGGTTGCTCCAGAAGTTGCTTTGCTACTCCAAAAATGCCTGCAAGAGATGAGAAAAATTTGGTGTTAGAGCTCGGGATCATATTCTCTTCATATACAACATCAACAAACATATAATTTACTCTCATAAGGCATTAAATTAGTTTTTGTAGTTTTCACAGATATCAAGGAAAAACAAAAGATCATCATTAATCATCATCAAATTCGGAGCTTCATTGTTTTATATAACATGTTTGTTTACTGTGCAGGTATAGACACATTTTTCATTGTTGGATTATTTTGCATTTGACATCATAGCATGTGGAGTAAAATGGGCTCCCAAGGGCCGAGCCCAACATGTTTCCCTCTTGGTTTTTGAGAGGGATAAGAATATAAAATCATCACATTTATTGATTTTAAGTAAGTACTCATCACCTATGATAGTGAGTTGATAAACATCACTATCATAAATGAAAGGTATTTACTCAATGGAATCACAATGAGATAAGGACAATGATAGATGTCAAAGGACTAAAGTATGTCACATTCTTGAAGGGTGAGTTGAGAGAATGATGCAGGACAACTAAAATAATTGCAGCACTTTGCATGATGAATAGGGCATACTTGTCTCTCCTGGATCAAACTGGTTCACTAGCTGGATTCATTGCTATGATGATAGACCACTACAATATCCTAGATACAAGCAACAATGATAGGGACTCTACAAAAAGATGGGATTCAAAAAAGTGTAGTCAAAGTAAAGATGTAGGGAAACAAGAACAGTGCATAGAGATCAAACTGGTAAAAGTGTGACAATCCTGTAATGATAGTGAATAGTGGAATGTTGCTCTATCATTCTTTGAAGAGTGTAAAACTCATGAGGTGAGGACCATAAGCTTGACTGTATATTCTAAACAAATGATCTATGACAATGTGGTACTAAACATAAACAAGAGCAGTAGATTCAACACTTATTGATCAATGGAAATAATTTGTGGCATGCATTTGGAGTAGACAAGGCATACAAATTTCTAGTCAATAGGATTGTCCATGCCTATACTCCTCTTGCAGTACATTCTACAAACATATGAGATCTATGCAAAGTCGGAGAGATTGACAAAATGATGAAGGCATCGGGGTATTTTCCAAGTTCAAGGAATTTACTTAGTGGGGAAAAGGTGGGAAAGAAATTATTTCTTTGTCACACGATCATGACATGAAAATCATTTTACATTGATCTATAGCAAACCTATGGCTGATTCCAATAGGGTAAAATGCATATTTTGTAGAGTTGAATGCAATGGAGACATTCACCACTTTAAAAGCAGTTGTTAAGTTATTTTTTGTTGGGGCTTCAAGAAACAATAGAGTTTGATGGGTTATATCAATGGGGAAGTATTTGCAACTCTTTCATTCTTCTTGGTGTTTTACAAGTTTGATGTTAAGTAATAGTGGAAATGTGACCCTACTCAAACCCAATTCAAAATGAGGTACACAGGGATGGAAATACAGAGCATGAAAATACACAGAAGAATCAAAAGAATTTTTATCTTTTCTGCTTAGATGGAGGCTCGAGACCGAGCAAAATGAAAAGTAAACACAGAAAATCAGAATATCTTCATTATTTTCTATACGGATGAGCTTGAAACAACAATTTGTTTGCAAAAAGTGATGAGAAAAGATGAATACAAGCATTTTTAGCAGAGAAGATTGCTTACCCATGTGGTTTCCAACATGTATTTTGCATTGAAATGAACTGCCTCAAACACTTGAAAAAATGAACCGCAAAGTGTTTGAGGCCGAGTTTCCAACCCTAAATTGGCCAACCACTTGGATGTATTTTTTGCCTTCTTTTAAAAATTTTATGCATAAACTAATGCCTTTGCATTATGTTTACTATGCCAAGTGACTAAGTTTTGCCTTGTATTAACTTATGTAATTTTTGCATGTTTTTGAACAAAGTCAAGTCACTTCTTATCTTTGCACAAATTGAAATTTGATTTCAATTTTGAAATGTAAATCATTGTTAAAGTGATGCATTATAAATCACTTTAATACATGTTATGAAAATGCAAGATAAGAGGTGTTGGTTTTCAAGATTAAGTCAAAAAGGGAGGAAAGTAGTTTGAAGATTAATGTGCAAGTGTCAAAAATATAAGAAAAGTTGAAGAAGTTAACAAACAAGTGGAGGGAATATAGGAGTGGTTTGACTCAATTTTGAAGGCCTTGGAGAGAATCTAGGAGCTATTTTAGGTGTCTTTATGGTAGAAGAGATCAAGGCTCGACCTTTTCTTTATTCTTGAGCCTTTTTGGAGTTGTTTTAGGGGCTTATTTTTAGGCTTTCTTGTTGTGCACGACCAAGGGAGTTTGAGATTCCTATCTTTGTGCAACTGTTTGAAAAGCATAAAAGTAACTCCAAACATCATTTTTGAAGTTAGTTCTTTTCATTCTCATGCTACATTGTAACTCATTTTGGAGTTCTTTCAGTAAAAAACAACATTATAACTCTTTTACAAACATGTATAGCAGTATTACACCTTTTGAGATCAATAAAGTTAATTAATTTTGCCTTCTCAAAATCTATGTTATTGTGTGTGGTCAAATGGTTGATGCAATTTTATTGTGATACATGTGATCCTTGTTGTTGTGTCTCATTGTTAGTACCTTTATGTAGAAGAAATATGTATGTTTGCAGGTTGTAAGCTGTGTTGGAATGCAAGTAGTTCAATTTGTGAAGAGTGTATGTCTTCCTTCTAGGATTGTGAGTGTTATAATCTTCTTATGAAACACTGATGCGAGAGCATATGAGCCTCTGAGTTGTGTATGTAGAAGTTGTGTTGATTAAAACTATGTGTAAAAGTAGTTGTGCAAGTTTTAGGTAATCAAATTTGGTGCATCACCTTTAGTCATAGGTTTTATTTTATGCAATCTTTCTTACCCTTTTCCCAACAAGTAGTTTTTAGGTGAACACCATAAGAGCCAACTTACTCTGGAGGTTAGCTTCTATTATCTAAGCCCACAATCAGGGAAGCTTTCCAATGTTTCACCAATAGGTTGAGTTTACTCAGCAAGGGTGCACTATTAGGAGACAACAATTTTTAGCACACTCGGTGGGACTGTGAACTGATTCTTAGTCCATTTTATACATTTTGTTATTGTTGTTTGGTGTGTACAGCAGTAGTTTCAACCTTTTGGAGGCATTTTATTTACACACTTGGCGGCTTTGGAAAGATTATTTGCTGGTTTCAAGCAAACAAAGTGTTGATATGTTCTATAACCCATCATATCATGAAAATGTTGCTCCTACACCTCCTTGCTATCTATATCAGACTGAACCAATAGTTGGCTTTAGTCAAAATAACTTAATCAATTAAATTAATTAAATCACTTCACCTTCAATTCAAGGACATGATAGTCATCCCTTCCCAAAGATTGCTTTCTCTCAAACAATTCGCAAATGCCAAACCACCTCAACTGCCACAACACATGGAGCCAAAATGAAAAACCAACTACATTTTTCCACCAACTACCTGAATCCCAAATGATCCTTGCAATATGTGCTAATCCATAACCTTTGTAGGCAACTAGAATCTAAGATACTGTCACTCTTTGTCAACCAATGAAACCAACCATCCAACAAGGAAATTCTTGGATCCCAACTTTGTAACTCAACCTCATCAAGCCAAATCCAAGTACTATGCTGATACACCTTAGGTATCATACCTGGATCCCATGGATAAACTGAAGGTCCATCAATCTCAACATCAACTAACTTTCGCTATGCCACTCTGATAACCCCTAGAGTCTAAGCTGACCAAAACTCAAAACCCTACTTCTGGAAACAACCTACTAGAAAGGGAAAAGTAAGAAACTTGGACTCATCACCTGAAGTCAGAAGTGTATCCCACCAAAGTGAACCTGAACACCCCTTATTCAACCCACCTCTCTGTGTCATCAATGTCATAGTAAAATCTTGTGTATGTGGGATGAAAAAAAACTAATGAGCACACCTCAAGATGCAATTGAGGTGAAAATACCCTCACTACGCCAATGGGAAAACCAAACAGTCATGTGTACTCCATCATGTATGATCCTCATCAAAATAAGACTCACAACTCAAGGCAAGATGAGTGGGTCTTGCAGCAATGTCATCAAGACCTCTCTCAGAAAGCAACTACATATGACCTAACTCACTTCCAAGAGCGAGAAGAGTACCATCATGAATTCCATCTACTACCTGGAAAGGGGTTGGAACACTATCCAAGTCCAACGTGCAAGACCTAGAAGAAACCAATTTCTGATAAAACTGTCCAAGGTCAGTCTCCAAAGTTTCGAAGTAGAGCCTAGTGCTCAAATCTCCAATGTTGCTAGAATCTGCAACCATGACTAATATGTCTATATCATCCTCAAACCATTCCACATCAAGAGGTCTCATGTGGATGTGAAGAACGCCAATCATAGGTGCATATAAGCACATGTCAATATCTGACAAGCTGTCGGTATGAATTATGACAACACCATGCAACCTATGTATCAAGTCCATGATGGAGTAAAAAGTATTCTTGGCCATCACTACTCCATCCTCTAACTCCAAAATGACAATCCCAACTACTCTTATCCACCCCAACTACTGCTTCCCCCAAAGTGTACTCTGACAAAACTCCAACCAACAAGGTAGGACAACCATCAATCAATAATGTTGGGGGTAGAATCCATGAAGATGGTGGTGGAATATTGTTGTTGATATGCCTATCTCCAAACCATCAACTAAAATCCATCAGAAACTTAATCATATACCTCTCAAGAATGATACATCCATCATCAACTGTCTCTTCTTGCTTATCCAACTCAAGAGACACTGTACCTATATCTTGATTGTAATAGCTAGGAGATCTCATATTGCTCTCCTCGTCACGTGCCCTAGATGCCATAGATAACTGAGTCTCTGCTAAACATGATGAAAACCGAGTCAAACTCAACTCTAAGTAGATCTCATTAACATGAATCTCGGATTCCTGAAGGGATAACTAAGTATTCCTCAAGGAATCACTGGTAACCATAAGCTCATGAGTAAGCTTATCTACTTCATCTTCTTTCCTTCTCAAGGCATCTGAATAGACCTCAACTAGGTTGAGAAGGTGATCACGGTATGAAATAAGGTGCAAATATTTTGTCTTCATTGTTCCCATACCTTCTTTGAACTCCTGCATGCTATCATGAGAAGACTCTGCTTTGACTCCCTTTTGTCTTCTCTCCAACTGAACCATCCAAAGGTGATTCTCAACCAGTTTGTGCATTTTATCGAGATGAAATAATGTTGCCACAATCCCATCCTCATTCGCCTTCAACTGGTTCTTCAAATTATGTGCACTATGGGGTGTTTGACTAACTTCTTCTTCCCATATATAAGCATCTAATTGTGCCTGAAATTCTTTTTCTTCAAAGTCATGTATGCACATATTCTGATTTAGAATTAGGACAACACTAATTCCATCTGTAGAAATATCCTCAATACCCTGATTAGGTGTCTCAACACAGGAGGACTCAGGCTACTCCTTGTACTCACCAACCCTCTCAACTGATTCAATGGATGATGGCATACTATCCTCTTGAAGAGAAGATGGAATCTATAAACCAAATGAGATCAACTCTCCTGCAGTCAGTTGTTCCTTGAACTTCTCAATCTTCTATTCAACCAATCTTCTTGAGAGGTCATAGGCTACAAACGAAACATGTTGCTCTCCTCTCCAAATATCCAACAATTTAGATCACAACTGCTTACAAACATCATAATTTTTATCTAGGATCTCAGATAGGATACATTGAACATATCTATATTTACTTTGTCTGAATGACATTTCCTAATCCCTGATATGAAGCAATCAAATAATTGGAGAATAAGATCGTCATAATCAAACATGATAACATATGAGTGCACCTGTTCCATCAATTCTAGAATTTTGATCCTCTTATTGAAAGTAGGGCTTTTGATGTCTCTTAGCCCATTAAATCTTTCATTAATCAACTGCATGACCTCTCTCAATTTTTCATCATCATAAGGAACTTCAAGAAAGTTACTATCCTCATAAGTTCACTTATACAAGAAACAACTACAAGTCTTATATCTTCATCCTAATGTCTCATCAACTCTTTATTGACCAATGAATGTGCCAGTGGAAACATAGTTGCAGCCATTGTTTGAGACAGTGATTCACCAACCTTGTAGAGACAATCTTTTGCTTCCTCCAAGATGCTTAGGAGGGTTTCTTTAGCCTGAGGTAAGAATTTGAACTTCTTACCCACAAACTTGAGTCTTTCTTGAAGAACTTCGGTGGCCTCCTTAGGTTCAACTGTAGGATGATCAATAACTGCTAGAAACTCATCATAGAGATTTTTAGACATTTCACCTGTAGATACATCATGTTTCTCCTTTTTGTCTTGTGATATAGACCCTTTTAAAATGGATGCCATATACTGTGCTAATCTTGGTTGTGAAGTCAATTTATCCATCCTTTTCTGACTTTGTCTTATCTCTTCCAACATGACATTCAATTGCTCCCTAAGAGTAGCCATGATGTTCAACTGAAATGTCTGATCTGCAGTTGATTAGCTGAAACCAAATCCACTCTACCCAATAGGTTGGCAGAATTCTTAGCGCTGATACCACTGTAAGAAGCCTTGCTGAATCTGATGTAATTTTTTGGATTTTTGAATTGCGGGAATTTCGTCAAACAATTAACTTGCAAACTTTTCCTTGACTGGAAAATGTGTTTCTGTTTTGATCTCTTGCTTTTGAATGTTGAAAAGGTTCATAAAGACTTAATCCAATGGTACCAAATGACTTCTAATGTAATTAGAATGGAGATGCAAACATTCTTCTGATTTTCTACTTAAAAGGGATATGTAACTATGACAGAGTTCAGTTTCAGCAAATAGACATTTTATCAAATATTTTATGTGCAATCTCCAAAACTCCAATTTGTATTAAATGTCAATGCAAGGACTCTAGATTGTTTACAAATCTTTTGCAAAGAGCTTTTATAGCTGATTACAATGCAATATATCCTAGATGATGATTGCATCAATCAAGAATGATTCACTAAATGCACCAATGCCAAATAACTAAAAGCAGCAATATAAATAGTTTCACTTGCAGACCCGATTAAAATAAAAGTGAAGAATGATAGAGAGTACAATACAAGCAAGATGCAGACCCGAACTTGCAGAGAGGCCAAATACCAAACTCAATCGATGCAAAGTATCAATCGGAAACCGGTTGTATTCATCCAGCTGATGACACGATTTATTTGAGAGCATTACAAAAATTCAGAATACAGACCAATGCTTGAACATGTCACCAAATTCATTAAAAATATTAGTCTCTCCAACCTGGTTATCTGTAGATGGCGACAACCATAGATTGCTTGCAATATGTTTGAAGCATCCACTCGTCCTTGATTGCTGATGACGTCTCTTCTATTGCACTAATTAAATACTCTTGCTTTATCTCTACAAACTTGTTTCTTTTTCTTGTGTCCAATTCACAATAATTTTTGTCAGCTTTAGGAGGCTTTGACTCGATCAAATTAAAGCCAGGGACCATCAAAACAAGCTACTACTGATGGTTGCGTCTATCCTCAAGATGATAAAAAGCCATGACTTCATTCACCAAAATCGAACTATATAAAGCTGCCAAGATTTTTCAAAATGACAAAATCAATTTCTTTAATGAATAGCGATCAACATATGTGATTTATGTCTTCCTTCAGAAATATGTTATCAGGCCTTTATTTGGAATGATTTGTCTTTTTCCTTGGCATCAGACTTGGACTTGTCTTATCTTTAGCATTTCTCTTTTTCCTTTGTCTGTATCTGCCTTATCAGAAATTACACTTTGTGAGGCTTTGGAAAGCACGAAGTGGCCCAACTTATGAAATATGACTTCCAATTGAGAAAGACGTCCCCCAGGTAGAATAATATAGGATGACTCTCTTTTTGTCTCAAGCTGCGTACTGAACAAATGATTCTTAAATGTGCAATAAAATCGAGCCTCCTTATAAATATCAACCAATTCCAATACTATAGAAATCGAACTACCTACAAATATTTTAATCTAGAAAATGGACAATTGTTATAGAAAATCAATTTCCAAATACTACAACAGAATTTCTCAAAATCTCAATCGAATTCCAAATGTATCAAATTTGGTCTATGACCATTAAATTTGATAAATCGAACCAACACAAAATATTCCTCCTTAGATGAAGTAATGGCAACAATACATCAGTTGTTGCTCTCTTGTGAAGTTCTGATTGCAACAATAATCCACTTGCTGCAATGATGAAAATGTGATAATAAACCAATCACAACAATTCAGTTAGGGAAATAATACATTAGCTATTGCACATGTTAAATGTCTCCAATGAAGCACCTGTAGAAACCCTGAATGGACTTAAATGTCTCAACAACTCCAGCTAGGGTTGATCTTTCACAACCGAACCTGGTACTCTAGAGTCTTCAAATCCTCAAGCAATGAAAGCCTCAACTTTTACTGCAAGGTATGAGAAATAGAAATAATCTCAGATATGATGAAAATGACTTGCATTGAGCTCCTTATAAAGAATTCTCATCCAACTTCAAGAAGCTTCTAGAAATAATATTATTTTATTCTTTTAGGTGACTTTATGATTTCTTGTTTTATTTAGTCACCTTATTAAATCAATTAAATATAAAGTTATTCTTAAGATATTAATTTATTGGAATAACTTTATAAATAATTAATTTAATATTTAATTAAAATAATAAATTAAGCTATCCTTTTGAAATATCATTAATTTGGACAACTTAATCAATTAAATTAATTAAATCACTTCACCTTCAATTCGAGGACATGACATCAACTTTGCCCAGAATTCACACGCCTAGCTTTAGAATGCTAAACACCTTAATAAATACAGAAACAATAGCTCAGAAGTGTTAAAAGACGCACATAAATGTTGCCCCTCAGTTAATTTGCTCCAATCACAATGGTCACGAGTCTTCTTACAATGGCCACAATTTTGGGTAATAGAAGCTTCAAGAGCTAAGCACTTAGGGTTTTCTAGTTAACATGCCCTCAAAAAGTTGAAGACATCTCTAAATGAAGTCCTTCAATGCATGACTCCACATAAGGAATCACCCATGAACATAAGAATGAGAGGGTCGTCCAAGTTCTAACCCTACTTTGGGAAAATTATTAAAATAAATTGATTCTCTCCAATTTATCACTAAATATGAAACTAGTCAACCCTCAGACGATTGATTATGCAACATAAGACATTTTCCCTTCATAAATTCTTGCACATACCTCTATATTGGAATAATGATCAATATATTTGCAATATTCTGATGAATCCTTCAAACCCCGAATAAGAAAACTTCCTAAAATTTGTTGAAGCACAAGCACAATCCCTAAAATGGAATTTTCTGCAAGCTGGCTTGGGAGATCTCTCACTCTTGTATCAAGTTATTTTTCTTGAGGGATTTTGTCCTAAAAAAAGCTTGAAATTTTTCAAACTCTCTAGTCTTTAGCAAAACCCTTATCAAAATAAACTTCTTCAATAATGAATGAATGTGCAAAATAAGATTTCATTGCCCTTTTATATTTCCATGCTCAATTTGCATTTGATTTTCATTTCATTTCATTTACTTTCATTTCCCTTTTAAATTGGCACTTAACTTTATATTATAAAGTGCACATTAAAATCACTTATATCCTTTCAAATATAAGTCCCCTTTTAACATATTTTAATAACGCATAAAGTTAAATTATTTAATTTATATTAAATGCATAGGACCAATATTAACCAAAATAATTCCAGGATATAATTATGCCACCATGCCAAATATAGAAACTCTGTCAGCTGACTATACCTGTGACTTACTATAAGTATGAGCAACACATCCAAGTGACTTACTAAAAATAGTAAGTGTGCATCAAAGTGTCCAAAATGGCCTCTAGAAGGCACACCACAAATAAATTGAGACACTGAGCTTAAGAGTTCTAAAATAAACACCAGAAGGCCTATTGAAGAACCGAAGATCACCCTCAAAGGTGTCCCTTGAATACCTCGTTAGCCTATGGGGACCAGTTGGTAGACTAACCATTGCATTTGACCACTACCTAGGAAAAGGGGACATTAGAGTCCACCCTCCCCAAGATTGCTTGTCCCCAAGCAATCCTCACCTGGATACCCTGGCAAGTCACCTAAATACCAAGATCCCAGATAAGCCTATAGAATTCCCAACAACATATCCTCTGCATCTACTGGGTAGAGATAAATCCATACTCAACATCACTATAAACAACTACCCCAATGTAGAGCAATCTACCAAACATAGGAATCCTTGGATCCCATAACCAGATTGGAAGTTCGCCAAACACAACACCTATTGACTTCCACTGCGCTACTCTATTATGATCTTCACCATGCTGAGAATAGTGAAGCAACACATCAAAATCCCATTGAACTATCATGCCACACCTATCACCACTTGGATCCCAACACACCAGAACCTCACATCCATCGAACACGAGGAGATGGAAGTAACTTGAAGTTCTAGGATCACAATAGCTCTTCCC
This sequence comes from Sequoia sempervirens, assembly GCA_007258455.2. Classification (NCBI taxonomy): domain Eukaryota; kingdom Viridiplantae; phylum Streptophyta; class Pinopsida; order Cupressales; family Cupressaceae; genus Sequoia; species Sequoia sempervirens. Next base: position 377,865,093 of record VDFB02353493.1, read on the forward strand.
AACCTCTACAAATATCCCAAGGATGTGATGAATACCCCACATAGGTGCTAAAAGATGCATAAATCCTCCTAGGTTGTTGATATAAAATAGATCAATAGCCTCGAGACTGGAAATCCAACCTATGGGAATGCACACAAAACTATTAGGGTCATAGGGTGCCAGAGTACCAACCCTATGCCACTCTCCAACATTGAGGAGATGAGGAAACTCTCCTCCAAACACTCGAACAATTGCTATCCTCAAAGGATTATGAAAGAAAACCTTGTCCCAATAAATAGAACAACCATCCCCTACCAACTTATGGAGTAAAACTCCATCACTGTAGGCTAGACTAACAATGCCATCATGCTCACTAAAACCACAACTTCCTTGTAGCCACGCCTCCAATGGAAATTATTGAAATAAGGAAGTTGCAAACTATGCCAAGGACACATCTGCATGATGAATCCCTGACCCTGTAAACAACCATCTAAAAGTAATAGAGTTAGATACCTACAGTCTTTGGTTGCATCTTTCAAATATGGAAACACTCCATCCCACAATGGATGATATAAATCCTGAGCCAACCCACACCAACACACCATAAAATCATCTATGTGTGGACTAAAAGAGAAGTGATGAGCACTCCTTACTATGCATTCAAGATGGAATGTACCTGCTTGTGCCAATGATTGACCAACATAGTCATTGGAAACCCATGCCTCCTCACTCTCATCACCTGAATCAAGAGGTGGCTCACGTGTCTGATTTTGAAGGGTAGATTGGGTAGTTTCTCTGCAATTCCTCTCTACGAACCTAATATCAAAGTCCCTATCTAATAGCAATTGGAGGCATTCTAACTTAATTCCCTCTAGGGCACACATGATAGTTTGTACACTAGATATGGAAGTCCCAACTACTACTCCTATCTTCCTTTCCTCTAATTGTGTTGACCACAGGAGGTACTCCATAAACTTGTGTGTGCTATCGAAATGAGTTAAGGTTTGGAAAACCCTATCCTCAATGACTATTAGTTGTCCCTTGAGTCTTGGTGACTCATTAGGCTCATGCTTACCATCCACCTCAACCAATGCATTACCCAATCCTTTGGAAAATGTAGGAGACATGCTCCCACTAGTAGATGCCCTACAATCCTCATGCAAATAAGATGGGACAGCATGATGATTGAACACCTAGTCACACAAGACTTTTCCTCCTTAGAAAAAGACTCACCAATAGATATCTCTACTACGCCAATGTAGAGACTAGTAACTTTGTTACATGCAGAAACATGCACCTCATTGCTAGCTGGTCCACAAGGTGTATGCATCTCTGCCTCTATTGTGTCTGTATCTTGAGCTCTCAAGTGGCTCTTCCATAAAGATCTGTCTCATGATCACTGTGATGCAAGCTTTGTATAACCTCAAAAATCTCAAAATCATACCGGTCTGCAATCTCATGCAAGTCTAAAACCTCCTTGTACTTGACCATCATAGGGGGTTCTACCCTCAAACCATGAGTACCACTTTCATCTACAGGTGTCATGGCAGACCTAGAAGACTAAATTTATACTATGAATGATGTTGATTGGGCCAAGATCAATTCCTCATAGAGCTCATCTATCTAAATATTTGATTCTTGAAGGGCCTTCTGAGTGCTCTTCAAATAATCTTTGGTAACCTCAAGCTCATAGGAAAGCTTGTCAACCTCACCCTCTTTCTCTTTCAATGCATCAAAGTAGATATCACCAAGCATAAGTAGGTGATCTCTATTTGAGAGTAGTTGTAGGTAGTTGGTCTTCGTTATCATCAATGCCTCTCTAAGTGCATGGAAACCTACAAGGGAAAGTCCTCCTTCAAGATTGTTCTATATCCTTGGAATCTTCCAACAATACTTTTCCATCAGCTGAAGAGTGTCATCAAAAGTGTCTAATGGTTGCATCAATCTGGTCTTCATTCACTTTCAGTTGTCCTGCTAGCTGATTGTAATCCTAAGACCCATCAATCTCATGTAAATCTTTTGGTTTAGGATCAGTGTCATGCAACATAAAATTTGATTTATTTTTAAGGCTGATAACAACTCCATGAGCATTGAAAATGCCATATTGGGATGTAAGACATTCTCATCATCAACCACCTCATATTTGAAGCCCTTTTCTTCCACCTACACCTCATCAAACAAATAGGGCCTCAACTTACCCTCACATTGTTTGAAAACACTGTGAACCAAGTTATAAGTAGCTGTAGACATCACTTGTACTTTCTTTAGAATAGATAACAATAGAGATAAGATAGGCTAGTAAATTTCATCACTTTCATTAATAATTGAAGGGAATAATGATCCTCATGTAGTCCTAAATAGATTTATCATGTTCATCACTGATAGAATCTATGAAAAGATGAAACATCTATAAAATGAGGTCATTACAATCACAGTCAATCATAACAACACATGATCTCACCTGTGCCATCAACTCTAGGACCTTGACCCTCTTCCCAAAAGGACTTTTGAAATCACCTATCCCATCAAAGCTTCTAATAATTAGCTACAATACCTCCCTCGTTTTTCCAACATTATAAGGAACTTGAGGAGTTGTAATCCTTATAATTTCATTGAGGCAAAGAGTAACAGTGAGCCTTATCTCCTTGTTTTCATGTCTCAATAACTTGTGTTCACCCAAAGAAGTCATTGCTAGAGTCATGGATATCTGCAAAAAATTAGAAGGTGGTTTATCAACAAAAATCAAACATTCTTCTATTCTTTTTAGTGTGACCAAAGTATCATCCCTAGGTTGAGGTTGACTGTCGAGCTTACTAGCTATTTCGTAGAGTAATCTTGCCAACCACTTTCCATCATCTGATACCAACTCTTTGTCATTGACTAAATCCATAATTTAAATCTAAAACTAAAATCTATGAGTACTGGTCACTCAACAAAGAAAATATGTGAAGCAACTGAATTTTATGATTTACCCAACAAGATGGCAAGAATAGCTATGCTTTGATACCATTGTAATATCCCACCCCTGATAGGATATTTAATTTTTTGATTTTTCCTGATATTTTTAGTTTGTTTGATGTTCTATTTTATCATACTCAGAACATTGACATTGCATTAAATATAGAGATAATAATAGAAATTTCATTGCATAAACATGAACAACAAAGGAAAATAGTTTTGAGATATTATTGAATTCTACAATGACTATTTTTCCAATGTAATGCTGCTCAAAATTTAATATCGGATTATCACAAACTCAGACTTTGATACTCAAATTCGTTACAAATACTTTTATGAGAATTTCATCCTACACTTTGACACATTACAACTCTTCACAATGCACAGTTCTGTCTTAGTGATATCAGATTTTACGACAACATTTTGAAGGTTTATGCAAACAGTAAAGAGTTCTCTTTTTACATACAAACTAGGCAATATCAATGCCAACTATAAGGCAAGACTACACCCTCACAATGTGCACAACACAAATGAAACAATAGTAATAACTTTCAGACTTGTAACTACATAAAATAGTGATTAAATCTTGAAAGACCCAACCTAATTTGATGCACTAGGGTTTGTCCAACAATAGATGACTCAAGGGCAACCTTATCTCCTGGGATATGGTAGTGATTCCCTTAAAATATTCCTAGAATTCACATACCTATCTTTAGAATGCTAAACTCCTTAATAAATGCAGAAACAATGGCTTAGAAGTGTCAAAAGATTCACAAAAATGTTGCCTCTCACAGTTAATTCACTCCAATCACAATGGCCACGATTTTGGGTAATAGAAGCTTTAGGAGCTAAGCACATAGGGTCTTATGGTTAACACACCCTCATAGAAGCTAAAGCCATCTCTAAATGAAGTCCTTCGATGCCATCTGTAATGACACCACATAAGGAATCACCCATGAACATAAGAATGAGAGGGTCGTCCAAGTTCTAACCCTACTTCAGGCACATTACTGAAATAAATTGATTCTCTCCAATTTATCACTGAATGTGAAACTAATCAACCCTCAAATGATTGATTATGCAACAAAAGACATTTTCCCTTCATAAAGTCTCATGAATACCTCTGTACTAGAATAATGATCAATATATTTGCAATATTTTGATGAATCCTTCAAACCCCGAATAAGAAAACTTCTTGAAATTCATTGAAGCACAAGCACAATCCCTGAAATGGAATTATCTGCAAGCTAGCTTGGGAGATCTCTCACTCCTATACCGAGCTTTTCTTCCTGAGGGATTTTTCCCTCAAAAAGCTTGAGATTTTCAAACTCTCTAGTCTTCAACAAAACCCTTATCAAAATAAATTTCTTCAATAATGAATGAATGTGCAAAATGAGCTTTCACTGCCCTTTTATATCTCCATGTCAATCCGCATTTGATTTTCATTTCATTTAATTTACTTTCATTTCCCTTTTAAATTGGCACTTAACTTTATATTATAAAGTGCACGTTAAAATCATTTATATCCTTTTAAATATAAAGTCCCCTTTTAATATATTTTAATAATGCATAAAGTTAAATTATTTAATTTAACTTTATTATTTGACGTTATTAATATTAAATGCGTAGGACCAATATTAACCAAAATAATTCTAGGATGTAATTATGCCACCATGCCAAATATAGAAACTCTACCAGCTGACCATATCTGTGACTTACTATAAATAGTAAGTATGAGCAACACATTTGAGTGACTTACTAAATATATTAAGTGTGCGTCAAAATGTCTAGAATGGCCTCCAAAAGGCACACCATAAATAAAATGGGAAATTGAGCTGAAGAGTAATGAAATAAACACCGAAAGGCCTATTGAAGAACCAAAGATCACCCTCAAAGGGGTCCCCTGAACACCTTGTTAGCCTGTGGGGACCAGTTGATAGGATAACCACTGCATCTGACCATTTCCTAGGAAAGGGGCCATTACAAATAGACTTGGAATGATGTCCCCAGGTCCCCTGCAAAATAATTTCACTCCAGCTTTCAAGAATTGTGAATTTTTAAACTTTCTATTAACACATCAACATACAATTACCGACATTAAATTCTCCCAAACGATGAGGAATTTTGTACCAATTCTTTTTTAAAATCAGTCAAAATTCTTTAAAAAATATTCCCCTGAAATAATTTTTGACTAGTTATGGAACCCCAGAAACAATTATTTCCGTAGAACTACCCTACAGAGCCTCAACATGGCGATTTGGCAGAAACTTCAAAATTGCAATTTTAACCACAGGAGAGTTTTTCTGACATAGAGAGATGCCAACTAAAACTCAAAACACACCAAAATAGGTAGAAAACAAACCAACAATATTTTTTGTTGATGTTGATTGCTAGTCCACTTAGATAATCTTGCATCAGTGATTTGGAACATAGTTTATGAATGAGATTGGGGTTTAGGGGTGTTCATGAATGAGGCTCAATTTGTAAGTGGATTCCTAAATGGGAACTAAGGTTTGAAAAGAAGGATCCTAAAATAAATTGGAATTTTCTAGCAAGGTTCATAAATGAAATTGGCTTTTTAGGTTTGGGATTAAGGATAAAGTGTGGATGGGGATTGTGAATGCAATTTTCTTGAGAAAAAGGCTCATGAATGGGGGAGTGGTGTTTTGGAATGGGATTCTTGAAAACTCTCAAGGTTTTGGAATAAAGTTAAGGTTTGGGAAAGGATTCCTAAGTACTTTTGGAGTTTTATAAGATGGATAAGGATTGGGAACAAGATTCATAAGCAAGGTTAGGGGTTGATGTTTCAAAATGGTTTGTAAGCAAGAATAGGGTTCAAGAATGATATGTCCAAATGGAATAGGATTGACCAAATTTACTATTTAATACTTGGAGTTAGTGTTGGAAATATTTTCATTAATTTAAAAGGTAAGGAGAGTATTCAAAGAAAAAAATCCTCTTCAAAGTATGAAGTCCAAAGGCCACTAATTGGTGTCCAATGACCAAACAAAATTAATTTCAAATCTCCATTACTCAATGGTAGATTCCACCATTCCAAGGAATTAAAGATAATATTATGATAATTCAATAATGTTGGCCAACCCCCCTTTATTTAGGTGTCCTTCACCAAGAACTCCCTCTTTGTAATTTGTAAGATAAAATTAAATTAATATTTAAATAATGGGTTGACCCATGTCTAGTGCCCCAAAAAATAATATATAAAAATATTTTAAAAAGTGGTGCCACCTTTTGAGATAGATGCCACCCATGGAGAGGTCATCTCCCTTGGGAGAAATCACACCCCTTCCAAGAGAAATGATTTTGGAATTGATCAAGTCATCAATGTCAAAGGAGTATGAGAGACTGTTAGAATATTGTCATTGATGTCAAATGTGAGAAGAGCACTTTGTTAATAGAGGAAATTGTATGATGGAAAAAGGCCAAAGGCCACTAATTGATGTTTGAAGACCAAGAAAAACCATATTACAAGTATGAATTAATGATGGCCGACTACTTTAATTTTGGTGTTCATATTGTTGATTAAAATTGTTATATCCAAAAGTGGTCAACCCTCTTTATATATTCAAGACCGATCTATATGAATATTGGTCAAATTCCTTGTTAGCATGAAGTAATGTCCAGGCTAGCTGACCTTCATTAACGTAGGAGCATCCAGGGGTACCAATCAATCCTACATCCCAAAAATATTTTATTTATTTATTTCTTTTCTTGTGTGATTTCTAGTTGTAGGAAATTTTTTAGCACCTGGTTTGGGCACTCTTAAAGCTCAAAAATTGTATTTATCAGATTGGTTGGGTATCTTAATGTTTTAATATTAGCTTTGGGTGAAAAATGGGGCCAAATTTTTGTAACCATTATTTTATTTATTGGCTCAAAATTTATAATTTGGTAAATTGTAAGTTGCGCATTAAATGTGTTGAAAAAGCCAAAATATGTAAATTTGAAAACTCAATGCCCAAGTTGGGAAAATTAGATATTGGAAATTTTAAAAAATGGCCTGGAAGAAAATCTTAAGGTCCATGCACAACTAGGAGCCAATCAGGTTGCTAGTTTTATGTCGGGAGGGTACAGGTGGAGTTATGGGCATCGATTTCAATGAGTTATAAAATTTAATACCAGATTCCAGTCATACATGCATGAGGGCTTCAATGCCTCATTTGGATGTATTTGAGAGATTTTATTTATGTACTAGCAAAGACAAAGAAAGGAAACACCCAAGAGCTAAGAAGGAAAAAATGAATGAAGGGTTGAAGAAGTTGTAGGAAGAAGTTGTGAAGAATGAAACCAACAAAAAGTTGGGTATTGCAAGGGATTCAAAGACAAATTTGCAAGCATTTAAGGTTGATATGAATCAGTTTTGTTGAATAATTTATCACACAAATAATTTTGCAGTGAAGTTTCCAATTCAAGGAAGATTTGATTTGCACATGTATTGATGAAGAAGAATTGTTCAAATTTAAATTTATTCTTTTAAATTTTCAATTTCTTATGCTTGGAATCTTGGAATGAGGGTGCACTTTATGTTATGAGTCATGACTACCTACATGGATTGTCTAAAAATACCCCCCATCCTTGTACTGCATCATTCATTATCTTGGTGCCCTTGTTTATCATGCGCAAGTATAAAACATCATTAACAAAAGATACCTCTTTTGGAAATAATGTAATATGCTTGGTGAATTGGTGTCTCTCTTGAGGGAATCATACCTCTTTCCATATAGTATAGAGGTATAAAATCAGATTGAGAAGGGTGGATAAAAGATGATTTGGGAAAGGATTAAAAAGTAATGATTAGCTTACCCTCCCAGTTGCGTGTTTTTTATCTTGGTTGGCAAGATTATCAAGTAATGATAGCTTACACCTGATTGTAGTACTGAGACATGCATCACCAATTTTTATCACCTTAAATTTACTTTCATCAGATGAAGGACATGAGATTTAATTGCCATGAGTCCCTTCAAATTGGACACATGTTCATTGCTCTTGTTTTCTCCAAATGCGAGGCTTAATGTGTAGGTACTTATATTCCTTCAAGTGGTGCAAAAATTTAATTCCCTTGCAGAAGTTACGATCTTGCACGAGTGGAAATGAGGTGAAGATCTAGTTGTATATTCGGCCCCTATTTTACTATGGATGTAATTAATGAGTTCTCTCTAGCTTTACATAGAGGTTTCATTGGGCTTCTTTCCGCTAAAAGCATTGTCTTCTTTCTTGGAGGCCACTAGAAATTTAAGTATAGGATTTTTTGTGTGCAAAGAGCTATCAAAATTTTGTCTAGACCATGGAATTTTAGGGTGCATTGTCTAGTTAAAGCGAGGGAATGGCCGTTCGAGGAACAACTCACCCATGAGAATTTGTCATTGGTTTATAATGTGTCATGGCCTAGGGTGGAGTCTATGTGTTCAATCCTGGGGGTTGAAGTTACAAGCCCATGAGCTAAGCATATTATCTTTCCTTCTCAGGTACTTTCAATGTTTTTATCAAATGTTTTGGACCTTTTCCAATCTTTCATAGAGCTCAAATCAATTGTTGGAAAATTTATCAAACCACAGTTGATTGATACTCAGGGTTTATTGCAAGCAGTACACATGTATAATATTTTTTCAGGAAATGGGTATATAGGGGGAATATTTCCTAGAAAGTACTTTAAAAATAGGCAGGGTTTTGATGAAATCTTTGAAGCAATTCAGCTTTCCCTCCAATATAGAAATGATTGTGTTCTTTTGAAAGTGCTAAGAAAGAATTATAGAAGGCTATGTCTAGCCATGGCTTTTGATATAAGAGAAAAATACTATGCAATTTCGTTCTTGTGAGAACATAACTCTCATCTTCCCATAAACCCTTTAGCTGTTGAGTTTGAAGTTGGTGAAAGTCCATCTATGACAGATGCTATGAGGGTGGAAATGGCACCAGAACAGAAAGTTGTTAATCTTGCAATCAAAGGGGTTCATGTTTACAATCCCAAGTCTCGTTTAATGCAAGTGGAAGAATCAGGGAAGGAGTCAAGATTTGGCTTTGATTTGTTTGTAGATGAGGTGGGTCTACAGGCGGTTCAAGAAGGCTAGGACGAGAATTTTGTCCAGGGTGATCAAATGGAAGAATAGTGTTCAATTATACTTCAATATTTTTTGCATCTTTTTTGGGTCACGATATTGTTATATCAGGTTTTTCTAAATTTGGGGTTTATTAAATGTGACATGTGATGTTTTTTGTAATGTTTTAAAATATTGAGTGGGTTTTTTGGATGGTTAATGTTTTGGAACATTATGTAATGGTTCCTTAATAAGGGGACAATTTTGTAAGAATTTTTGTTGCATCTAATCGAGCTACAACTAGAGGTTTTCTTCCTGGTTCTTTCCTGCCGGTATGCTCTTTGAACTAGGCTTTTGTAATATGTTATTTATATATATAATATAATTTATAGTGGCTTGCCACTTTTGCTTGAAAGAAAAACAAAATATATATCAAAAATGAAATGAATCATATATCAACGATGAATTGAGTTGAATTCAATAAAGGATTGAATCAAATATCAATAAGGGAATGAATAGAAGATATATTATGAAGTGTTTCTTACGTGGTAAAGAAATTAATTAATTAATTAAAGATTAGTTTTAACCAAAATTCACAAGCATACACTAAAGGGTTGTGTCTCATGATGAGACAAGATATATAAGAGAAGTCAATCCATGAGATGATGTGTGTGGAAAATTTTTATCATTCAAGAGTGAGTGAGGAATAAAAAAAAGAGAGGAAGGTTTTATCATTTAAAGAAGTGTATGGAATTAGAATATGTAGCATGAAGTAAATAAGAGGAATATATAAGAATGAAGTGAGTGAATATTATTAATTGAAGATCTGGTTAAGAGTAGTCAAGAGACATGTTGAAGAGCTATGACCATTGAAGAATAAGAAAATAATAGATCATTAAAAGGTAGCCATTACTTAGGATAAATAAAAAGGAAAAGGAAAAATTATTCAAAGGCAACAATTAGTATTAACAAAAAGACATATCCTTTTAAAGAGTCATCTCTTTTCAAAGAGATGCAATGCTTCATTGAGATGTAAAGATATAAATAGATGTGTGGAATAGAAAAGAAGATTTATTAGTCAAGAGAGAAGTGTGTGGAGGATAAAAATATATATTATTGTGGATATGTGTGAAAAGATAGTGATCAAGTTTGAAAAGGAAACAATTATTATTTAAGAGGGGTGATGACTATTTTAAGGGTCATTATCTTTGAAAGGATGTATCTCTTCATAGAAATATGAAGATATAAAAGGGAATAAAAAAGTGTGAGAAGTGTGGAATAAATGTAATATCAAACAAGAAAATTTGTGAAGGGAAGTGTGTGAGACACAAATATATCATTCAAGAACAAGAAGATTTAAGAAGAATATATGCAGATTTGTGTGAAGATTTTGAGGATAATTTAAAAGATCATAAAAGGCTATTTGTAAAGAAGATTTATTCTTGAGGAGACAAGATTATATTAAAGAGGTTGGTGCCCCATATTGACAAGGTCGGTGCCTCATATCAAAGAGATCAATGTCTCTTGCTGAGTTGGTGCTCAATTGTGGGGATTGGTGTCTCCATTGGGTTGGTGCCTAAAAATTCTACAAGTGGGGATTGGTGTCTCTAGTGGGTTGGCGCCTACAAATTCTACAAGTGGGGGTTGGTGTCTCTAGTGGGTTGGTGCTCACAAATTGTATAAGAGGGGATTGTTGTATCCTTTAGGTTGGTGCCTACAAATATTGTAAAAGAGATTTATATAAAAAATAATATTTGTCATGGTTTTTTCCTATAAGGGTTTCTGCATAGATTTTTTGTTCTTTTGTTGCATAATTATTAGACCTTATGCGAATGATATTGTGCAATTGACATTATTGTGGTTGTTAGTTTGAAAAATTAAAAGATTGTATTATATTGATTCACCCCCTCCCTCTAAGTATAATTGTGTGCTCATCAATTGGTATTAGAGCGGGTTCCTTCAGAGATAGTTTAACCACTTGAAGGAAGATCTAAAAGAGAACATACAGAAAAGGAAAAGGAAATAAGGGAAAATGTAATACCAAGCAAAACATTGATCGACAAGCACCAACAAAACCAAATGAAAGTGATGATAAAGAAACAATAAAAAATGATGGGGTGACAAACGGAACACACATGGCAACAAAAATGGAAGATGATATCTTTGAAAGAAAATACAACTTTGTGAGTAAAAGAAAAGTTGATATAAACTTAGAAGAATAAGGATATGATAAAGATGAAAGAGTAGTTGATCTAGAAGTAGAACTTATTTCTGCCCTAGGTGGAATCAAGATTTTTAGGAAAATAATCAACAACAAAAGGAGCAAATTCAAGAGGATAGTGAATTTAAAGAAAAATTGTCACATGATCTTGAAGAATCTGAAAAGATGATCATTGATCTAAAAATTCAAATTGAAGAAGGGAAAAGGATCGAAGAAGAGTAATAATCCAATTGAAAGAAAAGGAAGAAGATTGTGAAAGATTAGATTTCAATTTTTTTTTTGAGAAAGGAACTAGAAAAGACAGCTATAAAGGTCACCATTTGTAAAAACGGGTCTTGGATATAAGGAAAATAAAACGACTAATAAAGAAGATTCCAAAGGGGCACCAAAGAAGTCAAATGGAGAACCAAAGAGGTGTGTTGAAGACCTAAAAAGCCCTATCAAAAGTGGAAGCAACAAGAAGAAAGAGAGTCAAACTCCACAGAAAACAAGCACTCACAAAGATAAGAGGGATAAAAATGCATTTAGAAGATCTTTCCCTCCAATACAATCTCATATGACTAGGTTCAAAAGTTCCTTTAATGGCTACTGTTTTTCATGCAATCATTTTGGTCATAAGGAAATAGATTGTAGAGCACATGTGAGATATAATTATGGTTGGAACAAAAATAGATGTTCCTATGGGTGGAAAAATAAGAACTATAACTCAATTACTCTGTTACTAGATTATAATATCATATACTACAAATGCAACTATAGGCATAAAGCAAGATTTTGTAGAAGTTATCTTATAGAATCTAATCAAGCAAGAAGAAGGAAACTGTAGGTAAGAAAAGGAAAAAACCTACTAATGTTTGGAAGAGGAAGCAAGATCTATAAGAAAATATAAGACAAAGTCAAATAGAAGCTGAATAATATTACACAAGAAAATGCCATGCTTCTCTCTTATTTTCATTCAATAACATGCATATTTATAGGATTCACAAATCCTATTTTTTAGGAAACTCAAAAAAAATTCCTATTAATATTGAGTTGTTTTTAACAACTCAATACATACCACTAACCTATTAAACAAACTCTAACAAACAAATAATTATTTTATGCATTCTATGATGCAATATTCCTAACATCCCCCCATATTGCATCATTCTCCAAATGGTGATAGTGAACAAACAATACTTGATGACCACATTTAGTAGTTCATCATAAGGTATGAGTAGGGACATACACATTTACTCATGACAAGAAATGGTCTAGAACTAGCCTCACGATGCTTACTGTACTTTCATCCAAGGATAAAGACAAACACATCTACCAATGGAACTGAGGATAGGGACTAACACATCTACCCAAGGTAAATTACATCAAGATCGGATAGGGGAAAACACATCTATCCAACATCAAGGTTATGAACAGGGACAAACACATTTTCTCACAACAATTATGATTGGGGACACACACATCCAATCATAATCACCAACTTATGTGACTAGGGACAAACACTTCCAATCACTTATATCATCTTGTGAATGGGGACAAACAAATTCAACAATCACGATTGGGGACAAACACATCCAATCTCTCATAAACTTTTGATTTGATTTTAAAAAATATATTCCTCACTATTTTCATGTGGAGGATCTTCAATAGCCACCCCATGAAGGAATTCATCATCATCATCTGCAACCAATGCCTTATCTGTATTTAGCTTGCCATCAAGGAGATCCTTGCCACACTGAGTGCAATTCATAGCAATGTGTCCCTTCTTCTTGCAATAGTAGCACAAAATTATGTTCTTGAAGAAACGATTTCCCTTTGATGTAGAAGAACTAGATTTGGAGGAATAGTTTGGCATATTCTTCCCATACATTGCAGTTTCCTCTATAGCCAAGTCAATTTTCTTGGCTCCTTCATCGATCAAAGTAGATATTATTTCATCTAGGGTAGCATCTACTTTTTTTTAATGTGAAAACAATATTTCCATAACTAGGAGGCATGCTATTTAATAGAATAGCCTTTGAATCATCATCATTTACTTTAACATCTATCCCAACTAGTTGTTTCAATAGGGAGCAAAACTTACTAATATGATGAGCAATGTTATCACCTTCCATCATTTTCAACCCGAACAATTTATGCTTTAAACCCATCTTTGCACTTGATGCTTTTGATCCAAATAAAACATTCAAATTATCACATACTTCATTTGAGGTCTTCGATAAATCAATGTGGTGGAGGTATGCATCTAAAAGTGCAAGACCAATCAAAGCTATTGCTCTTCAATCCTTCATAGTCCACTTTGTGCTTTCATCAGCATTAATTGGCCTTATCGTTGCTCCACTTACCACATCCCATAGATCTTTTTCAATAAGGATCAATTGTAATTTGATTTGCCATGTATGAAATTATGAACTTTCAATTTTTTTTATCAATACACTGTTTTTCTCCATTTAAAAAAATACTATTTGACTCTAATTAACACAAATATAACAAAATGTCTTATTATGACTAATATCTAGCCCTCGCTTCAAAATACTATTTGACCTAATATTGTGTGTCTACAAGCGAAATGCATCCAATTACAATTAAAGTAATGATACCTCGATACACACTTTTAATGACATGAATATAGACCCTATTCTAAAATGACACAACGTGACTTGATACACAATATCTTTATAAACACTAATAAGACATCTTGCAAAATTGAAAATCTTAAACTAAATATAGAGGCTGTGGGATGAAATAGAAACCAAGGATTGCTTGCAGAAAATAATGCACCACTACCTTAACTAAACCATCGGTCAACCATATTATCCACCTAAGTTTACCTACAGAGTTTGAATGCGAAGTGTGAATAGGACGACTTTGAACACAGAGGATGAGCAGGATGTCCTCCAGCACAAGATCACGGTTTCCTCAGAAAAAAATTGGGCCTGCAACCAAAGGAATCGTGCCTTTAATCACTCTTGCACGGTCTTTGTGCAGAAACACACACAACAATCACCCTTGAGCACTTCACGGCCTTCCAAACCCTCTATAGCGTCTTCAACACAGTTAATCGCCCTGTGGAAGAAATCCTAGTCCTTTACAACTGTGTCAAGATCCCTGAGGATTGAATCGCAGTAGCAAAAAATGGTATTCACAACAACCAGAGGTAATAGGTGATTATCCTGGTCTCTCACAATCTCTCGCCTCCAATTAGACGAAATGGGTCGATTATAAAAAGAAGAGCCACGCCTCTGTGTGAGGTCGTTAACCCAATCAATTTGCAGACCATAAAATATGGTTCGCTTGCAGAAAGGGCTGACAAGAGAATGACACAGGACAATGGTTACCAATCGGCAGAGGCATAGACTGATTTGATGTGCTATAGTATGCGGGAATCGTCAAACAAATAAGTTGATCGACCTCCAAATCAGGCCCAATGACAACATCGAAGCTACAACGGATCTGTCAAATGAGAATATCATTCCAATTTTGAAAAAAACAATAAATTTGCACGCTTTGTGTCCTCTCCAATTTATTCTTCCTTTCTTTCTACGATAATACTGGTGCTCCAATTCCCAAAGGTGCTGCTTGTGATGCTTTAGAGTTCTCTGCGAATATGCCTTGGAAATGCCTTTTCCTTTGCTTGCAAAGCGTAATGGCCTTTGTCACTCCAATCTCAAAAAATAATCTGATAAGTAGGAGGTATTTTTCCACAGCGTGTCAAATTATGATATTGCTATCAGGATTCAACCGTGTAGTTTCGAGTCAAACTCATTGACCCATGTTTCATGAGTAGTGGTTCAACAAGAACCCATCTCTCATGATATCGAATGGTCCACTTAGCACTCATTGCATCTAGGTGATGCTCACAGAGGCAAACTAAGATTCCAAATCCTGCAAAACCTTCCAAGTGTTGTGCCTTATGAACCATTCAAATAGAGCCCCTTTAGTGGGTGACCTCCAGCTTCAAGCATCACCTAGATGCAATGAGTGCTAAGTGGACCATTCGATATCATGAGAGATGGGTTCTTGTTGAACCACTACTCATGAAACATGGGTCAATGAGTTTGACTCGAAACTACACGGTTGAATCCTGATAGCAATATCATAAATAAATAATCTATTCTACTGAGTACTACACATCACAGGTTCTCATTTTCTTGGGCCCTCCATTGAGAGAGTTAAGCCCAAACCCGCTGATACCATATAAGAAAATATGGGACACAGTCAAATAGAAGCCGAATAATATTACGCAAGAAAATGTTGTGCTTCTCTATTATTTTCATTCAATAACACTTGCATATTTATAAGATTCACAAATCCTATTTTTTAGAAAACTCCTCAAACAAATTTCCTATTAACAACTCAATACATACCACTAAACTATTAAACAAGCTCTAACAGACAAATAATTATTTTATGCATCCTATGATGCAATATTCCTAACAAGAGCAAGAGAAGGAGAAATCTATAATTTTGCAAATTGCACTTCATGCACAAGAGGTATCACTAAGTTCACGAGGAGAAGTACAAATTCAGAGGGAGTTAATCATTACATCATATTTTAGCTCCGTGGAGAAGAAAATTCAAAGATAGATCAATTGATGAGGATTCCTTGGGAAAGTTATAAGAAAAGGACAATGATGCCATTGATTTCAAAAGGATGACCTCCTTCATTTAGCATCCATGGATAAAGAAGGAAGAGTTCAAGATGTGTAGAGAATAATGAGATACCTAAGCAAACTCCTGATTTGTTAAATTTAAGAAGATGATCCAAATTACTTTTGGATAACTATAGAGAAAATATGTCACCCAAGAAATATAGAAACAAAGTATAGTGTAGTGGAGAAAGGGGGAGCATAAGAAAATATTCGACAGGGGGAGAAGTATATTCTTATTGCAATAGATGTGAATATTGACCATAAAGAATATGAATGGATGTTTCTCATGATCTATTTGTGGAGAAAAGTATGTTACATCCCTTTGCCATTGATGTCAAAGGGGGAGAATTAGAGACAGGGTGAGAATTATGTTTTTCATCAATGACGAAGGGGGAGAGTTAGAGAAAGGGTGAGAACTATGTTTTTCATCAATGACAAAGGTGAGAAGAGCACTTTGTCAATATAAAAAAATCATATGATGGACAAAGGCCAAAGGCCACTAATCGATGTTTAAAGACTGAAAAATTTAGATTTCAAGTATGAATTAATGATGGTCAACTACTTGAATTTTGGTGTTCATATTGTTGATAAAAATTGTTATATCCAAAAGTGGTTGACCCTCTTTATATATGCAAGAATGATCTATATGAATTTTTTTTGAATTCCTTGATAGCATGAAGTAATGTCCAAGCTGGCTAACCTTCATTATCTTGGCACCCATGTTTATCATGCGGAAGTATAAAACATCATTAACAAAAGACACCTCTTTTGGAAAGAATGCATCTTTGGTGAAGTGTTGTCTCTCTTGAGGGAATTGTACACCTTTCCATATAATATGAAGATATAAAATTAGATTTAGAAGAGTGGATAAAAGATGAAGTGTTTGAGTGGAGCAACAAAAGATATATCAATAATGAAATGAATCATAAATCAATGATGAAGTAAATTGAATTCAATAAAGGATTGAAACAAATATCAATAAGGGAATTAATAGAAAATATATTATGAAGCACTTCTTGCATGATAAAGAAATTAATTTATTAAATAAAGATTAGTTTTAACCAAAAGTCACAAGGGTGCAGTGAATGGTTGTGTCTCATTATGAGACAAGATATATAAGAGAACTCATTCCATGAGATGATGTGTGTGGAAAATTTGTATTATTCAAGAGTGAGGGAGGAATAAAAAAGGGAGGAAGCTTTTATCATTCAAAGAAGTGTATGGCATTAGAATATGTAGCATGAAGTAAATAAATGGAATATAAAAGAATGAAGTGAATGAATATTATTAATTGAAGATCTTGTTAAGAGTAGTCAAGAGACATGTTGAAGAGCCATGAACATTGAAGAATAGAAAAACATAGATCATAAGGTAGTCATTAAGGAGAAATAAAAATGAGAAAGAAAAAGTATTCAAAGACAACAATTATTCTTAACAAAAAGACATATCCTTTTAAAGAGTTATCTCTTTTCAAGAATGCAACTCTTCATTTAGATGTAAATATATAAATAGATGTGTGTGGAATAGAAGGAAGATTTATTAGTAAAGAGAGAAGTGTGTGGAGGATAAAAATATATATTATTCTGGATGTATGAAAAGGCAATGATCAAGTTTGAAAAGACAGCAGTTATTATTTAAGAGGGGTCATGGCTATTTAAAGGGTCATTGTATTCGAAAGGATGTATCTCTTCATAGAAATATGAAGATATAAAAAGGAATAGGAAATGTGTAAGAAGTGTGGAAGAAATGTGATGTAAGAGAATTTCAACCCTCATTCACATACAACAATCTGAAAATGCAACTTAGAAATTATTTGAAACAACTTGTAAATCTGCAAGAAGTAACTTTGGTTTCTTATTCAAAATCTTATGAAATTACATGTAAAACATAACAAATATGAAATCAGATTGTCAGAAGCCATATGGGCTGATGGAGACCATTACAAAACTGAAATACGACTGTTACAAAACAACAAAGACCAAACACAAACTATTCTCCTCCAATCTATCCTCCTCTAGTAGCTTCTAGCTCCTTTAACCTGCAGTCTTCAATGGAAAAACATTGTTGCAATAAACCATGTATTAACCAATATTCTTGCTAATGTATAAAAATATTCAAACCTAAAAAAACATGGAGTTTTGTCCTCCTTCTCCAAGAGCTACACCTAGGTCCTCCTCTCCCAAATTCTAGAATAATGGGTTACAAAATGTGGAGCTCACTAGCTCCCTTGAACATGGGCTTTTCTCCCTGCATAAATATACAATCATGGAGTCATACATCCTCCTCAAAATCCTGCAGCATCTCCCCATCTCAACCTACAAAAACTCTAAATACCCCTCCCCAAATGACAAGGCATTATAATATAAAAGTTTTAGAATGAGAAAACCACTTTAGTTTCCAAAACAACATGCCAAAAACCTCCTTGGAAAACCCACACCCACCTTGAGGAAACATCATAAAATAATTAAAATTACTAAATGCTCACATGACCCTCACATGGGCACCTAACTCATGGCCAATTAAATTTGGTCAAATCTAGAATCTCCATAACTCCTTGATGGCTCCGATAGCTCCAAATATGAACATGCACCATCATGCAAATACATGCAAATCAACATGTAAGAGCATGCTTACATAGTGGTCCCCACCAAGAAATGAGACACCCAAAGAGAATATTCCCCCTTTTATTCCTTTGTATCATTTATTAGAGTAAATACCCGTCAACATTATAATTATAGACTCACAAAATGGAGTTGAGTGGTAGTACCACTCTTTTAGATTGCAAATCAACAAGCAATCCTCATCAAACTCCACTAAATTGGACTAAATAATTTCTTCCTCTGCCTCTTCTAGCACTTACCCGAGAAACTTGTCATCCTCCTCAATCAAGTGTGTCAACATTATAATTATAGACTCACAAAATGGAGTTGAGTGGTAGTACCACTCCTGCAAGCAATCCTCTCCACAGGGATTTCTTCCTCTGCCTCTTCTAGCATCTTGTCATCCTCCTCAATCAAGTGTGCACTATTCATCCTTCCTCTCCTCACATCCACCATAAACCATCACCACTCTTCTTCCCTCCTTTCCTTCTTTGTGGGATCCAACCCACCACAAACCGACCACCTCCACCAAGTTCCTCCTACACCATCTACAACCTCTATACACAAACATGCAACATCCGCATACCAATCCACAACTACAACTTCATCTTCTACAACTGCAATCTCTTCTATAGAAGGTAAATAATCATCATTTTAAAACTCAAAATCAGAATTTACCTCATCTTTCATTGCTGCTCCAACATCATCTTCTTTGTCCTTTGCTACAATATTTATCTTCTCACCTCCATCAACAAGTTTTGCAAGCCACTTTTATTTTATTGATAGTAAATCTTTTTTACCCTCTTTATTTGTTGCAACCTTCTCAAGCTCCATCACTACAACATCTTCATCTACAAAAATTGCTACACTTTCTTTGTCTACAAATAATTCTTCTCTTCCTTATCTCCTCTCTCAGTAGGAGATCTACTCCTTCCTTGCCAATCACCTCATCATACTTAGGACACTCAAAGTCCATCATAGCAACTTCTGCTACAACCTCTTTTTTTGCACATACAACCTCCTCATTCTCCACCATTATGCCTTCAACAAGACATGCCTTATCTTCAGGTTCATAAATTTCTTTGTATTCATCCTCCTCCTCTTCTTCTTCTGTGCCATATGCATGACACCCTATTACATCTTTCTTTTCTGCAATCAAAACACCATTAAAAAGATAATCAAAATTACCTTCAACTCTTCGATTTTCTTGTTTTTTCCTTTCAATCTATTCTCTTAATTCATCCACTTGTTGTTGCAACTCTATCATTCCAAGTCTTATTTCTTCTTGCTATCTCTGTCTAATTTTCTCAAGTCTACGAATCCTCAGAATCCATTCAATGAAAAAAGTCCTTTTATTCTTCCTCCTTTCCATCCTTAAGGCCTCACAAATCCTTAACATAAATTTTCAAACCCCCAATTCTACACATGTAAACTGTCTCACTCAGCAATCTGTTTACGAATTCTCAACACTCTCCACCCCAAGTCTTGGTGCAAACTACCTCACATTGGTGCTTCTACCTGCACACTCAGGAACTCCTGCTCTGATACCACTAATGCAAGATAATTTCAACCCTCATTCACATACTCACAACAATCTCAAAATGCAACTTAGAAATTGTTTGAAACAACTTGTAAATTTGCAAGAAGTAACTTTGGTTTCTTATTCAAATCTCATGAAATTACATGTAAAACATAGCAAATCTAAAATCATATTGTTAGCAGCCATAAGGGTTGATGGAAACCATTACAAAAAAAGCCTCGCATGAAATATTAGAAGAATTTGATAATAAATATTCTACCCAAACCTCACTAAATTAATAGATTGCACATGTCACATTCGTGTGTCCAAGAAACTGGAAAAGAATCTTATCTTGGAACTCATTGGCGTTTTGTTAATTATGTTTCCCATGCAAACTTTTAGGGCCTGGAATTTGACAACTAGCCTGTTTGTCAGCCTTAAATACCATGATAGCTATAGTTTAAGTCTCTTTCTCTTTTTCTTTTTCCTTTTTGTTTAGTAACTTAAAGCTTTTCAATTTCATCATCTACAAGTTATTTTGTTATGTGATAGAGAGGAGTCATTTATGTTGATATCTTCTAGTTAAAGGTTAAGGGTTGGATTTAAGAAGAAGAATATATGCAAATTTGTGTGTGAAGATTTTGAGGAGGATAATATAAAAGAAAATTTTATTCTCAAGAATACAAGACTCTATTGAAAGAGGTTGGTGCCTCATATCAAAGAGATTGGTGTCTCTAGTGGGTTAGTGCCTCTAGTCGGCTGGTGCCTACAAATTCTACAAGTGGGGATTGCTGTCTCTTGCGGGTTTGTCCCCACAAATTCTACAAGTGGTGATTGGTGTCTCTAGTGGGTTGGTGCTCACAAATTTTATAAAAGGGGATTCGTGTCTCCAAGAGGTTGGTGCCTACGAAGATTGTAAAAGTGATTTTTATATAGAAAGCAATATTTTGTCATGGTTTTCTCCTGTAAGGGTTTCCATGTAAATTGTGTTATTCTTGTGTTGCATAATTATTATACCTTATGTGAATGATATTGTGCAATTGATATTATTGTGGTTGTTAGTTTGAAAAAATTAAAAGATTATATTATACTCATTCACCACCTCCCCCACCCCGCCTCTCAGTATAATTGTATGCTCATCAATGAGAAGGTATAAAAGGAGAATTAAAAGTGTGGTTGGAAGCAAGCGAGTGTTGCAAGTATGAGCTAGTTCGGTGGTGTTGTCATTAATGTTGTCATTGATGTCAACACAGTTTAGTATGTTGCAAATTGTACATGTATGGTTGAGATGTTGTGAGTATATGGAGCTATCTTTACGATGTTACAGATGTGTTGGTTCAATAAGTTTCCAAGTGCTTTTGAGAAAATTAATAAAGAAAACAAATCAGAGTGTTGGAAGTTTTTAGAATGTGCTCCGATATGTGCTCCACATTTCTCTTGTGTTGATCCTATGCTTGTATAGATCTGAAGGATTGGTAATGGTGATCTCATGATGATATTTCTTGAGTTTTAGTTTCTGGTTTGATGGTACGTGAACTGTTCATTGGTATGTGAAATATTTTTGCTCTGTAGTCCGCTATTTCTTTTTAGATCTTGCGGATCTGGGATATGTCTTGTGAAGGTCTTTTCTATGCTCTGGCAAAGAAGTTTGAAGTTTGGTGATCTGGAAGTCATGTTTCAATGTTTCAGTGTGAGTTTGTTCAATCCGGATGGACTGGTGAAAGATATTCAGTGATTGAAGCTTGTTATTTTGCTCCAGATGTATTTGGAAGATTCTGAGATGAATTATCATGCATAAGGAAGTGTGTTGTGGTTTCCACGTGTTATCTTCTTGTTGGGAAGCGTGTACATCAATGTTCTTTTGTGTTTTCATTAGGTTTGACCGACCTAGTGTTTACACTTCACTTGAAGAATAAAATTTAATTGAGGAAGCATGTAGAAGATTCAAGAATATTATTTTTGGTCTTGGTTAAATGTTTTTATTGGTCCACTCTCATTCCTTTCCACCGCGAGAATGTTGAGTTTCTGACCTAATTTGAATTTATGAAATGATGTATTGTGGCCGACCTTGGAGAAAGTTTCTAAGGTTAAAGATGGTATACAAGCAAGTCGAGTTGTGAAGAATTGTATGACAGTGTGATGCAAAGTGACAAAAGTGTGCCATGAATCATAAGAGCAGAAGTGTGTGTGAGTGAGTTGTGATAGTATTTTTTCAGTGTGTTGAAGGTAGTGAGTTGAAGGGTTTCTGCAATCCTGCAACTGTGCTTTAATTGTTGTGGTGGATCTTTTGTTCTCTTTTGTATATGTAGGCAGTGAGCCTCCCTGTTGGACAACGAGTCCTTTCTGTAGGAAGTGAGCCTTTTTATTTGGATAGTGAGTCCTTTTTTGGGCAGTGAGCCTTTGTATTCAATTTATAATCATTTATATTGTGAGTTAACCCTCACCATTGTTTTTCCCTCATTGGATTTTCAACGTAAAAATCTGGTGTTCATTGTGTTGATTTGTGTTTCATGTTATAACTTAATAATATAATAGTGTGGTTGTGGAATTAATAAGTGTTGAGTTTTAAGTTTGAATTTTTGGGACAACTAATTCACCCCCCCTCTTAGTTGTCATGCGCCTATTTAACAATTGGTATCAGAGCCTTGGTTCCCTGCTATAGAGCTTAACCGCTTAAGGAAGATCCGATGGCGCATAGGTTGGCAATCCCTATGTTCGATGGAACTGACTACAATGATTGGAAGGGGCAGATAAAAGGATATATTATCTCTCTTGACTTCAAAACCTGGAAGGCAGTTGAGAATAAGTATATACCCCCGTCTGGTGGTCTGACTACTATAGATGAGATTTCTGCTTATGAAGAAAATGAGAAGGTGAAGTATGCTTTTTGTAGCAAATTGTCTAAAAATGAGCGAGCTAAAGTTCTTTCTTTGCATACTGCATATGAAGTCTGGAAGAAGTTGGAAGACATGTATGAAGGAAATGAAAGGGTGAAACTGACAAAGAAGCTAGTGGCAAATCACAGATTTGTGAACCAAAAAATGGAAGAAGGCAAAGACTTTACAAGTTTCTTTCACATGGTTGAATTGACTGCAAATGAAGTTAGAAATCAAGGAGGAAAGCTATCAGATGAAGACATAATTGAAAAGATCCTGATCACCCTACCAAACTGCTACAATGATAAGATCTTGATGATTGAAGAAATGTATGATCCTAAGAAGTACACCTTGGAACACTTGTTCGACACCTTGCAAGCATTTGAGATGAGAAAGTTTCGGAAAGATGAAAAGATGGAAGAAAAGACAGAAACAACATTTAAGGCAATGAAGATTGAGGAGGAACCATATAGCGATGGTGTTGATGAGTTGGAAGCAAACTTCACCAGGAAGTTGAAGAAAGGTACCAGAAAGTATAAAGGTATGTTGCCCTTTAAATGCTTTAGTTGTGGTAATATTGGTCATTATGCTTCAAGATGTCCAAATAGAGTTGCACATAAGAAGAATAAGGATTATAAGGATAAGGATATGAAGGATAAGAAATATAAGAAGTTGTAATATGTTAAAGAAGAAGCAAGGATTTCTAATGATGAATCTGAGAATGAGATTGATGATAGTGAATGCTTATTCTTAGCTTTGGAAAGTAAATATGTATCCACTAACCCTAGAAAATGTGTAAGCAAGAAGGCTCCAGAGAGTAAGAAAAATAGGATGGAAGGTACTTTGGTTACCATATTTCATGCAAGACAGGATGAAGATTACTTTGTAATTGATAGTGGATGTTCAAATCACATGACCAGAAATAAGAGTAAGTTCACTAAACTTGAGAAGTATGATGGTGGTTTAGTTATGTTCAGTGATGATTCGAGAGTTAAGATCTGTGGAAAAGGTTCAATTAGTTTTGATGGAGTGCATAGTACTGATGATGTATATTATGTGAAGGGTTTGAGGCATAACCTTTTGAGTGTTGGTCAGATGTGTAGCAATGGTTTTAAACTTGTGTTTCAGAATAATACCCGTGAAATCAGAAAAGGATCCAAAAATGGAGGTATGATTGCTGCTAGAAGAAGAGCTCATGGAAACATCTATCAACTGAAGGGAGTTGATGGTCATTGTCTTGTATCTCAAATCAATGAAAATTGGTTATGGCACTGGAGAATGGGACATGTGAACTTTGATAACTTGATCAAGATCAGTGCAAAGGAGATTGTTTGAGGACTGCATAGAATCACAAGACCTGCTAATGCTATCTGCAAAAGTTGTCAATTGGGGAAGCAAACAAGATGTAGCTTTAAGGGAAAAGAAAATTCTACTACTGGAATGCTAACTGATCTTTGTGGTCCAACTAAGATTGGAAGCCTGAATGGTGACAGATATTTCATGTTTCTTATTGATGATTACACTCGAATGACATGGGTTGCTTTTCTTAGAGAAAAGAATCAGGCCTTGGATAGGTTCAAGGTATTCAAAGCAAGAGTGGAAAATGAAGTAAATCTGAAAATCAAGTGTTTAAGGTCTAATAGAGGTGGTGAATTCACTTATGGTGAATTTAATGCAGTATGTGAACAACATGGCATAAGAAGACAATTTTTTTCTTTGAGAACTCCTCGACAGAATGGAGTAGTTGAAAGGAAAAACAAGATTGTACAGGAAGTTGTTAGAACCAAGATGAAAGAATGAAATGTACCGGATGTATACTGGAGAGAGGCGATACATATTGTTGTTTATATTCTTAATAGAGTCCAGATTAGACACAATAGCACAAATACTCCTTTTGAGTTATTGACTGGTAAGACTCCTATTGTGAAATATTTTAAGGTATTTGGAAACAAATGCTATATTAAAAGAGATGATGAAAATCTTAGAAATTTTGATGCTAGATATGGTGAAGGAATATTTATTGGATACTCTACCACCAGCAAGGCATACAAATGTTTTAACAAAAGATTGAGGAAGATTATTGAAAGTGTTAATGTGAAAGTTGATGAAGACATACACAGACCTATTGAGATAAGTGATGTTGAACTTGATGATCCTATCTATGGACATGTACCTGAAGAAAATAAGGAGAAGGAAGGAGAAAAAGAAGAAGAAGAACAAGTGGAAGAAGAAGAAGAGAATGAATTGGAACCTACTGCTAGGACTCCTAAATATGTACAAAAGAATCATCTGAAAGATTAGATAATTGAAGACAAGAGTGAAGGTGTGAAGACAAGTAGAGTTACAATTGAGGTAAATTTGTGTTTACTTTCTAAAATAGAACCTAAATTTGTAAAAGAAGCATGTGAAGATGAAAGTTGGATGAGAGCTATGAAAGAGGAATTGCAACATATAGAAAAGAATCAGACATGGGAAATAGTCCCTAGGCCTCACAGAACAAAAATGTGATTGGATCGAAATGGGTGTTCTGGAACAAGCTGAATGAAAATGGAGTAGTAAGGAATAAGGCAAGACTGGTATGCAAAGGATATTCACAAGGTGAAGGTATAGATTTTGAAGAAACATTTTCCCCTGTGGCCAGAATGGAAGCTATCAGAATGTTTTTGGCATTTTCTTCCCACAAGGACTTCAAGGTATATCAGATGGATGTTAAGTCAACTTTTCTAAATGGTGAGTGGGAGGAAGAAGTGTACATGGAGCAACCTAAAGGGTTTCAATTGTCTGACAAGCCAAACATGGTTTGTAAGTTGAAGAAAGAATTGTATGGATTGAAGCAAGCTCCCAGAGCTTGGTATGCAAGACTAGACAAATATCCGATTAAAGAATTTGAGATGTCTATGATTGGTGAATTGAATTTCTTCCTTGGTCTACAAGTGAATCAAACTAATAAAGGGATATTCATTTCACAATCCAAGTATGTAAAAGAACTATTGAAGAAGTTTGGGATGGATGATTCCAAACTGGTTTGTACCCCTATGGTAACAGGATGCAAACTAAGCAAGGATGATGAATCTGCTAAGATTGATCAGAGAAAATATAGATCCATGATTGGCAGACTATTGTATCTTACTGCTACCAGACCAGATATTATGCATGCAGTGTATTTAGTTGCTAGATTTCAAGCAGATCCTAGAGAAGCATATCTTATAGCTATAAAAAGGATATTTAGATATCTTAAAGGAACATAAGATTATGGACTATGGTACCCTAAGGGTAATGATTTCACCTTGAGTGCTTATACAGATGTTGATTGGGCCAGATGTGTAGATGACTGGAAGAGTATCAGTGGCAGTGCTTTCTTTCTTGGCAAAATATTAGTTTCATGGATAAGTGAAAAGCAAGAGTCGATTTCTTTATCCACTACAGAGGTTGAATATATTGCTGCAGCATCCTGCTACACACAAGTTTTATGGATGAAGAAAACTCTGAAAGACTTTGGAGTAATGTATGATGAGCCTATTTCTATTTTCTGTGCCAATATAATTGCAATAAACATTTCAAAGAACCCGGTTATGCATTCAAGAATGAAGCACATATCTATCAAGCATCATTTTTTGAGAGAAAAAGTGTTGGAGAATGAGGTCAGACTAGAGTATGTGACAACAAAGGAACAAATTGCAGACATATTTACTAAGGCTCTTCCGAAGGATACTTTTGAGCATCTTAAGGAGAGGTTGGGGGTCATTAGCCCTCCTAACTAGGTGCACATGAAGGTGCATCAATCCAGTGAATTCACAGATTCTTCATTTATCTGGATTGATAGATGGGTCTACTCCGCAAGGGGAGTAGAAAAGGTTTTCATTGTTGCAGTATGAGTACTCCTAAGTGGGAGTAATCAAAATTGTTGATCTTTGCCATTGATGTCAAAGGGGGAGAGAAAGTCATGTGAAAAACAGATGCAAAAGAAGAGAAGGTATTCTCCTCGGATATTGTGCAATTTTTTTGTCTTTGATGGTTGTTCACATCATGTATTGCCATCAATGACAAAGGGGGAGATTGTTGCAATTATGAGCTAGTTTAGTGGTGTTGTCATTGATGTCAACACAGTTCAGTATGTTGTAGATTGTACATGTATGGTTGAGATGTTGTTGAGATGTTGTGAGTACATGGAGCTATCTTTACGATGTTGCAGATGTGTTGGTTCAATAAGTTTCCAAGTGCTTTTGAGAAAATTAATAAAGAAAAGAAATCAAAGCGTTGGAAGTGTTTAGAATGTGCTCCGGTATGTGCTCCACATTTCTCTTGTGTTGATCCTAGGCTTGTGTGGATTTGAAGGATTGGTAATGGTGATCTCATGATGATATTTCCTGAGTTTTAGTTTATGGTTTGATGGTACGTGAAAGTTATGTTCACTGGTATGTGAATTGTTCTGGCAAAGTTGGCATTATGTGGACTGGGAGAAATATTTTTGCTCCGCAGTCCCCCGCTATTTCTTTTCAGATCTTGTGGATCTGGGATATGTCCTGTGAAGGTCTTTTCTATGCTCTGGCAAAGAAGTTTGAAGTTTGGTGATCCGGAAGTCATGTTTCAGTGTTTTAGTGTGAGTTTGTTTAGTCCGGATGGACTGGTGAAAGATATTCAGTGATTGAAGCTTGTTGTTTTGTTGCGGATGTATCTGGAAGATTCTGAGATGAATTTTCATGCATAAGGAAGTGTGTTGTGGCATTCGCGTGTTATCTTCTTGTTGGGAAGCACGTACATCAATGTTATTTTGTGTTTTCATTAGGTTTGGATGACCTGGTGTTTACACATCATTCGAAGAATAAAATTTAATTGAGGAAGCGTGTAGAAGATTCAAGAATATTATTTTTGGTCTTGGTTAAATTTTTTTATTGGTCTACTCTCATTCCTTTCCACCGCGGGAATGTTGAGTTCCTGACCTAATTTGAATTTATGAAATGATGTATTGTGGTTGACCTTGGAGAAAGTTTCTAAGGTTAAAGATGGTATAAAAGCAAGTCGAGTTGTGAAGAATTGTATGATAGTGTGATGCGAAGTGATGAAAGTGTGTCGCAAATCATAAGAGTAGAAGTGTGTGTGAGTGAGTTGTGATAGCAGTTTTTCAGTGTGTTGAAGGTAGTGAGTTGAAGGTTTCTGCAATCTTGCAGCTGTGCTTTAATTGCTGTGGTGGATCTTTTGTTCTCTTTTGTATCTATAGGCAGTGAGCCTCCCTGTTGGACAGTGAGTCCTTTCTGTAGGCAATGAGCCTTTGTATTTGGATAGTGAGTCCTCTTTTGGGCGGTGAGCCCTTGGCAATGAGCCTTTGTATTCAGTTTATAATCATTTATATTGTAAGTTAACCCTCACCGTGGTTTTTCCCTCATTGGGTTTTCCACGTAAAAATCTGGTGTTCATTGTGTTGATTTGTTTTCTGTTATTTGTGTTTCATGCTATAACTTAGTAACATATAGTGTGGTTGTAGAATTAATAAGTGTTGAGTTTTAAGTTTGAATTTTTGGGACAACTAATCCACCCCCCTCTTAGTTGTCCTGTGCCTGTTTAATAACGAGGAATAAAAAGGTATATCATTCACAAACACAAGCATAGATAGATTTTTATGAAGAAAATTCAAGTGATTGTCTACCACTAAAGAAATATTTTAAAGAGATGAAAACTTTATTTATTTAGAGGTTGGTGCTTCCTAACAAAAGATATTGATGTCTCTTGCTAAGTTGGTGCTTAGCGGTCGGGATTGACGTCTTTAGTGGGTTGGTACCTACGAAATTTTGTAAGTTTTATTTTGAAGCTGGATTTGGACAATAGATCCAAACAATCTTTTCTCCATGGTTTTCTCCCGAAAGGGTTTCCATGTAAATCTTCTCTTAATTGTTAGATCTTGTGTGATTACTTTTATTGTGGTTGTTGAATTTTAAATAAGTAAAAGTTAATCTTATATTGATTCACCCTACCACACCCCCACCCCCTTTCAATATAAGTGTGTGCTCTTCGATTAGAATTATAGTTGTAATGGAGTTTCAAATTGAGATTGTGTCATGTCCCCAAAATCATAACACCAAAATACGAAGTATTAGAATACTAAATCAATATCAAAAATATAAATATAAAGAAATGCAATTTAAAATATCATTATAATTATAATTATCACCGATAATATTATAATTATAATAGTCAAATATAAAATATAAACATTAAAAATATAATATTATTATAATTATAATAATATAACACTATGAATATTAATATATAAGAAATAAATACATCAAAATAAGAAAAGTTTAATATAAAACACAAAACATAAAATAATATTATAATCATGACTATCACATTATAAATACTAGAACATAACTACTAGCAATTTAGACATTATTATTATGATTCGTAATAAATAAATACAACTATAAAATCTGACATTATTATTATTATAACATAATACTAATTAAACATACTATATACAAACCATACAAAACAACGATTACCTTAAAGACATGACCAATGTTGTTGGCAGCGATCATGAATAAGGGAGGGCAACGGTTAAAGAGAAGTCTATAGAAAGCAACAATAAATGATTTAGAGGGGTATTATGATGGTTTTAAAGACATTGAGGGGATAATTAGGGACCAATGATTTTCTTATCAAGGATGGTGACTTCTCAAAGAGTTACCTCCTTTTAAGGAGGTGCCACCTTTTAGGAGGCTTAGGGATATAAGAGATGAGTGAAATAGGATGGGAAGGAGATAGAGACAGGCAGATTTAAGGGTAGAAACATAAAAGAGAGGAAGTAAATAGGAATGGTTGTAATGTGAAAAAGATAATAAATATATATGTAACACCCATAGATCTGAGGTGTAAAAATAACCGATACAAAGGGAAAGAAAGAGCAGAGCATATAAAGTGTAATTCGGATTTATATCTAAGTATATGAAGATAATAGTAATTAATGATTAAGCAATTAGAAGGCAACAATTATTCATTCAAACTCATTCCAAGATTCAAATTAGGAAATTGGTATTATTATTATTGTCTCAACAACCATCCTTATTCATAACTATAAAAGGCTAGAGTGATAAAAAACTGGAGTGTTCTTTAGAGATTTATGACTTTTTATACTCTCTACCAAAGTTATTGTTTCTTGGCATATCTTGATATCTTTATCTACAACTCTAAAGGAAAAACTCAAGATAAAAGGGACATTACAAATGGTATCAGAGCATAATCCTGCCATCCCATGAAAGAACAATTAATGCAAACTTACCAAAGAAGACACCCTAGGAATAACAACATTTAAAAGGACCTTATAAGGTAAAACTTGTGTTGCAAGTACTAGGAAGTTCATGAACGTGGACACAGATGTAGACAAAAAAGAAGACAAGCCTTCAAAATGGAAGCAAACTCTAATCAAGTTACAAGAGATAAAGGTAAAGGACCAAACAAGAGAAGAAGATACGAAGGAGGTAAGGAAGGAAATGACTCTAAGAAATGAAACCAAAGGAATGAAGCTCTTCAGAGGATCCAATCTATAATGGACGACATTGCATCCTATAATGGAGAACCTTTGTGTTCTATAATGGAGGACATTGTGTCCTATAATGGAGAACCTTTGTGTTTTATAATGGAGGACATTGCGTCCTATAATGGAGAACCTTTGTGTTCTATAATAGAGGACCAAATGTCCTATAAGGGAGAACCCATGCATTCTATAATAGGAGGGAGGGGGGAACAAGTAGACCCAAAGGGGTCAAATCATAAGAGAAAGGGCAAGGGTTGGCATTATGGATCCTAGGCTCCCCATCAGGTCATGATTCCCCATACTCTCTTATGGTTGAATTCTCCAAGGATAGTAGAATGTCTTTGATCGACCTAATGATTGACCATGAGTTTACTAACATTTAAATCTACTATTTATTATTGGGGTGAATGACTATGATCTACTAACTAGTATAATGAGGGTGAATGATTCTAAATTGTGTGTTTGATTTGGTTGCTTGTTTGCTTGAGCTATCTGCTTGTCTACTTGAGTTGGTTGCTTGTGTACTTGAGCTACTTGACTGTGTGATTGAGCTACCTGCTTGTCTACTTGAGCTGGTAGCCTATGTGCTTGAGCTACTTGCATTTGTGCTTGAGCTACCTGCTTGTCTACTTGAGCTAGTTGCCTGTGTACTTGAGCTACTTGCATGTGTGCTTGAGCTAGTTGCTTGCTTGCTTGAGCTACTTGTTTTCCTGGTTGAGCTACTTGCTTGTGTACTTGAGCTACCCATTGGCTTGCTCGAGCTACTTGTTTTCTTGGTTGAGCTACTTGCTTGTGTACTTGAGCTACCCATTTGCTTGCTTGAGCTACTTGTTTTCTTGGTTGAGCTACTTGCTTGTGTACTTGAGCTATCCATTTCTTTTTTGAGCTACTTGTTTTCTTGGTTGAGCTACTTGCCTGCTTGGTTGAGTGACTTGGTTGTCTGCTTTAATTTTTTATTTAGGTGGAGCTCATCATTATGTTTACTTTATGTTTAAAACTATTAAGGTTGTCTACCACAATGCTTAAGGGGTTGGGAGGCACTAACAAATTAGCTTATCCAAATGCAATAATAAAGAGTTGTGACTATTTGTGACTCCCTCAAATTTGTGATACAAAAGGAGAGCATTTCAATGGAAGAACCCAATTAAGAATAGAGCCTTAGTTAACCTTGCAAGAGACATAAATTAGGCTCTCAAGAATAGGAAGGTGTGAAAAGGCGCGATCCCTAATGTGAAAAGATGTTTGGAATTGTGATTGCTTGAGGACAAACAATCTTGGGCAGTGAGGACTGTCATGTCCCTAAAATCATAACATCAAAATACAAAGTATTGGAATACTAAATCAATATCAAAAATATAAATATAAAGAAATGCAATTTAAAATATCATTATAATTATAATTATCACCGATAATATTATAATTATAATAGTCAAATATAAAATATAAACATTAACAATATAATATTACTATAATTATAATAATATAACACTATGAATATTAATATATAAGAAATAAATACATCAAAATAAGAAAACATTAATATAAAACACAAAACATAGAATAATGTTATAATCATGCCTATCACATTATAAATATTAGCAATTTAGACATTATAGATTGAATCAACCAAGTTTCACTCTTTAATCCTCGTACTTATAATTCTAGGTGCAATAGATCTTGATTAAGGATTTTATATTGACCACTACCCAATTTTCCCAATTGAAATTAACTTCTTGTAGTCAGGGGATACATTACAATAAAATATAAACACAAATTGAAAAAAAATGAATTATTTTGCAAAAAATACTTTAAATTGTGTCTTTAAGCATTTGCATTTACAATTCATTAGTTAAAGTGGAGTAAACAAATAAATTGCAAAAATACTAATGGCATAGGATAAGGAGATAAATATATTTATAAAAACATAAAGGGGATTGCATAACTACCCTATATGCTTGTCCTACCCTAGCAAGGCCTTTCCATGGAGAAAGGAAAAAATGTATTAACATTAGCAAATAATACTAATGTGAAGAAAATGCTATATATAATAGGTGTTGTAATAATGTGAGGATTAGTTGTAAGAGAGATGATATTGACAATTTTTTTTTTTGGTGTTTATTAATATTAACAGTTAAATAAATGCTTTCTATGGGAGATGTGGGGAGTATTTAAATTACTATGTTACGGCAGAATCTCAACTTTATGATGTCAAAGAACTTGAGAAAATATAATGGTAAGTAAAGTTTAAAAATCATAAAATAAATAAATTTAGATATAATATTACTGTGTTTTCTAGAATAAATTACATGGACAATATTTTAATTGTTGTTTCCAATCTCTCAAACACCCATCATCTCAGCTATGTTTGAAGTCAATTTCTTTTTTATTTGAAAAATATAATGGTAAGTAAAGTCTAAAAACCATAAAATAAATAAATTTAGATATAACATTGCTGTGTTTTCTAGAATAAATCACATGGACAATATTTTAATTGTTGTTTCCAATCTCTCAAACACCCACCATCTCAGCTATGTTTGAAGTCAATTTCTTTTCTATTTGAAAAATATAATGGTAAGTAAAGTCTAAAAACCATAAAATAAATAAATTTAGATATAACATTGTTGTGTTTTCTAGAATAAATCATATGGACAATATTTTAATTGTTGATTCCAATCTCTCAAACACCCATAATCTCAGCTATGTTTGAAGTCAATTTCTTTTCTATTTGAAATGTCAATTTCTTAGGTTTAGGAATAGTCTAAAAATATATTTATTTATTTATTGGCATTTTCTAGGTATTATATAATGTAGAAAATTTATATAATCTTGTCAGGGTTTTCTAGGATAAATTGCATGGATAATATTTGATATGATGTTTTCCAATCTCTCATAGCATCCATGATCACTGATAAGTTTGAAGCCAATTTCTTAGGATAACAATAATCTACAAATATTTTCCAATTTATTTAGCATTTTCTAGATACTTTATAATGTAAGAAAATTTATGACTAGAATTTTCTAGGTATTTTACAATGTAGCAAAATTTATATAAATATAGAGGCAAACTTCACAAATATTTTGTAAAACATTACAGAATATTGCTCACTAAAATTTTCCCTAAAGTATCTTTACTAGATGAAACTTATAGACCATATAGTGGAAAGATAATTGTGAAGATTTCAGATCAGTTAAAATCTTTCCTGAGAATAGTTTTAATGGTTGAAGTTAACATAGAGGGCTTATACACCATATAATTAAGGGAAGTTTATTACAAAGATTCAATTTCAATTATTTACCAGAACTATGACTGGAGCCCCAGATTTGTGATAAACTGGGGTTTCTAAACCTCATATTCATGATCAAACCCTGGCTGTTTAACACAACTTTTGTACTGCCTATGGTTAAAACCAAGAGTTCTTATTAATCTTCAATCACCTTTTAATCTGATCTTGCAACATTTGTCAAAGCTTTGAATATAATATAGACAAGAGAAATGCATTTTAAATTACAACTTGAAGGATGGGCTTACCGAGTAAAGAATATAAGATCAAAAACTGATAAATACAATCAATTATTAAGCATGAATAGAACTTCACAACTTGTTTTTGGGGAGTAATTACTTCAACTTCCTGATATGTAGACATAAGCTTGTCTGATCCAGACAAGAATCAAGAGTCCAGAATCAATCCAGATTACCAAAATAGGCTTAGGCCATACTCGGATGCTAATCCTGCATGACAGCCTTGAAGGAATCTTCCAACAAGCTTAATGATCTTTTCAATATTGATTTGGCAGATTCATTTTTCTCCACATTATACAACTGCAATAGTTCATTGTAGAAAGATTTATCCATCTTCTGACTAGAACTAAGGCAAGATAATTCTATCATGTCAAATAGGCATTCAAATGCTGCCACATGGACCTGCAATTTCAAACAATAACTTGTCAGTGAGACATGGATTTTGTTCATAAATCAATAAAATCTCTCTTTGAAACAGATGCATTTTAAATGGCAATAAAACAGATAAATTTATTATACCAATAACAGTCATTACAAACTGGGCTTGAATGCAAGCATTTCAGCATGGATAGTTTTCTATTTTTTAGAAAGTTGAAATTTTCCTGAAAGCGTGATATTGAATACTGCCAAGATAACTACAGTACTATGTGAAAGGAAACAGACAACAAGTAGGATTGGAAAGTTAATAATGGCATTGCTGAGAAATAATAGTTTGAAAAACTAGAAAACCTTCAGAAACTTGGGAAGATCTCAAGATGGAGATGACAAATAGGTTTATATCATAAAATAACAAAGCAGAAACCTTCTGTCAATTGAAATCCCAGTTCACATAGGAAATATCAAGGAATATGTCATTCAAACCAAAATTCTAGTTGCCAAATTAGCAAATTTGTCTATGGATTAATAACTACTTTGGGTTCATAAACGCCCTAAACGATATATATAAGACTCAGTTGCAGCATTTAAACCTTTCCCACAGAAAAACCAAAGAAACAACCTATCTTCTTTTAATAGAAGAAACCGATAATTCTAAATAACAAAACAAGTAAACCTCAAAACACACTCATGAAGAATGGACTATGATACATAGAGTGCAATAATTGTGGGGGACCACATTTCAAAAGATATCGTCGTGAGAACAAAAGAAAAACCTATGACAAACAAAAAAAGTAATAATCAAAGAATGAAAAGAAGATAAAAGAAAAGAGCATCCAAGATAATTAAACGTAGTCTCCATGGACAAATTCACTAAAAGTACCAATCACAAATGATAAACTATTCCTAATTTTGAATCTTGTGCATTATGCTTTACAAATGGATGCTTGAAAAGAAACAGAATACACACAAAAATTGTACCCAATACTGTTGTGATCAAAGAAACCCTACACATAATTGAAATACCATACATACAAATGGATTGGTTGGATGACTCCTTTAAGTCGTCCCTATCTAGCTTTGACAACTAGAAGCCAGCCTGTTGATGTAATATTTGTTGCACCTTGGATATATCTCTATCCTAAGTGTGACATTGAACCTATTTAATAAGTTCACTAGGATATTAGGAATAATTATTTTTTCTCATCTAAGTAGCTAATAATGACGTGTTCACCATAACTTGAGGTACACAAGTGCCACCAACACCTCATCAATCCTTAATTGATGGTAGTTAGGTGTCACCTATCTTTAGTCAAGGACACCTCTATCTTAGTTAGACTAAGTTAACACACCTTCTGATTGGGAGTGATTGGGAGTTCTCATACCTCTTGAAAATGTCACCTCCCTGATTCATGCGTCTAAGAGGCTTATATATTTGTAATTCTTTATAACTAAGCTCCACAACATTGTATTCATCTAGATTTGTGATTAGTTTATAAGCATTAGGTTTGGGTAGATTTGTTGTTTTTGACAAAGTCTAACATGGTATCAAAGCTGTGATGTCCTACATTAGATTCTAGGGAGGTTCTTCTTTGTGGCTTTTGTAGTTGGCCAAAATGTAGTTAGTCGGCCAGAAATAAGGGAATAAGAAATAAGACTTAGTTTGATAATTAATGTAAGTGTTTGGTTGTGTTAGTAGTTAGTGGCTTGGGAATTAGTTCTTGAGAGAATAATTAATGTAATGAAACAATGTGACGGTTGGTCTTCAACCACCGTCTGTGTGCTATATGTATCGTGAGTCATGTAGTTAATGTCATGTTACTGTTGTGGCTATGATTGCCATGAAATACTTGTACTGGCATCTGTTCGATAAATAAAGGCAATAGTGATGATTTTATGCTTTACATTCTAGTACGTTGTTATGTTTTGTCAATTATTCTCGTTTACTCATTGCGTATGTTGGAATTCAATCTGTGAGTAAACATTTGGTGCCGTTGCCTAAGCAGACCAGGGAATCACTTATCAGCATGATGGCAGCGTAATGGGTCAACCGGCAGAAGAGCCTATGGAAACTAGTGAAGAAAGGGAAGACCAGTTGACACAAGATTTGATAAATCTATGGAACATATCACTAAGAGATCACGTACGGAGGGAAGCCCTCTGGCGAGAGATCCCTGAGGCAGTTATCTGGGACAAATTGGAAGTGAACGACGAGGTTGACCACCTCCTCAATCGTCTGCCAAGATTACTGGCCCACCATTTCATCATCCTACAGGACCTTTGGGCGGAGGAGGATCAGGAATATCGAAGGCATCAAATATTGCAGCGGTACGAAGAGAGAACCAAACGAGACACTAGCTGGAGACGTACTCCCAGTAACCAACAATGATCGCGTGAACAACTTTTAATGCCGTACAGCCAAACAAAGACAAGAACTGAGTACCAAGCGGGCACGAGACTCAAGAAGAGAAGGTTCGCCGATTACTCAGGCTACAAGAGCAAGAAAACCAACGACGAAGACTAATGCAAGTTGATAAAGAATTTAATGAGGATATAATTGAAATAAACCAAAGTATTAAAAGAACACATGAAAATCTTAAGGAAATAGACCGATCCATCGGTAGAGTACATCAAAGTTTGGTTGAGGGGAGGGACGAAGGACCCTTCAACACTCCGTACGTAGGTACAAAATCAGTGAAAATGAAAATGAATTAAGTGAAGAACTTGATAATAGCATCAGACGCATTCGAGAGTTATCCATATCAGACGACGACGAATGAATGACGACTGGAAGATCTGAGCTCCATCGGAGGGAACCCCAGGAAACTCAAGGTGTCGAGGACGTTGACGGAAGACATGGGAGAGAATCGTATGTGGCTGAGAGTGCAAGTGACGCACTGGAATGTAGTGGGAAAACCACTCCAGTCAAGTCCAATACACAAGGAGGACAATGGGGAAGGATGGTGACTCCAACCGAGTGGCAGAAGCTGCCGAAATTTACGGGGAATGGGTCAGAAGATCCAGTACGGCATTGCAAAACATGTGAAACAATTTGGATAGCAAATAGACAGGACGATCTAGATCACTAGCTAAAAACATTTCCAGCAACACTCAAAGATAGTGCCATTGACTAGTACTCAGAATTGGACCAACTACACATCATCATGGATATTATTGAAGCAAGCATTTCAAGAGGAGTTCAAATTCCTGAGGGATGATAGTGAGATTGTAGCAGAGATCTACAATACCAACCAAGGGAAGCATGAGAGTGTGCGGACCTATAACCGGAAACTAAAAGATTTTTTGGGGAAACTGGAGACATAGCCAGTGGATGGTCTGAAGAAGAGGTGGTTCATTGAAGGACTACTTCCCTCGCTTCGGAAGAAAATGAAGGTGGTACCCCCATCCTCGTACATTGAAGCATATAACTATGCAATGGACATTGAGAGCGAAAACAAGACATCTTCCCAAGGGAAAAGGAAAGATGACGATGAAAGTATGGGGGAGAGTGAAGATGAATAAAAAATCGTACAAGCTCTCTGTCATGACATGCTGAGAATGATGAAAGAACTGAAAGTTGACAAAGAAGGGTCGAAAGAGGCGAACGAACTGTGGTGTACCAAATGCAAAATAGGTCACACAAAGGAGAATTGTCCGAAGAAATTGTTTTGTGACATCTGCCAAGTTATGGGACACTCCGTCAAGGAGTGCCCATACAACTTAATCGCAAGTGTTCTTGGCACAAGGGGACCAATCAACCCCTCCGACCACATTGCCGAAACCCCAAAACAATGCATCCCGTGGTGGCTATTGCAACAATTGGAGAAGCAACAATAGTACACCAAGAAGCAAAATCCAGTATGACAACAAAGATAGACCCATGATCCAGTGCCGAAAATGTAACGAATGGGGTTACTTTGCCAGGGATCGCCAGAGCAGTCAAGGCATGTAATGTCCCCATTTTAGCCATATGCTTTTCTGAGTCTAATAGCCTATTTCTGGAAGCCCGTAGGCCAGTCAGGTGTTGAAATTAGGGTTTACACTTTCATAGGAGGTTTTGAAGGCTTGCATACTAGATTTTCTGATGCATGTCTGGTGTAGCTTTTTGGGTTTTTGGAGAGCTTCGAGATGTGATAGCATGCATGACAAAATAATGACTTGCATTTTTCATTGTTTCCTTGGCAGTTTTGGGGGCTTGCATGTTGGTTTTGCAGTTTGGATTCTGGATTCCTTCTGGGTTTTCAGAGAGCTTCGCGATGGTGTGATATGCAACTAAATCAGAGAAGTTTCCCGAACTTACTATTTTTAGTAAGTTGCGACGACTACTCAAAATGTGGAGAAAATGAGTTTGGAACAACTTACTATTTTTAGCAGTATGCTATTTTTAGTAAGTGCTATTTTTGGCAGTGCTATTTTTAGCAGCAGTTCAACAGTTCAGTGGAGTGGATATTTTAGGCAGGTCAGTTTGAGCGGTTGGTCATCCAGCATTCTTGGGCTATTTTTGGCAGGTTTGAACTTGTGTTGCGCGTTTCTCTTGATGAGGTAAAATATTTAAATTAAGTGAAATATTTATAAGGCCGGGTGAACACCTTAGTGGAGAGATAAGTGATTTTAATTTTATATGGTATTTCACTTAATACTTGATTATTTATATTTTAATATTTTGGTGAGATTTTGGCCAAGGCTTGGAGGACAAATTATTTGAAGAGGTAATCAAGTCATATTTTAATATATTTCATTTGGACACCTAGCCTGGAGGAGATAAATACATTTTATAATGTATTTTGCACTTGATAAAGTGGGACACCAAAGCTTATGTTTTATTTGCAAATTAAATAAAAGTTATATCTCCTCATGTTTGGAAGCCCAAGTAAGGAGATAAATGAAGATTAAATAAAATGCAAATGAAAAGGTGAATTTGAATTTCAGTGTGGCGACCTAATTGGAGGGAAAAGAAGATTTGAATATGGAGACAAAAGGCTATAAATAAGAGTGTTGGGCTCTTTGTTTATGATCCATTGTTGCTTATGGTACTATTATGCTGCTGAAATGTTTTCAGAGCTTGTTTCGAGGGATGCATACCTCCTAGTTCCTTCTCTTGGTTTCGTGCTTGGAAGATAGCACCTAGCTGAGTTTTAGAGACTACTTCTCATCCAGGGAGTGCAGATAGAGCGTCACAGATAGAGTTTAGATGTTTATTTTCAGTTTACAGTTGCTGGTTTTTGTAGTGCTGAAAGTGATTTTTGATCATAAGTTATTGTATGAATTTTCTATGGTTCTGGGTATTTGCTACATCTCTTCTACTATCTAGGGTGCCCCTATTTGCAAGTTTTCATAATTTTTAGTGGAGTCTTTGATTTTATATTGCAGGTCGCCCTTTCTCTAGGCCGTACTTGCCTGGCAAAAGTTTAGAAAATTCATTAAGGAGTTGTTGCAGCTGTTTTTTAGTCACAACTTGGTCGCCATCACGCTAGGAGTCTGTTGCATTTGGTTTCATGTCATTTGGTGAAGTTTTGAGTGAGTTATGAGCATTTTAGTGAGTCTCTAGGTTGCTGGTTTGCATTTTCAGTTTGCTGGTTTAGTATATCAGATTGTTAGAAGTGGGGTTTTTGGTGTGTTAGTTCATGGTTGGTGAGTCCTTGGTGTTTGGAGATCAAATAATAACACTTGCAGCTTCTTGTGCAACTTGAAACAATTGGCTTCTTGCAGATTTTGCTCATATTGTAAGGCAGTTATAGTAGTACTGTTCAACTATCTTTCATTTCTTGCTAATTTGCATTGTAATTCCCACTCATAGTGGAAGAGGCTGGCCATGCCGCCTATTTACTTGTTTGCAAAATCATATTCCCATGATTGTGGAAGAGATAGGCCTCACTATCTTCATTGTATTGCATTTTCATACTGCTGATCAGCTGAGCCATCACCAATGCATTAAATCCTCAACGCCATATGGTAGCACCTCACCCACCTCAGGTCTTGAGTGCACATTCTTGGTGTTGGGTTACTTTCCAGCATTGCATTCTCTTTCAGTTGCTACTGATGATCCTCGACGTCATATGACATCACCTTTTCCATCTTGGAATTGAGTGTGCATCCTTGGCATAGAGTTACTTTCCAGCAGTTGGTTTTGGATTTGGGCTAACCTTAACGGGTGCTTGTTGTATTGGATTGTTTATCAAAAAAAAATAAAAAAATTGGTTGGCTCATTACAAGGTGCCGGGGGAAAGCTGTGCAGATGGTGTGGTCCTGGCGATCACGAAGACACCGATTGCTCGAAGCAGAAAGGCATCAACATGCTAGAGGTAGTCGACGAAGAGGTCCTAGCAATTACAAGGGCACAGACAAAGAAGGCCAATTATCCGGACCCTCATACAGAGACAGAGAGACTTCGAGAAGCCATGGTAGAAGTGGAAGAGGTAATGGCACATGAACAAAGAACTTCCAAAGCGGCTAGTACGATGTTGCAGTTGGAGTCCGAGAAGAACATAGTACGGTAGGTGCTTCATACAACCATACAAATTAAGGTAACAGACCTTCTGCAAACGATGCCTCAACTAAGAGTAGCACTCATGAACGTCATTGAAGACAATCTTCAGAAGGGTCCGACTGAGAGTATGACAAAACTGGTAGGAGAGGCCATGAATCCGATGCTACTCGCAGTAAATGTCGGGAGGAAGCCGACTATCGTACAGATGGAAATCATGGGGAGGAAACTCTCCAACAACATCGTCGACGGAGGATCTGGGGTGAACTTACTGCCAGAGGAGACATGGAAGTGTTTGGGAAAGCCAACTCTCTGGCCTCGGACATTCCACCTGGTAGGAGCAGACCAGCATGGCATCAAACCTCTCGGTACTTTAATGGTGCAGAAAGTTTTGATCAGCACGCAATAGTTCTTAGTAAACTTCGTCGTCATCCTATTGGAGAAGAAGGCGTACGATGCATTGTTGGGACAAGGATGGCTGATTGCCACCAAGGCGAACCACAATTGGAAGAGGAACACACTCTCGATCGAGAGCCACGGGAAGTACACTATTGATTTGAAGAACCAGGTGGTCCGTGAAGAACTGGCTTCTTCAGGATTAGAGTTAGACAAAGGATCGGATGTCAATGAAGAAAGGAAGATGATGGAACCAAATGACAAGGGTATACTTGAAATTGGAAGTTGCTCGGAGGACGAGACTAGTTCATTGAACGAGCTGTTTCATTGGCAGATGGAGGATTACAAAGTCTTTCACCCAGACTGCAACATGTTACAAATCAAAGAAGGGGGAGAGGAAGAAGATAATGGCTCGACCAGTCAGACATTTCTGCCAGAGTATGACGAGTACAAGGCGTGGCAGAATTGGACGAGACACCAGCTCATAAGTTTGAACAAGACAAACTCAACAAGTACGAGGAACCGACACCGAAGAAGGTAAACCTCGGTGAACAAGAAAAGCCTAAGGAGATTCTCGTTAGTGATGACTGGGACCCCGTTCTAAAGGTAGAGGCATTTAAAATCTTCATGGAATATAAAGATGCCTTCGCTTGGACGTACAAGGACCTGAAGGGCATACCGCCGAAGCTGTGCGTACATAGGATCCCTCTCGTACCGGGAGCCCAACCCGTACGAAAGAGACCCTATAGGATGAACAAAAATTATGCCACCAAAGTACAGGATGAAATTGAGAAGATGCTGGAAGTGGGCATTATTTTCAAAGTGGAAGTCAACGAGTGGGTATCACCGATTGTCATTTCCCTGAAGAAGGAATCAGAGTAGATCAGGATATGTGTCGACTTTCGGTGCTTGAACACGGTGACTATCAAAGACCCGTTTCCAATCCCCTTAATCGACACAATTCTTGAAGAGGTCGCCGGGCATGAGATGTACTCGTTCTTGGATGGGTTCTCTGGATACAACCAAATTAGTATTGCCAAGGAAGACAAGTTGAAGACAACTTTCGTGTTCGAGGACGGGGTGTACACATACAACCAAATTCCATTCGGGTTGTGTATTGTGCCGGCCACATTCCAGAGGATAATATTACACATCTTCGACAAAATGTCAGTAGGCAACTTCAAAGCCTTCCTCGACGACTAGTCGATCTACAGCGACAAGGAGAAGCATTTGAAGGCCCTCAGAAAGTGCATGGAGAGGTGTAGAGCAGCCCGCCTCACATTGAACCCCAAGAAATGCAGATTCATGGTGCCGCAAGGGAAATTATTAGGACATATTGTGTGCAAGGCCGAACTGAAAACTGACCCAGACAAAGAAAGAGTGATTGTATAGATGGAGGCCCCAAAGGTCACTAGTGTAAAGTGTTTCCTTGGGCACGTAGGGTACTACCGGAGGTTTATCAAAAACTTCGCACAAGTGTCTTACCCTCTCGACCTATTGCCGAGGAAGGGACAACCTTTCATATGGGCGGAAGAGCAAGAGAAGGCATTTAATGAATTGACAGACCGGCTGATTAGTTCACCCATATTGGCGCACCTAGACTGGAACAAGGAGTTCCATGTACATGTGGATGCCTCCAACTTCGCCATCAAAGCGACACTGGCTCAAGTGGGAGTACACGGGTTGGACCACCTAGTGTTTTTCGCGAGTTGACTACTTTCAAAAGTAGAGAAAAACTATAGTACGACTGAACGCGAAGTGTTGGGGATGGTTTACTCGCTACAAAAATTCAGGCATTACCTGCTGGTGACGCCGTTCACATTTTATGTGGACCACCAAGCCCTGATGTATTTGGTGAACAAGCCGATAATTCAAGGGAGAGTGAGCAGGTGGCTACTATTGATCCAAGAGTTCACATTCACTATTCTCGTACGTCCAGGGAGGAGCCATGTGATCGCCGACTAGTTGTCGAGGATCCGGTCGGGCGAACTTGCCGAAGGAGTGAATGAAGATTTTCTTGACGTGTACCTATTCCAAATTGCAGTACTCCCTTCATTGTATGAAAAGATTGGAGAGTACTTGTCTACATCCACATTCTTGAAGGAAATGCCACCAGCGGAGAGAAGGAAACTCATACTGAAGAGTAAAACATTTCAGCTGATTAATGGCTTGCTATATAAGATGGGGTCCAACTAGATCCTCAAGAGATGTGTAATAGTGGAGGAGATACCAGGTGTACTGAAAGAAGCACATGAGGGTCTAGCTGGAGGTCACATGGGTCCAGATGCTACGGCCAGAAAAATTCTTTTGGCGGGCCTATAGTGGCCAACGATGCACACAGATGCTCGAGAATGGGTGTTAGGTTGCAACACCTGCCAGAGGGTAGGGAAACCGTTGAAGCAAGACTTTATGCCCTTGTATCCGTCCCAACCTTAGGAGTTGTTTGAACGTT
Source organism: Sequoia sempervirens (assembly GCA_007258455.2). NCBI lineage: Eukaryota > Viridiplantae > Streptophyta > Pinopsida > Cupressales > Cupressaceae > Sequoia > Sequoia sempervirens. Next base: position 377,908,706 of record VDFB02353493.1, read on the forward strand.
GGGGATTGGATTTTATTGGGCCATTGAAGGTGAGTCAATTACATTGGTGCCAATATATTGTGGTTGCTACAAAATATTTAACAAAGTGGCTAGAGGCTCGAGCGTTGCCAAATAACACAACACAAAGTACAGCGAGATTCATTTATGAACAAATAGTGACATGGTACAAGATTCCGATACAGATTACGAGTGATCGTGGGGGACACTTTGTCAACCACATCATTCGGTTGATGACGACGGAGTTCCGGATCTTCCACAACTTATCAAGTCTGTACTACCCACGAGCCAACGACCAAGCCGAGTCCACGAACAAGGTGTTGGTATCAATCATTCATAAGTCATGTGGCATAGAGGAAGCTGATTGGGAGGAGAGACTACCACCCATCCTATAGGCATACCGTACGACGTACAAGGTGACAACTGGGCACACGCCTTTTCAATTGATGTACAGTTAGGAAGCGGTGGTACCAATGGAATACATGGTGCCGAGCCTAAGGATAGCGGTGGAGAACCGACTGGGTGATACGGAAAGTTTGAAGGAACGATTGTACCAACTCAACAAACTGGATGAATGAAGAATAATGGCACAATGGGCAATCAAAAATATGCAATGGAGAAGAAAATACTGGCACGACAAACACCTCCGGTGAATGAATTTCCAGCCAGGGTAGTTGGTTTTAAAATATAATGGCCGTAACGAAATCAAGCTGAGGAAGTTTAAAGTTCGTTGGCTAGGACCATTTAAAATCCGAGACGTCTGTGACAATGGTTCCATAAAGCTAGAAAACTTGGACGGGTCACTGCTATTAGAAGCAATCAAAGGATCGAAGTTGAAGTTATACCAGGAAAGAAATGAGAAGAAAGACACAATAGCCATCAATATGCTCGGCTACGCTACGAAGGAGGATTGGCCTGTGCAGGAGGAAGCCACCAGAGAGCAAGATTGGTAGAGACTAGATTGTTGAAGAAAGATTGGTAGAGAAGAAAGTAGAAGGGATTGCAGTGCCCCAAGTGCATAAGCATCTGACGAATGTAGTATTTGGAACATCGACTCTCTGGAGGAGAGTGCATGGCCACTGGAAATTCGTGGCCTCGTATGAAGGCATAAAGAAGGGATACCTGGCCAAAGAATTGGACAAGGAGGCTCAAAAGGAAAACGAAGAACAAGCGGCCAAAGAACAAAGTGAGCATATCGACGAAGAAGAGGAAGAGTGGGATGATGAACAATGGGAGGCTTATGCCGAGAAGATGGCCCCTTGTTTGAAGACAGTCATAATGATTGAGGACATGTTCGTATCTCACGTTGATGGATACACGGAAGACTTCTTGAAGCACATGAGAACGAACAGAAGGAAGGTGCCAGGGGTGAGGAAGATCGCAACGACGTATGAATTATGGAAAGTGATACCAAACCCAGTCGGACCACCGACGGTGGAAGGAGAGGAAGTAATATGGTCTTTGCAATGGTTTCTGGTTTTGATTGTGTGAGAATTTTTGCATCAACGTTTCGGATCACACTCCGTGATCCATCATCAGGATGAGAGCAATGCTAAAGAACATGGAGTGTGATGATGGTTTCCTCCCCTTTAGCATTGCTCTCATCCTGATGATGGATAATGGAGTGTGATCCGAAACGTTGATGCAAAAATTCTCACACAATCAAAACCAGAAACCATTGCAAAGAACATTATGGATTGTGGAAACTTGATATCATTAAGTAACATGGTACCAGCAATATGGAGGGAGATACGTCAACGATAGCTTTAAGATACTGGCCCTGCTCCTTTACTTGATAAGTGGTTTGATCTACAATACATGGGGACCTGTTGCGAAGAATGCTATAAGAGGCCCCCACACACATGTAAATGGCATTATGCGTCAAAGTTAAAGGTTAGGGAAGGTGGCGGAGCAAGAGGATTGAAGAGGAAAAATGAGAAAGAGGAAAGAGAACATGACAAAAGCCAGAAAATATTAAAGACAGAGGAGAGAGAAAATAAAGACAAGGAAAAGAAGATGGAGGGAGAGAAAAGACAGAGGAGAGAGGAAACAAAGACAAGAGAGAAAAGCGACAGAGGAGAGAGAAAAAAGACAGAGAGAGAACAAGGAAAAGGAGACAAAGGAAGAAAAAAGAATAAAAAATTAAAGACAAAGGAGATTAAAAAGAATAAAAAATTAAAGACAAAGGAGATTAAAAAAGTTCGAAGTATGAAGCATATTAAAATGACCAAGGCTCTTATATGCATCAAAAGTAAGATCGTACGCCATACTAGACAAATAAAGCCCTAACAAATTGCCAAGGAGAAAGAGACAAAGTGAGTAAAATCAAAGCTAAATGTGAAGTACACAAAATTGACAAGAGGAAAGACAAAGGCAAGAGTCAAAGAAAGTACTAAGGAAAGAAAGCCTGCGCAAAAAGACTATCAAAAGGCCGTACGAAGATCATCAAAAAATGTCGTACGAATCACAGAGGAGGCTGTATGAAAGTTTGCTGTGAGGAATGTCGTATGAAGACTTACATTGAGGAAGGTCGTACAAGGTTTGGGAGGACTGAAGTTGGTACGAGGAAAGCTATCAAGTTCCATATGAAGTTCCAGAGGAAGGGCCGTACAAATCAAAGAAGATTGGGCAGTACGGAAAATTAGAAGAAAAAAGATCATACGACCAGGGGAGTCAAAATCTATACGAACCAAGAGCAATTTAAAGAGGGCCGTAAAAATCAGAGGGTTCCAAGAAGCCGTACAAAGAAGCCAGGAGAAGGCCGTATGAACCCAGGAGAGGAAGGGCGTGCGAGTTTCCCAAATTGGAAAAGCCATATGAACTTCCAATTTAGAGCTTGTCGTCAAAAACATCAAATTCCGGTTTGTCATATAGAAAATTAAACTAAAGCATATTGTACGAATTTTTAATTTGAAGAAGTCGACACAAATTGCCAAAATAGAAAAGGCCGTACTATTCACCAGAAGAAAGATTGCTGAGAGTTGTGTAAAAAGTGACAGTTATTCTAACCATCGGCATTCAATATTTAAATCAAGAAATTCAAAACTGGCAGGAAAGAGTTGTGAAAAAGAAGTGCATTGGTGCTATCAAGAGAACAAATATCATCTAGAAAGAAAAATGGAAGCTAGTTCCAACAAAGCTAAGAAATTGACTATCATTCGGCCAAAGGTTGCAGGAGGCATAGCAATGGCTCGAGGAAGCGACAACGCAGTCACTTCGTAGACAATCACTTGGGAAAGTGTCATGTCCCCCGAAATTGCAATTTAATACAATTATAATTATTATAGATAATGTTATAATTAAATATGCTTTAACCATTATTATCTACATCATGGTTATCTATAATATTATAATTATAAATATAAATATTAATAATTTACAAAATAAAACAAGTTGATTGTTATTATAAATACAATATAAAACAATTTACAAAAAAATAAATTGACAACTCATTATTATATTAATATAAAGTACTAAACACCCAATAAATATCATAATACATATTAAAAATATTATTATAATTACAATTAACAAAGATAGTACAGTATTATAATATAAACTAAAGCAATTAATATTATTAATTATAATTATTATAATAGTAAAATATTTCCCAAGAGACTAAACCTAAATATGACTATAATATAAATAGTAAAGCATTTCATAATGCACGGATTACCTCAGCAGCAATCTCTAATATAATTAGAAGCTGTAGTTAGAAGAAGCGATCTTTGACACGTCCCTGTAAGAGTGCAATGGGCACCAGAAGGCATACCCCTCAACAAAGGATTGTGACTATTAGCAAATCAGAGTATAAAAAGAGAGGATGTATCAAGGACAGAGGATCATCGAATGGAAAAAGAAGAATACAGCTTGAAAACTCATTGCCAGCAATCTGACCGGTAAAAGTCAGAAAATAGAGGAAAGGAACGATATGAAGGCAGGAATATATGCAACGATTCCATAAAGGATAAAGGGAACGATGGTAGTTAGAGGGAAAGAGTGGTGCCGTAGGAGAAGGCAGCATTTCAAATTGTATTCAGTGTTAATGAAAAACAATAAGGAAAAGACATCGAAGGGATGAGAAGGAAAGACTCATTCACATGACTGTAGGTAGAAGTCACCGCTGGGAGGATAAGAGGCAGATTGGTCAACATTAGCAGGTCGGTTCAGACAGTAAGTGATCTCTGACTCCAACACTTGGTAATGGAAATATGCCTTAGGGGCAGTTAAAGACAATTAAATAGAAATAAACAAGAATTAGGACTGATGTATCCTAACAGATATATGTGAAAATTATTTATATAGATAAGTTCCGAAGTGAATAATATGAAAAGAGTATATATATATCTATATATATATTTCTGAGTGGGAGATAAGAGTAGAACATAACTGAAGAATAATTGTATAAATGTATATGAGTACCAATAAATATAAGAAAGAATAATTAAGGTATAAATACCAATCAATACAAATAAATAATTATATATAAATATATAAATGTCAATCGACATAAATAAGGGAGTGATTATATACAATATGCATACATATATCTGTATTATTTATGATTATCCAATAATGATGTTTGTAGCAATTATTGAGCCTTGTAAGTAATAATGACTCTATTCGTTTCCTATGGTATCCGTGTAATAGATCTTGAAAGATGTTTAATGTCTAATGCACTTATGAAATATATTATAAGAGAATCACTCATAATGGATAGTAAGAAGGAAATGCATAATCCTCTGAAAAGAATGAAATATTTATACCATCTTTGATCAGATTAGATGTTGGTATTGAAATTTATTGATCTCTATCGTTTCTAATGTCCCCTTGAGGAACACTTTGAATGCAAGATTCAGGTTTAAGTGCTGCCACTAGAAAGGGGTCATTACAAGTGGTATCAGAGCAACTTTCTTGCCACCCTGTGTAAATAGCGTCTGCAAACTTACCAAAGACAAAGGTATGCTCTATGAACATATAGAAACACATTCCGATTTATGCAGATCAGGTACGTCCGGTAATCCTTATCATAGCTACCGTATGTAAGTGTAAAATAAATATCAAGATATATATATGTATAAATAGATATGTTATTTTGAATTGGACAACTAATGAGATCAGGATGATCTATTCCATCATAAGTATTGTGTGTTTTAACCCCATGAAACAACCATGGAAGGCAAGAGGAATCTGCAGGTAAGTATAAAGGTAAATACATCATGAATTTAGATATCAATGTTTAGTAAATATATCATGCGGTAGAATAAGAATTTATATATGATGATATTTATTCTAGTTGATGTTGCTCATTTCTATTGATGTCATTTTGGAATAATAAAGTTATACATGCTACAATTTATTCTTAATATCTTATAGAATTACTGATATGTTTATTTTGAATTAGATACCTAACTATATTATTGTGATATATTCTATCATAATTTCTCTCACACGAAGTGTATTTTATATTCTCACCAAAGTTTTGTATCATCAAACAATCATGTAGATGGTTGAGGGGAGAAGCCAGTTTTTTGTAATTTAATTAGAGGTTATATTGCTGTTGGGAGAGTTCAAGAGGCCCTCGATGTTTTTGAGTTTGTAGCTGAAAAGGTCGAACAGACTGGAATGTCGAGTAATGTTGTTATAGAAGGGTATTGCAACACTGATAGGATTAATGATGCCCTCAATTTTTTCGAGATGCTTTGGGAGAAAAATTTGACCCGTGATGCTCTGTCAGTTGCTTATTTTCTATTCTCCAAACATTAATAAAAAACAACCTATTTATTGAACTCTTTTTTTTCCACCTTAATCCATTAATTGACTAAAACCAATCAGTTAACTAATAAATCCATTTGCACATTCCTAAGCACTTAAGCCATGGTCAAAATTGCACGTCATGTATGTACATGGCCGTGCTTTCCATTTCTCCATAGTCTTTTTATCAAATCTCTTACATCCACTCTATCAAGATCCTAACCTTTCACATAAATCCAAAAAAAAAGGACCTTTGGTCTTCCAAAAAGGTCCTTTTTTATCCTTACCATCCATCTCCCAAGAAGATCCCCACCATCCAATCTCCTTGGATCATAGAGCTCCTTTTGTGCACCAACTGCAAGGTGCCACTTGGAGGCTTTCTATGACTTCAATCCTCTTAAACAACCTCATCCATTAATCTCTTAAATCAATCCAAGGCCTAAATTAATCATCCTCCCAATCTATAAATAGCTCATCATGAGTTATTTTCAAAAACTTGAATTATAAAATCATGCTATCAGTTTGAAAAACCAACACTCTATCTCTCATAATTTGCACATCCACACTTTGTGTGCAACAAAAGGCTCTTGAGAGACTTGTTTTGAGTTTTTCATCTTAGGTACACTAGTCTCTTAGGCTCAACCAAAGGTGACAATTAAGCAGGGAATAAATGTTTGAATATTGTTGAGTCTTTTATTTGTATTCCTTGCATGCTTGTCCACATTAGGAATAATTAATTTTCCTCACCAAAGTAGCTAATAATGATGTGCTCACCTTTACTTGAGGCACAAAAGTGCCAACACTATCTCATCTATCGTTGATTGATAGTAGTTAGGTGCCACATTTGTCTAGTCAAGGCCACCTTTGTCTCAATTAGACTAAGCTAACTAACCTCCTAATTAGGAGTGAATAGGAGTAAAATCATACTCTTAGACATGTCAACTCCTTGATTCATGCATCCAAGAGGCCTATATATTTCATATTCCACAATGATTCTTGATGTTGGTTAACAAATTTGCCAATGCAAATTTTATTAGAAAATGACCCTGTAATACCCAACAAACACAAGAAAATGAATCAACAATTGGAGAAGTTGTTATCGTTTAACAGCTTTCCTCCGAATTTTAGAGGTACAACTCCCTCTTATGGTAGAAATATAAATTTTCTTGGTATGCTTTTAAACAGAAAGTAGGAAAGGCTAGGATCAACTAAAAAGAAAATAAAATTTTCTCAAAATGCCCCTACCACTTTCAAAATTTCCACCACATAGAGTAGGATGATTTCAGAAATCTATTCTTTCTAAGCCTTAAATGTAACATGCAACCAAGATAGAATCTTGAAATTATTTTCAAGTTCACAAGCCAATATAAATCACTCCAATTGAATACCCAAATCACATAAAACTCAAGAATAAAACGAGATACAAGTTGCCATAAACAATGAGTGTTTAAAATAACTACCATATCAATATCAAGAGAAATAATAGCATAAGAAAATAATTGCAAGCACACAAACTCAGAATCAACTTCTTTATTTGAAATATCCAAAATGTAGAGCACACTCACTCTTCCACTTCCGTATAAAATTATATCTAGTTATTCCACCAACTTTTCACTAAATTAAGAAAAGATAAAAAAGAATCCCTTCAATATAGTTGGTAATGTAGTTGGTCATAGTGGGTCGTTAGTCGTAGTAGGTCATAGTCATCTGCAGTTAATTATATTTAAATAAGACTAGTTAGTTTATAATATTTCATATACTTTTGTACATGTTTCAAGTAGATTAATTCCTGACTAGTGATAAGTTGTCATGAAGAGTTGTGACGGTTGGTTCCTCAACCACCACCGAGCGTTATATGTATTGAGTCATTGTAGCCAGGAATATATTATTGATGGTACTATTGACATCCATATGATTGTACATGTTGATACTTATTGTGGAAATGAATAGAAACATTCCTTATTTCATGCATTCTGTGTTCTAGAATATGTTGTACGTATCTATATTCTGTGCACAACTAGTTTACTTTTGTAGTATGTTGAAATACACCCTGTGAAGTAAACATTTGGTGCCCTTTCCTAAGCGAATCCGGTAATATCCAGACGGGAGAATGGTGTCGTGATGGGGCAGCTGACTAAAGGGTTGATACAAGCAAACGAGGATCGTGAAGACACTTTGACGGAAGACCTCTGCAAACTGTGGGAAATCTCGTTAAGGGACCATGTACAAAGGGAGGCTCTCAAGCGAGAGATCCCTTAGTCGGTCATTTGGGATTGACTGAACGTCAACCAAGAGGTCAACCGTCTCCTTACCAGACTGCCAAAGCTGATAGCGCGCCACTACATTATCTTATAGGACCTCCGGGATGAGAGGGATCAGGAACAAAGAAGGAAACAAGTACTGCAACGATATGAGAGAACCAAGTGGGAAGAGGAGGAATGAGATACAAGCCAAAGATGTACGTTTGGCAACTAAGGCCCGTATCGGCAATTAATGTTCATACGCCTCTACAAAGATAAAAAACAAGTACCGAGAGGGCAAGAAACTGCCGAGGAACAAGTACGGAGATCATTAAGACTCAAAGAGCAAGAGAATCGACGGAGGAAATTAAAACAAACCACCGAAGGAGTAGATGAAGATTGGAACGAAATAAACCAAAATATTGTCCACCCTGATGGGGAAACTGATGAGAGGAACTTCAGAACACCATATAAAATAAATGAAAATGAAAATGAAGTGATAGAAGAACTTGAAAATAGCATACATTGTATGAGAGAGCTGTCCATATCGGACGACAAAGGGCCGAGAGCTGGAAGATCTGAACCTAAGACCCCAGGGCAGAGGGAGTACCAGACCGAAACCTAGGAGACTCAAGGTGTAGAGGACGTCAATAGGGGACGTGGGGAAGACTTGTACGTAGCCGAGAGTGAAAGTGACGCACCAAGACGTAGCGGGAGAACCAATCCAGTCAGGTCCAACACACAAGGAGGACATTGGGGAAAGATGGTGACTTCACCATCCGAGAGGCAAAAGCTACCGAAATTCACGGGGAATGGGTCAGAAGATCCAATACAACATTGTAAGACATGCGAGACGATATGGATAGCCAACGGATAAGATGATCCGAATTATTGGCTGAAAGCATTTCCAACAACACTGAGAGACAATGCCATTGATTGGTACTCAGAATTGGACAAAGTACACAAGGCATCATGGAAATTACTCAAGCAAGCATTCCAAAATGAGTTCAAATTCTTGAGGGATGACAATGAGATTGTAGTGGAAATTTACAATATGAAGCAAGGGCAGCACGTGAGTGTGTGTACCTATAACCGGAGACTTAGAGATTTGTTGGGGAAACTGGAGGCATAGCCGGCCGATGGGCTAAAGAAAAGGCAGTTCATCAAGGGCTTGCTTTTGTCATTAAGAAAGAAAATGAAAGTCATACCTTCGCCATCGTACGTTGAAGCGTACAATCGAGCGATGGATATAGAGAGCGAAAATAAAACATCTCGAGGTAAAAGGAAGACGAACGATGAGAAGAGTACAGACAACAGTGACAGTGAGACAAAAACGGTGCAAGCACTTTGAAAAGATATGATGAGAATGATGAAAGAACTAAAGGCTGACAAGGAGAGCACGAAGGAGGCTAGAGAATTGTGGTGTACGGACTACAACGGGGAAGGTCACACGAAGGCGAACTGTCCGAAGAAGTTGTTTTGTGGACATTTCGTCAAGGAATGCCCATACAACTTAAAATCCAGAAGTGCACAAGTACTCTTTTCTCAGGGAGAATCGTCGACACCGCCGAACACACCATCAAAATCCCAGAACAATTCCAATGCGTACCCTTGAGGGTACCAAAATAATCGAAGGAGCAACAATAGTACCCTGTGAAGTAAGATACAGTACGATGGCAAAGGACGGCCCATGATCCAATGTCGGAAGTGCAATGAATGGGGCCACTTCGCCAGGGATTGCCAGAACGGTCAAGGTTTGGGGGGAAGGTTATGCAAGTGGTGTGGACCATGCGACCATGAAGACAATGAATGCCCCAAGCAGAAGAGTATCTAGATGCTGGAAGTAGAAGAACAAGAGGTACTGGCGATCACCAGAGCACAAGCGAAGAAGGCAACCTACCCAGATCCATGTATAGAAAAACAAAGAATGAAGGAAGCAAAAGCAGAAGTGGAACTGGCGATGACGAAGGGAAACGAAACACCTATGGAGAAACCAGGAACCTCTCAGTGGTCGGAGGCGGAAACCAACATTGTACGGTAGGTATTGCAGACCACCGTACCGATAAAAGTAACTGACCTTCTCTAGAATTTTCCGTAGTTGGGACTAGCAATCACAAACGTTGTCGAGGATGGCAAGCAACTGCGATCAGAGGACCGAAGGAAAGAATTGGTACCAGAACCGCCACTGTATGGTGAACAAACCATCGACCCAGTACTACTGATGGAAAACATCAGGAAGATGCTAGCAGTCATTCAGATGGAGATCGAAGGGAACATTTTGACAAATACTATCATCAATGGAGGATCGGGAGTCAACGTACTACTTGAGGAGACATGGAAGAGTCTCGGGAAGCCAACACTCTAGCCACCGACATTCCAACTCGTCAATGCTGATCAACACGGCATCAAACCATTGGGAACACTGATGGCGCAGAAGGTGGTGATTGGAACACAACCATTCCTACTGAACTTCGTAGTCATCCCACTACAGAGGAAGGCGTATGATGCTTTGCTCAAAAGAGGATGGTTGGTGGTAGCCAAAGCAAATCATAACTGGAAGAGGAACACACTCTCGATCAAGAGCAACAGGTGGAAGTACGTCATTGACTTGAAGAACCAAGTCGTCAGCGAAGAGTTGGCATCCTCTGGATCTGAATTTGATGGGGGAGAGTCAAACACGGATGAAGGAAGGAAGGCTATGGAGCCAAACGACGAAGGCGTACTTGAACTCGAGAGTTGCTCGGAGGACAAAACAAGTTCGCTGAATGGCCTATTTCATTGGCGAATGGAAGATTGTGAGGTGTTCCACCGAGAGTGTAACATGCTACAGATCGGAGAAACCCAGGTAGAAGAGAAGGGCACGTCTTGCCAGACATTTCTGGTCGAGTACGATGAGTACAAGGAGAAGAGGAGGTGGTTATGTCTAACCAAACATTCACGGTCGCGTATGGGGAGTACAAAGAAAGAGTGGTAGAACTGGGCGATACACCAGCCCACAAATCCGAACAAGTACGAGGTGAAAAAATTGTGTTGGAGCCGAAAAATGAAAAAAGTAAAAAAATAGCTAAGGAGAAAATAATGGAGTTAAAAAATGAAAAAATCAAAAAAAGAAAAAGAAAAATTGGAAGTTATAAAAATGAAAAAAATTAAGTGGAAGAGTTAAAAAAATTCAAAAAATGGAAAAAGTGAAATGGAAGGATGGAGAAATAAAAAATTGGAACAAAATGAAGGAGAAGAATAGAAAATTAAAATAAAGAAGAAAAGTACTATAATTAGAAAAAATAAAATACAGGGAGAAAAAATTAAAAAATTTAAAGGAAAGAAGGGAATTATTAAAAAATTCAGAAAAGAAGGAAATATCAAAATATTTATTAAAGTGAAGCATATTAAATTAAAAAACATATGGAAGGTCATATGGCAAAGAGACAGCTACAACTTTTGGCCAAGTAAAAGAAAAACCACATTGCATAGAGTGAAGACAACCTTGCCGTATGAACATAAAGGGAAAACGCCAAGAGTTCAAGGGGAGGTCATACGCCCTTTTGAAGAAAACACCATCACGTACAAAGGAGGTACGTCATACAAAGTGGGAGACAACGCAAGGGAAATGTTCGGCGAAACAAAAGAAAAGAACATAGAGCGACAACATGGCTGGAACCTTATGCAGCGAATTAGTTTGGAAGATGGTATAAGATGGACAATATACAGGGAAGAAAGATCATTCGGAAATTGCAGAAGACAAATAATAAGATGGCACGAAGAGGCACAAAATAGTATGCAAGAAGAAGACATACTAGGTGAAAAAATACAAGTCGCACGAAGGAGAGGAAAAATTCAAAAGGTAGATAAAACCACTATACAAATTGAAGAAGCTTGCAGATTGAAGGGGAACATAATTCATACCATATGACCCAAGATGCAGATAAGAGTACGGCACAGAAAACTTCAAGACTTTGTATGGGTTAGACAGTATAGCCAGGCAACCAACGTACAATTTGCTATGCTACGACAGGAGGGAAACATCATAGTACGTGTTAGAAGACTTTTCCATCGCACACCAAAAGGATCTTGCGCAGAAGTTCGTATGCCATTCGAAGTAGAAGTTTGCAAGATCTCAAGAGGCCATACGGTATGAAATATTCCCCCTTAATTTTTTTCTCAAAATTCAATACACAAACCAGCAACAAGTCACCGATTAGCGTTAGCTCCAAAAGCAAATCAGCATGGAAGTAACTCTAACCAAGAATGTTCACCAAGATCCCAATGTGGGCGAGGTGATAGCATATGGTCAGAGGATCATTAGGAGTAAACTGAACTGAAATTACAATTCATCTGCTGATGCAGGCATCCACAAGCAGTGGGGATACTCCACTTATTCAGTGGGTGAGATTATTACATTATTAAAGGCGGCAAGCCAGCCATTTAAATCCTCACTTCCACTTATTAACGTGGGGGGAATACAGTCCACACAACCACTTATTTAGTGGGGGGAAACTTACAATTAAAGAAAGATGATTATTTAAACTCAACCACTCAATCGTGGGAGTATGAAATTTAAACTAATTGCAGCAAATAAAATAAATAGCTGTTAGTACTACTAATCAGCTTTACAATGAATTAAACAGCTGCAAATAAGAAAGATATGCTTCCAAATCAATCAATGGTTAGAGTAACACTTCCTCTAACTCTTACAATACAATAATGATATAGAAATGAAGCTCAAACCAGCATTATATCAAAAACTAACAAGTCTGATCAGAAATAGAGAATACAGAAAATCAGACCAGCAAACTGTACATCAATGAAATGCACATAACTTTATCAATTTACCTCCAAATTGAGTGAAATCAATTGCAATGAACCTCTAGAGGATAGGTGCCCATGTCATGATGATGAAACAGCTTCAAAAAGCAACCATTAATTTACTTGCACAATTCTCAATGCTCCCAACATGCTACGGCCCTTAGCAAGGGCGATTTTGCAAGAATAAAAATAAATACTTTGAAATAAATTCTGATCTTCTATGGGAAGGGGCGCCCATGTGCTAGGAATGCATATCTTCAATACCCAGAAGCAAATAAAATTCATACTAAAAGCTGTATACAAAAATCACTTTCAACCATGATAAACCAGCAACATAAAAACTGAAATATCTCACCAAAACTCCACAATAATGCTCAATATGTACTTCTGGATGAAGCACACTCTCAATCCACCACCTAGGGAACCATAGTTGCAGGCCCGAAGAATGGAGTAAATTTGCTAAGCTTTCCCTTAGCCGGATTCTGGATTCATTCCAGCAGCGTAACTTTGCTCTTCAAAAATATGCATAATCAGCTCTTCAAACAGCAGCAATATATAAACTTCAATTGGCAAATGAAGCAACAAGAACTCTTCAAATTCCAAGAAGTTGAATCACTTCAACTTCCAAAAGGGATGCCACCTTTTTGGCATTTTACTTTTTGAAATAATATAATATTACTCAACCTCCTTTTCACTTTGCAACAATAAAGCATTTAATAAATTATTAAATGCATAATTGACCCCCTTAATGGCCCCTCTTTTAAAACAACATGAAGTTATTACTCCTAGGCGTGGGGTACAACTGAGAAACATGAAATTTGACTAAGTATAAAAACTCAGTCCATGGAGATAACCAAAACCAATGCCAATACTGAAACTGATGGATAGCAAGATGACTTGAGTTGAGCTGCTGATGATGCTACTGCCAAATTTAGACTTACTAAAAATAGCCAACTGCTATAAATAGTAAGTTCACATCAAAACAACAGATAGCCAAACTGAACACTAACCTGCAAAGGATTGAACTGTTGCTAAACGGATACTGCCAAAAGATAGACTTGCTAAAAATAGTGAATTGCTATAAATAGTAAGTTTGCACAACAACCTCTGAATGCCAACTGAGCAGTATTTGAAAGAGGAAACCCTAATTTTCCACCTCAGATTAGCCTACGGATTTCCGGAAATAGGCTAAATCCAAATGAAGAGCGTATGGCCAAAATGGGGACATTACACGGTATTTGAAGGTCGTACACTATTTGGAGATGATGGAGGCAACTCAATGGTTAAAGCCACTAGGGAGAGAGAGATACTTGCTCGCCGCCAGCTCCGTGTGCGTACAAAGGAAGTGAGGCGATTGAGGGAGTAGTGCTCTCCAACAACTACCCCGACATCATCAGTACATCCAGGGACATCTCGCTTCCCCCTTTTTCTCATTAGCTTCATATGTAGTATCATTCCCTTTTGGTTGTCATGTCGTTTGGAAGATGACTTCTTTTGTGGGGGGGATGATGTAAGCATAATTATTGTCTTAGTTGTAGTTGGCTGTAGTCAGCCAATTACTTATGTTCAATAAAACTATAGTTGTAGTGCGAATAATTAATGGAATAAATGTCATATGTACTCAGGTAATTAAGTCCCAATTAGTGGTAAGGGGTTGTTATGAAACGTCACGACGGTTGGTTTCTCAACCACTGCCGAGCGTTATATGTACTGAGTCATTGCAGTTGGGAATACATTATTGATGGTACTGTTGACATCCATATGATTGTACATGTTGATACTTACTATGGAAATGAATAGAAACATTCCTTATTTCATGCATTCTGTGTTTTGGAATATGTTGTATGTATCTATATTCTGTGCATAACTAGTTTACTTTCGTAGTACGTTGAGATACACCTTGTGAAGTAAACAGGCAACATATATATAGTCTTCTTAGGTGTAACTGATTCTTTTGATTAACAAATAAACAAAAGGTTATGATTTCCTTAATATTTCTAGAAACATAATCACTCTTATAACTTTTAAAAGATTCAAGAAAAGACTTAAGTGTTAGGCTCTAGAGGCATGTCTCCTATATCTTCTTTGTTTCTTGTTGGAGATGAACCTGGCACTGTGAATGATTGTGCTTAAACAAAAAATTTGACTTTATAGATGTGAAATGCTTTAATAGCTGGAGCAATATTCTTGTGCTTGGGTATGATGACATTATTTGTCCCAAATCTCTATAGTGCCTTGTTGTTTCAGACATTCTCCAATTTGTTTTGAAAGATTGAAAGATGTGCAACATAGTGAACGAGCGCAGTATCAATGTTACTGAGCTTCTTCATTGACTCAATATCAATAGCTTGAGAATTATCTTTTGTTTAAATATTTGAATTGATAGACAAAAAGTCAATTTGTACGTCCATTTTGAATTGATCACATTCTTTCAACAACTTCATTTGTTCTAGATTTTTTTGTTTGATAACCAACACCTTCCATTCTATGTTTTTTATCCATAGATGACATAAATTCTCGTTGGCACTTTGAAATATTTGCTCAGCAACAAGTGTTTCACCATTGATTTCAACCATTTCTTTAAGATCTCTATTGACATTGATTCATATGGATAATTCCCTTTTAGACAAATTTATTTCCTCTTCAATTTCCTTTCTCTTGACATCAATTTCATCATATATATTCTTTGCTTCTTCAATAAAATTTTACCCATTAGTTATTATTTCTTTAACCCAGTTTTCAATCACTCTGCCATACAACTGGTATTTGCACTTTTTTTCAATTGCCTCCTTACTACCTTCTAAGCTGGGATCAAAAGAAGCATTTATTTAGTCCAATGGTTGGGTGGAAGTATCAACAATAGATTTAAGATAAGACACTAAAACCCTCACCTTTTGTTTGAGTTGGTCCATGGAATGCTTATCCTTTTCTGTTCTCTCTACCAATTTGGCGGCTAAGACTTGGAAGTTGTGGATATCTCCTTCATGAGAAGGACCAAGATCAACATGAGTGACATTAAAGTCTGTTTCAGCAATCTCATTGATATGTTTTTCTGCAGTAGGATGAGTTACTTCCACAAAGATGTTCCCAGAGGCAAAATCCTTCATCAACCTAGAAGTCATTTTAGCTTTCTTTGATTGAGGGGACTTTTGAAGTAAACTAAAAACATCAAAATGAGGAACAACCAAGTTACCTTTCTCTTTCTTGAAAATGTTTTTTGTAACCAAGAAGAAGAAGAACCAAATAGGGTGCTAGTAACATTTGGGGAAAACTATAAGGGCCTCATTGGTGTAGGTGTAGTGAATGGAGGTGCAAACTTATCAAAAGATGATATATCAAGTGAGAAGGGAGAAGGATTAGGTTGAATGGGAGATGTCTGAAGGGAATTTGGAGGCGAGGAAGCTGAGGATGAACGAATGAGGGAGATGGAGAGGTGCTCACCTAAGAAGGGGATGAGGGTATATCAATGGTTTCTTCATCATCTCCATCCTCCCGGATAATGTCTATTTGCTTCTTCTCCTTCAACTTCCTTGCTTTTCCTTTAGGATCTCCCTTACATGATTTCTCAAGATTTCTTTTCTTCGAAGGATCGTCATCATCACCTCCTCCTTCACTAGCATTTTGAGACCTGGATAGCAATGAGGAATGAGAGGCAGTAGATTTCACTTGTTGGACGATCTTGAGGTTGACTTTTATATGTCTTTCTTCTTCACTCATTCCTCTATTCTTCTAGGAACTACTAATGTCCTTTCATCTAAGGAGTTTACTTCTCTATTGCCCCAATTGATGGGTAGTAGTGGCTATGCTTAAATATGATCAAAATAAATGGGATCAACTAGGTCTGACTCATCATCTTCAATGCTAGAGATATCCTAAGTTATTCTAAAGTTTTTGATATGTTGTAGAATCATTCTCATCCAATCTCTTTTCCTAACTTCATAATTATTATCACACTCTAGCGAGTAATCTTAAATTTCAGGATGACCATAGAATCCAAGTCCAAGTTGAAGATTATTTTCGACATGATATTTATTGTCAAAAGGAACCCTCATGGTGCAGAAATGCATAATGAATTGTACTAAGATCCTCTCAATATTTAGTACATCTAAGGATGATCTACATTTGTAGTGTGCCAATGCAATGGGAAAAGGGACTCCTGCTTTCTTTGTTTCTTTACATCTCCTATTGATTTCACCAATTTGTCAACATTCTTCAATTAGGGCAAACTTGTCACTTATATATTTTGGCAATTTATACAGGAATCCATCAAATCCCTATGATATAAATAAATATTTGAAACTAAATAAAACAACTCCCATAATTATTGACTAATTGTGCAACTTTTGGAGATAGTCTTACCCACATGTCACCTTGGAGTTCTCTAACAACATGCATTGTGAAAGCACCATTTACTCTCCTAAAATTTGTATAGTTGTGTCCTGTTGTGACCCTTTCACAACATCGCCCCATTGCAAATGGGGGACCCCTTGTTTTTGCTTTTTTGGGTTTTGCCTTGGCATCACAACTGCTAATCCCCCTTTTTCTTTTACAATGAGGAGTTAGAAATCACCTGAGCCAAGTAGAGAATTGAAGCCCAAAACTATGCCTAGACATCACCAAAGTGCTCAGAAGACCCAGTCAACGAAGAACGCAATTGCTTTCACTCAATTCTGACACTTCTTATTTTTTAGGGATTTTTGCTTCTTTTTTTTTTCTATTTTTGGCATTTTTGGACCAATCCAGGATTTACTATTTTTAGAAAATTTGCTTTTGCTTTTTTCTATTTTTAGAAAGTGCCAAGGTTCCGTAGGTCATGGAGTCAGCATTTCCATCTTTAGAATCGAAGATTTAGGCCTCCAAGAGTAAAAAACAAGCAAAAATCAAGAAAAACATGTAAAAATCAAGAAAAAATCACATGGTAGAATGATCCAGAAGAAGGCAAAAGATTCAGCACAAAGCACAATGGCATGAGGTTAAGCAAAGTTTTCCCATGAGGAGATATAGAAAATGGCTAAGGCACTAGGAAGTCCGCCTAGAATCTGGCAAGGCACCAATAAAATCCGCCCCACCTTAGAAAGGACATGGAAAGGCAAGTTCAAAGTCCGCCCAAGCTTGAGAAGGAATGTCAAATCCAGTACAAAGTCCGCCATGGAGATGGAAGAACAAGAGCAAAGTCCACCCTTGCATCATGGCATGAGGGTCTTGAAGTCCGCCCTACCTTGAAGAGACAATGTCAATCACTAGATGAAGTCCGCTTGGAAGGAGAAATGAAAATGTCAAGACACCTTCGAAGTTTGCAATGGATGTGTTAAGACATAAACAAAGTCCACCATGAGAAGAAGAGGAAATGGCATGAAGCTTATAAAATCCGCCCCACTTGAAGATGAGATAGCACAAGCACTTCAAAGTCTGACCTTGCTCAGGTGTGGAATGTCTTAAGCCTGATGAAGTTCGACTTTACCCAAGGGAAGGATGTCCAAACCATTTCAAAGTCCGACTTTGGCACCAAGGGAAAAATGGCAAAGACAAGTGAAAGTCCGACCTTGGTCAAGTATGGGATGTCTTAGGCATGAGAAAGTCTGACTTTTCCCAAGCATAGCATGTCCAAACCTTTATGAAGTCCGACTTTCCTTGAGCAAGGCATGTCCAAGGCAAAGTAAAGTCCGACCTAAGCCTAGAGAAGAAAATGTATTGAGCATCATGAAGTTTGACTTTGATTGAAGAAAAATCTCCAAAGCAGCTCAAAGTCCGACTTAGCTCAAGTAAGGATGTCTAAGACTGCAACAAGTCCGCCTAGGAAGAAAATGAAGATGTCAAGACACAAGTAAAGTCCGCCCAAGGAGAGGATAAGAAAATTGGCTAAATGTTGATACCTTGGGGAGGGAAATTCAGAAAATTGACTAAGTGTTGGAAGGAAAACATGAAGAATAAAGAGGGAAAGTAAAGAGGAAATGAATAAAATCCTTGACCAAGGATGGAATCCGCCCTACATAGCACAAGCCAGATTCAGAATTGAAGGCAAGTCCACAGGCTGAGTTCATTCGAGCATCGAGATGGCCAAAATCTTAGCTAAATGTTGAATAGTCCACACAAAGGTGTTCCTCTACCCTTAGTGTAAAAAATAATGTCTCTACTCATTAAAAAGCATCTGAAAAGCACAGGATGGCAAGAAATTTGTGCTCTGATACCACTGTAAGAGACTGTAATGTCCCCTTTCTGAGCTGACCCTAAATCTTGTCCTTGAATCACCCTAAGCCATTAAACCTTAATTTAGACCTAGATTGAGATGTATATATATATATATATATATATATATATATATATATATATATTGCCAACTATTTACTGGATATTTGATTTATTTACTAAGTATTCATTTATTTACTCTTTGATTGATTTTCCACATAACTTTAATTACTTTATTTTGTAACATCATTTACTTATCTGTTTCCTGATCTGTACGTGGTAGTTTCCCTTTCTCTTCTTTGCCAAGCATGATACTCCCTGCCTACCAACGATTGATTATGCATGAAAAATAATCCTCAATGAATTAACATCTTCCTATACTCTGCTATACCGGTGGTGTCCTCCTTTGTTTCCTATTGCTTTCCTAATTCTCCTTTCTTGCATCGAACTTCTCTTTTAATGGGCCGAATCAAAGACTTGATCGTTGCTCTCTTTTAACTTATTGATGACGTAGTGTTCTCCACCTGTGTCTTTCTATTCTATATCTATTTT
The DNA here is from genome assembly GCA_007258455.2 of Sequoia sempervirens. Taxonomy (NCBI): domain Eukaryota; kingdom Viridiplantae; phylum Streptophyta; class Pinopsida; order Cupressales; family Cupressaceae; genus Sequoia; species Sequoia sempervirens. Next base: position 377,928,238 of record VDFB02353493.1, read on the forward strand.
TAAAATCACGTCTTCTTCCGGCTCCAGTCGGATGCTTTGAGGTAACAGATTAGTATTAGATGGCGCTACATGTAATCCTCGGATAGGATACGATGGTTGATTGGCTTCTTTATTCCGAATTTGGAATTCTTCAAGCGGATTACGAAAGGTGACGTGTTTCCAGAACTAGCGACTATTCAGATGAGTCCAGGTTCCAAATCATGAAGATTCTTTATCTCTTGGCGTAAAACGGTTCTCTGAAGACTTCCCAAGTGTGATGAACCGTGCTCACTGCTGATTTGATTTCACTTCGTTTAAAGGACTGATTTTTGGTTTGTAATCTGTTGTTTCTTGTTTTTTTTGTGTTTTTGTGGTTTGATGCCAATGATTCAATAATTTCCTTACAACCATATGCATATAAAGAACTCAAATTAAACTAAACTTAGAAGGATAACTTCAAAGGAACTCAATACACTAGTTAAGAGACTTCCTTCATTACAATAGAGTGCTAAAATTATATATCTTTCATACATTTCGGAATGAGACACCATTTTCAACTAAAGACAAACTTGCAGCCAAAATGCACTGTGAACACTGCTTGCTACAGTACCCGCGCCCACCAAAATGCTCATACAAATTAAATGACAACTTCCCCTACCGATTTCTTGATGAAAAAGCTTCTAAATAAGAGGGCACCCCTTTTAGGAAAGAAAGCAACAACAATATGAAGGCGTTTTTCTTACTAGAAGATGTAGAAACCCTCACATGATGGCGGCTGGCTATAGATGTTAAAATCAGCTTTCAAAATCTTCCAAAATGCAAATAACTTCCTCTAGATGGCGAATGGAGATGCCTCCAACAACTTGTAATCAGCAAAATATGGCTCCAAATGCAGCAACAAGAAAATAACCAGCACTTTAGGGTGGTCTTTCACACCTTCAAGATGCCAAATCCTAACTACAAGCCCCAAACCAGGCTTACCCACTGCTGAAATTGAGAAACCCTAGTTTCTCTCTTCCACAAACTCCACACTTCAAACTTCATTCAACAAAATATATCCATGCATAATGGGTCGAACTTCTCAAGCTCCTTTTATAATTTTAACTTGAAAAACACTATTCATTAAAAAGTTACTATTCACTTAAGTTGTTACTTTTTCCACTTTAGTGATGAATAGTAACAGCAAAATAGAATTCAACCCCTTGAACTAATAGGTACATGGCCCCTAAAGTTTGGAAAGGTGAAACGATGATGAAGATCAATATTTCAAGCTCCCGTAACACGCCAAACGCGCAATTCCACCATGTCACCAAACTCCAGATACCAAATAAGCAAATTTCCGACCAGGTGCCCGGACAGGTGACCCTCTAACCAGAACCCTTAGCCTACGAGGGTCGACATAATAGGCTAATCCACCAACTCTAATGCTTGCGAAAGAATGGGGACATTACAGTCCGCCCTCCTTGAAATTGCTTGTCCCCAAGCAATCCTTACTGCAAGGAAACTTCACTCCTCGGAAGGCCCAAAAGAAGAACTGTGAAACGTCCCATAAATTGCTAACTAACTCCTGACGCACCATCATAAACACAACTGCGCAAAATATCCCTGGATCCCAAACCCAAGATGGCAGTCTACCATGTCTGATTACCTCTAACTTCCTCTGCGCAAATTTGATCACAACTTCACCATGCTGAGAATGGTGAAGCAACCTGTTGGAACCCATCCAAACTGCAGTGATAGACATGTCACCACCCGGATCCCAATACAACCTGAACTCCCATTCATCTGTCATGAAGAGGCAGAAATGTCTGGAAACTTCCGCAACACAATATCTCTCTATAGTCTCTCCAAAACACTCATGAAGGTGATGACTAATCAAACCATCATGTCTACTGACACCGTAATCACCCTGTAACCATGTATCTGTATGAAATCCTTGTGACATTAAAGTAGCAACCCCTATCGGATACATGTCAGCATGATGGATAATTGATTGTTGTCCCTGCAAGCAACTGAGTCGGGTACGTGCAGCCTTTAGTCCCTTCTTCTGAAGATTGTAACTTTGGACATAGTAATGAGTTACTCCCCTTGACTGCACCAAGAGAATCACCCTGCGCACAAGAAATGTGCATCGAATACAAATCATGTACAGGTGGGCCAAAAGAAAAACTGTAAGCATTCCTCACCGTGTAGACATTATTAAACTCCTCCATGAGCCCTGTTTGGAATCCCGATGCACTTTTCAATCCCAAACACTGTGATTATCGCTCAACTCTAAACTAGTATCAGGAGTGTGATCGGCTTCCAACTCGAAGAGTGGATTATCATAGATCATCCCACCATCAAACTCAAATAAGGGATTATTAACGAACTACGCAATCCCTCCATGCTGATCTGGATCATCCATCTCTGAGTCCTTGGAACAATACACTGAATTGTACTCCTGAATTGGCTCATCAAGCTGCCAATCATAATCAACTGTGTGGGATGAAGTGACGGATTTGCTCCCAGGTGAAGGAAACAAATCGACATGAGTACCAATCTCCCAACTAGATGTTGCTCTCAAGATCTCTCGTGAAGTGGATGTAGTAGTGTCGTGAGTTGACACATAACCTTGGTGAGTCAACTACCAAGTCACAAGAACTATTGATAACCTGTTCTGCATCACCTGTCATGGGACAAAACTCAAGGGGACCAGGTGCAACACATGGTTCTCCGCAACTCTCAACCAAGGCTCTCATCCCAACTGTATCCACTGCACCTGAAACCGTGATGGATGTAGTATCCACATCCTCGACCATCTCACCACCACAATCCATGGACGTATGTTTTTCACCAATTACTGCCATGGAAACCTGAACTGTATCGAAAGCTAGTGAAGGTTGTGCCAAACTAGAAACCACGGTAAGCTCCTCCAACCGTGAGTGTGACTCCTGAAGGGCCAACTAAGCATTCTCTAATGAGTCCATAGTCACCTCAAGCTCATGAGTGAGTTCGTCAACCTCCTCCTCTTTCCCCTTTAGTGCATCGTAGCAAATGCACCCCCACTCGAGAAGATAATCCCTATCAGCTAGTAACTGTAAGTAATTTTGTTTCATCATCCTTATGGCTTCTCGTAGGGCATGGAATTCTGCAAGGGAAAGGCTACTATGACCGTACTCATCTGACATAGGAGTACCCCAACCATACGTAGCTAACATCTGTCGAGCAACATCAAAATGCTCTAATGCTGTAGCAGTCATGTTATCATTGACCTTAAGTTGCCCAACCAAATGATGAGATTTCTGAAACTCAAGACTCCTATGCAAGTTCTCTGAAACAAGATCTGCACTGTGATATGAGGTCGAATTATCATCGCTCACTAATTGATAAGCAGCATCGGGTGTGCTATCAGTGTTGCCCACGATATCAACAAAGGTACTGCTGCTATGTACCCCATAGGATGGCAAAACCAATATTGTTGAAGCTGTTGTTTTGTCGGTGTCCTCGCACACTTCTTCTTCCAAGGTATCTGCACCTCCACCTAACTCACAATCTCGGAATTCATTGCCCCTGATTAACCTTTCTGATTGGTTTCCTACGCTCTGATATGAAAAATCAGACTTACTGTGGCCTGATCCGACATCATGAATTGCATTATTAGTACCCGAATCTCGAGTACCAACGTGTGACAACTCTGTAGAAACATCACTTCTTGGTGTAATCATTTTCCTCTCATGTTGATGCCCAGTTTCATCACTGTTGTCACGAAGATCAAGGCCATTATGGGTGCTGGTAACAACTTATTGAATGCTGTGAATATCATTCAAGATTCTCTCAACATTGATCGTAACTCCACCATACCAGAAGTGGTGAAGTAATGCACTGGGACCCATCCCAACGACAGTGCTAACTCTGTCTCCACTTGGATCCCAATATAGACCGAACTCGTGTCCATCCATCATGAGGAGGTAAGGATAACTAGAAGCATCTGCTACGTAACATCTCTCTATAACCTCCGCTAAACTCTCATGGATGTGATACCTGTGCCATCAAGCCTGCTGACATTATAATCCATCTGTAACCTTGTGTCCACTGGTAGTCTCTGAAACCAAGGAGCAGCAAACCTTGTTGGATACACATCAGCCTAATGGTAGACTAAATATTGATCCTGCAAGCATTCACCCGCCAACAATTGAGTCGGGTATCTGCAACCACTAGATCTGTCTACTGAAGATGGTAACCCTCCATCCAAAAATTGATGGTATATGTCCTGAACCAATCCACACTGACACATCAACAAATTCTTTGTATGTGGACTAGAAGAGAAGTGTTGAGCACTCCTCACAATGCTCACCTCAGTAAACTCCACTGCAGACTCTAACTGAAATCTCGATCCACAATCAATGCTCATCTCAGGACTTAGGTCAAGGGGGTGATCAAAATCTATCTCAAAGAGCAGATTATCATATGACCGAGAAGCATCTACCTCGAACAATGGATTGTCGATCATCTCGCACTCCATTTCCTGATCCGCCTCCTGCTCTCCACCCAAATCTGCACTATAGTACGAGGTTGAGTCAACCTCATTCTCATCATGATCAGCATCATCATGTATGCTATCATCAATGCACACATCATCATCTAAAGCACTGCTGCTATATGTCTCATAGGATGTCTCAAAAGACAATGTAGAATCCACAAGAGTCAATGGTTGATCAATTTTATCATCCTTTTCCGCCAAAGGATCCTGTAAATCTGGCCTGCGTGAATCATGAATTGACAATTCTTGCACATACTCTGAATTGGTATCTTCAAAATGATCAAAAATTTCATCAGCAATTGCTGATACACAAGATGTATGGAGCTCAAAACCCTCATTGGTTTCATATGGACCCTTTTCTTCATGTGCATCTCTCTCAACATGATCATCCTGTAACCTTACAACATCTTGTTCAGGACCCTCACCCTCGTGTTCTGACTCTTCTTCTTTTTCAAGAGGACTCAAGTGCTTTTCCTCTACAACTGCCTTAGAAATTTCAACTCCATCATCCACGGGTAGATCTTCTAAGGTCTGGTTTTCGCTCACCAATGGATCAGCTGTACGCTGGTCATTAACTGCTGAGAGTTCATCATGAAGGCTTCTCACCATTGTAGTGACCTCATGTTCCTTCTTCTTCTCATTCCGTGATGTGGACCTCTTAGACATGGAAGCCATACGCCGCGCTACTCTATCTAATTTTGCAGGGTCTGAAAACAATTCATTTATCCTTTTCTGATTTTCATCCAACCTTTTCAAACTTGTTTCAGCTTCTCCATATTCTTGTCCCACTACCTCTGGGAAATAACCATGTTGTTTAACTGAAACTTTTAAACTACAGTTGAAACTTACCCAACAGGTTGGCAGGAAACCGCTCTGATACCACTGTGATGAACCGTGCTCACTGCTGATTTGATTTCACTTCATTTAAAGGACTGATTTTTGGTTTGTAATCTGTTGTTTCTTGTTTTTTTTGTGTTTTTGTGGTTTGATGCCAATGATTCAATAATTTCCTTACAACCATATGCATATAAAGAACTCAAATTAAACTAAACTTAGAAGGATAACTTCAAAGGAACTCAATACACTAGTTAAGAGACTTCCTTCATTACAATAGAGTGCTAAAATTATATATCTTTCATACATTTCGGAATGAGACACCATTTTCAACTAAAGACAAACTTGCAGCCAAAATGCACTGTGAACAGTGCTTGCTACAATACCCGCGCCCACCAAAATGCTCATACAAATTAAATGACAACTTCCCCTACCGATTTCTTGATGAAAAAGTTTCTAAATAAGAGGGCACCCCTTTTAGAAAAGAAAGCAGCAACAATATGAAGGCGTTTTTCTTACTAGAAGATGTAGAAACCCTCACATGATGGCCGCTGGCTGTAGATGTTAAAATCAGCTTTCAAAATCTTCCAAAATGCAAATAACTTCCTCTAGATGGCGAATGGAGATGCCTCCAACAACTTGTAATCAGCAAAATATGGCTCCAAATGCAGCAACAAGAAAATAACCAGCACTTTAGGGTGGTCTTTCACACTTTCAAGATGCCAAATCCTAACTACAAGCCCCAAACCAGGCTTACCCACTGCTGAAATTGAGAAACCCTAGTTTCTCTCTTCCACAAACTCCACACTTCAAACTTCATTCAACAAAATATATCCATGCATAATGCGTCGAACTTCTCAAGCTCCTTTTATAATTTTAACTTGAAAAACACTATTCATTAAAAAGTTACTATTCACTTAAGTTGTTACTTTTTCCACTTTAGTGATGAATAGTAACAGTAAAATAGAATTCAACCCCTTGAACTAATAGGCACATGGCCCCCAAAGTCTGGAAAGGTGAAACGATGATGAAGATCAATATTTCAAGCTCCCGTAACATGCCAAACGCGCAATTCCACCATGTCACCAAACTCCAGATACCAAATAAGCAAATTTCCGACCAGGTGCCCGGACAGGTGACCCTCTAACCAGAACCCTTAGCCTACGAGGGTCGACATAATAGGCTAATCCACCAACTCTGATGCTTGCGAAAGAATGGGGACATTACACCAAGATAACCTTTTTTCCCCCTTATTCCTCACTTGTACCACAAATACGTTTATGAAGGTTGATATCGCTTTGAGGGCGAGCATGCTTTGTTATGTGCTTGGGATCTTTGATAGGCAATAAGACATTGCCCAATGAGAATCCTTTATAGACTTTGTGTTTCCTTTCTCCATGCCACGGTGATTTCCTACCAGAAGTCCTCCCGTATGACTCCTGTGATGATCCCCTTACATATCTTGGACTAGTCGCGTCCTTGCCTGAACGCTAACACAAGAGTCGTCTTCCTTCATTTGACCCGTCCATGGTCATATTCGAAGGTTCTTTCCTTGCTCGATTATAAATCACTTTTTTCTAATATTCGATAACCTTATTTGGATTATATATTTATATTTGTATATTTTATATTTTGAGCTATAGAGTTATTCCTATTAGTTTAGAGTATTTAATAAGAGCTTCATCTATTAATATTATAGTATATATTATGGACAACCATTATAAATTATATTTAATTATAATATTATCTATAATAATTATTATTGTATTTAAATTGCAATTCCTCATATTTGGCGTTATGATGATCATAATCATAATCTTATATTATAATATTATACTTAATATTTATTATCTTTGATAATTAAAAATGTTTCCAATATGTATCTTGTATATCTTATTATTTTTAATGTTACCATTTCGGGGACATGAAGTCCAAACCTTTATGAAGTCTGACTTTCCTTGAGCAAGGCATGTCCAAGGCAAAGTAAAGTCCGACCTAAGCCTAGAGAAGAAAATGTATTGAGCATCATGAAGTTTGACTTTGATTGAAGAAAAATCTCCAAAGCAGCTCAAAGTCCGACTTAGCTCAAGTAAGGATGTCTAAGACTGCAACAAGTCCGCCTAGGAAGAAAATGAAGATGTCAAGACACAAGTAAAGTCCACCCAAGGAGAGGATAAGAAAATTGGCTAAATGTTGATACCTTGGGGAGGGAAATTCAGAAAATTGACTGAGTGTTGGAAGGAAAACATGAAGAATAAAGAGGGAAAGTAAAGAGGAAATGAATAAAATCCTTGACCAAGGATGGAATCCGCCCTACATAGCACAAGCCAGATTCAGAATTGAAGGCAAGTCCACAGGCTGAGTTCATTCGAGCATCGAGATGGCCAAAATCTTAGCTAAATGTTGAATAGTCCACACGAAGGTGTTCCTCTACCCTTAGTGTAAAAAATAATGTCTCTACTCATGAAAAAGCATCCGAAAAGCACAGGATGGCAGGGAATTTGTGCTCTGATACCACTGTAAAAGACCTAGTGTCTCTCAACCCCCAATTGATGCCAAATAATGAAATTGGTTTTTATGTTTTTGCTGGTTTTTGGATGTTTTGTAATTTTTGTGATTTTTCCTTGAAAGGGTTTATGCAATTTTGAAATATAAATGCTAGGAATTTGTAAAATGAAAGAAATAAATTTTAACAACAATAAATATGCATTTTGAGTTACAAACGCCTTTCTTATTTCAAATAAATGATTACAATACCAAAAGGCACACATGCAAAGAAAAAAGCAGTTGTATAATGAAATAAGGAACCTGATTTATTCGCAGCAATGTATGAACTACAAATGATGTACGAACTTCATAAAAACAATGCTTTCCAGCCAACAAATGATACCAAATGCCTCTCAAGGAATATGCGTCCCAATTGAGAAGGAATCAAACAAAAAGGCAAGGCGTTTTTTGCACTGAGTAACGCCTATCAGCTGGTCTGGTACAGCCTTGGCAGCAGCAAAGGATGCCGTATGGCTGAAGGAAGAAAGGCCTGAGATCTGGCAAATGAGGATAGAAATCGATCTCCCTTGAATAAATAAATTCTCCTTCAAACCTTTACTTATTTTTCCTTTGTAAGCACAAATATGACTTATGAACAAAGCCATTCTGATTAGCAATCTTCAGTTGATCTTTCACAACCTCAGTATGCTTGATTCTGAAGAGGGAATGTTCTCCAAAATCTGATTTGCAGAAACCCTTCTTTCTCAAACTCCAAAATTCTCAGAGAGATGAAGACAAATTAGAATAATGAATCATAATGAGTTCCATTTGTCTTTGAAACATTAAATAATCCTCTCAAGAGGCTCGACCCCCAAAAAGCAACTCAATAGCATTTAATAATAATAATTTCGACTTTTTCAAAACTTAGGCTAATTAATCATTAAATGGCATCCTTTTCCATGAGTAATAAATACTCATTTAATAATATAATCGCCCCTTTATTATAAAGTTATTAAACACTTTATAATAATCCATTTAAATAACTAATATCTTCATTATTTGACTTTATAATATAAAGTCACAATAATAATTATTTAATTATCATTAAATGCTCAAATATCCTCCGTTTGCTCAACCAATTGCCAAACTGGGTCGAAACTGAGAAAGCCAACTGAGCTAGGTGCCCCACCAAAAAAAGTAAACCCTGATGGCCTGACTTACTATAAATAGTAAGTATCCAAATATCACTCTAAAAGCATTTGCAAAGGCCCAAACTTGAATCAAACTATGGAGTAATGTCCCAAAACTCTGGATGACTACAATGGAAGACCCTCTAATCACATCTGTCAGCCTACGAGGGTCAAAATGATAGGCTAACCCCTCAATCACATGAACTGCTTAGGAAGGGGACATTACAGTCCGCACTCCTTGAAATTGCTTGGCCTCAAACAATCTCAGCTCTGGATGCTGTAAAATCTTCTCTGACTCCCACATAGCATCCTCTACCGACAAGTCTCTCCATTTTATCAAATACTCCCTGATAACCCGCCTCCGAAGGTGTCTCTCTCTGACATCGAGGATGGCCTCAGGAACTAGAATCAACTTCCCCTCGTCATCAAGGGGTGGCAGTACTGGAGAGGGAATCACATGATGACCCAACGCCTTCTTCAGGCACAAAACATGAAACACATTATGAACCTTGCTATCTGCCGGTAGATCCAACTCATATGAAACCTCGCCCACTCATTTGATTACTCTGAATGTTCCATAGTAATGAGGTTTCAACTTCTCTGCACCACTCTTCCGTAGAGTGGACTGTCTGTAAGGCTATAACATGAGATACACCATGTCATCCTCTGCAAAGGAACGCTCAACCCTTTTCTGAATAGCATACTGCTTCTGTTGATTCTGTGCTCACTGAATATTGTCTCTGAGATACCTCATAATATCCTGATGATCCCGTAACACATCTCCTACATTGGGCACTCTATTGTCACTTAGCACTAAATCCAAAAAGTTGGGTGCCTCATATCGATATAGTGCCATGAATGGTGTCATCTGTATGGTCATGTGATGAGTAGAGTTATAACAATACTCACAGAGGCATATCCACCTCACCCAAGCTTTCTGCTGTCCAGCTACATAGTTTCGTAGATATCCTTCCACCCACTTATTGACGATCTTCGTCTACCCATTTGTCTATGGATGGTAGCTGGTACTAGGTGTCAGTTTGGTTCCACATAACCTAAATAACTCCTGCCAAAAGTTACTCACGAATCGACTATCTCTATCGCTCACTATAGTTCGAAGCAAGCCATGTAGTGTGAATACCTCTCGAAAAAAGAGCTCTGCAGTCTGCGATGTTGTGAATGTAGTAGTAGTCAGGAAAAAGTGTATTTGGTCAGCCGATCAACAACTACATAAATACAATCCTTCCCTTGGGCTTTCGACAAGCCTGTGATAAAGCCCATTGATAAACATTCCCACTTCCTATCTGGAATTGGAAGTGGCTGAAGCAAACTAGTAGGATGTGTGTGTTCTTGTTTGTTCTGCTGACAAACAGGGCATTCTCTCACATACTGAAGAACGTCAGTCTTAAGTCCTTTCCAAGTAAACCATTCCCAAACCAGCTTATATGTTTTGAAATAACCAGGATGGCCTGCCATAGGAAAATCATGAAAGGCTCGCAGAACTATGTTCTTCATCTCTGAATCTGGAATCAGAAAAATCCTACCTTTGTAAATGATCAAGTCATTCACAATGGTATATCTACTATCCTACCCTGTCCCATCCACAATGCCAGAAGCCCACTGGTTCTCGGCATACTCAGCAATAATTTTGTGCCCCCAGTCCTCAGAGATCTGTGCCATAGCATTCAACTGGGGTCTGCGAGACAATGCATCAGCTACAACATTCTGTTTCCTCTTAACAAAGGTGATATCAAAATCATTCGACTGCAATTTGCTGACACATTTTTGCTGTCATTCATTTAAGTCTCGCTGTCCAAGGAAGTGTTTCAGACTATTATGGCCTGTATGCACACTAAATTTGTTGCCCACCAGATATTGCCTGAACTTAGCCAAAGCATGCATAATGGCTAACATTTCCTTGTCGTAGATGCTGTAACCCCTCTCAGGTCCTCTAAGCTTCCTACTCTCGAAAGCAATAGGGTGTCTCTCCTGCATTAACACTGCACCAATGCCTTCTCCTGATGCATCACAATACAACTCAAAAGACTTCATAAAGTCTGGTAGTGCTAGAACTAGACATGAAGTCATAATCACCTTAAACCTGTGAAAGCACTCCTGAGCCTGTGGTGACCAAACAAATGCCCCCTTCTTTGTCAAATCAGTAAGGGGGGCTGCGTGTTGAGAGAACCCACTAACAAACCGCCTGTAGAAAGCACACAACCCAATGAATGCTTTGAGTTGGGTAAGGTTCTTTGGTACCAGCCACTCCACTATAGCTCGGACCTTTTCAGGGTCCATACTAACTCCCTTGGCACTGATGATGTGTCCAAGGTATAACAACTCAGCCATGCCTAACACGCATTTGGATTCCTTGGCATACAAGGACTCCCTATCCAAAATACTCAAAACTATATCCAAGTGAGCTAAATGCTCCTCCCATGACCTGCTATACACCAAGATATCATCGAAGAAGACCAAAACATATCTTCGTAGCTGAGAACTGAAAACCTTGTTCATCGTGGCCTGAAAGGTAGTAGGAGCGTTGGTTAACCCAAATGGCATAACCAAGAACTCGAAGTGACCGCAATGGCATCTAAAAGCAATTTTTTCTATATCCTGCTCTCTCATCCGAATCTGATGGTACCTGGACCTCAAATCAATTTTAGTGAAGAAGCAAGCTCTGTGCAACTCATCAATCAACTCATCTATGAGGGGTATAGGATACCTGTTTTTAATTGTTCTCTTATTAAGTTGGCGGTAATCTATACACATTCTGAGTGACCCATCCTTTTTCTTCACCAATACCACCAATGAAGCAAAAGGTGACTTGCTAGGTCTGATATGCCCCATAGCTAACAACTCATTGATTATCTTTTCTATTTCATCCTTGAGGTGCTTCAGATGTCTATACGGGGTGATCATAATGGGCTTTGCGCCCTCCTCCAACTCTATAATATGCTCGATGCCCCTGTTTGGAGGTCTGCCAGGTGGAATATCACTAAACACTTTAGAGTGTTTAATTCTCAATTCCTGAATGTCAGGATGATAATCATGCTTTGGCTGCTCCTGTTGTGCTGGCAACAACATACATTCGGCAGCCCAATCCACCATATCATGACGAATGAGCCTCTCCATTCGTCTGAACAATACAACTCTCAAATTACTTTCCCTGATAGCTTTTATCACATGTGGCTTCCCATTGACTTTGAACTTCATCTCCATGTCCCGAAGATTAAGTGTGAACTCATCCAAATCATGAAGCCATGCCATGCCAAGTACTACATCAGTATCCCCCATATTCACAACATAGAAATCAGCTTTGAATTCATAATTGTTGAGACACATCGGGAGATCTGATATCTTCCTGTCACATTTGAGGGTGTACCCATCAGCCACCTTGACTCGAATACTCTCAAACTCCTCTGTCTGTATACCACACCTCTCTACCAAACGTGCATCTATAAAGTTATGCTTTGCACCAGTGTCAAGTAGAGTTATAACTTTCTGACCAGCTAGGAGCCCACGTAGCCTAAATGATCCATCTCTCTGAAGACTAGTCAAATGTGCCTCCTGTAGCTTCTTTTCACCCTCACTTCCACTGTCATTTTCAGACTTTTCGTCATCTGAGTGCTCCGAATCAGCTTGCTGGTCTGACGAATTAGATTGCTCTTCTCCTTCATAAAACCATTCCATTTGGTTACTTTTTGCTTTAGGATGAAGAGGACATACATGTTTTTCATCATAGGGGGCCTTGCACCAGAAACATAACTTTTTCTTGCGCAAATCATTCAAAGTTTCTCTATCAAAAGGCGGTGCATTCTTCTTCTTTGAATCTGATTTGTCTTTCTTCTTATCAAATGATCTGTTAGGCCTCGAATATGATGATGAACTTGAAGAAAACTTGCTGCAAGTTCCATACTACGTGCCTTCCGCATTGCCTCCTCTAGAGTAGGGGGATCAAATGCTTTGACCCAGCCTCTCATAGGCTCATACAATCCCTCAATGAATAGAATGACAAGTCTCCTCTCGGATATACCTGTCACCATGAAAAGCACAGGATGGCAAGAAATTTGTGCTCTGATACCACTGTAAGAGACCTAGTGTCTCTCAACCCCCGACTGATGCCAAATAATGAAATTGGTTTTTATGTTTTTGCTGGTTTTTGGATGTTTTGTATTTTTTGTGATTTTTGCTTGAAAGGGTCTATGCAATTTTGAAATATAAATGCTAGGAATTTGTAAAATGAAAGAAATGAATTTTAACAACAATAAATATGTATTTTGAGTTGCAAACGCCTTTCTTATTTCAAATAAATGATTACAATACCAAAAGGCACACATGCAAAGAAAAAAGTAGTTGTATAATGAAATAAGGAACTTGATTTATTTGCAGCAATGTATGAACTGCAGATGATGTACGAACTTCGTAAAAACAATGCTTTCCAACCAACAAATGATGCCAAATGCCTCTCAAGGAATATGCGTCCCAACTGGAGAAGGAATCGAACAAAAAGGCAAGGCATTTTCTGCACTGAGTTCACATGCCTATCAGCTGGTCTGGTACAGCCTTGGCAGCAGCAAAGGATGCCATATGGTTGAAGGAAGAAAGGCCTGAGATTTGGCAAATGAGGATAGAAATTGATCTCCCTTGAATAAATAAATTCTCCTTCAAACCCTTACTTATTTTTCCTTTGTAAGCACAAATATGACTTCTGAACAAAGCCACTCTGATTAGCAATCTTTAGTTGATCTTTCACAACCTCAGTATGCTTGATTCTGAAGAGGGAACGTTCTCCAAAATCTGATTTGCAGAAACCTTTCTTTCTCACACTCCAAAATTCTCAGAGAGATGAAGACAAATTAGAATAATGAATCATAATGAGTTCCATTTGTCTTTGAAACATTAAATAATCCTCTCAAGAGGCTCGACCCCCAAAAAGCAACTCAATAGCATTTAATAATAATAATTTCAACCTTTTCAAGACTTAGGCTAATTAATCATTAAATGGCGTCCTTTTCCATGCGTAATAAATACTCATTTAATAATATAATCACCCCTTTATTATAAAGTTATTAAACACTTTATAATAATCCATTTAAATAATTAATATCTTCATTATTTGACTTTATAATATAAAGTCACAATAATAATTATTTAATTATCATTAAATGCTCAAATATCCTCCGTTTGCTCAACCAATTGCCAAACTGGGTCGAACTTGAGAAAGCCAACTAAGCCAAGTGCCCTGCTAGAAAAAGTAAACCTTGATGGCTTGACTTACTATAAATAGTAAGCATCCAAATATCACTCTAAAAGCATTTGCAAAGGCCCAGACCTAAATCAAACTGTGGAGTAATGTCCCAAAACTCTGGATGACTGCAATGGAAGACCCTCTAATCACATCTGTCAGCCTACGAGGGTCAAAATGATAGGTTAACCTCTCAATCACTTGAACTGCCTAGGAAGGGGACATTACAAGGCACTTGAAGGAATGTCAAAGCAATCAAGAAAGAAAAGTTTAATAGCTTTAAGTCTAGACATCTGCTCCAAGGGGAGACTTCCAAACCTCAAAGATTCAAATGCAAGTGCAAAGGGCAGAGTCGTCGGCAAGGAAAGATATTCTAGGGCAAGAACATGGAAAATGAACGAAGTGACCAAGGAGGACATCCAACACGTTGAGGTGGCGCCTCGTCATCTTCCAACCAATCAGATTGTTTCAAGTCAACATGTCTAGATTCAATGAACCTGACACTCCACCATGCAACAACTTTCTATTTTATTGTTGGTTCATATTTAGCAGAAGGACAAGTGTCCCTGAATGTAATTTTTTTATTGGTCGAGAAAGGAGTTAGTTGTTACCAACCCTAATTAGGGTTTTATTTTAATCTCAGCCGTTGATCCTAAATCAATCTTGGCCATTGAATTGTAATTGGGGAGCCTATAAATTGAGCTCATCCCTCATTTGTAAAGAATGGGAGCATGTTGCAAAACATGTTGAGATAAGTAAATTGTTGAATACGATTGCCAAAGTAATAAGTAATGCATTATTCAAATTGATGGCGATTACTTCTCTTATTTTGGAGTTGGCATGGTTCTTATCCCTCATCATAGTTTAGATTTTATTTCATGTATGTTAGACGAATTGAAGATCTGATAAGTATTGATTTATGGTGAAAATTTTGCCCTCATACTTTCTTTGAATTGGTGATTTTCGTTCAATGCGTAAAGTTAGCTTGAGCTTACTTTGTCGATGCTTAACTTCTGTCTGGATAAATGTTGTTCAATTTGATGGTAGTTATTCATGATGTGAAAATCATAAGCACACTCCCTTGAAGACTACACCCACTTTGTGTAATTTTCCTAAGCATGGTGAAACAAAGCGTGGTTATTGGTTTCACCAAGTTAATACCGTCTCTTGAATTCTTAGGGAGTAGATTAGAACTTCTAAACCCTTATCTTTTTTTTAAGTTTGTTTGATCCAAGACCCAAACAACAGAGCTTCATTGCCTAAACCTTCATTGTGAATTGAACAAGCCTAGCGTAAGTCCCTTTGTGTATTACCAGCATATCACAATGACCATTGAGCTTATCCACACATCAAGACCTGACAAAAGAAACCTTGGAATCGCCATATGATCTCGCAATCTTAGCATATGCGGTGGTTTTTCAAGAGAGGATAGAGCGTCTTTGGACTCTTTATTCTGATGTTCGGTGTGTCACAAAACATACATCAACGTGTCCCAACTGAAGTTGTGGGTAATGATCACAAATATTTTTAACGTTGTCAAAGACTCCTCTAGCGACCAGTCCCATTTAGGCACTCATAATGGCATAAAAGCAAGGAAATTTGAGGACGCATCCCCAATGTTTTTTGGGGTGTCCTAGTTTTCGAAACATTTCGGGGACATGGATGCCTAGGGGACATCCCCAAGCTGTCCCAAATTTGAAAAAAATGCAAGGGATGTCCCAAAACTTGTGGACGTCCCAAACAATCAAAGGGGACAGCCTACCATCCCTAGGATGGGCAAGGGCATCTGTGACATCCCCCAACCATCCCAGTGACAGCCAAATGTCCGCATAAAAAAGTAATGTTTTTTAAAAGAAATAAGTCCAAAAGAAAAATCTCCAGCTCAGCCTAATAGCCTTGCTGAAACCACCTTTGATGTGTGTAGGACTACACCCAACCCCCTTGTAACCCCCTAGCCTTCAAGCCTTTAACCATGCCCGACACATAAAGAAAATTGTTTGATCAATGCTAGATAAAGAAAACTAACTTCACATGCCAACAACCCCCACACCCCAACTCACCCTAAACGAGGAGGAAATCAAATGAAACTTTCTTTGTTTTTGTATTTTCATATTGTAGTTGAAAGTGAAATTTGCAGCATTTGGGCATTTTGTTGTAACTGATATACTACTTTTTAATATCACATGCATATTGACAATGAATTATGAAAACAATTAAGTTTTGACATTTGCTAATTTGTTTGATTCTCATGTGAACTCTCAATTCAACACAAATGTTATGTATTCAGGATTTATAATGTATAAGATGAATGGTTTATCAATGTTATATGAATATTTGAAAATTTCCTTGTTTTCTTATATAGCCGATTTATCGTCGCTTGTCATCCCAAAAAATGACTCAAAAAAAAGCCATCCCCAAAACTAAGTGCTCTTATACTGATTCCCCCCCTTCTCAGTATAACTAAGTGTTCTTCAATTACAACATGAACCCTTCTTCTCTATATAATGTTGATACGCCATTGTAGTGTCAATGTTGGCAAAGACCTCTCTGAGGGGTAGCCTAAAAGTGATTCCAATAGCTTCAATATCTAATCTATCTATTAATCTATCATCCACCGTTCTTACTTCCCTAGTTTGAGGATTATAGTGTTTCATACACTACAAGACTATGTCAATGCATTGCACTGCCACCGAAAAGCCTACTACCTGAAGGATTCCACTATCTACTACCTTTTATGCAATCGGAGATCTATTTTCTTCCTTCATCCTATTCAAAAAAATTTCAAGATTCACATGCCCCAATTTCATATATCCTATCTTCAACAATGTGCTCTCTAAAATCAGC
Source organism: Sequoia sempervirens (assembly GCA_007258455.2). Lineage (NCBI taxonomy): Eukaryota > Viridiplantae > Streptophyta > Pinopsida > Cupressales > Cupressaceae > Sequoia > Sequoia sempervirens. The sequence goes on from VDFB02353493.1 coordinate 377,945,342, forward strand.
AAATTTTCATACCTTAAATACTTCATCATTCATGTTTACCAAAGAAAATCCATAAAGGCGGCAAATTAAAATTTTCAAGATAATATCCAAGAAATCTAGGGATATTTTGTTTTTAGGCAAGAAATATTATGAAGAGCAAATTTTCATGAAACTGGGCCCTGTAAAAGAAAATTCCCTTGCAAAATATGAGGAACAAAAGATGGTTTTGTGTACCTTTGAATCGAGATCGTTTATCACCTTTGAGATCTCCTTGATGCAATCGCCGAGGAGCTCATTGGAATATACTCTCGCAATTCATTGCTTGCCTTTGATAGATGTCTACCAATGTGCATCTTTTCAATTTATATCACCTTTATATTAATTAGAATTTACAGCATTCAACACCTTGAAGTGTGCAAGCATTAATGGCATCTCATAATGTCAGCACGTGTTAAGCTCCCACCACATTAATTGCCTCCAATCTGTTTTAAAACAAATGTGTCTTTAACTTGCTTGTCGGAGGTTTGGTGGGTTCTTGAAACCTAGTTGGCTTTCGACAATGGTTTCGAAACCAGGTTAAAATGTCGACAAATTAATTTTTCCCTTGTAACATATCCTTTAGAAGCCCCCAAAATCGCCTTAATCTTTACTAAATCATCTATGAAGTCTCTTTTTTTAGCCTATACAATGGTTGTGAAGAGTTCATTGGGTTGCGACAATATTGTGACAACGTAGTTGAAAGTGGAAATAGGTTTCATAACCAACACCAAGTGCTGAAGTCCCTTTGCAAAATTTTCATCTTCCCAACAAGTTATTAAGGGCATGTCGAGCTCCAACAAGGTTGTGACAACCTCATTAGGAGCCAACAAAGGTTTCAAAACCAACATAAATCTCCGATGCTACTTTCGAAAGTACTTTCTTTCACATTCAAAAAGAGTTTACAAAACTTGACTGACAATTAACACAAGTTGTAGAACCTAAGACTCCAACACAAGCGTTTTCTTTACTTTCAAAAGTACTTTCTTTCACATTCAAAAAGCGCATGAGGGAGCGTTGTAAGAACACACACTTATACTAAGACAGGGGGGGAGAGGGGGGCGTGAATCAATATAGATCAAAATTTTACATTTCACAACTTAAATAATCACGACAATATTACTTCAAAACTTAATCATCCATAGCAATACCATACATGCAAGATCTAGCAATTAAGCACACACATAAGAGACACAATTTTACGTAGAAACCCTTATGAGAGAAAACCACGGCAAAATATTGCTTGTATTAATCTTCTTACAAATTTCATAGGCACCAACCCATTGGAGAGTCCAATCCCCACCATTGAGAACCAACCCAACAAGAGACACTGATCTCTTCCAATAAGAGGCTCCAAGCTCTCGATCTCCTCAAATAGGAGGCTCCAACCTCCACAAGAACAATATAATAATTTTATTTGCAACTTCTTAGATCTTCCCTCTCAACTACTCACAAATCTTCCATACATCCACTCATAAATCTGCCATACATCCACTCAAAAATCTGCAATATAGTCTTCAATAATTCTGCTTATAAAAATGCCACGATCTTGCTTTTATTATTCTTTTCTTCTCACAAAATTGTTGTTATAAATCTGCTCACATGTCTCATAAATCTGCTCAAATAGCTTTTTATTTCTGCTCTTCATATGAATAATATTCCTTGAATTGATGGCTTTTGCCTCTCCTCCAAATTTCTATTTATACATGCCTTCATGACTCTTCACCCAAGGGAGGCTATTCTCCAAGGGGGTCATCCTTACCTCATTAAATAGTTATTATTTTATTTTTTATTTACATGCCCAATATGGCGCACCACTCTAGGGGGTGGTCCCACTTTGGGACCCCCATAAAAATAAAATATTAATTTATCTTTGAATTTAAAAATCCCCAAATGGGGTGGCTCCAAGAGGGGGTCATCCAAATTATTTTATTTTATTTTGCATTTAAAACACCTTCAAGGGGGCTAGACATGGGTCGACCCATGTAGAATATAAACCGCTAATCTTGCAACTTAATTTTCTCATCATCGACAAGCTCTTTGACATCAATGACAACATTTTTCCAACAGATTAAACTTTAATGTCTTTAAAGGCTGTCTTTCTGGTGTAGGGATAACTTCCAAAGGGCATTAGATCCTATAATATTCAAAAATCAAATATTTCCAGAGGTTTGGACTTTGGACTTGTTCCTAACATAGATGGAGCATAACTGTCCAATTTGACACTGCAAATTTAAGAGATTCACGACCATCTTTCTCACTCATAATTTAGGCAGTGGGCATCATGTATGGGGTAACTAGTAAAAGTTTTTGTCACTGCAAGGAAGCAGAATGTTATTAGTGGCATAACAACAATGTCATGTCCCCAATTTGGAGCAATAAGGAGAAATCATTAAGTTAATTATTTGTAAGGTTTTCTCGTAACGTTTGGTTTTCCAGCATCTGGTTTGGTTTTCCAACGTTTGGTTTTCTAGCATTTGGTTTGGTTTTCCAACATGGTGGCCTTATATTTAATTAATTTAATAAAGTGACTTAAAATAAATATTATATCATAAAGTCACTTAAGTAATAAAATAATATTATATTCTAGAAGCTTCTTGGAGACTTGTTGAGAAATCTATTTAAGAAGTTGTTGGCTAAGCATTTGAACACACTTGATTTTGTTTACATTTCTCATTGCCTGCGTGGTAAGTTGTTGAAGCTAAATGCTTAGCATTCGCTCGAGGGTTTGAAGACTCTAGAGTGCCAGGTTCGGTTGTGAAAGATCAACCCTAGCTGGAGTTGAGAGGAGATACTTCATTCTCTTTCATTGTGCAAAATTGTGTGGCCAAGGGCCCAATTTTGGAGATTCGATTTGGAGCATCATATTTTCAGTCCTTTAAGAAGGACGATTTTGGAATCAAGGAAGGCATATTTCTATTGCTAGGAGCTGGTCCGAATTTTATACATTGTGCTGCATTTTTACAGTCAGCTGGAGGTCAATCTGCACATGATGTCTTCAGATTTTAGATCATAGTGCTTCATTCTTGCATTGATTCTATGTGGGTATTGAATCGCTCTAGACTAGGAGCCATGGCGATGATGTTTGGTGTTGCTGGGAGCCGTTTGGAGGCTTCTCTAATTGATTGTTGAAGGCTGCATATCAGAACAGGGGTGGCACCATTAGGGGGGACGATTCAGCATTTTGGGAGGTTCTCAATTGATAGCAAGGTTGCCAACATATCTTAGTCATATCGGCAATATATTTCCAGGTTCTTCATCATGTTTTGCAACATTTAGTTGGTCATTTTCATTGTAAGGGTCGCTGCCATAGGGTAGCTGTAGCTGCGTATTTCATATCAGAATTGTAATGACTTTTGATCAAATTGTAAGCCAAGAGTCTTGGCATTTGCAGTCCATTTGTAATCAGTCATTTACATACTCAATAAAGGAGGAATAAGGTTGCATATCAATTGTTTGTTAATATGTCAATATCATGATTAAATATTTCAGTCATTAGTTTGCATGCCAAGTGTTTGTTAAAATGCTTATTGGTTGTAGTTGCATTATTTCATATCCTAGACAGTTTGCAAAGTGTTTGTAATAATGCCTCTTAGCTGTAGAAGCCATTATCCTTCATTTTCAGTCATATTAGTGTTTGCAGTTCACATGGTAAAAATATGACAAAATATCCCATTGTTGTAGCTGCATATTTACTTGAGTTTCAGTCATATATATGCATTAGAAAATACCAAAACAGCTTGCATATCATTTCTACTTCATTGGTAGTTAGTTTGCATTGTTCAAAAGCATTTCAAAACATCATTGGCAACACACAAAACCAAAACAAAGCAATCAGAAATACATACTGGCACCTTCAGACTTTGCAAGCAAAGTGTTTGTCAAAATTTCTAAGGCAGAAATTCAGGCTTTTTGGATCAGTTTTGGCATAGCACTTTACAAACAATCTCCTCTACCATTTAAGAGCAACAGGTTTATGTCCTATACTCACTTTTATCAAATCATTAATATCCAACCCTAAGAGAAAAATGAACAGACAAAATATGCTAGAAGGAAATGAAATAAGCTTTAACTTACTGAAAACATTGAATTTTCAGCAATATTGGGGACAAAGTTATTAAAAGAACCAAGCATTGTCCAGAACCGGCATAGTTCAGAACATTATAGGGTTTTTCATGCAGTTATTCATTAGTGGGATAATACTAGGAGGTCATCCACATAATCTCTTTTAACTCTAGATATTAAAAAAAAACATGTTTAAATAAAAGGTCACACACATAGCATGAAAGTATCAAGTAATTTAAATTGAAATATAACATAAGCAAATGCTGTGAAAGGAAAGTTATAGGCATAAAGTACCTGTGCAATTTTTATGCTGCTTATGCACTCGAGAATTAAAGGGATCAAAATTTGAAAGGACTGTACTTGCACAAAAGAGTTAAATAAAATGATCAGACATTGTTATAGAGTAGCTTATCTGTCTATATGAAGTTTAAAGAAAAAATATTTTAATATTGATTATAGCATTAAGCATACCTCAATGATCAAGGTGTTTATAAGAGCCCCTTCATCAGAAGAAATGCTACTAGCTTCTGAAGTGGCAAGACGAAGCCTTCCATAGGATGCTTGGATTGCCAGAAAAACTGACAACTTAACTGCAAAACACATGAGAAAGTTTCTTAGTGTTCAAAACACACAAAAGTTAAACAACGAATATCATCTAGCCAACTAACAATTGAATATGAAAAATAGATATATGGTCTTTTGAATCTTAATACCTTGCCATGAATTTCCAGGATGAAGAGTACTATGAAATGCTGCAATTATGTTCTTTCCCTGCTCAAGAATGTCCTGTATCTTGGCAACATTGATGACAGAAGTTATGCAGTCCAAGACCTTTTCGAGAGGTGATGGCATGTCTTGTTCATTTTCATCTGCACACACAATTTGTCAAGATTACATGTGTATTTAAATTATGCAATATGTTACATTGATTCATTTAATCGGCAAGATGACATCAAGACAAGTAATAGCATGGTTAAATTTGTGTTGCCATTCACCAATTCATTTTTAAGATCTTAAACATTTGGAGTTTCACTTGTCTGCAGGACCAATTTTAAACCTCGTAGATATCATATTCTCATCTGGTATGAAAAATTAAAAAAAATGATCTATATTGGTCTATTTGAAGCTGTTGAACGACACACTTCTTTGGTATGTATGTAATCTTTGGGCTTATCATTCATATGTTTTATTCATTATTGTCCTTCACTGTGTAACATGGCTTCAAGTAACTGCAAGTATCATGTATGCAGTAGTGGAACAGATAAAGATAAAGGCATGGATTATATACGCGTATCATGTATTAAGAAGTTTGAACATAAGTACATGCACATTGTTAAGTTGCCATATTTATATTCTTCCTCGCATTCAAAATTGGCAAACCTCAACTGGTGGCATTTGTGTTTGCCAACTTCAGGGAGCTTAATCACTACATAATTTCATTATTCAAAATATTGTTCTTCTTCCAAGAAACCAGCATAATGTCAATGTAAATCAGCATAATGTTAATGATAGATGGTTATGCCATTACACTATATCTAATTTAATATTGCAAGCAAAGAAGTGGGCACAATTTGTGGTAGGGATCCAATCATCATAATATTGATGTTGCACTACACAACCAGAGCTTGATATTATAGCAGCAAAAATATTTTGGGGAAAAAATTGGCAAATCAAAAGTATAAGATTTTTCAAAAAAATTGTGTCATGCCCTCAAATTTTCTCAACTTAAACCAAACACAACTACCAAAAATTTCTTACAGTTTTCTGTTTCTGCTAAGACAGAATTAAGTTTGTTGAAAAAAATTGGTAGCTGTGAATGGTTTAGGTTGAGTAAATTTTAGGGCATGACAAATTGGAAAAAAATCTGGAAAAAATCTGATTATCAAAAAACGTAAAAGAAAGAGAAAAGCCTACTATTTGTTAATTTAAAGGCAGTTTATGTAATGTCCCCACTTTTGCTCGCCTCAGCATCTTGTTGATTAGCCTATCCTTTGACCCTCATAGGCTAATACTCATGGTTAGAGGGTCTTGTTTGGCAGTTATCAGGTTGTTCTTCTTCTTCGGAGCATGGTATTGTTCAGGATTGGCATTTGATAGTGTTTCGGGACTCAGTCAGGCACACTTACTATTTATAGTAAGTCACCTGGTTATTGGAGTCCAGTATTACTATTTGTGGAAAGGCACCTGAATGCTTAGTGACACAGTGGTTGACCTCCTAGTTCAGACAGCATGGAAAACAAATGTTTATTAAGGGAGATATGATATTTTTAATTATTATTAAAGTTAATCTTTAATAATAATTAATTATTTAAAGTACATGATATAATAGCTTATTGACTTTTATATTATAAAGGGGGTCATTATAATATTAAAAAGGTCAATTATAAAATATGGTTTTGAGTGCCTCATTTAATGAGAAAGTGAAAAGCACAACAAAAGCACATTTGTAATATATTTTTTAATGATTTTAATGATTCTTGGGAATTGTGCCTTCAAAGAGACATATAAAAAGCATCCAAAAAGTAATCAATTCATTCTTGGATGATTTTACACTTGACATTTGTGAGTGTGGCTTTGTGAGAGGAAGAAACCTGGAGTTTTCTGCAATTTCTAGGCATTGGAGAATGAAGTGTCTTCATTGTAACAGCTTTCTGAGGTTGTGAAATATCAACTGAAGGTTGCTCATTTAGGCGACTGTAATCAGCAGTCATATTTGTGCATATTGATGAAGTTTGCAAGGGTTTGAAGGATTAGTATTGAGGAATCAGAGATACATTTGAAGCTGTTTGTGAAAATTGAAGACCATTCAATTGCTGGCCATACCTTACTGTCCTAGACAGGCCATACAGATCATTCTTGGCTGGGCGTGTGAACCTAGAAGCCCAAGCGACCCATCTTTTGGCTTCTTTCTTGTTTGTGTTGAGGCGTTTTCATCTTGGCATTCAACTACAATCCTTACCAAGTGGGAGAAATAAATTTCTGAAGCTAGTTGTTGCTATCCTTGAGGTTTATGTATGCTGATAAAAGATTTCAGACCTGTAATTAGAGAGCTATGGACTCCGGGTATGATTGAATGTATTTGCCAAGTCTTTGATGAGTATGATTTGAAATTTGTGGCTTGCTCCAGCATTGGTTTTTTCAGAATTTTCCCTTATATGCTTAGAATAGTTAGTTTATTTGCATTACTTTATATTCTTGGTGTTATATCTCAAAAAAAACACAAAAAAAGCATAAAACTACAAGTCACAAAAACCAAGAAAACTTCAAAACACAAAAGAATCAGGGCAGCAGTTGCAAGGAAATTTGTAATTGGGGAGAAAAAGGGTTCCTACATTTTAATAGCATAGAGATATAGAGAGAAAATAAAAATGAGAGCAGGGATCTAGAATTGAAGCCCCTAGCATGGAGTGGATTGCTCTCTTGTGTAAAGAGTACTGGTGTATTCCTAGTCTTCAAATTATATGGCCACTCTTTTATTGAACGACCTTCACTTTTGCACTCAATACACCCTAATTCATTAGTTTCTTTGTTGGTTTCTTTCTCTGCCTTCAAGGCTTTCATTATTCGGAGCATGTCCCTCTAGAGCGCTTGTACTGTTTCTAATTTGTTGTCATCCAAACTTCCATCTTCCTCTGTTTTTCATTTACCACAAGAGGACATTTTGTCTTCACTTTCTATGTCCATTGCCCGATTCTAGGCTTTTGCATAGAAAGAGGGTGTACTACTTTCATTTTTTCCTTAATGACGGAAACAAACCTTCAATGAACCATTTTTTCTTGAGACCATCGGCCACCTTTTCTTCTAACTTTACAAACAATTCTTTAAGTCTAGGATTAAAAGATTGTATGTTTTCATGCTTAGCTTGTTTTGTATTGTAAATTTTTGCTACTATTTCATTATCATCACAAAGCAACTTAAACTCTTCTTCAAAGGCCTTCTTTAATCTCTCCCATCTATTTCAAGAGGGTTGGTCAATTTGCATATACCAATCAATTGCTACACCTCGCAAGGTGGTTAGAAAAAACTATAACCAAATTGTCTTATGATCTTGCCCATTTGTTATCCAAATATTTTCACGTCTTACAATGCCTCGCAAGATCCTCTAATCCATTTCTTGTAAACTTGGGTTTAACTCTCACTTTTGTACCCTAGGGCTTACTATGGTTTTTCTCTTATGCAAACCTAGCATGTAATGTCCCCTTCTCAGGCCTATTCAGATTCGAAGACCATTAGCCTATTTCTTGAGTTCCCATGGGCTAAGTGGAAAGGCAAGGGGACTCCAAAGATATTGGAGGATGTAGTTTCGGAGTTACAAGGTTTCTTTTGTTGGCAATGAGCTAAGTCAGCAATATTGATTTGAATGACTCTCTAAAGTGTTGTTTGACTTTTGGGGTGTTCTCCAAACTTCTTGGAGAGTATGTCTATTTATAGTAAGTCACCAAATTGGCTTCTATTATTAACCTAATTGGCATGGTCAGAATTGGATTCCATCGTGTTTCGGAATGTTTCACAACTTGGGATAAAATAATTATATTATTCACTTAAGTTATAATGTTTTATCATTATTTTTGATAACTTGAAGTGTAATATCTTTTCGAAAAGGTATTTTAAATTCCCAATTGGACACCTAGGAGAATAAGGGGGTCTTGCACATGAAAAAGGTTTTATTTTATTTAAAAGAGATTTTTTTGGAAAATCTGAATTAATTAATTATTTAAATTGGAGTTTTCACTCTCAAAACTATATATAAGGAGGCTTTAGGGCTCATTGTTGGATATGTTGAAGAATGGTATCGTTATGCTGTCGGATTTGCTCTGGTTCTCCAAATCTTTCAGGATGAAAACCCCATGGATTTTCTAGTTTTGGAATTGAAAGAAATTCCCTAGCTAGATTGATGTGATTCAATTTAGGGATCACCATTGGTGCTGATTGAAACTTCTAGTTTTGGATTTATTAGATTTAAATGCTTTGATGGTGTTTGGGTTTGCATTTTGAGAGGTTTGTTTGTAGTTTGAAGGAGATATTTTGAGTTTCTTGTGTGAGGCGATGGGAAAAACTTGAAGCTAGTCGTACCATTACTTCCTGTAGGTCATATCTCCCTCATGAGTCGTACCATTGCAAGAGACATCATTGGATGATAAAAATGCTTTGTTATTATTGTTTTTTGAGTTGCTTTAACTCCTAGTAGCAAGCTGTATAGTTTGAGGCAGCAACCTTTCTTGTGGAGGTTGTACCACTTTCCTGGAAGTTCCTAGTGAAGGGAGCGTGTGAAGCTTGAGGATGGAGCGCTTGATTTTGGAGGTCTTTCACACCTTAGGATAAGGTGCCCAACTCCATGGAGACAGTTTGAATGATCTTACGACTGAACTTTGTTGGATGTCATGCTCTAGAGGAGGCTGTACCATTTTATGACCTTGCCAGTTTAATGATTTCTGAGTTGTGACAACCTGTAATTGTTGTTCAATCATTATCAAGCCCTCATAATCCATCCATAGGAGGTGTTAAGTTCATTAGAGGAGCTGAAAAAATTGTTCTAAGTCTACATTGACTTTTGGGTACATTTGGGAGTGGATCATTGAAGATTTATGAGTCTTTATCTTGCTGACAAGACTGCTGCAGAGAAGTTTCGGATATGTACCAATCACTTATTTGCCATTCCCTTGAGGTAACTTGCTATTTCAATTATGGGTGGTTAGTTTCTTGAGTTGTGATACTTTGGGGGTGTTCTAGTTAGTTTCATTTCATATCATATTCTTGAATTTGAATGATTCAAATGAGCTAACATTGTAACACTGAGTGGTAGTACCACCAATGATCTGCTCATGTTATTTTGTGATACTCACCCCACTGAATAAGTGGCTCTTGTACTCATCCCATTGAACAAGTGGCTTTTTGGCACTCACTCACCACTGCAAAGTGGTAGAGTTGTTTTACTTGTACTCACTCACCACTGCAAAGTGGAAGAGCATGTTTTACACTTCATTATTCTATTAGCTTTCCCATTGCAAAGTGGACATGCCTAGCTAACCCCATTGGATAAGTGGTTGTTACTTTCAACTACTTTCTTTCAAGTATAATTGTAATCCCGTACACCATATGCTCTCACCTCGCCCACACTAGGAACTTGGTGGTCATAAAGTGGAAAGGAAGTTGCTTGACATTACATTTTGTTTGAACTAACAAGTTTTTTCAAAAAACATTAAGGGTTATTAGAGTGGTACCAGAGTTAGTCTTCCTGCCAACCTGTGCCTTAATGCTTGTTATGTAGCTGCAAATTCTCTATGAGTGATAGAGAACTCTGTTATATAATAGAAAACAGAAAAGACAAATATTTCAGAGACCACAAACCCCAATTGAGGATACCTTCTCAGAAGTCCTAAGGGCCCGTCAAATTCCAGCTTGTGATAGTGTTAGTTCATCAGAAGTCATGGTAGAAAAGTATAAGGGAACAACCCCACTAGATAGTCGAAATTCTATAGTAGAGAGGAAATTTGACACCATGCTTGACATGATGTCACAATTGCTTTCCAAAATGAGTCAAAATGGGCCTCAAACACCTTGTTTTCAGAATGGAGAAACCAGTGCCTCAAACACCAACAATCCTAGAGGCACTAATGGATACACTAATGGCGTTCCTGTTGGGTCTGTCACTAGACCCCTTCACCCTACCTTCACTCAAAGGGAGGAAGCCCCACCTCAACAAGAAGCCCTGATTCTTATGGTAGATGAAGTGAGGGCTAGTTACGTAGAGTACATAACCCTTCCAGCTGAGATTCGGGACATTTTGTCCCTAGAGCGGTTCATGAACCAAAAGAAGAAGAGAGGGGGTGTAAGGATTGAGAACAAAGGTCCTATTGTGCAAAGGGATTACCAACAAGCCGTGAGGAAAGTGACTCTAGCTCACTTTCATGGGAGTGACAAGTGCACTGACCGAGCATGGGTCCAAAAACTAGACTTGTCCCTAAGACCCATGCCAAAAGTGGATGCCATCAAATTTGCTACCCTACACTTAGATGGAGCTGCCCATGAGTGGTGGTACCATGGTTTGCTCACACTTGGCCATAATTTGATTAACACTTATGATGATATTAAAAACAAGCTCAATGAAAGATTTGACAGGAGAGATCCTAAGATGCAGTTCAAAGAGCTTGCACAGTTGAGGCAACTTAGACCTGTTGATGCCTACATTGCTGAATTTTAGAGGCTTTCTGTCACAGTTCCTACCATCACAGAAAGAATATTGGTGGTCCTTTTCAGTGAAGGGCTAATGGAGCCATTGAGGGGATGGGTTAAGGCATTTGAACCACTAACTCTCCAAGAGGCGATAAGGAAGGCAAAAGGCATGGAGCTTATAGCCCCAAGAAACAAATTTCAATCCAGGACCTTCCACAATAAGAAGGATAAGAAGCATTTTCATGACGATGCTAATCAACCCAAGAAGTTTCCATCAAGAATGGATGATGACCTTTGTAATGAGCTTAGAAGGAAAAAAACTATGTTTCAATTGCAAGGAGCAATGGGCCACAGGCCATAAATGCTTCAATAGGGGAAAAGCTCATCACTTAGAAGTCTATTCAGTTGATGAATCAGCATCAGAAAAATCACAACAACAGTCTGATTTGGAGGATAAGGAAGAAGAAGAGTTAGAAGAAGAGAAGAAGAGCGAGGGCACTCTTGCCCAACTTTCCAGCTTTCAAAAAAACGAATCTTTCAGGGTACGAAGAGTCCTATGTGGACAGCGAATGGTTGCTCTCATTGATATTGGAGCCACACATAATTTCATTGATGAAGGTATTGTTGCCCAAAGAGGACTCATAACTAAAGAATTTGAAGGCTTTAAGGTGATGGTGGCTAATGGTTTTACACTCACGTGCACAAGGAAGATATCTTACATAAGTATTTAATTGGGCAACTATGAAGTCAAGGATGACTTCTATGTTGTAAGTATTAGTGACACAAATGCAATTCTTGGCATCCAATGGTTGCATTCATTAGAGGAGATCACATTGAACCTACAACTTGTGGAATTGAAATTCCAATCAGATGGGAAGAAGGTTGTGTTGAGAGGGATGTCTAATGGACTCGCATTGCCTCTTTCAAGTGAATGGAAAGATTGATTCACCACGACCAAGTGGAGTGGGTAGCAAAGTGTGTTATCTTGCCCACCATCCCTCGAGAAGAAAAGAGGGATTACCATTGTTATACCCAAAATTTAAAATTTTTGCTTCATTAAGGCATTTTATAAAAGTAGTTAAAATCTTGTAAAGATTGTTGTCAAAAGTCAAAAAAGGTCAAAATATCTAAAAATAGCAAATTTTTGTTTTTAAAAATTTCTGAAAAATAAACGAACCATAGGGATTTTCTGGGTTTATTGTCAAAAGGATACTTGCAAATTTTTCTAAAAAATAGAAATTTGCATGATAGTTCCTATTTTTTAGGAAATCATGCATTTCGAAAAATCCTCAGATTTTTTCAAAATCTGACGATCTGGGTCTCTTCAAAATGAAATTGTCTACAAAACCCAGATCTCAGCTTTTCATCACTACTTTTTAAGAAAATGTCTAAAAATAGAATCTTTGCAGAAAGGGCTTAGATTGATTTTGATTGGTTTAAAATACGTCATGATCAGGCTGGTCTAGTCAGAATCATCAATTTTTCTCTGGTGGGTCTATTTCACTTTTTCAAAAGATAAATCAGGACCTCTGAGGTCATCAATGGAGGATGGCCAATTGCTAGGTGTTAGATTCAAAGTCTCAAACGTTGCATAGATCAATCTATGACGAAAGATCCTTGAAAAATGGTGAACGAAGGAGGGGAATCTGAAAATAGTGAAAACTATGAAAAATATTCTAAGTCTGGAAAAGAAAGGTGCCTTATTTCAAGGGGCCTAGCAGTCAATGCCTTAGCCAATTTTTTAGTTTTCGCAAATCATGAACGCACAACGGTGAACAGGGTCAATGGGTCAACAATGGTCCATGCAGTTGACGAAGGTAGTGAACGGCTGGCGAGGAAAGTTAAAAATCTTCAAAAAATGGTTAAGTATGGAGAAGTTGGGCGCCTTATTTCAAGGAAGGCGCCCATGAGCTCATGCCTTAGAAAAAATTTTGCGTTTCTCAGAAAACGTGTGAATCTCCTCCGTCAACCCAGTTTAGATCTAGTCACATGCAGTAAAAATCAGTTTTTAGGGTTGAGTAAAAGCAAGAGATCATTAGATATGTTTAGGTTCTTCATTGCATCCATCATCCAACTCACAAGATTTGTCGGATAGTAGGAATTTTTGATCAAAGGCATTTCGCATGAAACAAGGAAAATCCAATGAAAGATGAAAATTTCAAAAAATAAAGTCTGGTAATCTTGGGTGCCTTATTTCAAGGAGGGTTCCCAAGTCTTCAACACAACTTTTTTTTACGTTTTTCAAAACACATTAAAACCTCTATGTCAGCCCAATTCCAGATCTTGGCAAATCAATCGAATGCAACGACAAAGGCTGACATGAGGTATCATTCTTCTCAGATTTGATCAGGCTTTCCAAATTGACTGACTTTTAGTCTCAGTTGTTCATAGATTGGCAAAAAATGATGCCCGAATAGGGGGTACCAGCTTCTAGAAGCACGAAAAGCAAAAAAAATTGTAACACTAGCAAAGCCAAGCGCCTTTTTTCAAGGAGGGCACCTTTGCTGTCATGCCTTAGTAATTTTTTCACTTCGTCCGTGTTTTCTTCCATTTCGGTCTATGTTAACAGCTTCGAGGGTTTGCAAACATGATCAGATGACGTCAAATGTTGAAACGAAGCTGGGGATCACTTCAACAGTGGTCAAAGATCAGACTACCATGATCAAACAAAGATTATCAATCAACAGTGCCAATTTGACAGATTCTCAAAGTTAGAAGTAGGCTTCAATGGAGTCAAAAACAAGTGAAAAATTGAAAATTATGAAAAAAATTTCATCTCTAGAAAAGTTGGGCACCTTATTTGAAGGAAGGTGCCCAAGTCATCTTAACTTAGAATTTTTTTCAAAAAATATCTCATATACATGCTTTTTGATGCCCTATTTTGTAAGAGTTCTCTGTGTGATACAAACGAAGTCAAATATTTTTGCGTGTAGGCTCCAAAATAATAGGGTTTTGCATGAAGACGCCTTTTACCTCCAAATTCTATTTAAGAAAGCCTTTAGCATTCATTTTTCATAATTTAGAGGTTGGCTTTCAGAGGAAGAAACATAAATTTTTCTTCTTATCAAGATTTGGAGACTCAAACGAAGTGATTTTTGAGCGTTCTTCGTGGATTCGAGATTGAGAAGCACGGAAGCTCACTTTTTATGGTCTATTTTTCTAGGGCATCACTTTTCAGAAACAGTTGATCAAAATTTTCAACTTTCATCGATCTGGGTCTACTTGCTCTTCGCTCCTCTTGAAGATTGGAAAATTTTATAATTTGCAAAAGAATCTACGTTTTCACGCATGTCCAAGAAATCCTTAGATTTTTCAAAACCTAATGATCTGGGTCTCTTCACAACAAGATTCTCTACAAAACCCAGACATCAGTTTTTCAACCCTACTTTTTAGGGAATCTTGCATGTTTTTGAAAAAATTAACTTTTTCAAAATCTGACGATCTGGGTCTCTTCAAAATGAAATTAGCTCCAACTTCAACTTCTTTCTTGGGAGGGGCTTTGACTTTGCACTTGTATAGTTGGGGTTTCTTCAACTATTTCTTAGAGCCTTCTTCTCCATTCTCTTTACTCTACAATCCTTAGAGATCACCTTATCTCTTCGGCTTGACCACCTTGTGATTTTTTTCATCTTTATTGGGGTCTAAGGGCATGAATCTCTCAAACCTAACCCGATTTCTTTTAAGACGACACGAATGTTTACCCTCCTAGCTGATAAAACAAATACATGAAATAGCGAACAAAATTTATAATGCATACCAAATAGAGGAGTAAAAGTATATCTTTACTCACACATAAAGTTAATACAAAAGTAGACCAAAGATGATCAGCCAAGGATCAAAGTTGATCCAACTAGATCATATTGCTTTCCTTGACAATACAAAAATCTATTTAAAGAACTCAACACTTGCCAAGAGGAACACAACCATCGACTGACTCTTATAACTACTTGAAGTCGACAAACCATTAATACATAGTCAGATAAACCATATCATCAAAAAAAAGTAGGCATTGTACCATAGTTACAAGACTTGCCCAAACTCGGCAAGTACTAGCGAGTCCCGAGGCAAGTGACCCTAAATGAGTCCCAGAGACTCGGCTGTTGAGTACTCATCGAGACTCGCCGGACTCGTCGGACTCGCTGAGTTTTGTGCCTCAGACTCGACCATTTTAATTAAATTTAAAAAAAAAATTGCAATCTTTCATTTACAATATTTTTAATTAAATGGTGTGCATTGCCCCCAGACCCCCACAAGGGGCGCTGCCCCTTGACCCCGCTGGGGGTGCTACCCCTAGATCCCCGCAAGGGGCACTGCCCCTTGACCTCGCTGGGGGCGTTGCCCCCAGACCCCCGCGAGGGGCACTACCCCTCGACCCTGTTGGGCTGTTTCCCCCAAACCCTCATCAAACTATAGGTCTAAGCATGTTATAGGCCAATGACGAATCATGATCATTAAACCTACAAAATACATATCCCCTGTTGTAAATCTTTGCATCTTTCGTAGTCAAAGCCATAATCAAGGATTATCTTGTTCCATACATTAGACAACAAAACATGCAGTCTTGAAGGCTACAATAAAATTTTAATAATAAATTCCTCACTTGAATATACACACCAATCATTGAGATGCAAGCAAATATCATGGCTACATCATCATCTATGACCTATCTTAGACACTAGCGCATGACTTGTCGTGATGTTGGGATGAGTAATGCAAGCTCTTCTGAGCCATAGACTTATATTTTTAGTTTTGATATTTGTTTTGATGCCATGGATTTCATATTCCATGAGTTTTCTATAATTTTGACAATATTTATATATCTGAATGTGTTATTTCCTTTAGCTAAAATTTGTGTTTATACTTATGTGATCAATGTATGTTTGTGTATGGGATCATAGGAATTTCTATTTGATGATGTTATTGTGTCTTTAAGGTTTATTTATTAAAGGGTGCATGAAACAAGTTTTAAATCCTTAAAAATCTCTGAATTTCTTGGGTTTTTCTATTTGCCAAGTCTTTGTCGAGTCTTCATCGAATTTGGGCTCTGAGTCTGAGTCCGAGTCAAAAATTGGCTTGCCGAGTCCGAGTCGTGTATGTAATGTCCCCCATTAAAAGATTAGTATTGATCCTTAACAACATTTTACTCATTTTTCTTCAATAATAGTATTTATGCAAATTTCACAAATGCATATCTATACAAATATATATGTATAAATATATATATTATATATATATATATATATATTATATATATAGACATATATTGATTATCCATCATATAATAAATTTATTTAGAGGTAGGTCATTTTGATAAATTCACAATTAGTAACTAATCGCATCCTTCCTGTAGACAGTCGCTTGGAGAAAGGGACATGACTCTCCACAAGAGAAGATATGTCGCTTGGAGAAAGGACGTTACTCTCCACAAGAGAAGATATGTCGCTTGGAGAAAGGAAGTGATTCCCCACAAGAGAGAGATATTTGAAGACTACATTAGAGAATAAGGGAGGCATAAAAAATAAGATAGCAAGAGATAATCTTGAAAGCCGAAAGCAACTTCCAAATTTCTGAAATCAAAGGAGGATTACAAGCAGCAAACCAAGGAAGCAGACTTTCCACCAATCTAAGGAGGCTTACAAGCAGCAAACCAAGGAAGCAGACTTTCCACCAATCTAAGGAATCAAGCGACTCATCTCCAGTCAACAAGCCACCCCATCCGGAATCAACGTATTAGAAGATTATCTTACTCAAATGTAGGAAGCGTTGGCGCCTCACAGAGATTATATTGGCAATCGATAGAAGGAAAGGCAATTGAGTATTCTATCGATAATCCAGATTTTCTCATAAAACAACAGAAGATTACTAAGGCCGCAGGGAGTTGCATTCAGATGAGGAAGGGGCCATCGCATTGTAACACTGCATTGTACACTAACTACATATAGTGACAAGGATTTTTATTACAAAAATATATAAAAAAAAATTAAAGTGTGTTTGGTCAAGAGGTGGGGCTGCTATATAAAGGTAAGTCCTTGGGTGGGAATTATAGCTATAGTGCAAAAATATCCCCCTTATACTCCCTCCCAAAACTCAAACTAGGATAGGGTGGATAAAGCCCCCATTATAGAGTAGGGCCTACCAATGATAGAATTCCCACAAATAATCCAATCTAAATCATGTGATGTGGCACTAACAATGTTGACGCCAACTCTATAAGGTCAACCCAGCTCTTTCAGGGTCGGCACTAACTATACAAGGTAAACATTGAGACTATAGGTGCCAACCAAGCCTTGCCTCAAACACAATTAAAAAACATTCATTTATTTAGTTGTTAGTATTTTTTTTATACTTACAATTTTATAAATTATTATTTAATATATTAAAGACAATTTTATTTTTAAAAAAATCAAATTTAATATATTAAAGCCAATTTTTTTTTTTTTTTAATTATTTAATCTATTAAAGCCAATTTATTAAAAACGAATTTAATTAGTTGACAAACTTGTTTTGAATCTTTTCTTCATCAAACTCGAACACAAACACAAAACTCGTGATATAGGTATTTACATTTTGGACTATCTTTTGCAAGACAACTCAATCTAGAATAGTGTGTGACGTAAAACCTCTCTTTGAATTATAAGGGGAAGCTCATTGAAAACTAAACTAACCTTAGACACTAGATTATAGAAAAAATCTACAAATACTAACATTATGCACAACTTCTAGGGGTTTCTGTAAAGTGAAATAAACTAAATGAATTTTTCCCTAACAAGTGAGATTTTATATTTAAGACTTGAAATCAAATGAAAGAACCACTAAACTAGACATAAAAAATACTTTTACGCTGGCTAAAATCATAAATCAATAAGTCCATATACAGAAAAATAGGATAGATGAATTACTTTTGACAAAATCCACTAAAGATTTCAGAAAGTGAACAACTTAGCTGAATACAAAGCTACACTAAGATGACTAATGATGCCAATACAAATTCTTAACATTATCCTTCACTTTCAGTCTAATCAACAAAATCTAAACACTCTTATCAGACATAAAACTCTGATTAAACATGCCAATGACAATTTTTGCACCATAAGCATAACATCAACTATCACTAAGAAACATTGTGCTCAAAGAATTTATATATAAGTTAACAAAAAAACTATTTTGGGATTTTAGGATAATCATTACATATCTTAAAAATTAATGTCTTTAGAGCCAGCCACTAAAAAGTTAGAAAGAAAATACTTTAAAGAATACATTTTTAGATAAAAGTACACTAAAGTAACTTAAAAATATCCAATACTCGCTCAAAAAAGGAACCTCTCTAAATATAAGAGAAACCAAAGATTAAATACAGTGGGCATGATAGCCTTCAAGCAGAGAGTCCGTCACTTATGGTGAATGTTATTATATGCACTTATTCAATCATTTACTATTCATATATGCAACAAATTATAAATGTATTGCAACCATAGTATAGCATGTGTACCCTCTATCCTCATCAAACATAAACCTCTTTCATAGGTAAGGTTCTAGAACCTCCTCCTATTTGAGCAGTCAAGCCAAGTACTGAACTCTTCAGCATTCATTCACAGAATATGAACATACAAATCAAATGAAAATTAACAAATTTAAATGTAACAATTTACCTGCATGAAGGATGTATTGTAATCTATTCTATCAAGTAACTAGCAGATTAGAATGGACAAAAATGCATGCACTTGATTGATTTTTCTTAGTCGCTGGAAATATTTTCCTAGATTTCTCTTTGTGTAACATGTAAAACTGAAAAACTGTTAAGTGATGTTCACTATAATTAGCTTCTAAGAGGATATCTTAAGGTCAAAAAATGCTACCTGCATTATTGTCACCCAAGAATGAACAAGTGCGATCAGTTTTACCCGAAGATTTTTGAATGCATATCTCTAATAAGAAAGGCATAACCATATTGAAGAATTCTGGCTTTCCAAATGCCTTAATTATCTGGCAACGAATAACAGAATAAATGACAATTAAAATTAATAAATTTTAGAAAAGAAAATAATCACTACATTAGGAACATATATGATTGGCACTTTAGTGCACTATAACCATTACATACAAAATAATTTTGAATTCAATCCTCATGCCATCAAATTAAGTTTGATCAAATTTTATCAATAAAAATACACCTGCAATATGTTTATCAGATTCATAAACTTGCAAGCCTATACCTTGACATATTGGTAATTTTTCCTACAGTGGCATTATTGTCCATATAATATCAATGCTAAGAAACACAACTTTTATAGTAAGTAAGAAAGAAGAAAATGCATCGATGTCAATGAATAATAAATGATATACATACTAAAAAGCTGATAGCAATAAAACTGTTAAATTTATGTTGTTAAACCATCAAATTCAACACTTAAAAGTAAAACAGAAGCATCCAACAACAAAGATAAAGGTGCCATTGTTAATCTGCGAGGAGAAATAGAGAGAAACATTGTCCATAGAGACCTACATAGTACTACAACACACTTTAAGGCATAAGATTAAAACTATTTTCAGAGCTTTATGGAAAAGATAAAGAAAAGCGACCAAATTGTATGCCAAAGGTTAGCTTTGCTGACTTGCATAAAGAATAAACACATTTATTAAATTCCAAGTTGTGTACATGCACTCAACAATGCACTTGAGGCATCAGTAAAGTCCATTGAATCTCAGAGTTCAGCCTGTAGGGAGTTGTAAACTTGTATCTATTACCACCACACATCCCTAGACATTTACATAATTTATGCGAACATAAATTTATCAACCTAGAAATGCATGGTATGGCAGTTTCCTTTTTGGTCGATGTAGAGAATGAGGGAGATGCAAGAGAATTTATGATGTACAATGATATCCACAGATTTGTCTATAAGGACAGCTTCCAAAGTGGAGATCATTAGCATTCACAGATAAATTCCCCTATTATAAAAGAGATGCAAAAGACATGCAACAGTATGTTGGGGCTAGTGATATCTATCAGCCATGGGATAGATCCCACATTGTGGTTGTATAATGAACTCATCACCATTATATAGAGTATGTGGAGTAATACAAACGCTCCTCTTCACATTACAGGCTATGTGCTAAATCCAAAAGACCATGTGAAGAAGACTAGCGTAAATCCATTGAAGGTCTAAACAAACCAACCAGCCAGCTGTATTGATTGATATATGTAATTGCACTTCAGCATGCATACATATAAGTATATAACAGCAGATACAAGCAAAATAATATGGCACATACATTGCAGTTATTATAGGCTATAGCTATTTTACTACAGAAAACTTGATCAAATGGCACAAAATTCTCTAAATAAGAATATCCAACCAAAAGTTACTATCAAGAGAAACCTACCTAAAACATCTAAATATTTACAACCCTTCAATATTCAACATTTTAGAAAAACATGTTACAATTTCCCAATAGCAATCTTAAAATGCCTAAAACTTGTCTTAACCATGGGCATCCCAATATAGCATCTTTTTTGTTTTATAATATCTCTCATTATAATTAGTACGACTTCAGTCTCCATTGGTTTTCAAGCAGTCATATCATTTAGTGTGGAAGTATACCTTCTGATATCACTCTTTCTTGATTTGCCGTTCTCAGGCAAAAATCTAGTAGTAATAATTTAGGTGATCCTACTTGATGTCAAACTCATTCCAGCAGACTATTTACTCCTGAAACACCATCCATCAATGTATTGCTCAAGAAAATACAACTGAAATTCATGAGAGTTTTTGGTGTATCATCTTACCACAGCAAAATATTCCTACATCTTCTCTCTTGCTTTCAGTTTTGTCAATGCATTGAACATTCAATCAGCATTTTAGGTTGGATTATAACCATTGTATCATGTTCATATACTATGAACCAAAGAAGCATAAATTGCCAAAACATCGCAATATTTAAAAAATTGCCAGGCATCCCAATTTTTACCCAGAAAAAATTGCAATTTTTTTATAGTGTTGACCCAGGAAAAAATCATTGAAAATCACAGTTTTTTCTGCATTTAAATCGCAAAAAAATCATCATAAATCTTTCCCACGTAAAGAACCCTAAAAACACGTGTTTTATGCTATTTATATGGGGTCGCGATTTTAATTATTGAAACTTTGGAAGCCGACTGCTGCGACCTGGGATGTCCGCGAGTTTTTTTTGGCCGCCATCAACTCTGCCCTACATGTGATTCGCGAACAGGTTCTTTTCTTTCCGTCGACTCTGCTCTGTTAGACATATGCTGCATTGAATATGCTTCTGTTTATCGCACTTTCTAGCTCTTCCACAGCTGCTAGTGCATTCTCTTTAATCCATGTTTTACGTGCAGTTTTATGTGTGCATATTCCTCTGGCAATTGCCATGTTTTATGTGCGGTTTTCACAATTAATACAGTTTGCCTCTTATTAAATATAGAAAGTTTTCAACCAGGAATCAAAGGAGTAGACATATTATAGGTCTCATGGCTATGAATAGTTATCATGTCAGTTGCACATAATTTGGTAGTTGATTTGTTAACTGTTGAACAATTTCCATCTTAGTTGAGAAGTAGACTTTAGTCTTTAGGTAAAATGTGTAGTATTTTGTTCACCTTAAAGTAGAGGGGATTAATTATTTAGTAAGGAGCACTGTAGACCTAAAATTCTATCGTGCCCACTTGCTCCAAGAAAAATCACATCCACAGCAAAGATAAAGACCCCGAAATTTTTTTCAGTCAGTCCTTTTGAGCTGCAATTTCTCTTTAATCTCTCTTAGCCCAAAAGGCTCAAATTAGTTGAAGCACTCAAGAACATTTCAGATTTCTTGTATAACATTTGAAATCATGTATAATGTATTCTCTCATATGGAATTTTTTATCTCTTATTTTGTTCTTATACATGAAATCTATGTTTTCTTCATAGAATTGTAGAGCAATAATCTATGGGAATGTCAAACATTTAGAACAGGCGAAAAGTCTCAAAATATGAGACTTTCTGTCTCCATATGTATGTGTGAGTTAATAACAGTAGACAGCAGATGCTGGAGGAGTTAGGCATCTCCATTAAAATTGGACGACATTGTTTGAAATTCAGACCATCGTGCAAATCTTCTGAGATTGTAATGGTGAACATATAATAATTAGTTCTTCAGATCCTGATATTTTATTGCAGTTCTACAGCATATTTAGAATTTAAGAAGTTTTATCTTGCTTAATAAATGCATTATATCAATATGAAATTTCTGACTTTGGTGATTTATATAAGTCCACTTATTGGTAGTGTTCCCCAAAAATTTTTCTCTTAAAATAGAGTTAAGTGTGCATGGGAGGAAATGAGGATTGGTATGTTGCATTGCTATCCTTACTGTAACATAATTTATCTTATCTTTGCTGTCTTTCTTGTTGCTGGGTAACACACCAAGCTATTTCTTCTTAAGCATTGAGTGCCATGCCTATTTTAGAACCAACACATGTTAAAACGTACTAGAGTGCTTAGCATATAGTTTAGGATTTAGGAGATAAAGAATAAATGTGTGATTAATTTATATAAACTAAATCAATTAAATGGGATATTTAATTTGAATTTTGAATAGTGTAGCCATGTAAATGATGTAGAAAATAGACTTTAGGTAAAATGTGTAGTGTTCCATTCACCTTCCAGTTAAGAGGACTCCAAGAGTTCATTGTATCTATTGGTACATTAAATTATGAAATTTATAGTATCTAGCCTAAGCAATGCAATACAATTATGAAAGATTAGAATTAAAGAAAGAAGTTATATGTAATGTCCCACCCCAAATGGAACAATCTTTTTTATCCAATTTTGCTTGATTAATTAGTTTGATAGATGTATCATTTTCTCTAACTTAGATCATTGCCTTGCACAAGATAGTAACATTCAAATGAAATGAATATGCGAATCTGGAAACCACATAAACTCAATGCACAGTGACAACTGAAGACTTGCACAGGCCCAAACTGATTATGAATGATGGTCAGATATAAGAGTATTCGACTCAAAATCAACAGCAGTAGGCATGTAGATCACAAATAACACTGGCAAGTAATTTCAATGATAATTCTGTCTTCATTAAACTCTGATTTTATAACATATTAGCGCTCAGAAGTTTATAACAGTCCATTACATGCTCAGTCCATGCTCAGAAGTTTCATGACAGCTTATTACAAGTCTCTAATAGATAGCACAGTGTTAACAACAAATTCTGGGTGACAAAGTAAAGCTTGAACAGTGAATTTCTTAGTATTGTTTATGGCTGATATCTCAAACTGGGCACTCAGAATTACATGTACAGTCATAGAAGATAGAAGTAAAACTTCAGAAAATAAGTGAGCCTCTTTCTGAGTCCTACAACTACAGATATAGCAATCTGAAATACAAACAGCAGTACTAAATTTATCTCAGACTTATAGATGCATAATAAAATATCGATAAATACCTGTTTGCTGCCTTCGAACGTGGTGCTGAGACATTAGCAATGGTCTGAGATATTGCAGCAGACATAAGAACTCCTATAGCAGCCCATAATCAAGCCCAGCTTCGTAGATAGACTCAGAAATTATTATCTTTAAAGAAAAAATCAGTATTAAACCCTTGCTTTAATATTCACCATGTCACTGTAGCGTGGGTACTGTAGAAATACTGTACACGCCCCTGTAGCAGCAGATTGATCGCTTTCAACAATTGTTTTCACAATAAACTAGTCATTGCTCTTGAAACCCTTGAGTTTACTGTAGGTTTCATTCCCCAATCTGGACTCTAATGATTCCCACGAGCTGATGAAGAAGCACAATCAGCAATAAAGATATTCTACAATGATAATCTTCAAACTTCTGGTCTGCCAAGAATAATCTTCAAAAACCCTTGTGAAACAATTGATATTTCCTCCAATGAAGCTCAAATGTGACCTCCGTATGAATCCATCAGCACAATCAAAGAGAAGCTACATTCTCTAAGATTGAATTTACAGCAAAACCCTAGGTTTCTTCCTCAAAGCCAAAGCTTCTTCAGAAAAGACAAGTGTTGAATGATTCCAAGAATGAATGAAATCCCTTTTCAAAAAGCCTTTATATAATATTTAATTTGTATTTGGCTTCATCTCATTAAATTTCACTTTAATTTCATTTACTTTTCCTTCCATTTGGTGCACAACAAAATAATATAAAGTATATTTGAATAATCACTTATATCTCCCTTAAATTGGCACTTTATATTATTCCACAAGTAGGTGCCCATAATATGCACTTTATAATTTGACTTAAATGCACTTTATATACTTTATAATCATTAAATACCCCTTTCAATAATAAAGTCAAATAACATTTAATGATGTCCACATTTTAATTAATTATTAATAAAGTATTACTTTATAATAATTAAAATGCCATAATTCCAAAAATACTCATTATTTCTCGATTCTGTCAGAACCAGGTGGTCAACCACAGAAACCACTACTCATCCAGATGCCTTTCCCAAAATAGAAAGGTTGAACACTGACACTCAACTTACTTACTATAAATAGTAAGTGCCTCAAAACGGAACCAGGAACCTTTGAATAGCTTAGCCTCAAAATATGCCAACAATCTGGAGAGGTAAACACTGTCAACTGCCACCTGAAAAGCTCATTAACGCCCAATTGGACCCTCTAATCACTGAACACTAGCCTATGAGGGTCGACTGATAGGCTAATCCTCTGAACTCTGATGCTCACGAAAATGGGGACATTACATTATAGTAAAGGCGACAAATGAGCAGTAAGTTAATGGGACTAAAAATTACAAGTTATAATAGTGAGAGTGATGAAAGGAACAAATGAAAAATGAGCAAAACCAAAACAGTAAAAGATAAAAGATCCTAATTAGAAGGGGTGGATGCTAACTGTGTAAAGCCTAGGCAAGTCTGAAAGGAAAAACTGATATAATACAAAACAAACTTCAACAAATTGGTTTTTTAATAAACTAGTTTTTTTGGCAGTTTTCCATAGAGTATAACTAACCCTAAAAGTGCAGTTTTTGGAAAACTTGGAGCTTGGTTAAAGGTGGTAAAGTTATGACAAAGGATATGTGCCATGAAGGTCCCTATGGCCTCAAATGATTTAATTAGGTAACCTGCTAAGGGTGCCATGAGCAAATTAGCATTCTCTTTAATCCAACCCAAAGCATAAGGCTTAGGCTATTGATAAGTTTTCAAACCAAGATTAACATTTAATTCTTGTGAAATGAGGTTAGCTTGGGAACAAGAATCAAAAAGTGCATCAAATATAACATTCTTGAATTGAATCCTAGAATAGTGTATATAAAGGAAGTAGCATGGATGTTTGATAAGTTTGTGCCTAGGAACCTCTTTTTTTGGAAATCACTAGTAGATTGACACATTGCTTTCAAACTTTATCATTCATGCCTTCAAAGTTCAAACTTTATTGTGGCCTTTGATGGCAAACTAGGCTGAATTAAAACGTTTTTGCAGATTTGATCATAATGCCACGTCAAAATGACTTTGTGTGGACACATTGCACATCAGTTTCGGGTACAATGAAGGTTAAATGTAATTGGTGTCTGAATGATATTACTGGCGGCATTTATCATTTCAAATGGCACTTAGTAGAGGAGCCAGGAAATAACAACACTGCTTGTCAAGCATGCCCTGCAGATGTCACATATCAAGCAAGATAGGCTCTTCATGGGATTCCTGAGAACAGGGCAAAAAAGAAAAGAACTAGAGTTGAAAAAGGTTCTAATTCTACAAATTCTAGAATGAATTGCTTGGATGAGGAAGATGGTGCAAATGATTTTTTGAGGAATGTTGTACCCAAAACAAATTTTTTGCTTCAATAAGGCATTTTGATTAAAATGGTCTAAATCTTGTAAAATTGTTGTCAAAAGTCGGTTTTAGGTCAAACAAAGCATGGGATTTTTGTGGGTTTAATGTCTAGAAGAACTAGCAAAATTTGAAAATTTTGAAAATTAGGGTTTCTGGGCCCCTATTTTTAGGAAAAACCCTAAAAAATAGAATCTTTCCAAAATTGACTGAAAATAATTTTGATAGGCTTATTTCACTTCACGATCACATTGGTGAAGTCAGAATAAAAAAAAAAGTTAGTTTAGCTCTAGTGGGTTGTTTTCACTTTTTTGAGAGAAAAGTTAGGACCTCTGAGGTCATCAATGGTAGTTGGCCAGTACCAGGTGTTGAAATCTAAGCCCGAGATACATTGTAGAAGATTCTGTGGCGAAAGATGACCAAAAAGATGCTTTGCAACGGAGGGGATTTTCAAAAGGTAAAAAATGTGAAAAATATTCTAAGTCTGGAAACACTTCGCCTTGCTACGTGGGAGATGCTTGTGCAGTCAACGTTCAAGTCAACTTTGCAGTGTCCGTAAACATAAAAATGGTGAAATGCAGTTATGCACTTGCGTCAACAATAGCAATGCTTCAACTCAGCAAGCAACATGGTGTTAAATCATCAGAAAATCATCAACTCTAGAGCTAATTGCGCCCCTGCAGGCTAGGGGTGCCCTTGTATTTGAAGGCCCTGATGCAGCGGTTAATGGTTGCAAATACATTCATCTTCTCCGAAATTGATGCAGACAAGGGTTAGAATCTCCTTACCAACACAAAATAAGCACAACTAAATCACCTTCAAATCCTTATCACTCAATCTCATCAATTTTTCATTCTTCAAGCCTTCATGGCTAGTAGCCCTCCAAACTAGGTTTTTGAACCTCAACTCACAAACGGCTGATCAAACCCACAAACTATTATACTTTCCAGACATCCATTTGGACATTCCATCACATATCCGAAAATAAGATATTGTTGTTTTGTAACAACCTGCTGATCCAACCTTTTTCTACACTGTTTCTAGGCCTAATTAGGCCACTTTTCCAAAGGAAGTTCCTTCAAAACCTACCAAAAACCCAAAAACTCATTTGGGCAGCAGTTCCCATATATCAAAACCCCCAAATCCACAACTTTCATATTGAGAATCACCTTGCAACAAGACACCCACAAAAACCCTCATTTTTCAACACGTTTCTTAGGGGTTTATTGAAAAGGTATACTACAGGCTTCTAGAACTCTTACCAACTGTTCAAACACCTTCCAATACACTTAAAAATTCTCCAGAAACTCACCCACATCCTCTACCAATGCTGCACCATCATATTCCTTCTTTGAGCCATCATCTTGCAATGAAAATTCACACTTTTCCACCTAGGGCATCACACCTTGACACTCAAATGAACACACCTGCATAAATTAGAACCCTACACACCTAAGAATACATATTTTGGTCCATTCCACCGAGATACATCAACTACAGAAGGTGGAATGGACCTTTTTCACATTTTAGGTGCCCTCAAAACCCTTATACAAAAGATACACAGGCAGTTTTAGTAAAACGTTTGTAAAATGTGCAAAACTCAATATTTTTCGCTCAAACCAGAAGCATTGGAAAGCTAATTCATTTATCTATTCACCCATATAATAAATTTTCAAAATTAATTCCGTACAATTCCGTACCAGGCCTGAAAACAGTGAAAAATATGCAAAATCTGGAAAACACAATTGTTCTTTTATTGAAATTTCTCTCCAGATGCCTCCAACCTTCATTACAAACATGGATAAATGTTTTTAAAGACATATTGAACCTTCCCAACCGAGAATAACTGACTTTTGAACTTCATTTTCACTAAATAACCTTTAAACTCTCTAATTTGCACTTTTCAGCATTTTTGCCTTGACAACTTTTACACATTTTGTATTTTTTATATTTTTTGACTCAAATGACCCCAAACCAACTTGAATACATTTAAATAGTTTAAATCAACCTTATTAAACATAAAATGACACAAAACCACCTAAAACCTAACATTTGACTTTCTTTGTAAAATTCAAGCTTGGTGCTCCTGCACCAGAAATTCTACTAGCTTTCCAGTGAATCATCAAGCGAATCCATTAGATTTGTGAAACACCGGCACATGACAAAGGCAAAAAATGCGGGAGGCAGTAAACATCAAAGATGGTAGTCAAGTTACATAAATTGCGCCCCTGTAGCCTAGGGGAACCCAAAAATAAAGCCTAGCAGATGTTAGTTTTTGAGTTTTCTATCTGTGGGTGATCTCTCCAGATTCAACCCAGCTTCGTGATGGATCTATTCGCCTGTCCATAAGACATACTGAATGAATGTAGCTGTTGGTCCAGCGAGCATGTAAAACAAACGATAAAATGTCAGTTTCTACCTTTGTAGGCTAGGGGCACCTAGCTTTTTGGTCAACCACATGAGGTTTTTGGTAGTTGTCTTCTTCAAGAGATCTGCTCAAAATCCTTCTAGCTACGCAATGAATTCAACCGTCAACTTTCGGGATCT
Source organism: Sequoia sempervirens (assembly GCA_007258455.2). NCBI lineage: Eukaryota > Viridiplantae > Streptophyta > Pinopsida > Cupressales > Cupressaceae > Sequoia > Sequoia sempervirens. The sequence goes on from VDFB02353493.1 coordinate 377,973,982, forward strand.
GTCAAACGCCTATGGATGAAGAATCAACGTAAAACACCGGGGTCGAAAGCAACCTTCTTGAGAAAGTAAAAATTTGTCTGTGTTAAAAAGATGCAACCTTCTTGAGAAAGGCACCCCACTTTTTGGAGCCTCAGATATAGCCTTTTGATTTTGCAACTCCCAAGAACATCTCTTCAGAGTTGTTCAATCTCCGCAATGAGATCATCAGTGTGAACAATGAAAGCAATCCAGCTCCCGACAACAAAGATCAAACAGGAGTGTTTTGTTGAAAGTTACAAGTTGCAAAATGTATCTCAGAAACCCAATTGCACCCCTGCAGACCAAGGGCACCCTTGATTTCGAGCATCATAATCCAACTGTCAAGTGTTACAAAACTAGTCATTCTTTTCGGAATTGAACTGGGTTTCCGTTCCAAATCTCGACGTGATCGCGAGTCGTTAGTCAACTGCAGTTGCAGATTGAAGCACAAGGGGTCAAATTGATGAGACTGAAAAAGCATCCAAAAAGTGGCCGTCTAGTGAAAAAAGCACCCTTTTAGCAAAAGGCGCCCAAAATTTCAAGGCACCAGACTCAATTTTTGGCACTTGCAGCTCCCAGCAACATCTCATTAGATTTTATCCAGCTCCATGATGAATCTATCAGCATAGCTTTAGGATCAACCGAGCACCCAGAATTCAAGGTCAAATAGAGGCAGTTTGTCACATCGAAAGTTGAAAATCTTTGAAAATTTTCTAACTATCTCAAGCTTGGGCGCCAAAGTCAAAGTTTGAACATTTTTCTCTCAGTTACGATTTTTATATGCTACCTCTTGCATATGGCATCCAAAATTAATGGAGAACTTCAATTCGCAATGCATGCACGAGGATTAACTCTATTATGGTTGGCACACCTACCTAACTGGCAGTACCACCTCCAAAATGCTCATTTGTTCGAGCATAGGTGTCACAACTTCATTATTTCTTGCAAGTTGAAGCTAAAATCAGCTATTTTCTCTCCAACGCCTTTTGAAAAACAGAGGCCATTTTTAGTGTTCTTTGAGGTTCTTCGTTTAGGTTGCACAGAGGAATAATAATTCATGCTTCATTTTTCCAATTTGTTCTTGCCAAGAATTCATCAGATTGAGGATTGAAGGAGGCGATTTCTTGAGGATTGATAGAGGCAGTTTATAACTTCTATCTTCTCACCCTCATATTTCTTCTATCCTTGTCTTAGCTTTTCTCTCGCATGTCCAAGTAAACGAAAAATTTTCACAGTTCTCGTCATCTAGGTTGGCTTAGCACAGCGTTGGCAACAAAACCCATGTTCCAAAAATTTTCGAGAAAATTTCCTTGATACTTCTCACTTTTTGAAGTACCCAAAGATTCTTTTGCATGCCCGTGAAAAAGTCAACATTCTAAAAAACGAAGAATCTAGGTTTGTTTAGCTCTCAAGCGCCAACAAAACCAATATGCCAAAAATTTTCAAAAGAAAAAAGCTTCTACAACCCTTCCTGCCCCCTTCAATTTCTATCTCAAGAGGTCATTGCATGTCATAGAAAAAATCACTTTTTCGAATTTTTGACGTTTTGGGTTTGTTCAAGAAGATATTCTCTACAAAACCCACATGCCAAAATTTTCTAAGAAAATTGTCCTGCTGCCCCCTATTTTTAGGGTTTCCAGAGAAAGTCATTTCAAAAAACGGAGAATCTGTGTTTGATCAACTCGCATACGCCAATAAAACCCATATGCCAAGATTTTTTTGGGAAAAATTGCCCCTGCAGCTTCGGTTACTGAAGAGCTCTTGCATGCCTAAGGAAAAGTCAGATTTTCGAATTTCTAACGTTGTGGGTTTGCTTAGAAATATTTTCTCTACAAAACCCATGTCTTGGAATTTTTTGTAAAAATTGCCCCTCTGCAGACTTTTTTAAGCCTCATCAGAAGCTATTTTTAGCTCACTGAAAAAGTTGTAAAAAGATATCCGTGTTTACAGTCAACAATCTAGTTTTTCAATATGCAATTCACTCAAATTGAATTCAAGACCAAATCGGTCTTAATTCACAATTTCATAGGATAAGCTAACACCGATTTGCATCAAGCGCATCCAGAGGGTTGATTCAAACTATTTGACAGGCGTAGTCGCTATTTCATACCTCGTATAGCTGATTGCCTTCCAAGGCTAGTTTAGAGGATTGATATCGTTGGAATTCTGCTTGTGCAGCGAGTTCATGTGCATTTCTCACAACCAAAGTGTTCGCGGTCAAACTTCACGATTTCATCATGCAACACTCTTCCATTGAGAAAAATGTGAAAAGTATCAGAAGCGTAAAGCTGTAGAAGAAACACAGACCATCACTCTAGTTGTGGAGCCACTAGAGTTACCAATTAGTGAACTGCCAGTTGAAGTGTGTAGATATTTCCAGGATTGCTAAAGTTGCTGACAAGCAATGAATTGACAGTTAAGACATGTGATGATCTCAAGATGATGAGGCAGTCAGCAACTTCTTGGAGGAGTTGGTTGCTCAGAGACACAGCCAATGAACTACTAGTCATGGACGTCCCACCTTTCCAAGATAGACATTAGACACAGCAGTTAACTTGACGCCTCTTTCCAAGTTAACTCGCTGTCCCACCTATTGAGCATGCCTATTTTGGAGTCACCTATGTACATATGGAGTTCTCATTTAGTTAGATTTCAGTTAACTGATGTTGGTTATTAGTTGACTCTCATATCAATAAGGACCTGCTTGTTGCACAGTCCAATTAGTTTAGTTTAGAATCAGTTAATTGAGGTAGATTTTCTAGTAAACTGTTAAGTTGCATACATTTAGACTTAAGAATAAATCTTGCATGCTTGCAAGACTGAATGTTAGGTCAAGGAGATTTTAGGGTTCCCTACTCCTTTGAGGTTCTATAAATAAGAGCACCCTACTCATTGTATTTTAACTTTTGTTGTGATAACAAATTGTTGTGCCCACCTTGCCGTGCAATATTGCTATTTTGTATTAGTTCACTTTGCTTAATATAAAGTTGGTTTGATCGTTCATTGTGTGTGTCTCATTACACAATTTGCTGTCCAAGATTTATTTATTTCTAATATAATCTTTCTTTAATATCTACACCTTAGATAGGTGTTCCAGCTCCTTGGGAATTTAGAGATAGAGATTATCGTTTGATGTTGTTTTAAATAGTCTTTCTTTCATATCTACACCTTGGATAGGTATCCTACCTCCTTGGGAATTTAGAAATAAAGATTGTTGTTGAGTGTTTGTTTCCAGTAATCTACTTTCAGCCTACACCTCGGATAGGTGTTCCACCTCCTTGGGAATCTTGAGAACTAGCTTTCCGTTTGATGTTGCTTCCAATAACCTTCATTTCAACCTACACCTTGAATAGGTGTTCCACCTCCTTAGGAATCCTGAGATAGAGTTTATTGTCAACCATTACCACTTGCTCCTAATTCCTCTTGCTCTGTTTTTCTAGAGGAGATAGGATAGTTTTAGCATTAGCCTAGTTGTAGTTAAGATCTACGGAAACTAGAGAAAACCTTAGCTGCAATGTTCTTGGTTTTATAACCTTATGCCTCTACCAACTAAGTCAAAAAGATAGGAAATTAGAATACTTTACTTTTTACGCATATCAACAAAAAAGGGAGCTTCCCCTCCTAATTTGAAGAGCAGTTAATTTTGTGCATCGCTGTCAGTTGCCAATACGTATTCCAGAGGTTTGAAGTGTAGTGCCAACAAGGGAATCAGGGTCAACACCTTCTTCTACACCACGTGGCCCAAACACAGGTGGAGGAAACATTAATGCTTTCTTCGCACCTTGTACTACACCAAGATCACAAACCACTTCGGAGTGTACAAGATAGAGGAAGAATGTCCATGAACAAGCAAAGAAGGCAATTGGAAACTTCTAGTACTACTCTAACTTGCTATTTCATGTAGCTAGGTCACCATATTGCTAAGGTATGGTGGAGCTATTGCAGCTGCGGATCCTGGGTTCAAAGCCCCATCTTACGAGACATTAAGGGTTGGTATGCTCAATGATGCAGTATAGGATGTTAATGATGTTCTTAATGAGCATTGACTAGAGTGGGTTAAGACTGGTTGCACCATAATGTCAGATGGATGGACAGAAAGAAGGAATCGAACCCTCATCAACTTCCTCATCTCTTGTGATATTGGCACTATTTTTTAAATTTGTGGATGCATCAAATACAATGAAATCTGCAGTTGCATTGTTCAAGATGCTTCACTTGGTGGTAAAATATTTAGGGTCAGAAAATGTGGTTCAATTTATTACAAACAATGTTGCTTCTTGTGTTGTTGTTGGGAGTTGACGGTGATGCAGAGGAAAAAACAATGACAAGAACAAAGTGTTTGTGTCTCAAACCTTAACTATCAAGGCTTCCATCAAGCCTTCTAATTCTAGGCTCTAAGCCTCAAGACAGTCCTAATTTGGGGTGTTAGTTGTCTCAACACTCATTCTTGAGCCTTCCTAGGATACTTTGAAATATACCGAGCCAATTTTTTTTTTTTTTTTCACAATTTCAAGTTACAAGCAATGCACCCGTTAAGGTTAGAGGAAATAACCAAAACGTGCAAGAAAGCAACTCTAACCAGAATGGCGCCGATGATGGCGAGCATTGGTCAGAGGGTCTACTAATCTAATTACAGGAAGGAACTCAACGTCAAGTATGTGCTACCCAATCCAATGCGGAGTGAGGGGCGACCATATGACGGAGTGCTTACAGAATTTAATGCTTGAAAGAAAATGACTGAAAGCTGAAAACTCTCAACACCCAGAATGTGCTTTCTAACCCAGAATGGAATAGTAGCGACCATAGGGCGGAGGTCAATTAAATCAATAACAACTGCTGAAAGAAGAAGACTATTACAACTGATAAGCAAGAACTTAAACGGCTGTCAGTACTACTGCCAGCTTACAATCTTAAAACGAAATCTTGCTCACAATACAAATCATCATAAAGAAGGAATTATACAATATTCATGAATTGCGTTGCTGAATGTAAAGATCACTTGAAAATGACAATGAATAGATCCAACCTCATTCGCCAGACTTGGGCAATCTTCACTGAAGTCTTCTCAATGCTCTTAAAGAACTTATCACCTCGATCAATAGAGAAGTTGCAGATTTATTCAAACTGCTGTTACAAACCTGCACTGTCAAATTATAACCAGCATCATAGGGTCCAATAAAATACTCGGAACTCTCTCGTTTCTCATTCAAAAAACTCGATATCAATTGCAAATGACTTCTAGAAGGGAGGCGCTCAATTCAAGACCCCAAAACAGACTTAAAATGCAGCTGATAATTAATGCACAGATTTCAAGGAAGCTGAAAGGTACGGCTCAGCCAGGAAGGGCGATTTCTTATTTAAAAATTCAGCTTTGCTTTCAAAAATCTACAAACTTGCACATGGAGGCGCCTAGGCTAGACCAATGCATTTATGCAATACCCACAACATATATTTTTGTATTTTTGGAGTTAAGAATAAAAACAACAAATCTGCTAAGCTAAAATGCTGAAAACAGAAAGCTCTAATATGCCCAATCTGATCCTAAATGGATGAATGCTGATTACAATGCACGAACTCCAAAGTACTCACAACTAGACTAACAATCATCACTAGTCGTTGTCTTACAAACGAGAAGAGATGCCAATGCTAGGAGGCCTTCATTCCTCGAAGCGATTCCAGAGCCAATCCGGCAGCATAACAGTGTATTTTTCCAAAGATGATCAAATGATGCTCAACTCCTTCCTTTTATAAATTTCCATTTGACTTCTCGTAACCCTAAAGTCACTTTCAAGCCAAAACCCTAATCTCCTCAAAATGGCGAACTTTCTCCTTCAATGTTTAATAAATGATATTTTAATTAAATGCCCTTCTTGAAGAATGCGCCCAACATAAGCTTGTTTGACTTTGGCAATAATTAAATTAATCTTTTAATGAGGGCGCCACCCTCAAGACCCCTTTTTAAAAACATCTTTAAGTCATTAATCTAGGTCCATGGTCAACGTTAAAATATAATATTTAAACGTGACTTTTTAATTAAATGACTTAACTTATCCCTCCGAAGGTGCCCTGAAGCCAAAACTGAGCCAAACATCTGACCAAACTGAAGCAGGAAGTCACCCGAGCTGAACTCATCTGGAAGCTGCCAAAAATAGAATTTACTAAAAATAGTAAATTCCAAAAAGTGCTCTGAATGCCGAGATGAACCTACCACTGCGAAGCTCTCTGAAAACCCAGAAAGAATCTGCCATTGAATCCACCATCTCTGAGCAATGACCTCCTCAAAACCAGGAAACCCTAATTTTAACTTCCGACTAGCCTTCGGGTTCCCAACGAAAGGCCAACGGTCACTGGAAATGTCAGGTTTGAGAAGGGGACATTACATACTTGCAACCTTCAAACCACTCTACAGGGACTCAAAAAAGCCTACTTTGTTGTGGAGGACTTGTCACTGGAAATGTCAGGTTTGAGAAGGGGACATTACATACTTGCAACCTTCAAACCACTCTACAGGGACTCAAAAAAGCCTACTTTGTTGTGGAGGACTTGAACAATGTATTTTTCAATAAACCCTCAAAGAACCTAGGGTTTTAACAGTTTTCTATAACTCACTCATACAATGGATTCATGCATTTTCCTTTGGTGGACACTTGGGCAGCTGTATGAAGAAGGTTTTCACCAAGTTTCAAAAATTTCAACCGGTTAAAACAAAAGATTTGAATTTTCTTCTCTCGCTGGAAACCCTAGCCTATGATAGGGCAGTTTGAGGTGTCTTTGCTATAAATCAATCAAAACTTCATGAAATTAAATGAAACCAAATGCATTTGAACCTGAAAAACAAGGCACTAACAAACCATCCAATTTCAGACCTGCCAATATTCCGTACAATGCTGATTTCAGACTGCTTTAACAAAAAACTGTCATAAATTGACAAGAAAATAGGGTATTTCCTTCAAAAACTCCACAGCTTCTTGGAGAGTGTATTCTTGTTCATTCCATGTCAAATAGCATCACAAAGTAATTACCATCGAGATTACAATGCTTTTCCATCTAAAACCCTAAAAACCTAATGTCCTTTTTGCACTTAAAATTTGCAAAATATGCACTTTTTCACAACCTAGCATAAAAACAAATATGAAAGGAGACCTTTCATGGTCTACATGGCCTTTCAAGGCCTTATTAGAGTCAGCAACCCAAAAACTCAAGCTGAGGAACAAACCCCAAACTTGACACAAGCCAAAAGTCACCTAGAAATTCAAATGTGTATTTTGGCAGAAGCATCCGAGCTCACAAGCAATCTTGCATCACCAAAAATATATTTTCTTTTCATGTTCAGTGTTTTGCATTTTTGGTGTAGGTTTGAGCTTCAAGAGCATATTGTGAAGTGTTGTAATGATATGATTATTTATTTGTGAGGACTTTATTTCCAAGTCAAGCAAGGTGTTTAATGTGATTTGTGAAATTGCATGATTTCAAGGTTCTAGGGTTGAAATGGTCTATATACCATGGTGTAAGGGGATTTTGGACGAAAACTAATTAAAATTAATTAATTTTCTCAATTTGCATGCCTAGGGAAGTGTGCATAAGACAAGTGACTCTTGGCATTGCATTTTGGTCTTATTCTTTCAATTTTGGTTCCTAAAATGGAAAAAAACTAGTAATTTTTAGAAAACAAATTAATGACTTCAATTTCCAATTTGGGGTGAATGAGCACGACTGGGTTATTGATTTTATCCATTTTTCAAATGCATATATAGCAACAAGATGTTTGATATAGTACAACAACTTTGGATGGCACTTTTGGAAGCAACAAAATATGTTATTTAATTTTCTGCAGGAATTTTAAGGGTCAATGAAAGAGCAGATTTGGAAACCACTTTTTGGTGTTTTATTGGCGTCTCATTTCGCACCTCTGGAATGCAGATTGGAAACTGATAGCTATACACAATTTTGCTACTCTTCAAATTAGGAGGGGAAGCTGCCTCTTCGCTAATGATGCTTAAAAAGAGTACTAAACTACTTGCCAATCGTTTTATTCTAAGCTAAGAGCACAAGGTTATAAAACTCTTTGCATCGTAGCTGAGGTTTTCTCTTTTCTAAGACTTTCAACTACAACTAGGCCTACTCTCAATGACGCTTCTGACAACTCAAGTAAACTTGGAGCTTGAGAATTGGAAGTAAACAAGGAATGATTTGATTTAACACAGAAACTTAAATAGAGTTTCTCCCAAATAACACCTAAAGACTCATTGTACTTATGGGATGTAAGCTGAAATAAAGATTCTACAAGTAAATATGTAAGATAGTACTGAATGAGATTGAGACAGTAGATCAAAGCAAAATAGGCATAAGATTTCCTTCCTGAAATTTTCAACAGCAATTACACTAGACAGATCGAACATGAACTGAACAATAATCTACAACAAAGACAGGTTTGAAAACTTGCTTTTACACAAAGTGAACATACACTAAATAACAAAGTTGTAGGCAAAAGTAGGCTCAGCAATTTGTTATCACAATAACGGTTGAAAAGAAATTGGCAAGGCTGCCCTAATTTATACACAAACAAGGAGTAGGGAACCCTAAAATCTCCTTGCTTTAACAACTAGAATTGCCAACTACAGTTCTGATGTTGGTATTCCAGGAGTTGGTTGGTGATATCAGGGACATTACACAGTTCTTCCCTTGGGACCTAGGTGGAGTGATTCAAAGGGTTTTCTTTTGGCAGTTGAGATTGCTTGGGGACAAGCAATTTCAGGGAGGGCGGACTGTAATGTCCCCTTTTTAGCTCCTTGTCGTTTTTGGTGGATTAGCCTATTACCTGACCCTTGTAGGCTAATGCAGATGGTTTGAGGGTCTTGTTTGGTAGATATCAGAGTGTTTTCTTCTCCAAAGCTTAGTGTGGTTCAGGATTGGCCTTTGTTTGGTGTTTTTGGACTTAGTTGTACACACTTACTATTTATAGCAAGTCACCTGGTTAATGGAGTCTAGTGTTACTATCTTTAGCAGGGCACCTGGATGCATAGTTAACTTAGTCATTGATCTCCTAGCGCAGACGAAATTAGAAATTGATGTGTTATGAGGGAGTTATGTTATTTTTAAATATTATTAAAGTTAAGACTTTAATAATATTTAATTATTAAAAAGTACACATTAATAATTTAATTGACTTGTGACAATAGGCCACCTTATTATTATAAAGTCAAATAATATGTACATTGGGTGGAGTGCCTAGGAAGAACAATTTAAAAACATCTTCAAAGTGAATTTAATATTAAATGTTTTTAATCAACAAATTCTTCTTGGAAATCGTGCTTTTTTGGAGGGCATAAAAGAGAGTTGAAGCTTCATTGTTAAACATTCATTTGATACTTGAGATTTTTTATGAGTTTATGCTTGGCGTTGAAGAAACCAAGGGTTTCAGCCTTTCAGCAATATTCAGACATTGGAGAACATGATCTCTTCTTTGTTCAGCAGTTCTGAGGGTGTGCAATATGTTGGCGTAACAACTAACACCTCTGGAGTATGAGTTGGTACGGACAACTATGCACACTACGCAATGAGTGCTCTTCAAACTAGGAGGGGAAGCTCCCTCGTTGTGCTTTAACAAAAATGCTTGTAAAGGGAAAAGTAATCTAAACTATCTCCTGTCTTTTTGTCTCAACTGTAGAGGTACAAGGCTTTCAAGAAAACTCTATACGTTGCAGCTAAGTATTTTCTGGTTTCGCAGATCACTAACTACAACTAGGCTAATTGCTTAAAATCTATCCAGTTTCCTCAAGAAAACAGAGCATGAGAAAATGAAGCAAGGATAACTATCTGACGATAAACAAGTATAGATTCTCAACTTGAAGGCAAGGTGGCACATCTATCAGCTCAATCTAAACAAGTTTATTAGAAACAACAATATACGATAAACCAAGTTCAGATTCTCAACTTGAAGGCAAGGTGGCACATCTATCAGCTCAATCTGAATAAGTTTATTATGCACACACATCACACGATAACCAAGTTTAGATTCTCAACTTGAAGGCAAGGTGGTACAACTATCAGCTCAATCTGGACAAGTTTATTGAACACAAAACAGATTTGATCTAACTAAGGAAGGAATTCACCATTATAATTGCATGAAACCCTATGTGGCATAACAATTCATCATAATAGCAAAAACGCATGAACAGATACAAAACGAGCAATATTGAAGGCAAGGTAGGCATAGCATATATTTCTCTCTCGTGCAAAAGTTATGTACAAATGAGCAAAAGCTCTTATTTATAGACATCGAAAGGTGTAGGGAACCCTAAAATCACCTTGAGTCAACTACAGTCTTGCAATGCATGCAAGATTTATTGCTAAGCCCTAATAAAGTAAATTACACAGTTAACTGGAAAACTACCATCAGTTAACCGAAACATCTAATCTAAAAATGGACAATTGTGCAAGCATGCACGTCCTTATTGAAAGCGTGTTAACTGGAACACTACCATCAGTTAACGTAAAACCCTAAATAAAACTCCAAGTAAATAAAGTTGATCTCAGAATAGACATGTATGAGATGAGACAGCGAGTTAACTTGAAAAGGTAACGCCAAGTTTAACTCCTGTGTGTAATGTCTATCCTAAGAGGTGGGAACTGAAGTCTACTGGCCGTGATCTCGAGCAACCAATCCCTCAACGAGATTGTTAACTGCATCACTATCTGGAGCTCTGATACTCTGTCGAAGAATGTTATGCCTGCGCAACATGTCCTCACCAGCTGTGATCTGCGACTGAAGTTCACCCCTACTCCTTGTCGCTTCATCGAACAACGTTGACATGACTGTAAGCTGATTAATCTTACAGCCAACGGTCTCCCCACTGAAAATAGTATCAGTGAGTGCTTGGAGCTCTGATTGAACATCGGTAAGCTCAACATACGCACCACCCTCAATCTAATATCGACACGGTAAGCGAGATACTAGAGTTTTCACAAACCAGAATGCACTAGTAATGTGCTCTCTATTCTCAGTCAACGCTGACGCCATAGTCTCCTCTATCTTTGCCTTGAAAACCAAATATGTTTTCCAAGAATAGATAGCTTTTCTATCTTCTGCATCTGTGACTGATTCATATGCCATACTCAGGTGAGCAATCATAATCTCATCCCGGGGTCTATTAATTGCCATGTCTTGCTCCTCATCCTGGAGACGTAGACGGAGCTCTCGTGCATTGTACCGCAACTGATATAACTCTGTAAGCATAGCACGGCCTCTAGCAATGAACTCCTCCCACTCATCCAAACGCTTGCCATATGCAACTAAATGATTAAGTTGACCACGTTCTGCTGGAGGCTCAAGCATCAGTGGGAGTGTGGCAATGACATCTGTCCTGTGTACAAGGCTAGAAATGTACTGACGAAGCCGTCTGATTTCAGCCTTGAGGGCTGCCTTATCTTCTCCATCCTTCAACATTCTATCCCTGGCACTGTCTATAGCAACCTGTAGGAGATCAACCTGAGTCTGGCGTGTGCTACGACCAAGGTTGACTGTGATAACCTCAAAGTCCTGAGATTCCAACTCATCCAAGCTCTTCCCCTGTGGAGGTATAGCAGTCTCGACGACGATCTCCATGTCAGTATTCCTCTCCATGTGGACCATATTCTTGACCCTCTTGTCTAGCGCATCTTGGTAAACTTGGTCAAAATCTGAATGATTAAGGACATAGGATGGCTACCTCCTCTTCCTTCCTAGTTCAGCTTCAATCCAAGACTGATCTCGGCTAATGCTACTGGAAGGGTCTATACTAACGACAGGAGGCTGTGACGTGAGTGAATATGTAGAGGAACCACTGCGAGACGGGGAGTCTAAATCCAATTCAATGTGAACTGGTGTTGGTGACTGCTCTGGAATTGGTGTAGGAACTTGAGGCTGAATCTCAGGCACTGGCGGACTCTAAACTGGCCTCTGAGCTGGCTCTGTGATAGGCTGTCTGTCAGGCTCCGTGTGTGTATTAATAGCAAGCGCCTTGCTTTTTGAATTGTTTGGCGCTTGTCCTTTCTTAGGAGGGTTACTCCTCTTCTTTTGTTTAGGTTTTGACGAGGAAGGTAGAAAAGGATTCACCACTGGCGGCTCTGCCCTAAGCACACTTACCCTCCTGGTCTTCTTGCTATCGAGGTAAAGTATACTGTTTTGAATAACTCTACTTGACCTCTCCTTTACTGTTGCGTACTCCTTGGCGTACCAATCAACTGCTGGTAGCGGCTGTGTTGACTTGCTCTATGATAAATTGAGGAAGAACTTCTCCCTCATCATCTGATAAACCTCCCACATCTTTTGACAAGAAAACAAAAATTTGTGAGAGAGAAAAGCGGCCATAGCTACATCTGCGAACCTCGAAATCATCTGTGCAATTTGCCCAATAATCCTCCATAGAAGGCTCATGAAATGCACGTCCAACAAGACGAGTTGTGTAATGACCTAAAAGATCATAAGCACGAGCCTCAACAAGATACTTGAGATGATATTTCTCGAGCTCCTGTCCTATAACTTTGGCATCAGCTGCCGACTTGCACCAATACATTCCAAATTGAAAAGGAAAATTAGCGGATGGTCTATGCTTGCGGCGTAAAAGACAATGAACATCATGCAACTGCCTCAGGAACTCCATAAAGACTGTCTTATCCAAAGGATAACGTGGAAGCATAGCTGGATTTCCTATAAATCCATATACTCGGATGAGGGTGTATGTCAGGAACTGAATAAACCAATCCGCCCAACCATCCATCGCTGCTCTAGCAACTACCGAGATACGAACGTGCAACTCCCAGTCCAAATTTCTCACTGTATAAGTCAGGAAAGCCTCGTGAACACACTTGAAATGACGTTCAGCCTTAGTGAACTCAAGCTGATCATAATATTGATAAACTTTCTGAACAATGAGAATGCCCACGGTGTTTAGTCCTCGGAACTGACCCTGATAAGCAATCAAGTACACGAGATAAGAACACATGTAAAACTCATGAGCAACTAGGAAACCGGTGATCAACTTGTGGATAACATCGCGGATGAAGGATGCCCAGTCATAATGCTCCTGCCCAGATATGATGTGACCAATAATGTAATACATCCAAGGCTGGAAAATATTCACATATGATTGACCTAAGACACGATTCAAGAGTGTAATTAGAATCGCATACTCATCCTTGTACTCACCACGACCCACATTGTTTGGCAATCTGTTCTTCGCTTGTTTTAACCATCTTTCTGCCATTTTACTCTGGCACTTGTCCACGTCAACATTGAATGCCTGCTCGCACTGCTCCATAGAAATAACTAGACTGTTCTAGTGTTGAGGTATACCTAAACTTCTTTCAACGTCCAAAGGCTTGAGACTACAAATAACTCGTCCATCTACTGACACTATCTCACGAGTAGTAGAATTGTAATGCTTAATACAAGACATTACGAATTCGATACAATGAACGGAGATAGGTATGGAAGCGGCCTCTAATAACCCAGACTGTTGAATGTTCTGAATAATTGAACCTCTGATCTTGACTGGATCTAGAACTGCTTCTGGCAGCACCTTGTGAAGATTCATCTCAACTGTCCCGATGAAGTCGTAAGTAAGGACTGTTTTGGTCCTGTATTCGTGCTGAGTGTACTGCATTATGAAAAACTTGCCTGTTGACTGTGAACTCAACTATGTTCTGACAAGATTTTTGGAAAGCTAAAAATACCCTGTTGAGGCTAAAAATAGCCTTTTGAAGAGTTATTTTTGGCAAAAAATCTGAGATATGGGTTTTGTCCAAAAAAAGATTCTAAGACAACCCAAAACGTCAGAAATGCGAAAGTCTAACTTCTACTCGACCATGCAAAGAGTTTTTAGTTGAGAAAATTAAAAACTCGAGAACGAATGTTCGGGAGTTAAAAATTCCTGAAAAATCAAGCGCACGATTTTAATTCGAGGAAGCTATACAGAAATGATCCAGACATTTAGATTTGTCAAATTCTGTCAATTTCAGGAACATGTGAATTGGATTTTGAGAGAAATTTGAGAAACAAGGAGAAAAAAGATGTTTTTATATGCTCTTTCTTCTGTGAAAATCGCCCCTGTTCTTCAAATTTGTTGATGAATGTGAACAAAAACCTGCAAAAAGATTTGTTTGATGAAATCGCCCTTGATAGTTGATGATGAATTCACCTTTGCCTCTAAAAATCCGCCTTTTTCTTGAGAAATACGAATTTCCTTGAAGCTATGAGAATGAATAATGATGGCGCCATGCTTAAATAAGGAAAATTTGCACCATCTTGTTTACTGCAAGATTTAAAACCTCGACCAAAATAGGAGACCTCTGATTGGACCCCTTTCAGTGAATTGTGACTGACTTGAAGTTCGAAATTTAAATAATAATAAAATATTCATTATGCAATTTGAAATTCCAGCATAAAGAGGGCGCCAACTTTAGAAATTCGCCATTTAATGCTTAAATATGCAACAATAAATATTAAATATTATTTAACATCAGTTGACAAACCAAGTAAAGCACTTGGATTCACCGGCGAACTTCACTGATTTCAAAAAGTCTTTATTTAACCTCATAGGCATCCATTTGCTCAAGATATTACACTTTTTATTAACTTCCTACTTTGTAGCTGACTACAAAGTTACAACTGGCCATCTTCGACACTGATTCCTGGGTGATCAGATGATGCTGAGACTAAACAGGTATACTCATTGTGAAGCCTGCAGAGCAAGGAAGAAATGTCTGCTAGGAGTCGTTACTGCAAAATCCATCATTTAACACCTCAAAAAATTAGGCGCCCTTGATTAAATTGATTTTCAGGAGTTAGACTTAACCATTTCTCAAAACTGCCATCTGATGCTTCAAATGGCTATTGATGATGAACGGTGAACCCTGCTGACAGGCAACCAAGCTCACTGCGTGACTAGGAGTATTCCGCATCTGATGAATATACGCAAGGCATCTGGAAGCTGTGATGGGGACCCTTAAAGTAAAAGCGCCCCTGGCTTGAACAGGCACAAACACCATTTTGACGAAAGTGCAATTCTCAACCAGATGCCCTACTTTGACCTCTGATATCTAGAGCTGGGATGACCCGAATCGAGCACTGTTTGTTTCAACGTGTAGCTAGAAGGATCTACGATAGAAGACTCTAGAGGCGACGAAGCAAGAAAACTGTTTCTAAGACCTCAAAAAGAAAGGCGCCTTTCCCAAGATGGAATAAATGACCAAACATAGCCATTTTTTGAGTTGTCTCCATTTTACAGTATTTCATCGAAGACCTCGCACATACGAGTGTATGCCAAATCCCGGAGGCTGACGGCTGGGCTCGTTGAATAGCTGGAGTAATTGCGCTCAAGTCTCGTGAAGACCTCGAACGTCAATAACCTCATCTGACAGGCCTAAAGGCTAGGCACCCCTGGCCTATAGAAATACAATGAAATTTATATGCCAGTCCGCCTGTGAAATTACATGCCTGGTAGAATCTCTACCACGACCTTTCAGAATGTCGGATTAACAGGCAACTTGGTGCATCGCAAAGCTGGACTAGAGTAGCACTGATGTCAGGAAGACCTTGCCAGCAAACTCTGGCATCTTAAGGGTCATTTTGAAGGGCACCCCTGAGCTACAGGCACACTGGAAACGCAATTACACAATGTGAGGAACCTCTGTGATGTGAAGTCTCTTTATAAGCTCATCTTCCGACGCTGACTGCCGGAGCTCTGGGACTCAGATGACTGCGTTAGATAACTCATCGTATAGGCAGACTAGTCGTGAAGAGATTGACTGCATCAATCATCAGGAATACCAAGATTTAACACCCTTTAAAGAGGCACGCCCTTGAGCTACAAGTGCGCACAAGCTAGAAAAGGACTAGCTTCTGTAATCTGGAACTTTAGAATCTTCAACTTCTGTCGCCAGTTGCCGGAGTTACGAGTCTCGGATAGCCTCGCAGGATAGCTCATCGGATAGGCAGACTAATTCTGAAGAGATTAACTATATTCATGAGCATTTATCACAAAATTTAGGCCTTCAAAAAGAAGGGTGCCCCTGGGCTACAGGGGTGCAATTCTACTTTTCCTTGAGAAATCTTCAAAAATTGACCACTAAAATCTTGATTTTAGCCACTGAAATGACCATTCAAAAGTATAATTGTTGTTGCGAAATGCTCCTTTACCGTGAAATGCTTCATTCTGAGTCTCTGATTCAGGTTCTGATCAATGGAACTTCCTTTGACTTACCAAACACTAATAAAAATCCATGCATGATATTGCCCAAAAACTATATTTATCATCATTTTAGCAAGGTTTAGACTATTTTATGCAAAATGCCTTGATGAAGCAAAAAATTTGGTTTGGGTACAACACAATACCATCTTAAGGCTGCATTCTTTGGTGGCTTTATCTCAGAAGCTACAATTGGGCTTTATTGGAGAGTTTATTTCAGTTTCACAAGGGCTTTGAAGATCAATTCAAGTGCAAATCAGAAGATAAGGGTTCAATCATTGGAAAATATTCATTGCTAGCTGTGTGCCATTCTTCAGCACGTGGGGTTCTATTTATGCATTCAGAGGTGAATACCAATAAGTTTGTGAAGGGTTTGAAGAGGAGAAACAAACAGAAATTAAATATCATTGAATACTTTGAAGTCTGGGCCGTACTGCTGTTGGTACAGGCCATATCATTGCACACAGATCAGGCCATACAGCTCCATTAAGGAGGTGTTTGAAGCTCAAGGCTGGAGTGATTCATTTTGAGGCTGGAATCTTCATGGCTGGGGGTCGCTAGGGGTGTAGAGTCATTGGCTACCAAAAATAATGGTGGAGAATCTCTCATTTCCAGGATATCTTTACTATGAGGGTTTCCATACCTTGCTGTTCAACATTTCCAAAATCATAAATTTGCTGTCTACATCATCCGGGTATGAATGTTAAGACAAAACTCATGTTTATATTGCTGCTAATAAACTGAAAGCAAAGTTTGTCATCTACTTTCTCTTGTTGTGCATATTTACCTTAACTTTCGTAAATATTATTCTTGCATTTGTCATTATTGCATCTCTATATCAAAAAACACAAAAAAATATAAAACCAAAACACAAAATTCAGAAAACTATCAGAAGTCCAAAATTTCAGTTTGGGGAGAACAGGGGTTCTTACAATATTTCAGTTTACAACAACAAAGGCAACAAATTTGTTTTTTAGGGAGATTTTTAGATTACATTGGTTACCCAAGAACATAATCAATGACAAATAGCAAATTTTTGAGCTTGTTTTGGAAGGAACTCTTCAAATTGAGTGTGATAGAGCTCACTCCTAGTACCAACTATAACCCACAGACAGATGGGTAGACTGAAATTGTCAACAAGGGGGTGGAAGGGTATCTCCGCAATTATGTTTAAGGGCCACAGAAGGCATGGGTGAGATGGATACATCTTGGTGAGTACTATTATAATTCAACATACCACATGTTGATTAAGATGTCATTGTTCATGGATTTGTATGGTTATGAGCCCACTAGCTTCCCAGAAGGCATGGGTGAGATGGATACATCTTGGTGAGTACTATTATAATTCAACATACCACATGTCGATTAAGATGTCATTGTTCATGGATTTGTATGGTTATGAGCCCACTAGCTTCCTAGACTTGTTGTTTGGAGATAGTACGGTGCCAAAAGCTAAGGATTTGTTACAGTAGAGTCAAGATATCATGAAATCCTTGAAAGAGAACTTGCAACAAGCCTAGAATCAACAAAAACAATATGCAAACCAGCATCACATTGAGCAAACATTTGAAGTTGGTGACATGGTTTATCTAAGGCTGTAGCCCTACAGGCAGTCCACTCTCAAAAAGAGTGGATCGGAAAAGTTAAAGCCATGGTATTATAGACCATTCAGGAACTCCAAGAGGATTGGAGAAGTGGCTTATGAGTTGGAGTTGTCGGCAAGTAGCAAAGTACATAATGTTTTTCATGCATCTTGCCTCAAGAAGGCATTGGGACATAATGTAGTTCCCTCTTTTGAATTACCACCATTGGATGAGGAGGGGAAACTTATTCTTATTCCTAAGGCTATCATTGATATCAGGGAGCATACTCTAAGGAGGAGAACCTGTCATGTCCCCAAAATCGTAACACCAAAATAATACGGAAATACGAATAATAAATCAAATAAATATCAAAATGTAAATATAAGTGATCTCAATTTAAATATTACTATTATAATTATAATTATCTTAGATAATATTATAATTATAATATAATATAAACATTAAATAAGATCCTAAATATTTATATAAATAATATTATAATATTAAAGTATAAATATGTAAGAGACCAGGTGTCTCTCAACCCTGACTTTTGACAATAATGCAATGTTTTGTTTGTTTTGTTGTATTTTGTGATTTTTTTGTGGTTTCTGTGCAATAAGATAAATGGTGCGATTTTGGACAAATGCTTCTAAAATTCATAGAAAATTCTAAAATGCAATTCCTGAAGCAAATTAACTTCTAAATTGATGGCAATGAGTTATATTGGCTTCTGAATGATTACATTACTGAATTGCTAACATGCAATCAAAAAGGAAAACATTACAAAATGAAAGAACCTGATTTTCTTTACTGCAGCCGCCTCAAGAAGACAATGAATTGTACGGCCCACTTGATAGACCTATTTCTCCTTCAAGGAATTGCTTGTTTCAGACTCTCATAGCCTAGGCGCCACCTCTGGAATGGATTAGAAGCTGAAGAAGAAGGTGCTGGATTTTATTTTCAAAAAGACGTCCTTGCTGCTGGGAATAGTACAGCCTTACAGCAATAAATCAGATTGGTACGGCTGAAGAAATATGGCCTGAGATTTGATGGATGAGATTGAAAATCGATCTCCCTGTTTGATTCAATATTTTTCTTCAAACCCTTATCGATTCTTCCTCTGTAAGCACAAATATGACTTCTGAATAAAGCCACCCTGATGGACAAGCTTCAACTGGTATTGCACTGTCTCAGTATGTCTGATTCTGAAGAGGGAACGTTCTCCAAAATCCAATGATTTGCAGAAACCCTTGTTTCACAAACCCCAATGTTCTCAGAGAGAAAATAAGACAAATTAGAATAATTCACAATGAAGTTCGATTTGCCTTCAAGTGAAATATAAACTCTCTTCACAAGTTTGACCCCAAAAAGCAACTTAAGAAGCATTTAATATATCTTTAAATTCGCCCTTTGTACTTAGGAGAAATTATTATAATATGGCATCCCTTTATTAAATGATTAATGAATAAATAAATCATCAATAATTGCCCTTTTAATATAAAGTATTAAATACTTCATATTATCCCATTGATATTTTAATATTTAATTAATTGACTTTATATTATAAAGTCACAACTTTAATATTTCTCCCAATATCATTAAATGCTTTGATATTCACTATTTGCTCACCAAACTATCAAACTGGGTCGAAACTGAGTTGATCAACTAAACCAGGTGCCCTGCCCAAAATAGCAACCCCTCTCTGCCTGACTTACTATAAACAGTAAGTGCCTAAATCTGACTCTATAAGTCTCTGCCAAGGCCCAAAACCTGAATCAACTGATGGAGTAGTGTCCCCAAACGCCGGATAACTGCCAAAATAACCCTCTAAACACATTTGTCAGCCTACGAGGGTCTGAATGATAGGCTAACCCCCGAATACTATGAACTTCCTAGGAAGGGGACATTACAAAATATTAACAATTTAAATAATGAAGTAAATATTGAAAATATATAGAATTAATAAAATCAATTTATAAAACAAGGAAGCATTGGAATATGTACAAAAACCAATTATAATTATAAATTAAGACAGAGAAAAATGAAGCAAAATACCTTTATGAAAAGCAGCGATTATAATTTAGAGTAGTGAATGATTTAAGGAAGTGAATGAGACAAAAGAAGAAAGAGACGAGACACAATTAGAATAAGACAAAATGTTAATGAAAGAGTAGCGCTTATGAGATGAAAGGGAAATGATCATAATATGAAGAGTGTAAGACCTGGTGTCTCTAAACCCCAAACTATGCTGAATGATGCACTTTTGTTTTTTGTTTTGATGTTTTGCAAAAAAAAATTTGTGTTCTGAGAATATATGATTTTTTTGTATTTTTTTGTATTTTTTTTTAAATAAGATGCTAGGCAAGAATAAAATGCAATGAAACAATAAAAACTTAAACAACTAATTTTCTAATAGGCTGCAATGAACTTTATTTGATCATACAATATTTACAAGGCCCATTGTTCAAAAGGCATACTTGGAAATGGAAGATTGAAACTTTATTAAAATTCTGGAAATTACTAGCAGCCTCCTTGTAACCCTTCTGAAATTCGAACCAGCCAAGAGATTGATTTCTCCCCTCCAAAAATCGTTCTAGAAGCCTTCAATGATATGGACGCCAACCTTGAAGGAGATATGAGCCTCAAATCCTAGGCATTTTGCCTCTTAGAGAAACACGCCCCTTGCTAGAGATGTACGGCCTGTAATTATTGCAGTTGTACGGCCTCTAGATTGTATACCAAGTATTAATAAATGCAGCCACAACAATTTTTTCCCTTCCCTGAAGATATTGATTCAAATTCCAAATAAATCTTCTCAATATGCACAATTCTGACCTCTGTATGAAGCCAACACAATGAGCAATCTTCAACTGATAGTTTCATAGCCTCAGAATGCTAGACTGTCAAGAATTTTCGCTCTCCAAAGTTTGAAATTGAAGAATTTCTACAGAAACCCTTGTTTCTCCAAAGCTCTCACCAAATGCAATATCAAATATTCACAAGTGAAGTCTGATTTTGCTTTTTGAAAGCTTTTATACCTCCACTTGAAAAAGTCGACCCCTTCATAACTTTTTTTTTAATTACTTTAAATTTTCTTTTGATGCTTTTTAATTATAACTTAGCAAAATACTTTCGTTTGGGCGCCCACCTTTAATATTATTTTATTTCACTTAATGATGGGTCATGGCCCCATTCAAATAATATTTTATAATTTGACTTTATAATATAAAGGCACATCAATAATTAATCAATTATCATTAAATGCTCTAATAATCACCAATCTGCTAAGTCAATTGCAAAACAGGGTCGATTTTGTGAATGCCAACTGAACGAGGTGCCTTGCCAGAAATAGTATGTCCTAATAGCCTGACTTACTATAAATAGTAAGTGCCAAAATATAACTCTGTGAACATCTACAAAGGCTCAAAGCTGAATCAGAATGTGGAGTAATGTCCCTGACAACTAGGTATCTGCAGTAGAAGACCCTCTAACAACCCCTATCATCCTACGAGGGTCGAAGTGATAGGCCAACCCTACTGCAAAACAAACTAACTAGGAAGGGGACATTACAGTCCACTCTCCCTAAAATTGCTTGTCCCCAAGCAATCTCAGCTTTGGATGTTGTAAAATCTCCTCTGACTCCCAAGTAGCATCCTCTACCGACAAATCTCTCCATTTAACCAGATACTCCCTGATCACCCGCTTCCAAAGATGACGCTCTCTGACATCAAGGATGGCCTCAAGGATTAAAATCAATTTCCCCTCGTCATTGAGAGGTGGCAACACTGGAGAGGGAACAACATGATGCCCCAACACCTTCTTTAGGTGCGATACATGAAACACATTATGTATCCTGCTGTCTGCCGGTAGATCCAACTCATAAGCCACTTCGCCCACCCTCTCGATGATCCTGAATGGGCCATAATAATGTGGCTTCAACTTCTCTGCACCACTCTTTCTCAAAATGGACTGTCAATACGGCTGTAACATAAGATACACCATATCACCCACTGCAAATGAACGCTCAACCCTCTTCTGATCAGCGTATTGCTTTTGCTAATTTTGTGCCTTCTGAATATTTTCTTTGAGAGCTCGCATGATGTTCTGGTTCTCCTGAACAAGATCCCCAACACTAGGCACTCTGCTATCACTAAGCACTAAATCCAAAAAGTTGGGTGCCTCATACCCATAAAGTGCCATGAAGGGTGTCATATGTATCGACATATGGTGAGTGGAGTTGTAACAATACTCACATAGATGTATCCACTTCACCCAAGCCTTCTGCTGCCCAACAACATAGTTCCGCAAATAGCCCTCAACCCATTTGTTAACTTATGTCTGTCCATCTATTTGTGGATGATAGCTGGTGCTAGGAGTGAGTTCGGTTCCACAAAGCCTGAATAACTCCTGCTAGAAGTAACTCATAAACTGACTGTCTCTATCACTCACTATAGTTTGAGGTAAACCATGTAGCCTAAAAAACTCTCGAAAGAAGAGCTCTACAACCTAAACTGTTGTATATGTAGTGGCAATCGGAAAGAAATGTGCATATTTGGTCAACTGATCCACAACCACATATATGCTATCTTTGCCTTGGGCTTTAGGCAAGCCCATGATAAAATCCATGGATAAACATTCCCACTTCCTGTCAGGAATAGGAAGTGGCTGAAATAATCTAGCAAGATAGGTGTGTTCCTATTTGTTCTACTGACAAACAGGGCACTCTCTCACATACTGAAGAACATCAAACTTGAGTCCCTTCCATGTGAAACCCTCCCAAACCTGTCTGTATGTCTTGAAGAATTTGGGATGGCCTGCCATAGGATGATCATGAAAGGCTCGTAGTACTGTGCTCTTTGTTGGCGTTTAAATTTGCACCTCTGAAATGCGTATTTGAAACGGACAGCTATGCACAGATAAACTGCTCTTCAAATTAGGAGGGGAAGCTCCCTCTTGCTGATGGTGTTGAAAGAAAGTAAACTAAGAACTAAGTTGCCTATCTTTTTGATCAGCTAGAGCACAAGGTTTATAAAACACAAACGCCGCAGCTGAGATTTTCTGAGTTAAGAATTTCAACTACGACTAACTTAAGCTAAAGACGTTTCTAACTTCTCCAGTACTACGCAGAGCAAGAGAAATTAGAAATGGACAAGGATGATTCTCTCACAAAGTGCTTCAATAAACTCTTTTCCAACAAACATCTACACACTTTAATGTAAGCTGAAATCGAGATCATAAAAGCATAACACAAATAACGGAAATCTGAGATTTTGGACCAAGGCAAAGGAGGCTCATGATTTTATTACTCAAACTTCTAGAACAAAACTTACTTCTAACATGCCTGGAACAAGAAATTGCAGCTAAAGAGGCTTGCAATCTTGCTTTTACACAATAGAAACAGCAATCACACTAACTCCTTGTTGGCTAAAGAGGCTCAACAACTTGCTATCACAAACACAAGTGAACTGAAACTGAATAACAACTTGCTGCAATACAGGCTCGCAATTTGCTAACACAATAACCGTTAAAAAAAACTAATGAGCAAAGGCTCTTATTTATAGACAAGCAGAGGAGTAGGGAACCCTAAAATCTCCTTGCTTTCACAATCTAGGGCTTGCTCAACAAGCAAGCTTTATTACTAAATCTAGAAAGAAAATAACATCTAACACCTAAGAAAGCGGGAAAAGCAGGAAACGCCAACTATTACATTTTATCTTCTTTCTCTTTTTCAAAGAATGCATAAGAATCGTTCCAAGAATAGAAAGAAAGCAAAAAGAAAGCTTCTAGATGAAAGCCGCTTTAAATTTCAATCATATCCGCTAAAAAGTAGGAAACTGGGTCCCGATCAGGTGCATTGATACCATCTAAGGCAATATTCGGATTCTCCAAGATCTCTTCGCCTTCTTAGAGAATCTTTCACTTCTTCAACTACTTTATGAGTTCTATTCTTGAAAAACATCGCTGCCCAAAAAGATGACTCACTAATTGATAACTTGGTGGCTCTGCAACTTTATGCTTCTGACACCTCTCTTGATTTCCAACAGAAGAGTATTGCACAAGTCTTTTCTAATACCTTTCCTTTTTCTCGTATTACACCTCCTCGTGTTCTTTAGCTGAGATGATGAAGTTTAGTGCTGATTTGGTCTTAAACTCGAGGGGAGTGTACTCTATATTGAAAAACTTGAAGAATGACTGTAAACTCGCCTATGTTCAGACAAGCTTTGAGCAATTTTCTATTTTTAGAATGTTGGTTTTTCGACCTCAAACGGACAATTTTTTCAAGATTTTCCTAAGACGTGGGTTTTGCTCAGAATTTCGTTGCAAGACAACTCAGATTGTCCGTTTTTTAAATCTTGAATTTTGACTGAAAAAGTAGCAAACCCTAATTTCTTCAATTTTTTCTCCGAAAAAGTTGGCACCTGGGTTTTGTTCATAATACAATTAGAAATGGACCCAGTTGATCAGATATGAAAAACACTAATGGCTGATCGAAAAAGTAGCCAACCCTAGAATTTGAAATTTTCTTGAAAAAGCTGTGATATGGGTTTTCTTCAGAAGACTGTTTTGAGAGGACCCAAATGATCCAAACTTGTAAACCCTAAGGATTTCACTGACATGCAAATAAAAAGCAGCTGCTGCAACTTGATGAAAGTTTCTTGAAAAATTCTTCAGAAGAACAAGAAGAAGAGACCTAGATGGCTGAAAATTAAAATCTTTGACCTTCTTCAAAAATTTGATCTTCTGGATGAAAAAGCATGAAAAAGCAAGATCTTATGTTGCTGGTCTGAAAATTATTTATGAAAATCAGCAACCTTGAGCTCTTGAATCTTGAAATAAATCTTCAAATCTGCTGCTCCATTTTTCTCCCAAAGATGCCACCTGCAAAAATGATGAGTTTTGAAAGGAAAAGATGTCTTAAATAGATTTAGGGCTTTGAAATAGCTTTGCTTTCTTTCGTTTTAATCTTCAAAACCATAAAACCAGCCTGTTCAATGAATTTGGACATTCATCTTTCTCTTGCCACCTTTGAAGTTTTGAAAATTTTGAAAATTCTACTAAGGCATTCAAAGTTGGGCGCCCTTCTTGGCTGCAGGCACCAACCTTCTCCAGACTTAACCATTTTTTAGGAATTTTCAACTTTTATTCCATTTTGACCCCTGGATTGACCTTGATCTCTGGCTTCCAGATTGATCCGATGAACCAGTTGGATGATTCATCGCGTAGCCCGACTGATTCTGAGAAGATTGTTTTGGAGGCACCTTTGGCGAAAAAACTTCGTTTTGACCTTCAAATTCATGGGAGCCTATTTCCTCCAGGGCCTCCGAACTTTCACAGTGTTAGCCATTTTTTATGATTTTCAAGTTCTTCCTTTTTCCTATGATCTTCTGATGAAATCTTGATTCTGGGAGCTACGCTAATCCGATCGACTGACTATCAGCTCCATTGGATAGCTTGACTAAAACTGACGAAGTGATCTTAGAAGCCGTATCTGCAAATTCTAACATCTCAGGGCTCAAAATCTTGGGCGCCCTTTCTCTCCAGGGGTGTCCATCTTAAGCAAACTTAGCCATTTTTTTTAATTTCTTCATCCTTTCACTTCTACAGATGATCTCGCTTGATCTAGTGATCCGGAGTCCGGAGCTCAGATTGACTGACGACTGGGCTTGTCGCGAAGCTGAGGAGATTCTGAGAGGGGTCTTCTGGGGATCTCTTTTCCAAACAGTTGAATTTGAGGCACCAAAAGCTTGGGCGCCCCTGGCAAGCTAGGGCGCCCAACTTCACTAGAGTTAGCCAATTTCTCAGTGTTTTCACCTTTGCTTTTGAATTTCAAAATTTCACTCCTCTATTCAGCCTTTTGCATTTGACGACTGCCATCTTGGATTGACGTGCTGAAGATCTCGTTGGAAAGCCTGACCAATTCCGAGGAAATCATCTTGGGGGCTTCACTGGCAAAATCATTCGTTTGGGCCTTCGAAATCATTAGTGCCTTTCCCTTCTAGGGGCGCCCATTTGCTCTAGACTTAGAATATTTTTCATTAGATTTTATTTTCAAATTCAAACCTTCATTCTATACTGTCACCTCAATTTGGATTTGCCGGAGAATGACAAGTCAAATGCTCTGACGAAGACACCCGTTGCGAAGCTGTCTGAATTCTGGAGAGATTGAGCACATTTGCGAACCCTTATTGCTAAGTTAGGCCCCTCAAAAAGCTGGGCACCAGGGGCACTAAAAGTTCCCAAACTTAGAAACTTTTCAAACATTTTCATAATTTTCACCTTGTCTCCTATTTGAAACTGCTCCGTTTGATCTCGAATTTCGGGTGATTGGATGATCCGTTGACTGCATCGCCAGACTTGCTGTGGAGCTGGAAGGATTCTGAATAACTTTGACTGAGAGCTTAAACCCTAATTCAATCATCTGGTGCCCTAAAAAGATGGGCGCCCTTCTTGACCTGGGGCGCCCAAGTCAAGCAGACTTGGTCAAAATCTTGCAGATTTTAACTTCTTCCTCGTTCCTCGTGTGTATTTACCATCTCATCTTTTGTTCAGAGCTTGAACGTTGAATCTGATGCCTGGCAGCTAACTGACCTCCATTGATGACCTCGGAGCTCCTGATATGCTTCTGAAAAAGCAGAATAGACCCACTAGGGAAAAACTGATTATTTTGAGATTCTGACTGCACCAGCCTGATATGGACGTAATTTGAGCCAAACAAAATCAGTTTGGACCCTAACCGACCAACTTTCTATTTTTAGAAAGTTTTGCCAGTATCCGTTTTGAAAGAAACCCAGAAAAACCCAAAAAATGTTACTATTTTTAGAAAATTTCTAAAAATAGCAATTTTCCTAAAAATTAGGGATGAAAAACTAAGATCAAGGTTTTGTAGGTTAAGCTACTTTGAGCAGACCCAAATCGTCAGATTTTGGAAATTTTAAGTTTTTACCCCTCATGCAAGACATGCAAACCCAAATTTTGACCTTTTTGACAATTTTAACAAGACTTTTACTCATTTCTTCAAAATGTATAAGTGTAACAAAAATTTAAATTTTGGGGTACAACACTCTTCATCTGAGAACTTGGTATCAAAAATATTCTCC
Source organism: Sequoia sempervirens (assembly GCA_007258455.2). Taxonomy (NCBI): domain Eukaryota; kingdom Viridiplantae; phylum Streptophyta; class Pinopsida; order Cupressales; family Cupressaceae; genus Sequoia; species Sequoia sempervirens. The sequence continues at coordinate 378,000,907 of VDFB02353493.1, forward strand.
CCTTGTAAATGATCAAGTCATCCACAATGGAGAACCGACTATTCTGCACTGATCCATCAACAAAACCAGAAGCCCATGGGTTCTTGGCATACTCTGCGGCAATCATATGTCTCCAGTCCTTTGTAATCTGTGTCATGAATCTCAACTGAGGTCGATGAGACAATGCATCAGCAACTACATTTTGCTTTCCTTTGACAAATGAAATGTCAAAGTCATATGACTGCAAGTTGCTTACCCACTTTTGCTGACGCTCACTAAGGTCTCGCTGCCCAAGGAAATGTTTCAGGCTATTGTGATCCAGCTGTACACTGAATCTGCTACCCACAAGATGCTACCTGAATTTGGCCTATGCGTGCATAATGGCCAACATCTCCTTATCATATATACTATAGCTCCGCTCTGGCCCCCTAAGCTTCCAGCTCTCGAAAGCAATAGGGTTGCGATCCTGCATGAGCACTGCACCTATGCCTTATCCTAAGGCATCACAATAAAGCTTGAATGGCTTTGTGAAGTCTAGCAATGCTAGGATTGGACAAGAAGTCATAATCACCTTGAGCTTATCAAATCTTTCCTAGGCCTGTGGTGTCTATGAAAATGCACCCTTCTTCCTCAAATCTGTGAGCGGTGTTGCATGCCGAGAAAACCCACTAACAAATAGATGATAGAATGCACACAAACTAATGAATCCTCTAAGTTGTGTAAGTGTCTGTGGAGTAGGCCACTCAAGTATAGCATGGACCTTCTCAGGGTCCATCTGAACTCCCTCTGCAAAAATAATTTGACCAAGATATAAAAGCTCCGACATGCCCAGTGCACACTTGGACTCGTTGGCATACAAGGACTCCCTGTCTAAGATACCCAAAACTGTGTTGAGATGAGCTAAGTGCTCCTCCCATGATCTGCTATATACCAAGATATCATCAAAGAAGACTAGAACATATCTCCGCAATTGGGACTGAATGACTCTGTTCATCGTAGCCTAGAAGGTGGCAGGTGTGTTGGTTAGGCCAAATGGCATAACCAAGAACTCATAATGGCCACAATGGCATCTAAATGCCATCTTCTCAATGTCATGCTCCCGCACTCTAATCTAGTGGTACCTTGATTTGAGATCAATTTTCAAAAAGTAACGTGCACCATGCAACTCATCGATCAACTCATCAATACGTGGTATGAGGTACCTGTTCTTTATTGTCCTCTTATTCAACTGCCTATAGTCTATGCACATCCGTAATGATCCATCCTTTTTCTTCACCAAAACAACCAATCAAGCAAAAGGTGACTTACTAGGCCTGATATGTCCCATGGCGAGCAGCTCATTGATTGTTTTCTCAATTTCATCCTTAAGTCGCTTCGGGTGCCTATAAGGAGTGATCATAATGAGCTTGGCGCCCTCCTCTAGCTCGATGTTGTGCTCAATACCTCTATTAGGAGGTTTACCTAATGCATCACGAAACACTTTAGAGTGTTTAGTTCTCAACTCCTAAATATCGGGTGGATAATCAAACTTCTGCTACTCCTGTCGTGGCATCATCATACATTCAGCTTCCCAATCCACCATACCATGACGAATGAGCCTCTCCATTCGTCTAAAAGAAATGACTCTCAAACTGCTATCCTTGATTACTTTCAGAACATGAGGCTTCCCATTAACTTTAAATTTCATCTCCATGTCACGAAGATTAAGCATGAACTCGCCAATGTCATGAAGCCAAGCCATACCAAGAATAACATCTGTGTCTCCCATATTTACAACGTAGAAATCTGCCGTAAATTCATAATTATTAAGGCGCATAGGAAGATCAGAAATTTTTCTTTCACACTTGAGGGTATATCCATCTGCAACTTTTACTATGATCCCCTCAAAAATTTATGTTTCAATGCCACGTCTCTCCACTAAACTTGCATCAATAAAGTTATGGGTAGCACCTGTATCTAACAATGCAATAACTTTTTGACCAGCTATGAGGCCCCGAAGTCTAAAGGATCCCTCTTTTTGAATGCTAGTCAACTGTGCCTCTGGGAGCTTCTTCTTTTCTTCATCTCCACTCTCACTATCTGATTTTTCACCACTAGAAGCCTCTGAATCAGATTGCTGGTCTGACTGATCTGATGGTTCTTCGCCTTCATAATACCATTCCATTTGCTTGTTCTTTGCCTTAGGACGTAGAGGGCATTGGTGTTTTTCATCATAGGGCCCTTTGCACCAAAAACAAAGCTTTTTCTTGTGTAAATCATTGAGAGTTTCACGGTCAAAAGGTGCTGCACTTTTTCCCTTTGAATCAGATTTTTCTTTTTTCTTGAGAAAAGGTTTATTTCCCTTAGATGATGAAGAAGAGCTAGGGGGAAACCTGCTGCGAGGTGCTGCTAACTCCATGCTACGGGCTTTCCACATGGCCTCCTGCAAGGTAGGTGGATCAAAGGCTTTGATCCATCCTCTCATCGGCTCGTACAACCCCTCAATGAAGAGAATAACAAGTCTCCTCTCCGAAATACCTGTCACCATCACTGATATCCTCTGGAACTCGCTAATGTAGGACTCCAAGCAACTAGACTGTCTCAACTGGGCCAACTCTCTGAAATAGAGTTTCGGATCAATCCTATCAAAACGCTCAATGAGCCTATGTGTAAACTCTTGTAGTAACCATGTGATCACTAAGTGTATACATGTTGTGATGCCACCAGTCATGTGCTAAACCATCAAGGTGCAATGTGGCAAACCTGATGGCCTCATCCTCCTGCATAGGTCTCAAAGATAGATAATTATCTAACTTTTGGACCCAAGACCTAGCTGAACACGTGTCTGAACCATCAAAATGTGGCAAAGTGATTTTGCTAACAGCCTGCTGAAGGTCCCTATTAGCTGGTGGTGGTTGTGGCTGAGGCGCTCTATGCTTAATTCTACCTCCGCCCCTGGGTCTCTTAGCATCCAAAAAATCATGTAGAGTCAATGCCTATCTGATCTCAGGTGCTAATGTCATATACTCAGCATAGTGTCTAGTGATATTTGCCGCTGTCAAAACACGGGGTGCCTGAACCTCTAGCTAAGGATCCTGCTACTTTTCCTGCTGGACTAGAGGAACCTCCTTAGTAATAAAAGTAGGCTAACCAAGCGTACGCTCGAGAATACCTAATCATGAACTCTGCTAAACTGTCACCTGTGGTTGCTCTACCCCTACAGTACCACTCGACTGTCCTATCTAAAACACATGTTGTGGCATGTACTGCCTCATCGTACCCATAAGCTGAGACATCATATCCATCATGTTATAATGTCTCCTCCTGAACTATGTCTCAGGACTCTTAGTTCTAGCACGTTCCTTTCCTAAATCCCTAGGTGTCTCCCTAGAAATCTCTCTATCTACCATAAGTGTTGTGACACTGTCCTCACTACTACTGGAACTAGACCAGTGAATACCCAAAACACCTGGAACTGTATCACCCTCTCGAACCTGTGGTGCTTCCCAATGTTCTGACCCTGTTCCTCTTCTCTTAGTATAAAATATAATATCTCTGTTAATGAAATCTACTGCTGCACAGGATGGAAGGAACACGGCTTTGATACCACTGTAAGAGACCTAGTGTCTCTAGACCCCAAACTGTGCTGAATGATGCACTTTTGTTTTTGTTTTGATGTTTTGCAAATCATTTTTTTGTGTTTTGAGAATATATGAATTTTTTGTATTTTTTTTCAAATAAGATGCCAAGCAAGAAAAAAAATGCAATGAAACAATAAAAACTTAAACTAATTTTCTAATAGGCTGCAATGAACTTTATTTGATCATACAATATTTACAAGGTTCATTGTTCAAAAGGCATACTCAGAAATGGAAGATTGAAACTTTATTAAAATTTTGGAAATTACTAGCAGCCTCCTTGTAACCCTTCTGAAATTTGAACCAGCCAAGAGATTTATTTCTCCCCTCCAAAAATCGATCTAGAAGCCTTCAATGATATGGACGCCAACCTTGAAGGAGATATGAGCCTCAAATCCTAGGCGTTTTGCCTCTTAGAGAAACACGTCCCGTGCTAGAGATGTACGACCTGTAATTATTGCAGTTGTACGGCCTCTAGATTGTATACCAGGTATTAATAAATGCAGCCACAACAATTTGTTCCCTTCCCTGAAGATATTGATTCGAATTCCAAATAAATCTTCTCAATATGCACAATTCTGACCTCTGTATGAAGCTAGCACAATGAGCAATCTTCAGCTGATAGTTTCATAGCCTCAGAATGCTAGACTGTCAAGAATTTTCGCTCTCCAAAGTCTGAAATTGAAGAATCTCTACAAAAACCCTTGTTTCTCCAAAGCTCTCACCAAATGCAATATCAAATATTCACAAGTGAAGTCTGATTTTGCTTTTTGAAAGCTTTTATACCTCCACTTGAAGAAGTCGACCCCTTCATCGATTTTTTTTTTAATTACTTTAAATTTGCTTTTGATGCTTTTTAATTATAACTTAGCAAAATACCTTCGTTTGGGCTCCCACCTTTAATATTATTTTATTTCACTTAATGATGGGTCATGGCCCTATTCAAATAATATTTTATAATTTGACTTAATAATATAAAGTCACATCAATAATTAATTCATTATCATTAAATGCTCCAATAATCACTAATCTGCTAAGTCAACTGCAATACTGGGTCGATTCTGTGAATGCCAAATGAACTAGGTGCCTTGCCAGAAATAGTATGTCCTAATAGCCTGACTTACTATAAATAGTAAGTGCCAAAATATAACTTTGTGAACATCTGCAAAGGTTCAAACCTGAATCAGAATGTGGAGTAATGTCCCTAACAACTAGGTATCTGCAGTAGAAGACCCTCTAACGACCCCTGTCAGCCTACAAGGGTCGAAGTGATAGGCCAACCCTACTGCAAAACAAACTGACTAGGAAGGGGACATTACAAAGAGCAGCGAATATTTTATGAAGGGTAGCAACCACTTTAAAAGTGTTTCATTTATTATAAGCTGTGGTTAATATTATTAAAGTTTATGATATAGAAGGCAAGGCTTGGTATAATTGATAAGGGCAGCGATTATCTTTAAGGAATGTTTAACTAAAGGTCATGTCCATTTGTGAGGTTATCTCTATTCAAAGAGATGCCTCTCTTCGTGGAGGTATAAGGATATAAAATAAGTTTGTGGGATGTGGGGAAGAGGGGAGTGGAAGATAAAGAAAAAAATATATTAAATACACATCAGATTTTAAGAAGAAGATAGAAGAGTAAAGGAATGAAGATATAAAAAGGAAGGGAATGAATATTAGGAATGGGAATAAATCAGGCAGAAAGTAAGAGCAGCAGATTTTAGGAATAGAAGGAATAGTAAATAAGACATCTGAAATATATTTTCTGAATATAGCATGAATAATAATCAACACTTAGATAAGATAACGGAATGGAAGAATTGTGAATAAAGACAAAGGAATATATTCTGAGTTTTAAAAGATATGGGAGGAACAATAAAGGAGAAATCTAGAGCAATGTAATATAATCAGATCTAAAAGCAGATACATGAGAAATGGAAGGGAATCATAATCAGGAAAATATCTACATTCAGATCAGCCGATTCTCATGAAGAGTGTATTAGCAGATGTGAATCCATAAATGGAAAAATAATCAGAGATCTGGAAATGCAGCAGACTCTCAGGAAGGGAAATAAATTGGAGTATGAATTGACCAACAATAAGGAGATAAGTATTTTTTATGAATTTAAATAATAAGTTAGATAAATGTTTATATATTTGAATGATGGTGTTAATAAATACATTATGGATTTAAATAATAGAGTAATTAATGATAATTCATACATGATGATGTTTATGTTATCCACCTTTTATTGGTGGCATTGGGACTAATAAATCATGCGCACTACTAGTTATCTTATGACATTATATATATATATATATATATATATATATATATATATGAAATATATTATATAATACGATCATACAATCAGATGCTTGTAGCAAATATTGAGCCTTATAAGTAATTGTGATTATTTGATGGAAAAATGAATAGATTTATTAATGTTTCATCCTATGATTGATCGGGAAAAGGGAGAAAAGAATATAGTCTGAACCCCAAACCATCAGAAAAGGATATCTTGAGAAAATCAGGGTAAGATTTAGGGTTGTCTCAAAAGGGGACATTACAGAACCATCAGAGAGTACCTAGTGAAATGGAAGAATTTGCCGGTTGAGGATGCTACTTGGGAGAGTGAGCAGATTTTGCAACATCCAAAGTTGAAATTACTTTGGGCCAAGCAATTCTCGGGAGGGAAGACTGTACGGGTTTTTGAAATGTCGTTGGTTTTTTTCTAGAACTTGGTGAAGAGGAAATCCTTCATGGGGAATATCATCTGCAAAGGTGAAAAACCCTTCCTAGGTGATTGTTGACAGTCTTACACTAGGATTGTGTTGGTGCTTAATATGTGTTTCTTCAAAGATTTTATGGTATTAGTATTTCAAAAGATCCAGAGGTTTTTTATTTGTTTATCCATATACTCTTGTCAAGCAAGCTATACCATTACAAGCCACATAGGGTTGTACGGGTTTTTGAAATGCTAAAATTTAACAGCTATTGGAGTTTGAATCTATACTATATAAAATGATGGGGTTTATTTCTTTTGAAGTCGTACCATTTTCATCCTTGAGCAGACGTATTATTCTAGCATTAATTCCAGCCGTACTATTATGTTTTGAAGGTGTTGTATTAAATGTCCTTGAAGGTTGCGAACTAAATTAATATTTGTTTGAACTTCAACATCATTTTAATGAGTCAGAGTATGAAGCAAAGGTCAAAAAGAAGGTGCAGCTAGGAAAAAAAGAGTCGAGTAATTTATTTACACTATCGTACATTTCTACCTACCGAGCTATAAATATTTATATCTGCCGTACTTTTTTTATCCCCTATTGTGCTCTTTGGAGGCTATTGTACTAATTTGGAGGTTGTCGTACTAATATGGAGGTTGTCGTACATCATTTGAGGGCTGTCATACTTCTGCAAGAGTAAGCCGTACCAGGTGGGAGAAGGATTAAATGGACTACAATGCATTCTATAGGTGAGGAAGAGTTTAATATGTATACAAATTGATTATTATTTGCTGAGAAAAAATCTTATATAAATGTTACTTGTCGCTGAAAATCTATAATTTTGTGGTGGTTGTTATGAATTTTTTTTATTCAAACATCTAAAAACAAATATATTCAACTTGATACCTGCAACTGTTTGACAAAATGCTAGAGTTGTATAACTTGTGAAATTGCAAAAAATCTTGTCAAGAAAATTTGGTGTGGAACATTACAAAATAGGGGTGTACATTACACATTTCTTCTTCTTTTAACCTAATCAAGGCAACAACTAAGTGGGTAACCTGCATTATTCCCATGGAATCATGTTGATTTGGAGACCAAGAAGTGTTTGGTTCCTGTCTTTTTTCTATTATACTTTGACTTTCTATCATATTTTTTTCTCCTCTCCTCCTTTTCCCTGTACAAACATGTGGCTCTGAATCCTTAGTGACAATCACTCTCACAAATGGACATTCAACTTCAACAAAATCTGTTCCAACCATGTAAAAATAAAATACACTTCTATTGGATAGATGAGCGCCTCGTTGATAATGTTGATGGCTAGTTCTGCAAAACCAGACTGATCTTCATATACTTAAAGACTTCTTCATTTGATCTCTCTTTTATCTTGCCATTTACTCACCAATGTTTATTCAATTTCTTGTAGTAATCATTTTAGATTAGAACAAACACTAACACATCAAATCTTAGTTGTGAAGTCCAGTACATTGATGTAAAGCCATTCAAGACCCGAACAAACAAACTTGAAAGTAGTATTGACTGATATATGCAACAAAATTCCAACACACTCAAATACAAGTATATTGATAATAACAATGTCCTGAATAAACATGTCAGAGATAATTCTTTTATTAATAATTGTGAGATCAATACAATGAACTCTGTTTAACTCAATTGTGGGAGTGGCTAACTAAACCCATCAACAAAATTGTTGTACCCCAAATTAAAATGTTTGCTACACTTAGGCATTTTGAAGAAATGAGTAAAAAGTCTTGTCAAATTTGTCAAAAAAGGTCAAAATTTGGGTTTGCATGTCTTGCATGAGGGGTGAAAACTCAAAATTTCCAAAATCTGACAATCTAGGTCTGCTCAGAGCGACCTAATCTACAAAACCCAAATCTCAATTTTTCATCGCTACTTTTTAGGAAAACTGCTATTTTTATAAATTTTCTAAAAATAGTAACTTTTTCTGGGTTTTTCTAGGTTTTCTTTTGAAACGGATACTAGCAAAACTTTCTAAAAATAGAAAGTTGGTCCGTTAGGGTTCAAACTGATTTTGATTGGTCAAAAATACTTCCTCATCAGGTTAGTGCAGTCAGAATCACAAAATGATTAGTTTTTCCCTAGTGGGTCTATTTTGCTTTTTCAATTTCAGAAAGCATTTCAGGAGCTTCAAAAGTCATCAATGGAGGCCAGTCAGCTACCACGCGTCAGATTCAACATTCAAGCATTGAACAGAAGATGAGATGGTGAATGTGCACGAAGAATGAAGAAGGTGAAAACTGCGAAATTTTGACTAACTCTGTCAACCATGGGCACCCCAGGAGGAGATAGGCGCCCAACTTTTCAAGGCATCAGATGGTGGAATCAGGGTTCATGCTACTAGGCAATGTTGTTCAGATTCTTCCCAGCTCCGCAGTGAGTCCAATGGTGTAGTCATCAAATCATCCAGTCACCCGGAATTCAAGATCAAACGGAGAGTTTTCAACCAGAATACAGAATGCAAATCATTGAAAATCACTAAAAATATTTTGTTTGGGAACTTTCGACGCCCCAGGTGCCCAGGGGCACCCAGCCATTGAAAGGTCAAACTCAACAGTTAGGGTTTGCAGATGAGCTCAATCTCTTCGAATTTCAGTTTGCTTCGCAACGGATGTCTTCGGCAGATCGCCAAACTTGTCAATCTTCGGCAAATTCAGATCAAGCTGAAGATATAAAATTAAGGATCAAATTTGAAGATGAAAATCAGATGAAAAATGGCTAATAAGTCTGGAGGAGTTGGGTGCCCCAGAAGGAAAAAGGCACCCAAGATTTTAAGGGCTTAAACAGATGAATTTGCTAGAGGTGCCTCTAGTATGTCTTCTTCAGATTCGAACCAGCTTTCCAACACAACCTTCAACTCGTCAATCTGAGTTAGCAATCATCGGATGTCGAAGGCTTAATAGAGGGAGAAACAAGGGCTAAATGACAGAAGTCGAGCAAAGGTAAAAACACAGAAAATTTCTAACTCCGGTAAAGTTTGGTGCCCCAACTTGCCAAGGGCGCCCAAGCTTTTGATGCCTCCGATTCAACTTTTAGATGAAATGACTCCCAACAAACCCTTCTCAAAATCTTCTCAGCTCCGCAAAGAGTCCAACCATCATTCCATCCGAGCTCCGAATCATCTGAAATGACAAGATCATCTGAAGGAGAGAAGTTGATGAAGAAACGTGAAAAATGGTTAATCCGCAACGAGTCCAACCGTCAGTCCATCCGAGCTCCGAATCATCTGAAATGACAAGATCATTTGAAGGAGAGAAGTTGATGAAGAAACGTGAAAAATGGTTAAGTCTGGTTGAGATGGGTTCCCCTGGAGAGGATAGGCACCCAAGGTTTTGAAGCCTGAGATGACAGTATTTGCAGATACAGTCTCCAAGATCATCTCTTCAGATTCAACCAAGCTATCCAGTGAATCTGACGGTCAGTCAATTTGATTAGTGTAGCTCCCGGAATCGAGATTTCATCAGAAGATCAAAGGGAAATGAAGAACTTGAAATTCATATAAAAATGGCTAACACTGTGAAGGTTGAGTGCCCCAGAAGGAGATGGGCACTCATGATTTTGGAGGATCAAACGAATGTTTTAGCTGAAGGTGCCTCCAGGATGATCTTCTCAGAATCAGTCAAGCTTCGCGATGAAACATTTAGCTTGTCCATCGGATCAACCTGGAAGCCGGAGATCAAAATCAAAGTAGGGTTTCAAAATTGAGAAAAGTTGGAAAAACTCATAAAATGACTAAGTTTGGGAGAAATTGGTGCGTCTAGCCAAGAAGGGCGCCCAAGTTGTCTTGCCTTAGTCAAATTTTCAAAATTGCAAGATGAAAGATGGATGTCCAAGTTCAATGAATAGACTGATTTTAGGGTTTTGAAGATAAAAGCAAAAAGAAAGCAAGGTTTTCTCAAGCCTAGAGCTTATTTAAGAGGCTTTTATCATTCAAATTTCATTATTCTTGCAGGTGGCGTCCAAGTTGAAAAGGAGCAGCAACTTTGAAGTTTTTATTTCAAGATTCAAGAGTTCAAGGTTGCTGATTTTCAAGAATAATTTTCAGACCAGCAACATAAGACCTTTGTTTTTCATGCTTTTTTCACCCAGAACATGAAATTTTTGAAGAAGGTCAAGGTCTTCAATTTTCAGCCATCTGGATTTCTTCATCTCATCTTTCTGAAGAATTTTTGAAGAAGTTTCTCAAGTTGCAGCAGCTGCTTTTTCCTTGCATGTCAATGAAATCATCAAGTTTTCAAGTTTTGATCATCTGGGTCCTCTTGAAACATTCCTCTAAAGAAAACCAATATCACAACTTGTTTTTTCAAAAAAAATTCAGATTCTAGGGTTTGCTGCTTTTTCAATTAGCCCTCAGTATTTTTCAAATCTGATCAACTGGGTTCACTCTAAATTGTATTATGAACAAAACCCAGGTGCCAACTTTTTTCGTGAAAAATTGAAGAAATTAGGGTTTGTTGATTTTTCAGTCTACACTCAAAATTTTCAAAAATGGACGATCTGGGTCTTCTTGTAATGAAATTTTGAACAAAACCCATATATCAAAAAAATCTTGAAAAATTTGTCCGTTTGAAGAAGAAAACCCATAGTTCCACCGAGTTTCGGGGACGAGGACGGGGGGACGGCAAGGGACGGGTTTCAGAGGCGCGGGGGCGGGGGGCCTAAGTTTGGGGATGGCTAGGGGACAGCGGGGGGACAGCGACGGGGGAGCGGTGTGCTGAAATACATATAGTACTTGAAAAATTAGTTATAAACTTATAAAAAGATGTATAATTGTAAAAGCCTAAGGAATAAGTAAATTTTAGAGTTTAAACACATTGCAATGATTTCATTGAACTAGTGAACATTAAAACAATGAATTATGAAAATATACTTGTAGCTTAATAGACATTGTGATTGGAACAAAAACTAGATGTTTCATATTCATAATTTGAATTTCAAAATTTCATAGTCATGATTCATAATTACAATCAACTATCAACTATCAAGTTATCAACACAACATTATACAAACTTTAAACTTCAAACTTCAAAAACAAAATAGTATATACTAAATAGCTAATGGCCTGATGCCTCTAATGATCTAATCATCTCCAACTCCAAGCTCCATGGCAATCTCCTCATCACTGGAACCGTCGGACGAGGACCCCAAATGCTCAAGCTCATCTAAACCAATACCAACCAGCCCTGTATGTGTAGCATCCTCATCTATCTGTGCTGGCTCTTCTAGCTCTACATCCCATCTAGCTGCTGGACTCTCCTTGTATGTAGTTCTGCTGCGATCAATGAGACGTAAAGCACTATGGACAGCCACAAGCTTCTCTGCCCTCCTAGAAGTGAGCTTGTTCCTCTTAACAGAGTGGGTGAAGTTATAAGTGGACTTGTTCCTCTCAGAAGCAGAACTAGAAACCTAGGACAGCAAACAAATGGCTAGAGTAGTAATCAAAGATCTAGGCCCATGCATAGTCCACCACAACTTGGGGTCCTCCTGTGACATAGTCTCCAAATCTACTTTGGCTGCCTCTGAATATCCCCAAAGAGTAGCAAATTTTGTCCACTGAGTACGAAGCAAGCTGGCCTTTATAGGATCATACATTTTGTCAATGGCCTTCATGAACCCTTCCTTCACCTTAACATCCTCTATAGGTGTCACTCTGCTGGGACGTGGCACATACCACTTTGGGTTCAATGCGTAGGCAGCCATGTGTAAGGGAGTGTTGAGTTTCTCCCATCTATGCTGAATGATAGGATAAATATGCTCGGTGAAGAATTGCATTGTGGGGTCCTCCTCTCGCAATTTAGCCTTCATTTGATCAAGCATGGAATCAATGCATTCATAGACCTCTCCAAGGGAAGGTGCATTAGAATCCCCAAATTTAATAACTTTGAAGACTGGCTCAATGATGGAGACAATATATTTGGCATCAACCCAAAAGACATCATTCTTCACCACCTCCTTAACCCTCAATCCTTGTTGTGTCTTCGACTCAGGCCATCTGTTCCATTCTATTGTCATTACCATTAGTTGCAAAGGCTCTTGCAACTCAAGCATCCTCTCCAAGAGAATAAAGTATGATGCATACCGAGTCTCTACAGGCTTCAGGAATTCCTTCTTGGAGGACCTGAAAAGGGCATGTGAATGATGATGGTTGCAGATAAACATCTGCACATCTCTAGCATCACTAACAATAGATTTGATCCAGTGATTTTACCCATGTCCTTAAGTGCATTATTCATAGCATGCACACAATAAGGAGTCCAAAAAATATGTCTATAGGCTGCCTCAATCAACCTCCCTGCAGCTCTGCACACATAGGCCGCATCTGTCACTACCTGCACCACATTTTGTGGCCCAACCTCCTCTATAGCATCCTTGAGGATCTGAAACTGATAATGGGCATCCTTGCTATGCCCTGAACAATCAATAGCCTTAAGGAAATAAGGGCCCTCTACAAATGTGATGATGTTATTGATGAGTGGACGATGCCTAATGTCCGTCAACCCATCCATGACTATGCTGCATCCACTTGTGACCCAGGTTCTCTTCATCTTCTCCATCAAAATATTAATCTTGGAATAGTTTTGATCCAAGATTGTTGTCCTCAATTTATTCTCCCCTGGTGGCACATATGATTGTCTTGCCCTTATTATCTTTGACACAGCTTCCTTATAATAAGGAGAGCGAGCCACATGGAATGGAATGCCATTGGCAAAGAAGAATTTGCCAATGGCATCATCTACCTCATCCTTTGCCTGCACATTGAATAAATCTGCTAAAGGTTGTGAAGATGCCATCTTACGTTTCCCCCTAGGCTCTACTGCACTTGAACTGAACGGATTTGGTGGCCTTTGACTCTGCAAAGTAGAAGTAAATCTGATCACCCATAGTCTTATGTGGCAATGTAATTGATGTAGGCACTTCATCCTCGTTACAACCCCATAATTTTAAAATTTCAGCCTTGTACTTCAAGTTACCTACCACAACTTTGCATACATCTACACCTTTGCCTCGAATAAGAAGAAAGTGTGCATTAGTTCTTGTAATGCTGCCAAATCATGTAAGCTCACACATGTGACACTTCCATAATCTAGTGCCCCCAGTTGTCCTAGGCTTTGTTGCTACCTTGGATGCAAATTGTTTTAAAGGTTTTTTTGGATCAAAGGGGCCCTTGGCCCATTCTTGAAGGAGTTCTAAAGGGCAGCTATTATCTTTATTAGCAATGGAACTTGCGGTAGTTTGAGTATTTGAGGCTGAGCCATGTTGTACTTGTGGTTGAACTTCACCCTCAGCCTCCCCTCCTATTTGAAAGTCAGGGTCATCCGATTAATCATTTGCACTTTGAATGTCTGGTTCATCATCACTTCTGTTGTGTGAACTCATTATGATGATGATGCTACAAAAACAATGTTAAAAAATAAAAAATAATCAGACCTACGATGTAAAAAAAAAAAAATCAGACCTATAAGTATAAACTAAAAGTCTAAAACTTAGAAAGAAATGTGGTCTCATGGATTGCAATATTGCAAGATATGCAAAATCAAAATGTGGAAGCATAGGCAAGGCATGTGAATTGTTTGACAGAATACTGATTCCTAAATGCATGAAAATGTGGAAGCACAGCCAAGGCATGTGAATTGTTTGACTGAAATACAGTTCAACAGTCAAACAGTTCACATGCCTTGCCTGTGCTTCCACATTTTCATGCATTCAGGAATCAATATCACTAATCAGCATTCTGTCAAACAGTTCACATGCCTTGCCTATGCTTCCACATTTTGTAGAGCACAATGACTATGAGCCAAGACTAAGAGGCATAAATAATTTTAATAAAATTAAATTGATAAAAAAAAAATTGAAAAAAAAATTAAAAATTTTAAGCACCCTGCAGTCCGCACCCACAGTCACTGTGGAATGTGGAACGAATGCCTCAAAGAGGTGTCAGCTCATGGACTGGTCGCAGTCCATGAGATGACACCCCTTTGAGGCATCCGTTCCACTTCCACAGTCCACTGAACTGTTGACGGGATGCCTCAAAGGGATGTTAGCTCATGGAATGCGATGCATTCCATGAGGTAACATCCCTTTGAGGCATCCCGTCAACAGTTTGCAATTCACTGCGGGTGCCAAGACGGCAACACAGAGACCACGGGTCCGCGAGACTGAGACACCAATGTGGAATCCCCTTCCCGTGTGTCAGGTCTGGGCGTCGGCAAAAAGAAATTTAAAAAATAAAAATATTAAAATTTAAAAACGAAACCTACCTGGTTTGAGCTTGAGTTCTTCCTTCTCAAGGGCTTCGATTCTCAGTCAAACCACTCACGCCACTCGCCAGACGCAGTTGCACGGAGCCGGAGGGCACGAAGTTATGAACAGAGGAAATGAAAAATGCAGCTGCAAGTGAAACAATTTTTTTTCATTTAGACTTTACTTTGGTAAGTCATAAAATTTTAATCATATAATATATTATATTTCAAATTTTAATTATAGTCATATAATATTAAAATTTTAAATTATTTTGTCTTACGATAAAATAATAAATATAAATCATAAACTTAAAAAAGCTTTATTTTTTGAATTTAAAAAAAAAAAAACATTATTTTAATAAGGGGACGTGTTGTTGCGTGTTTTATGACACACAACATTTTAGAACAAAGTGTCACAGACGCTCTATTCTCTCTTGAAAAACTACTTCCTATGCTAAGATTGCAAGTGAGGTCATAGGGTAATTCCAATGTTTAAGATGAACGCGGATAGGCTCTGTGGTATGGATGTGATTTGCTGTGGGCACAAGTAAGATTTTGCAAGTTATTCGGAAAAGCGGAGACATAAATGCAGTACCATTTTGAATTTTTTGATTTTATAAAAAAAGTGAAAAAAGATTTAGGGTTTAGAGACTCTATGCTACTCCTAAGAACTCAAGAGAAGACGAGGACTAAGTGAAACCAAATAAACCGTACTCTGTTTCGCCACGTTCAACGACAACTACGCAGAGCAAGTGCAATCTTCTAGGAATGTGCTTGTGATTTTCATGTGATAAATAATTGCCATCAAATCGAACAACAATTATCAAAACAGAAGTTAAGCATCCACAGTAAAGCTCAGTCTAACTTTGCACATTGAGTGAAATCATCCACCCAAAGAAAGTATGAGCTCGGTTTCACTAATCTCCGTTATCAATCAATCATTCTTCTAACATACATTTTAATTCAAATCTATTAAGAGAGAAAGAAATTACGCTACCATGCAACTATTCAACAATCAAGTACTCAAAGCACCTCATGCATTTGAACTTCATTATCAAAGTAGCTTTTCACAACAATCTCATAAGAACTCTCTCTTTATTTCTAACTATCTCAAATCTGCTCTAACTTAATGAATATCTAACTTCTAAGCCTCTAACTATCTCTAATTTCTAATGAGTTTCTAATGAAAATGAGAGAGTGAGGGGGGGGGGTTTATATAGTTTTTCAAGATTACAAAGAACGGCCGAGATTGATTCAAGATCAATGGCCAAGATTAAATGGAACTAAACCCTAATTAGGGTTTCCAAAACCACAATCAGTTAACTGAAGAGAACACTAGACAACTGGAGTGTCATCCTTATCCACTTGTGCAGCCTCACGTTCGGCGAACCTGGACACTATCAAGTCGACCTCCTCCATAGCAATGTCGGGCAGCACGCTGGTGTTGTACTCCAGCAAATCCAAGTTCTCGGCACATTCTGCAAACATAGTCGTCCATGTTGGCTCTTGTAGCAAGAAAGAACTTCTGATGGCCATGAAATCGAACACTTTGGTGAAGCCTTCCTTCATGATTGGCCCGGTGGTGGAGAAAACTTTCTGTACTTGCTCCTTCAGAATCCTCAACCGCAAGTGTTTCCTTCGGACAATTTCCTTGTCTAGCATATCTGCAGCCATCTCATAGATTTTACTTTGAATTTCTTTTACTTGTTCTTCAACTCCACCACTATCCTGCTTCACCTTTTCGAGGACTCCTTTCCTTGAGATTAAGGCATAGTACCATCCGTTGAAGTCATAAGCCGCTCCAGCTTCAATAACCTTGTCCTCAATCAATCTTTGCTTTGAAATGCCCTTTAGTTCCCGGATGCATGGGATGATCCTGCCCTGAATATCCTCGAGACTGCTCCATGACTCTGCAAGATCCGCAACTCGCGAAAGCATGAAGGAAGCCTGTTCATTTATATGTGCCAACTTTTCTACAAACATCAACGCTTCTTCTTTCCTTCCAATCATCCAGTCTTTAGCCTCCCTCGCTGTTGTCAATTCCTCTTCAAAGTTCGCACTTGGTTCTTGTGAGGTACTCGGAGGTAAAGGCGCCACTTGTTCACCTTCGTTTAGTGGCTTGGTCAGGTGCTGGATGTAGTCTTTTAGACGTTGAATTTCTTTCTTGTACTCCTTTTTCTTGGCAACTTCTTTTTCTAATCTGGCCTTGATGGTGGCCACGGAATTATCCAAGTCTTCGACTTCCTGCTCTTTTGTTGCCGGACCCATGTCGACAGTCGTGATAGCATATTCCTCAGGAGCAATCTCGTCTTGAAACTTGTTGGCCGTAGGCACTGCAATTTGCACCGTACGATTTCCAGCTTCATCCCTCTGAATGGTTGAGAACTTCTTGGCCTTCTTCCTTGGGGCAGTTTGCTCTAATCTGGCTAGAAAATCTGTGTCATTGTCCTCCTTAGGGACCTCCACTGGCGCTTTTCTTTTCAATCTTTCCCTCAGCCATTCTGGTACTGTTGGCTGTTCAATTATGTCCTCTTGATTTTGGACGTCCTGCATGTCTTGTATTTCCTGTTCTACCTGAATTTCTGACATACTTTGAATTTCTTGGACTAACTGCATATCCTGGATCTCCTGGACGGATGGGTCCTCTTGAATGCCTTTGAGGGCGGAAATCATTCCTTCCTCGAATTCTCCATCTTCGATGTCTGTGTCGTTATCCGATCCTAAGATTTCTGTGCTTGCTGGAGAAGGTTGATCATCATCCTCTATTTGGATTGGCTCTATATTTTCCACTGGAGAAGGGATCATGGCATTTTCCAAGGATTCTCTATCTAAGGCAAGCATCTCTTCTATGTTACTAGAAGTAGCCGACCGGAGGGGTTTAGACTTATGTTTCTTCCGCGAAGGCCCTTCATCTATCTCTTTACCCTTGTCTTGAATTGCAGATTTATCAGCTTCTTTCCTCTTCTTGGAGTTGGCAGCATCTGCTTGTCCATCAGCATGAGATGCACCGGCATTTGAAGAACATGACTCAGTGTCTCCCATCAACTCGTAGGTAAATTGCACCTTTCTCTGTTTTAACACTTCTACTTGACGATCTATCCACCACTGAGAGTACTTGAAAACAGGGAGCATCAAAGTGGCTAGATCACCCATCTTAGGCTCGAACCATTTTATAGGTGGAAGCGGCTCATTTTCCTTGAAGCCTGGCTGCACATATATTCCATCATCTTGCAGTTGGTCAGGTATTTTGAAGAGCTCCGTCGTCCTTATCATGCTTAATGGCAACCTTGACCATAACCTTCTCCTTACATCGTATTCATCGGCTGCGTTGGCCCAAAAGTCCTCTAGGTCAACCCGATGTTTGTATCTTTCTCCGTCCACAGTTTTGATGTGATGGAACGGATCGAAGTTGCTTTTGGATTTGTATGATATAAAAGGATACTGCTGAATCTCCAGTCGAGCAACCTCTGCTGCTTGTGCTGTCGGGCACGACTCCTCCATGTTGCCAATGAAAAAGGGGAAGGTGACAGCGGCTTTCTGCTTAGGCCTTTGGATGTTCTGATATGTTTCTAGTTGCCTTAGCACTTCCAACAATACCATCCTGTTAGTCGGATAGACAGGCAGCCTATAAGGATTTCCGGAAAATCCTTGGATTCTGATGTAGGTGAACTTAGGATATTGAATAAACCAGAATCCGTACCGACTGATCAGGCTCTTGGCTTCATGTGATAGTCTTTGGTGCGTTCCGCCCTGAAGAAGCCTGGTGATATACATCAAAAATGCATCGTGAGCTCTCCGGAAATGGGACTTCTCTTTCAGCTGCAGCTGTGGATAGCAGTCGTAGACTTTGAATTTCCCCTCGCCGTTGCCAACCACGCCTTTGCATGTCAAGCCAGGATACTTATAGTATCTTGCAAGTGAGTATATAATATATGAGCTCATGTGGAAAATTTTGGTCTGTTCAAAGTTGACCAACTGTTCGTGCAAGCTGTCACTAATCATCCTGGACCAATTGAACATCTTGACTCCAGTGATTATCTCATCAATAAAATAGTACATCCATTCTTCGAAAGGAGCACCGTGGGCACTGCCTACTATTCTGTTAAGTAGCAGAACAATATCACCATATTCTTCTTTGAAGTGGGTTCTGATCAACTTTTTCGGCATCTTGCTTGCAGTAGGCTTTGGTTTTAATAACCAATTCTTGTTTATGTTGGATGCACATAGATCCTTCTGACTTTGATAAAGTTTGAGTGCATCTTGTTTGGTGCGATAGGATGTACGGTTGTACACTGGAATGCCAAAAGTCTCCTGGATTGCCGGCTCGGACAAGTAAGCAAGGACCCTTCCGTCAGGAGCTTCTATTTGTCTGTCTTGTGCGTTGTAATGTAGTGCGCACTCTACCATCAGCTCAGGACATTCTTTTGCTGGTGGAAATCCAGCTGCATGGACGATTCCGTTGCGCATCATTCTCATGGCAATTGGTGTTGGCAGACGTCCGTCAGTCCCGTACATTCTCTTCCGGAAATCTTCAAGATCAACGTGGCCAAGATCTGTGTCTAGAACGTGCTCCCACTTGGACTTGATCTTTGATTGTGTTTGCACACCTTTGCTTGCGAACTTCATCCTGAATGCTTCGAAAAGTAGATCTGCAAGAAAAGGAAGACAGAGATAATAAGAATTCGACATTAAAATCAGTTTGAAAGAACATTCCAGCTGGTAATCAAATTAGATTTCGTGAAAAATAACAAGCTGGAAAAATAAATAAATGGTGAAGCTTCATGTTAACATGAAATGGACAAACAAATCTGCCTTGTGACTTCTTGGAGACGTGATCACGATTGCAATGCAAGCTGATAACAGATTATTTCCTTCACTTTGCTGCAAATTTCTTCAACCTTTTGCCTTAAACACTTTTCCTCTCACAACTTTTCTTCTCAAAATCGAGTGATCACACAAATGAAAAACGAAATCACTTATAGAAGTGAGAGGGTCGATCATTTTAGCATATTTGCAAAGTTTCCTTTGAATCAAGTTCGAACTCATTCTTTAAGATGGCAAGTTCTATTTCGTCCGGGAAAGTTTCTAATTTCATTCACAGTCCAACAAAACTCTTTTTCTCTCTTTCCAATTTCGAAATTTTCAAGACTTATCTCTTTTTTGGTGTTGGAAAATAAAAGATTAAAATAATTAAAAATAATTATTTTATGTGTCCATTCCAACCCGTTCGTTTTATTGGCAATTTATTTTTTGATTTTTCGAAAATTTCTTTGCCAGTGCCTTAGGCGAATTTTCATTTTTCCAATTTTTCTTGCCATAATCTTCAGCATCCAATTTATTTGTCCATGATTTTTTTGATCGTTTCCCAAAATTATTTGGCCATGTCCAATTTTATTTGGCCATAAATATTTCTCGTCCGACATTTTCCTAGCCACGTCCAATAATTTCCTAGCCATGTCCAATAATTTTCTAGCCATGACTTGTCTCTTGTCCAAAATTCTTTCGCCATGTCCGATTTTATTCATCCAAATTCTCTTGATTTTTCACAAATTTTCCTTGCCAAATCCAATTTTATTTTGTCCATTTGCTTGATTTTTTCATCATTTCCCTAGCCATGGCGATGATTTTCTCTGGTCACTTGGGCAAATATTCAAAGTGCCATGCATATTTTAGTTTTCCAAAAGTTTGGACTTAGGCAAATTTTAATTTTTTATACTCCCCAACACATGGCGGACTTTGCCATTTTCTTTACCATTCTCTTTTCCTTGGCTATGCCTTAGCCATTTTTCTTTCTTTTTCATAGGCGGACTTTGATCTTTGTTAAGCCATTTCTCCTTTTGGCTAGGCGGACTTTGATCTTTGTTAAGCCATTTCTCCTTTTGGCTAGGCGGACTTTGGCTTTGAGATGGCCATTTAACATTTTGGCTAGGTGGAGTTCATCTTGTGTTAGGCTATTACAAGGGCGGAATTCATGCTTTCCCTTGCCATACATAGGCGGACTTCTTGGTTTTCATTACCATTCACCTTATGCCTAGGGCGGACTTTCCACATTTTGTTGCCACTTTAACTTGTCTTTGTCCATGCCTTAGCCAAATTTCTTTCTCTTACCTTGGGCGGACTTCACACTCTTCATTGCCATTTAACTTCTTGGCTGGGGCGGACTTTGCCTTGTGGTTGACCACTTGCCTTGGTTGGAGGGCGGACTTCATGCTTTGGTTGGCCAAGACTAGGGCGGACTTGCTTGCATGTCTGGCCATTGGATGCTTTGGAGGGCGGACTTCATCATCTTCCTTGCCATTGACATAGGCGGACTTGGCTGTTGGTCTGACCACTGCCTCATTGACTAAGGCGGACTTCCCTGTTTTCATTGCTATTTTCTCTTTCTTCCAAGGCGGACTTCAGCTGTAACCTGGCCATGGCCTCATTTTCTTAGACATTTCCTTCATTCTCCATGGGCGGACTTCATCATGTGACTGTCCATTGCTTCAGAATTTAGACATTTCCAAGGGCGGACTTACCAGATCTGTTGCCATTGCCCTGATTTTTATGCCATTGCTCAGATTTTTGTGCCATTGATTGCTTGGCTGAAGGTGTTTGCCATTCATTTCTTCTGTACTTCACCATTACTTGTGAGCTGAAGGCGTATATCTCAGTTTTCTCCATGATTGTGTTCAGATTTTCCCATGAACTGTTCAGATTTCTCACAAATTTCCAGATTTCTTGACGAATTTCATGAATTTTTTACCAATTTATTGATGAATTCATCATCTCATTCACCATTTTCTGTGCTCATTACCAGATTTCTCTGTGATTCTCCAGAATTTCTCACCATTTTTGAACGAATTTTCCAGATTTTTGAACTTTTTTATGATTTTCCAGATTTTTGACCAAAATTTCAAAAAACTTTGAATCGATTTTCTGAGAGTTTCGTTGCTCGTTTCGAACTTCTGAGTGCGTTTTCGAAACTCGTGGTCCTTCCAAAAATAGAAACTTTCTAAAAATAGAAATTTTCCAAAAATAGCAACTTTCCAAAAATAGACCCTAAAAAATAGGGATCCCAGAATTGCCCAAAAGTGCCAAAAAAGTAGGTCCTAAAAAATAGGGGGCCCGGGGTGAGAAACCCTAAAAATTTGGAAGTGTCAGAATCGACCGAAACGACAGTCGATCTTCGTCTCCCAGGCCTTCTAAGCACGATGGTGACGTTTATTCAGTGATCCAGGCGAAAATTCATTGACTCGACTCGGGTGACCGTTCAAAATGCAGACTTAAAACCCCAAGACAAAGAGCAAACAAAACGAGGTGCGCGAAAGCAAAACCCCAAAAAGCAAACAACAAGGGTCCCCATTTGCAATGGGGCGAGGTGTGAATTAGGTCACAACAGGACGCAGGAAACTTGGAGACGCAGAAAAGACTCCGAGGAGACTCCAAGACGCGAAGAAGACTCCCTGTGAAGGAAATGCCGAAGGGACGGCGAAGGGATGGGGAGACGGCGGGGGGACGTTTCCCTGGTGTCCCCACGTCTCGGAAACGTCCGCGTCTCCGAGACGGCCACTTTTTCGAGGGGGCGCATCCCCGTGGAACTATGAGAAAACCAGCAAGCTAAATTTAGAAAGTTGTGCAAAACTTGTCTGAATATAGTCGAGTTTACAGTCAAAATTCAAGTTTCTCAGCATGTAGTACTCTCCCATGGGATTCAGAACCAAGTCAGTATTGTATCTCGCAGCTGCAGGCTAGACGATGTTGAGAAGTGCTTTTCAAATGACACCATGGACAGAAAACTTCATCATCTCAGCTGAAGAGTGTGAAAAGGTGTGATATGAGAAAAAGAGAAGGTATCGGAAAAGAGTTGTGCAATACTCTTCCATTGGAAATCAAGAGAAGTGTTAGAAGCATAAAGTTGCAGAGCCGCCAAGTTATCAATTAGTGAGTCATCTTTTGGGGCAGCGATGTTTTTCAAGAATAGAACTCATAAAGCAGCTGAAGAAGTGAAAGATTCTCTAAGTTTGATCGCAAAAGGCAAGGAGATCTTGGAGAATCGGAATATTGCCTTAGATAGTATCAACACACTTGATAAAGCAGCAGTTTCTAGCTTTTTGGAGGATTTGGTTTCCCAAAATACCCGTAGATGAGTTATCTTATCAGGACAACAAAGATCTCCAACGATAGAATTAAAGTGGCTTTCTTCTAGAAGCTTTCTTTCCGCTTTCTTTCTAATCTCGGAACAATTCTTATCCATGCTTTGAAGAAGAGAAAGAAGATAAAATGTAATAGTTGGCGTCTCCTGCTTTTCTTGCTTTCTTAGGTGTTAGCTGTTATCCTCTTTTAGTTTTAGAAATAAAGCTTGCTTGTTGAACAAGCCCTAATTGTAAAAGCAAGGAGATTTTAGGGTTCCCTACTCCTCTACTTGCCTATAAATAAGAGCAGCCTTGCTCATTTATTTTCAACCATGCTAGTGATAAAAAAACGCTGAGCCTATAGTGCCTTCTATTGTTATTCAGTGTTGTTCAATTGTGTTTATGATAGCGAATTGTTGAGTCTCTTTTAGCTAGCAAGTTGTTATTGTAGTTGTTGTTCACTTTGTATAAGAACAAGATTGCAAGTCTCTTTTAGCTGCAAGTTCTTGTTCCGTGCATGTGTTTAGTGTAATCTTTGTTCCAGAAGTTTGAGAAATAAAGTCTTGAGCCTATTTTGCCCTGATATAATGTCTCAGATTTTCGTTATTTGTGTTATGCTTATATGATCTTTAATTTCAACTTGCATTGAAAGTAAGTAGAAGAGTGCTGGAAGGAGAGTTTGTTTAAGTACTTTGTCAAAGAATCATACTTCGTCCATTTCTATTTCTCTTGCTCTGCGTTTACTTGAGAAAATAGAAACGTTTTTAGCGTAAATTAGTCGTAGTTGAAATTCCAAATCAGAAAATCTCAGCTATGGTGCTTGAGTTTTATAAACCTTGTGCTCTTAGCTGATCAAAAAGATAGGCAACTTAGTTTTAGTTTACTTTCTTGAACACCATCACCAAGAGGGAGCTTCACCTCCTAATTTGAAGAGCAGTTTACCTATGCATAGCTGTCTATTTCAAATCCGCATTCCAGAGGTGCGAATTTAAACGCCAACAAAAACCATTCAGATGAACCGTTTAAATGTGTGAAAAATTAAAATTTCTTTTCTTCACAATTAAGTTAGCAGGAGAATAAGATTCAATAATGAGAATAATCCATCATCCAAGACTCTTGATGCTCCTAGAATAAAATCATTAAACAGAGGTATTCGTTTTGCCATTTCTCAAAAAAAAATTCCCATGAAGGATATTATTGTCAACAAAGATCACTAAATATGCACTACCAATTTAGAGGAAAGCAGACAAGAATGTGTGATTCTCTTAAGATGGATCAGATTGCTAAAAACGAACATAAGAAAAGTGGAACATATAAGCAACTATCTCTGTATAACTAATAAATGAACAAAAAACTTATGGACAGAAATATAAATTTTCCACCCATACCTTTTCTAAACAAAGAAATGCTGCATCACGGTAATACTTCTTTTTCTTGGTGCATGCAGAAGATACAGCAGTGACAAGGGCATCTGGACTAATGGGGTCATTTGGAGATATTGCATCATGGCATGCTTTACAAATAGCAGCAGTTGCATCCAAAACAACCTCCTTTCCCTGTCAGATCAATAGTATCAAACAGTGTGGGAAGGTAGGCATTTGCAACTCCATAGAATGAAAGAAATAAAACAAGTAACAAGATATTACACCTTCAATTTTACTTGATGTCACTATTTAATTACTTTATATCTATCATTCCATTCAGAATAAAGTACAAGACAATACACATGTTGCCTTGTTAAATTTCTTGATCCATACCTCCCATATGTGTCCAGGTATTTCTTTCACAAGGAATTTCAACAAATCTTGAACAAATGGTGCCAATGATTCACATGGAACTTCTGCCAGCTTTATCATTGCTTTTGCAGACTGAGAGCAGAAACAACAGAAAAATCATCTCTTCCATATTTTCAAAGATAACATTTCATGCAAGTAAGAAGGAAAAGGAAACTGCAATAAATTTTGTACTATAGTTCATTTATCAGAGTATCAGCAGTCCAAAGCCAGAAACATCAAAATGATGAAACTCGTGAGCTAGAACTTATCATGGATGAAAGAACTAGCCCAATAGTATGCAGATTGCCCGACTATATAGCTCAGTCAAAGTAGACAAAAGAACAGAGTGTTCTCTAAAGTTCTTGATCTCATTTCAGATCATAAAGTAAGTGAATTTCAATCAATCTAGGCCACTTACATCACTTACAAGTCAAAATGACTAAGGCAACATGAATAGCTATCAATAATCCTAGCATGACAATTCAGCAGAGAAACAAAGTTGGCAAAAGACAAAGAAAAATGCCATGTGCAAAGATGTTTAGTATTGATCCCAATGCCCGTGGACCATAGGAAGTTGAGAAAGGATGCATACTTAACTGATTTGACTGCACCCAGACCTGTATAGGACAGATCGTTTTCAGCCAAACCCATCCAGTTAAAAACAGGGCTATCAGTTGGATTTGTGCCATATCAAACCCATACAGAATAAGACACAATAGTATTACAAATTAAATACAAGGAAGCTAAAACACTTGGAATTATGTCCTTTTGGTAGCAAATCTAATTTGGAGTTTCTATTTTGTCAATTTATTTAGTTTGCATATATCTACACCCTTTGAGGATCATGTACTTCTTCTTTGTTGATTAGTTTTAGAGTTGCAGCATGTGTGAGCAGTGTAGGAAGTGTAATGAAAAAAATTCAAGACCGAGGTAAGCTAGGAGAAGATTATTGACGTATTGTTAATGTTCATGGGGTCCTCAAGAAGGCTAAGTGCAGTGTAGGAGAGTGTATTGAAGAAAGTTAGAGAGCAAGGTAGCCAAGGAAAACATTGTTGATGTATTGATAATGTTCTTGGAGGCCTAAATAAGGCAATTTGGCTTGTAGTGTTGCAAGAAGATAGTGCAAGAAAAGGCACAGCCTTGTTTGGTGTTTCCCACATTGGGTTTCTCCAGAGTAATCTCTTAAGTTGAGCTCCATTTGTCTGTCTGCTCCAGTTCATTACTTGATCCTTTACATGTATGCAACTACCAAGACTCAATTCTGGTATTAAGAAAATACAATTCTAAGGTAATTTATTGTTTTCACAAACAAATTACTAAGGAAACAGAAGCCATAATCATCTAAGTTGTTTTCTCATAGGCTAAGATTCATACTGGTGAATTAGCTATGCAGTACCTATGCTAATTACAGATCAGTTTTCACAAACCTTTTTCTTGTTTGTCCATGATGACGATAGCATTCCATCACAAAGTACAGCAACTATTTCAGGCAAATATAACTGAAGAGTAACACTCTCATTACTTGAGTTCTCCTCCCATACCTCCTCAAAAAGGCTGCCAACCTCCTGTTCATCGTCAAATCTGCAGAAAAAATCATAACATAAAATAACTGATAAATCCTGCAACACAATTCCTGAAACAAATAATGAAAAATAAAAAATACAAATTAAAAAATAGCCATATTTAGCTAAAGTTGCCATCATTAAACAATGCCTTTTAGAGAAAAGCTTATCCAGTTGACAATATACATATGATTCATTGCATATGATAACTTCAAATAACAATGCATAATGTGAAATATCAATAACCAACTTAGCACAATGCTTTGCTTACTGACTCCATAAAAACTTATGCGGCCATATTATCATAAAATACACCCACTCAAAAAATAAATGAAAAAAAAGGAGAACAAATGTGAATATGTCATAATGCATGTTCCCATAGAACATAGAACCCAATACAATATGCATTAAAATTACAAAAGCATAGAATTAGTCGAAAGTATTTCTCAACAACAGAAAGTGAAGTTGTCAGCAAACCTTGCCACAAAAGCCACAGGGAGAACTATGGTGTGATATCCCTTGACAGTTTCAGCAGCTCGATGTGAGAAATTTTTAAGTAGAAGAGCACTTGTCAGTTGAGTGCTCCTGTCACTGTCAGAAGTGTACAATGCGACAGTATCCTCAATCATCTTTTGTGCTTGAGCAGAACTGGCATATTTCAGCAAGTCTCCACAGGCAGATGCAAATGCTCGCCTCCCTGCTGAACTTTTCTCTCCCTGAACTGCTGAGAACAAAACCTTTGACAGTGTGCTTATGAATGGTTTTATATTCAACCCAACTTTTTGAATAAGTAGACTGATGAATCTTGCAACACCAACACTGCAACAAAGAAGAAAATCAAAATTACAAAAAAAACAACAAATTTATTTAGCTCAGGCTGTCATATTTAAGCAATTCCCATTTATTGACAAAACGTACAATAACTTGAAATAGTGATACATAATATGAAATGTCAATAACCAGCTTCACACAATGCTCTCCATACTCAGTGTTAGCAATAACAAGTCAATACATACAACAATAACTCAATTAAAAATAAGAAAATATAAAGTAAACCAAGCCTTCAAAATTATAAGATTTTTTGTGTAACTTCACTACCAGTTGAGCTGAGAGCATATAACATCGATCATAAAATAAAAAATATTCTAAAAAAACCATTGGCAGCAGAATTAAAACTGGACTGCTGATGTGTATGGCAACACTTATACCAAGAAAACCTAAAACAAAGTGCAAGTAGGAGTTAATTTAGCCAAGATCCTTAAGGACTCATGTACAATGAGTTATCACTAACAGAAACCTCACACAAAGATCATAAAACTAATGCAAATCTGAAAAAACATAATCAATGCTTTGCTTGTCAAAATATTCCTTGTCAGCTACTATTATAATGAAAAATCAGAAGCAAAACAACAGATTTTGGTTAAACATTGAAGTAAAGAAATAAGTATTGAACACAATAATGGATAGAATCTAAAATGACATGCTCAATATTAAATAACAGTGTGCACAATTGCATGGCCATAAGCGACAAATGTATTTTGAATATATAACAGACAATGAAGCATGTCATTTAACACTTTCAGTGCTATACACTAACAGTTTCAGATATGGATTTCTCCAATACCAACTAAAAATTGGATCTACACTAAGAAAATATACTGTCAGACAAGCATTATGTTCTGGAACTGCACATACCGTGTGTTTAGTCCCACTCCTGAACGAACAAGCTGAACAATACGAGGAACTAATAGTTCTAAAGTAGGAAGATCAACATATTTTAGACACAGATCAAGGGTCTCCCACATGGGGGAATCTTTTGCAACTGCAATACGCAAGTTTTCAAACTTGTCTCTTCGAATACCAACACTTTCTGCATGTAACTGCAGTAAACAAAGATCAACTAAAATTAATAAAGAATCAGTAAAAGCAACCATGACATCTTGATTGCTAAATGCAGTTCATGTAAAGCTGTAACATATATGAGTAAATTTAATGATAAAATTGTATCCTAATAAAACATAATAGCACCTAAATTCCACAAAATCTCATGCCGCTCAGACAAAGTTTGGAAGTTACTAATCAATAGCCATTATATGATAAATATTTAAGTAAAGCATACAAAAATGTGAGTATGAAGTATGGACATATGTAAACCTCTGCATAATTGAAACTCTGATCTTCTAAACTTGAAAGGCTTTCTAGCATACAGAAAACCAAATCTGGTAAATGGGGTCGAATTGCATCCCCAGCAAACTGCAACAAAGATGTGCGATGAGATCAAATCATAAGGGTTTGGATGATTTATGCCATTTCAATTTCAATCAAACTACTATCTGCTATTAATAGAGGAATTTAAATGCTCAATACACTACAAATTATTTGCAAGCCCATACACAACTTTGAATAATCCATGATAGTTTTAGGTTCGTATGCTTTGAGAAAAGGAATCAAAATCTTCAGACATTCTAAGTCAACGATTAATATTCTATGATTTATCATATAAATAATGTACCAATTTGAGAATTTCAGTATGTGTTTTGGCACAACATTGCAGCACTATTGATGTTTCTGAGTAGTTAACTGTCTTTATGCAGAAAGAAAGAATTTTAACAAAAGGTAGCAATAGTATGGACAATTAGCACATCCATTCATATGAAAAAAATATTAAAACCTATACTGTTATATAGATGTCTAATGCTCCAACTCTGGATGAATATTTCAAGGGGCAACATACACCATATGACAAAATATCAAATTGAAGGGCATAACAACAATGTATGTGAATTACCAGAAAATCAAGTAAATCAATGCATTTAGATCACTGGTGAGATAAATGTAAGACCTCTTCAGAGTGATAATAATAAAAATTATTGCAGGGAAACCCCTCTTTACACATAAAATCTCATTTTCATACATGAAAGAGAAGCCACTATGTTGTGCAGATACTACACAATCACACAAATTGAAACTTAGCAGTTAACCCAACCTGAAACTTAAATGTAACCATGATAAATTAAATTTTAGCTAGAACAAAGCCCATAAGAATATTTATCTAGGATAGGTGTCCCCAGTTGGCAATCATGTACATTCTAATCTAGGATTCAATACAACTGTAACAATTTCACAAGCAATAGATGTGCCCTTCAATGAAATCAAATGAGCTATGACTCCAGTAATTTCTTCTATATAGAAAGTTGGGTTTATACACCTACTGACAATGGGTTTTCTACAGAGGAAGTTGAAGTTAATATTGCTTCTTTTGGGTGCATAACACACCCAAAGGGAATCCAAGGCTTGTAAAAGAAATATTTGTTAGATGTTTACAGTGCCATCATTTCTATTCTAATAGACTCTTAGCACCTTAGTAAATGTGCATGCATTTTTTAATGCATAGAGGCTATCTGAAAGTTATTGCCATAGTTACGTAACTCAGTTCTGTTTTACAGCCTAGAGAAACAAAACTGAATCTATGTAATGACCCCTTTCTAGTGGAAGCACTTAAACCTAAATCTTGCATTCAAAGTGTTTTTCGAAGAGACATTAGAAACGTTAAAGATCAATAAGTTTCGGTGATAACATCTAATAAGATCAAAGATGATATAAATATTTCATTCTTGTCAAAGGTTTACTCATTTCTTCCTTATGACTCCTATGAATGATTCTTCTATATGGGATTTCATAAGTACATTAAGGTGGATATTAAACGTCTATCAAGATCCCAAAGATGGTATTCTATCATACCGTTTATCATCCTAGTGAATGAATAGAGTCATTAATACTTATAAGACTCAATAATAGCAGCAAGCATCATTATAATTTGTATGTCCACCTCCTATGAGTCTCAATATATACATATATATACGCTTATCAATTACCGAAATATATTTATCAACATATGAATTATATATCCAGAGAACATCTTATATTTAATAGATTTATATTTATCTTATATATATATTAAACATATATCTCAAACACCAACCTTTACTAATTCTTAACCCAATCATTTATCATTTATTTATTCTTGATTAGCTTTCAACATAAATTGTAGTTATTTATTTAATAACAGAAATCACTTACCTTCTGCGTTGATCGGTCTGCAGATACCTTACCTGTCTCTTTTTCCACCGATCCATAGAGTAGGACTTTATAAATGATTTGTGTTTATGACATAATACTCTGTCCCTATCCTTCACTTCCTCTCCACTATGATTCTCTTTTTCGACCTGTAGGCTAGTCTATTCCTTTTGGTTCTTCACCACCCCCTGCCTTTTTGGTCTTGAGGATGATTAAATATCTGCCAAAAGGGACGTGTATTTTCCTGATCGCTGCAGACTAGAGGTTTGACCGATGCCTCTTGGTGCATCGCTTGGTCTGTTTGCTATATTACTGTCTTTAATTGATCACTGAGTTGGAGTCTTGGTCAGATTATATTATTATTTAATAACAATATGGTTATTTGATAATTATGACTTATAATAATATTTTAGATTGTATTCATTTTATTATCTCATTTTATTATATTTTTAGTGCTAAGTTTGTGTGCATTATATTTTAATACTAAAGTGTAATAACATATATATATATATATATATTGATATTTATTTTATTTGTTAATATTTTATTATTATAATAATTGTTCAATAATATCAATTGTTTGTATTGTTTAATACCTATATTTTATTATAATATTATCTGACGATAATTATAATAGTATTTAAATTGCTAATATTGATATATATTTTTGATATTCATTTTATTTATTTATTAGTATTTTCAATATTTCGTACTTGGGTGTTACAATTTCGGGGACATGACAATGTATAAGTTAGACAAGCTAAACTTGCAAGCTTTTAAAAGCAAGTCTTGGTGAATCACAGCTAATCTGCTCACCTGGATTTGCCAGAGACCCATTCAAAGAAATAAGTCCAATTTCTCAAGTATTAAATGTGTGCCTAAAATATATTGTCAAAACTCAATCTGTTACATAATTTGTGAGTTATTTATATTTTTCTGAAGAGCAAGTTATTGTTTCATTTTCACTTGCCAGTTTCCCAGAGTCCAGGTCATCTGAATTCTGTTATCACACAACATTCTTATGAAATAAACTGTTATGTTCATAATTTCGTTGATATTGGACTTGTACTTTGACAACAATATCAATTGTACTTCTCTTGCTTCATGGATCACCTTAACTTGTGGTCATTATCAATGTGAAGCTTTCTCAATTATAATTTGTTCATCCACATGGCATAAACTTACGTCCCTCCACATTAGTACCTCCTAGCACTTGGACTCATAGCTAAGTTTTTCCCAAAATAGACATCTTAGAAAGACAGGAAAAATTATATTAATGTTCACAAATGGCCAAAATAGGTCATGGGTCTTGTACATACAACCCATTGTAATAAAAAGAATTTCAAGCTGACAGCAACCATGGGGCCAGAAAAGAAATTTAACACACGAAAAGAAAAACAAAACTAAGCATTGTAGAACAAAACGGTCAGAGTGAAATTCCTAAAAAGATGAGATTCCAATATATTTAGAGTGGTACCAGAAAGAAACTAAACACATGAAAAAGAAAATAAAACTAAATGAAGTAAATCAAAGCAGTCAGAGTAAAATTCCTATAAAGATGGAGTTCAAATATATTTAGAAGGGCATTCTGTGATGTTGAAATTCCATTGGATTTTCTGAGTAATGTTGAATTTTTAGCTTGAGGCTTTTATTAGACGCTCCTAAGGACAAGGTAATGAAATGTGAAGGATACTGATTAACCTCAAAAATTAATGTCCTTACTAAGCATGCTTGATCTTGTGGTATTATTCTTGGCTTATAGCTGTGTCTTTGACTAGATGATTGCACAGCATTAATTGTTGCAACACACATTTTCCTTCAAAACCAGCATTGATATAAAATGCTTGTGTGTTGATCAATGTGACTATCCTTCCGGTATCATATTTGAAAATTATGCATCTAAATTTGAGCTACATACAATTGATCTAGGCTTCTACTGAAAATCAGAAGCATCAAATGAGCTCCAAAAAAAATGTTAGCATCCTCCTTCAATTCCACAGAATGCTCTGCCATGATAAGTGACTCAACATTATGGAAAAATATGGATAAGAATGAGTAGATTTTATATTTACTGATCTCTCTTTTGAGTTCTACGCAGATATCAAAAATGCATGAAGGGCATTACTTTTTCTTTATTTGCTTCCAAAGATTTTAAACAGAGCTAACCTTGGAAAGCTTCATGATCATTTTGATTGAAACTTGATGCACACTTGAAATCTTGTTCACCATACACTGAGAAAGCATAAATGGAAAAACAATAGCCATTGTTGCACTTGCATCATTTCTTTCAGTGAGAGATGTATCACACAGCCTTGTACTTAACGAACTCACTGCACGGCAGAGACTGTCACCAGCATTCCGAACAGTTTCCTTTATGTCATCCATAGCATGAAAAGCTGTGATCCAGATTCTCTCCAGGTACTTTCCCACCTAGTGCATACACAGTAAATTCCAGAATATTCAGTCAGAAAAATATAATAAATATTACCATTTCCTTATGCATCATGTATTGATAACAGGGCAGTTAAATTTCTACATATAAATTTTTCCAATTTCAAAATCAAATAATCAATATATTTAAATATAGAGAGAATCAATACACCAAATTTAAAATCATTTTCCTCTTTTAAAACAGTTTATATACCTGGCAAAACTTGCTACCAGTATAGAGACATGATGATCTAACAAACTTATTGTACCCAAAACAATTTTTTTTGCTTCATTAAGGCATTTTGATTAAAATGGTCTAAACCTTGCAAAATTGTTGTCAAAAGTCAGTTTAGGTCAAACAATGTATGGGCTTTTTGTGGGTTTACTGTCTACAAGATACTAGCAAAATTTGAAAATGTTTAAAATTAGGGTTTTTGGGCCCCTATTTTTAGGAAAAACCCTAAAAAATAGGATCTTTACAAAATTGACTGAAAATTAGATTGATTGGATTATTTCACTTAACGATCACATTGGTGAAGTCAGAATAAGGAAAAAGTCAGTTTAGCTCTAGTGAGTTGTTTTCACTTTTTCAGGAGAAAAGTTAGGATCTTCGAGGTCAACAATGGCAGATGGCCAGATACCAGTTGTCAAAATCTAAGCCTTAAATGCATCACAGAAGATTCTATGGTGAAATATGTTCAAAATGATGCTTCGCGACGGAGGGGATTTTCGTCAAAGGTGAAAATGCTTGAAATTTTTCTAACTCTGGAAATAAAAGCACCCCCTGCTAGCCAGGGGCGCCCAAGGTTTCAGAGGCTCAGATCAACCTTTTGGGATTTGTCACTTCCAAGAGGTCTTCTTCGGAATTCTACTAGCTTCGCGATGAGCCTGCCAGCTAGTCTAGAAGATTTGTCTAGCACCTGAATTTGAAGATCAAGTGAAGAACAGAGGAAGACAAAGGGGAATGAAATTAGTCAAAATTTGACTAACACTGGTGGAGAAAAGCGCCCCTACTAGCCAAGGGCACCCAAACTTTTGAGTCACCTATTGTAACTTTTTGAGCAAATGACATCTAGGATGTTTGTCTCAAACTTGATCGAGCTTCGCAATGAGTCTATCAACGGATTAATCTGAGTTGCCAAACTACTAGAATCAAGAGTCAAACATAAGGTTTTTGTCATGGTCAAAATGTGGTTTCAGAGCACAAAAGCACCCCTGGTGGCCAAGGGTGCCTAGGGTTTTGAGCTCTCCAATGTAGTTGTTAGGGTTTGCTCAAATGTTCATCCTGTTCGGAATTCTTCCAACTTTACTCTAAATATCTCAGTTTGATCAGAAGACTTGTCAATAGCCGATAGCCAAAGATTGAACGAAGAACGAGGCAAGTTGTGAAAATGGCTAAGTCAGACCACAAAAGCTCCCGTGCTAGCTAGGGGCGCCCAAGATTTTGATATGCCAGATGACGTTTTTAGGGCATGCACCCTCTAGAAGATCATGTCCAGAATTGATCCAGCTCAACAGTGAACATGTCAACCAACTCAAGATTTGTCAAGTGTCGGGAAATGCAAGCTGAAAGGAGGTGAAAATCAAGATTGAAAAAGGTGAAAATCCTTGAAAATTTTCCGAGTCTGGTGAGAAAAAGCGCCCTTGTTGGCCAAGGGCGCCAAGAATTTTCATGGCTCAAAAGTCAAAATTAGGGTTTGCAACCTCAAGAAGTTCCCTTTTAGTTTTCATCCTACTCTTCAATGAGACTGTTAGCTAGTCTACTGAATCTGTCAGTCATTCAAAATCAGTGATCAAACATACGCTTCAGTAATGTTTGCAAAGGTTGAAAAATGAAAAAAATTCAAAACAGTTTCTAAGTCTGAGAAAGTTGGCGCCTAAAGTCAAACTTTGACTTAAAAGATTTTCATAACTAAAGTGCATGCTTTGGCCGCCCTATAATGCAGGATTTTTGAACTCAACTTAAAATAATATTAAAATTTCAGTTTACCCCCAAATCGAACTACAAATGACTCCATTTTTCTTGCATGTGGCTATAATGTCCCCATTCTCGTAAGGACTGCCTGAGTTGAGTACTAGCTCATTCACTATAATATCCCTTGCTACTTCTAATCTAAATTTTTTCCCTCAAGGAATATCATAAGGGTTACCAAAATGCAAAACAAAGATCTTGGTTACTATAAACTTCTAACAATTTAGGAATTTTTACCTAAAGGAGAGGGAATAGACCAAAATGTCAATGTTCACACTTCTTAAACAACTGTAGAAATTCCTTACAAAATCTGACCTAAGTTTCCTTAAAGGAATATTGTCGAACACTTCACTCGCAATCTCTCAACTAGTTGTTTCTGAGATTTCAGTTTGTTTGCTTGTCTTCAAATGGCTTCAATTGAAATCTAGAAGCTTGCAAATTAACTCTACAATGTCTATATAAAGAACTATGTCATGTCCCCGAAATTGCAAACCCTAACGTTGAAATCCGATTGAATAAATAAAATGAATAACTATATAAATAGCAAAAATATAAAAATAAATATTGGCAATCTAAAATTAATCATATGATAAATAAAATAATACAAACTGAAATCATAAAAGAGAGAGATTATATGAGCCAAGGGAATAGCGACCATGAAGATCGAGTGATTAAGCACCAGTCTTAACTTAAGAAATCAACGATTAAGGGATTATCAAAGACGATTAAGACCACTATTGTAGACTCTTAAGCACATCGTTTAGTAATGGCAAGTGACTAAGTGACGTGCCTTTTGGGGACAAATGTCTCTATTCCAAGCAACAGAACCGTCCTGTGCAAATATGAAAGTATAAATATTAAGGAGAAATGATGAGGGGGATTATCATCGGGCATGTATGGAAGGAACCATCAAAGATCCAAAGCACATAGTAAGCATCAATTCCATCGAGTCTTACTGCTGACGCAAAGAACCAAGGGAGACCTGCGCTTGTTCCAATAAAGATTGGGCATTGTAAAGGACGAGTTTAAGAGCTGAATGACAAGCTTGGGGTTGTTAGTTTGGTTAGGCGTTGAATGCTACAGACCTTATATTCCTACACAGCCATTACCCAAATTCCAAGGTGGCACGTGAGGGATTTGCTGAGTTGTGGGTCTTGTGTGGAGAGCTGCGGGCTTTATTGCCAGGCGAGATACTCCATCTGGAGCTACCATTCACTTATGGAGTTAGTCACAAATGGTTTAAGTGTTCCACT
The DNA here is from genome assembly GCA_007258455.2 of Sequoia sempervirens. Classification (NCBI taxonomy): domain Eukaryota; kingdom Viridiplantae; phylum Streptophyta; class Pinopsida; order Cupressales; family Cupressaceae; genus Sequoia; species Sequoia sempervirens. Next base: position 378,036,698 of record VDFB02353493.1, read on the forward strand.
GAAATAGGGACATTACATAGAGCTTATCACATATCAACACAGGCTGAAAAGGTCCTCCTTCAATCATCGATGGGAAGAGAGATGGTAAGAGCTTCTGCAGACCGATTGAGGTAGAAGGTAAGTTAGATGTCTATAAATCATGTTGAAGACTCATCAAGGGTTGAATGAATGATATTAAGTGAATATGATCATAAATATATAGATGTGTATGTATATAAATAAATATGTACCTACATATATATATATTTAGGTAAATATAATTATTGTAAATCAACCAGGAATAATCATATACATATAAATCTTTATATGGAGGTAATAATGATGATTGTAACAATTATTGAGCCTTATAAGTAGTTACGATGCTTAGTATAATTACGGATAATTATCTGTTGAGTTACACTAACGACATCTATTGAGTGCAAAGAAACAAGAACAATTGAATCTTAGGAAGATACATCATCGCATAAAGTAAGAAGACGGATCAGGCTCAAGGGAATAAGTTTGGAAGAAGTCCAATTAGCACGACGATCTGAGGTAAGTGTCATCAGCCGTCTGGATTAACATTGAAGGTTATGTATTCTAGAAATTCGAATTACTACATACAGTGAAGGATTTACGGTATGATGACTAACCTAAATCTTATTAGATTAAATACCAGTTGGGTTCATAAATACTTCATTTTGTGATGACTTGTGAATACAATTTAATATATCTAATGATGAATTAAGGCGTAGAGCAATTTAACGATTTGACTGTAATTAATAAATATATATGTCAATATATTGGGTCTCACCTATTTAGCATAGATGAAAAACTAATTCCACAACTGAAGATTAACGATTAACATTTATGCCACAATAATGTTGCTTATAGCAATTATTGTACCCTACTAAGCTATTATGACTTTACTACGACGAGAATAGACTTCGGGCCAAAATGCCTTTTCACTAACACTCAATAGGGAGTGTGTGGAGGGAAAGGCGGGTAAATCAGTCCAATGTTGGACGGTCCCAAGACGGGTAGTAAACCTTGAGGGAGTCCAATTCGAGATCGTGCACCTTAGCATAGTAAATCTTCCATCCAACGAGGTTAGAAAGAGGAACGAGGCTAGGATCTATTCCGCTTGGGAGTAATAAGTCATATCTGATCATTCAGCAATCTTTAAAATCAAAGATTTAATTTGTGCATTTCATATCTCTAATAAGGGGGCATTACAATTGGTATCAGAGCATGTTCTTGCCATCCTGTGTATACTACATGTGCCTTGCATGTATTCAAGTGTATACTTTGAGATAATGTATGTGTATTCAAGTGTATTCAAAGGTTTACTTTGTGACTTATAGGTACGCTTTGTAACATATGTTCATAAGAATACTTTGTGTATTATGTGTATTCGTGTGTATGCTTCATACTCGTGTATACTTGGTGACCTTGGATGGTGGATGGGTCCCCGGTGTAGTATGGGATGCACCGTATCCCCCCTTCCAATTGTCCAATAGTACACTCATATGTATTAATGCAACTTATGTTGACATTCATGACCTACATATTACGTATATTTCACATGCTCCCCATGTATACTTGTATTCAACAGAATGCTCTTATTCAAGGGTATACTTTGTAACTTATGTATTCAAATGAATACTCTATGACTTTGTATTTATATTCAAATGTATACTCTATGATTTGTGTTTGCATCCGAATGTATCCTCCGTGATTTGTATTAATTGAGTGTATACTCTATGATTGTATCCGTATTTGAGCATATACTCTATGATTGTATTCATATTTGAGTGTACACTCTATGATTGTATTTGTATTTGAGTGCATACTTTATGACCTTGCAATTGTATTCAAGATTGAACTCCATGACTTGTAATTATATTCGAATGTATACTCCATCACTTGTATATGTATTCAAGACTTGTATGTGTATTCGAGTGTATACTCCATGACTTGTATGTGAATTTGAGCCTATACTACATGACTTGTATATACTCCATGATGCATTGGTATACCTTGTGACCTTGAATTCAAGTGTGTACTCTATGACCTTGTATTTACTATGACTTGTATTCAAGTGTATACTTTATGACGTACATGCATTCATACGATTGCTTTGTGACTTCATGCACTCGTGCATTGTAATGAGCCGACACAATTTTTTCAAATTTTCAACGAACAGGCCAGCACAATAAGCACCCGTTAAGGTTAGCTTAAACCAAAACAAACAATTGGAAAATAACTCTTTGCCAAGAATGCGCACTCAATCTCGAGATGAGAATGATGTTGTCATATGGCAAGAGGGTCGTCAGTAGCGTCTTGAAGTATTACAATGCTGACAGTAAACTTAACACCAAGAATGTGCTCTCCAACCCAAGGTGGGAATGGCGCTACAATATGGCAGAGGTACTATGAAAAGTAATGCAATGCTGGAAAGTAAACTCGACACCAAGCATGTGCACTCCAAACCCAAGATGGGAATGGCGCTATCATATGGTGGAGAATTTATTGATAACAATGCAGTGCTGAAAGTAACTCAATCATCAAGCATGTGCACTCCAAGCCCAAGGTGAGCAAGACGCTATCATATGATGATGAAGATCTATGCAATACAATGAAAGACTGAGCGGAACCAATCTCTTCCACAACCATGGGAATTACAATACACTGGGCAAAGACTAGTCTCTTCCACTAACGTGGGAAAATATGAAATTGCAAGAATTAAAATAGCTAAACAGTACTATTGTAGCAGCCTTACAATATGAGTTTCTCCTGCAAATATCATTGTATTTGAAATGTCTCAATGCTGCAGTGAAGTTTTATATCTCTCGTATCATCAAATGACTCAACCCACACAAAACCCAACCCAAAAGATAAACTTCTACAATCTGATTTTGACAGACCAACAACTGAAAATGCACAAACCAGCAACTACAAAACTCACTAAAATGCTCGTAACTTCCTCAAAACTACTCCAAATGACGTGAGACCAAGTACAATGAACTCCTAGGAAGATGGCGATCAAGTTAGGACCAAGAAATGACTGCAACAACCACTCAATGAATTATCTCAACATTTGCTAGGCATGACGAAGTAGAGCAGTCTCAAGAAGAGCGACTTCTGCAAAATAAAATCCAAATCTTCATTTTAAAATCTGAAACTCTCCAAAAGGGGGCGCCCAGGGATGACAATGACATATGCAAACTACTCATAACAATATCAAATTTATTTTGTGACTTATGAATAAAAACTACTTTCAGCTATGAGTGGACCAGCAACTCAAAAACTATCAAAACTACGAGAAACTCAAATACAATGTGCTCAATCTTCTCTCAAGAGTCAAGAACAGCCATCATCTTAGCTAGTTGCAATCTTTCAAGCAAGAAACTAAGCCAAAGCTAGGAGGTATGTATTCCTCAAAGCAACTCACTCACCATTCCAACAGCATAACAATGTAGTAGACAAGAGATGATCAAAATGAAGACCCAACCTCTCCTTATATAGCTTTTGATAAGAACTTCTAGAAGCCTCCAGAAAGTATGCCCAAATTAATTGAATTTCAAATCCACATTTCCACTTGTATTTGTATTTTATTTAATCTTAAATTATCCCCTTCCTTGGGCGTCCAAACATGAGGAGATTAATTTATTTTAATAAAATAAACTCTTCCTCCAAAAAGGCATCCATTTCCTCGAGCATTATTTTTTATCTTAGAAATATTTAAAATAGCCTCCTGATGAGACGTCCACCCCTCAAGACCCCCCTTTTTAAAACAACTTAAAGTCATATTGCTAGGCCAAGGGATTAATGTGAAAATATAACATTATTTTAATTAAAATAACTTATCTCACCAAAAATGCATCAAAGGCCAAGAATCAACAATACCAACTGAACGGCTTGAAGAGGAAAGCCTGCTGAACTGATGCCAACTAAATTGCTGCCAAAAATAGAATTTACTAAAAATAGTAAATTCAGAAAGTTGCTCGGATCAAAGTGCATGTGATACCATTGCGAATCTTTCTGAAAACCTAGAAAGAATCCAAAATCCAAAATCCCAAACTCCAAGATGCAAACCCCAGAATCTTCAGAAGAAACCATCAAGTAGCCGAAAACCCTAATTCTGCCACTAACTAGCCTACAGCACACCAGGGATAGGCTATCAATCACTTGAAAGTGTAGTGCTAAAAATGGGGACATTACAGTCCGCCCTTCCCAAAATTGCTTGTCCTCAAGCAATACCACCACAACTTCAGAAAAATTTAGACTGAACCATCCCAAATCAAGTACGATCCCAGGGTCCCATGTCCGTCTCAGGAAGGACCCACCATGCCGATGTTGCACCACTCTGATCACATCAATGAGAACATCATGCCAATGCTACACTAACCTCCCTTGAAACTCCAAAATGTTACCATCCATGTTACTCAAACTGAAAAATCTTAGAGGACTGAGATCAATATCCTACAACGCCTCATGTCCAAGATGCTCAGAGTCAACAATATCAACCATACCACTATCTATCACAATCCTATGCAAGAAGATAGGCTAATCAACTCAAAATCAAACTCCTCAGCATACCTCCATACGGTATCAAATCAAACCATGACTGCGAATGTGACATCTTCAAATTTTCTTGCAAAGAGGAAAGCAATACTTTGCAAGAGCTCAACAAACTCATACTCATATCTCCTCATGAAGCTACTATTGTGATGAGCCCCTGCTAGCTCTCAACTCAAACCCCAATATTTCTTAAGTCTTTTAGTGTTATTTAGTTTTTTAGAGAAAATTTGATAGACAGAAGAGAAGGGGTGCACAGCATAAATGCTTATAAAATGTAAAATTGCACTATTTCCTTCAGAATGAAAGTGTAGAAGACATTATTTAACTGTAACAAATAGATTGCAAATGATAAACATACCAGAATATCTCCAGATTATTTAATTAAAGAAATAAGCCAGTTTGCCAGCCGGAATTGATGAAAACAAGCAAATAAGCACACCCAAGCTCCAGATCTGACTTCTCCCACTCCAAAATGAGATACAATGCCCTGGTAGAGGTAGACGCCAAGATAGAATCACAAAAAGGAGCCAAGAGGAAGGCGTTTCAACTACTTCCTTCACACGCCTTTCCAGAACAAGCCCATTTACCAATGCAAAAGTACGGCCAAGAAAGGAATGAGTATTATCCCTTGCTGGATGCCACTGAATCTGAAGAAGAAGGCGCCACAAGGAAGAAACCCTTTCTTATTGCAATCAACAGTAAATCTCAAAATATTACTCTGTTTGAATCATGTAGAACCTCTGAATGAAGCTCTCAACTGCACTGATTCGATTGATCTTTCACAATCTCAAGAGTGCTCAACACTGAAGAGGTATCGTTCTTCAATGGCAGATTGTTCAAACCCTAATCACAGGAGAATGCACAGGAAATAGCACAAGGCAAAGTCGAAATATCAAAAGGTGAGTTTCTCATTGCCAAAATTTGCTTTATATCCAAAAGGCACGCATTTCCAAGAAGATACGCACTTTTGCAATCATTTAAATCTTTTAATATATTATTAAGTCCTTTTCAATAGTCATGACTTAATATTTGAGCGCCCTTTAATATTTTAAGTGATTAAAATATTAAATCACCTTTTTGGAATATTTTAAGTGATATAAAATGTATAAAGTTGATTTGACTTTATAAAAAGACATTAAGTTAATTAATTAACTCAAATCACTTAAAAATTCATAACTCGCTCAAAAGTCCAAATATTCCTGTGCCGTCAGAAGCTGTAGACTCCTGAACTGTTAACGCCTGCTGTGATCCAATCACTGGGCTCTGAAAACAAGAACGATCAACTCTCCAAAAAAGTACCACTGACCCTCTAACTAGTCCAGCTAGCCCACAAGGGTCCAATAAAGGGCTAACACACTGTTCCCGAGAACTGACTAGGGCGGGGACATCACAACTATGCCTCATCTAAATTATACTGATACTACCATGAGGACTACAGATAACTCTCATAACTCCAACCCTATGAGCCTCAGAATGAAGAATCAAAGCATGGGGTAGCTCGCTGTTCTGAACCAACAATGAAAGTAAACTATCAGAGCTCACATCACAAACCTCCAAAGTGGCTGGAAAACACACTAGAGCCATCTCCATCCGAAAACTACCACTTCTTTGACCGTTAGTGATGAACCAACTCTCCTGAAGGAGAGAAACTCTCTGTGTGAGGTGGCTGGCCTGCCTCCAATCAGCGAGCTTAAGTCTCCAAATTTGTTTTTGCCTTAGCCAAGGGTCACTCTCAAGAGCCACCAACCGTTCATCTCTCCAATCCAAACCCAAAATTTCTCTCCAATCCATTTGTTGATGAACAAATGGGACCATCAAAAGGCTAGTAAAGGAGGGGACAGCACCAAAAAATCTGATAATTTGATCCTTATCCCTCCAAAAGTCCTTTCCATATGTAATTAGCTCCATCAAGCCAAGTTGAGGATCCCAAGCATGGATACCCAACTAAAGATGATCTCCAACACACCAGAAAGAGAATTCAACACAACCCCAAGTGCTAGTCAAAACCAAGTGCATACTCATAAAATTGGCATCCCCTCTAGTGAACCTTTGAAACCAATTCATAAAAGCATTCACATTTGTGGAACATGGAACAAGTGTTTTCGTCAATCCCCACTCCAAAAACGGACCAGTTTGAGCCCAAACATCACTCCACTCAAGAGATGGATTGTCAAGAGTGCAAACACCAAGTTTAGGTCTTCCTTTCCCCCATTCCTCATGAGTAGTAGGTCTGAAACCTTCACTCCTTGCTGCTGTAAGGAAGTTACCAGCAGCTCCTAAGACTTGTCTCTTCAACACCTTGATAACATAGATGTTGAAATTACCTTGCTTCAACACTTCCCACGTGGACTCTTCATCTTCAAACCCCCTTATGCATTCATTGCTAATCAACAAATGTGGCATATCCTCATGGAGTGATAACAAAGCACCATTAGATGAAAGTTTATACTCGACCTCTTGCTTTTTTTCTTCCCTACATGACTCTTTTTACAAATCAAAGAGAGGATTGCCATAAACTTGGAAGCCCTCTTTTTCATCTTGTTGATCCAAATCTGCACTTGCAACTTCAGTCTTTCTTGTGAAATCTTCAAGGTCAAACTCCTCTCGACGACTATCAAGCTCACCTATTCCATGCTTGATTTCTTCGGCTCTATGTGCATTCTCTTGCTCCTTGGAGAGTTTGAAATCAGCAAGCTGATCTTCTACCTCCATCAATGCCACTTGAGTTCCTTCTAACATAGCCTTTGTTGATTCAAGCTCATGAGAAAGCTCATCAACCTTCCTCTCCTTATCTTGGAAAGCACAAATGGTCTTCTCTGCAACTTCAATGGCATGATCTCGATCCTCAATCAAGTGCATGTACTCAAACTTCAGGGTCTCCAAAGAATCTCTAATAAGTTGCAAATTGGGAAGAGCAACTTCATCCTTCACTTCTCTTTGTCTCTCTTCCAAATGAGCCTCCCAAATAAGTCCTTCAATCAAACTATGTGTGTGATCAAATCTCAATAGAGCTCGCATTTCATCTTCAAAGGACACATTGAATTGACCTTTCCCTTCATGAAAATGTGAAGATGGTGAATTACTGCTAGGCTGCAACTGGAAATCAGAACTTGGTTTCTTGTCTTTGCAGCCTTCATTGCTGCTCCAACATTCTTGTACAACACCACCAACTAGCGGAGAATGCTCAATGTCTTGGAAAGCATCATACTCCACTAAATCTTCAACCTGTTGCTTGCAATCAGCTTCATGCCTTGATAAATCAGATTTGTGTTGGGTAACTCCCTCAAACCTTCCATCTTCAAGAGCCATATGGTCATCAAGCTCTTCTTCCTTATCACTGTCTTCTTGATCAAACCTTATGGTAGCCTCCAACTTGATCAATGAATCATAATTGTCCGCTGTTCGGAAAGTTTCTGTAACCACATATTCCTCTTTAGTGGCTGCAACCACTTCAAAGAGATCATTATGGAGCTTTGTTAGACAATCTTCTTCTTCAAAGAAAACTTCTCCTCCAATGGCCACCTCATCATTTGTCATACAATCAGATTCTTGTTCTTCATCAAGATCAAATGGAAACTTATCCCTCATAGGTTCTTTATTATAACTTGATGCCAACACACCCGGATCCCAAATGCCAAGCGGTTGACTGAGACGGTCAACAGGAAAAGGTTTTTCATGCTTCACTGGAAGTATTGACTCAATGAATAAGTCAGCTCCTGAATCTCTTAAGCTAATGTCTTCAAAGACATTTCTTTCCAATGGTACGGTTTGCTGGTCAAACCCAGGTCCAACAATGTCACCACTGAAATGAAGTGAAGAATCTTCTATACTCGTTGTTTTGAAAATTTCACCATCCTTATCTTCTATGGGACCATCATGAGAAAGTATGTCACTGATTTCTTCATGTGGAACTTCTTGGGAAGTTGGGTCAGCAACAAGAAGAAAATCCTTCATCATCAAATCTTCAACATGATCATGCATCAACTCATTGGATTCGCCTCCAATACCACTAATATGTCCTTTATCTTCCTCTCCTTCAACAAACTCATCCAAACAATAGTTCTACCAACATCTTCTATGAAGCCCTTAGCTTCAAGACCTTCATAGGCTGAATCCAACTTAGGATTCAAGACTACTACCACGCTCTTTTCACTGAACTGATCTTCATCACTTGCTATCACATGCAAGTCTAAAGAAGAATTATGGGGTTCTTCCATACACTCATCAACTGTCAAAGTTTTTTTCAACTTGCTTATTTGTGGGCTGCAAATCACAAATAGGCACTTCAACTTCTTCCTTCTTTGATCCTTCAACCAAAGCTTGTTTTGCTTCTCTTTTAATCATTTTCTTGATGTGGTTGACCATGTCCAACTTTCCAAGCTTCAGTAACGCCACACAATTAAAATAGGAATCAAATGAAACATTATTCCTAAACTCATCTAGCATGTTCTAATATTCTTCACGAAGTATGGCAGCCTCATGTTCAAATTGTTTCTTGTACTATTCGGCATACCCAATGAAATCCCTTGCGGCAACACTAACTTTTCCTTCCTCAGATGCCATAGTCGAATCTGACTTCTTCCAATTTTTGAACAAAAAATGCAACATCTTTGAAACTTCTGAAAGCTGAAACTGAACTCAGTTCTAACCTCTGGTGTAGAATCTTATTTCTCTGTCACTCATCTATCAACTAAACACTAACGGGCACAAGATGGCAGAATCTTGGCTCTGATACCACTGTAATGAGCCGACCCAATTTTTTCAAATTTTCAACGAACACGCTAGCACAATAAGCACCCATTAAGGTTAGCTTAAACCAAAACCAGCAATTGGAAAGTAACTCTTTGCCAAGAATGCGCACTCAATCTCGAGATGAGAATGATGCTGTCATATGGCAAGAGGGTCGTGTTGTGACCTTTTCACACATCGCCCCATTGCAAATGGGGACCCTTTGTTTTTTTGCTTTTTTGAGTTTTGCCTTGGCGTCACAACTGCTTATCACCATGTTTCTTTACAATGAGGAGTTAAAGTTTCGAAGAGTCATCCGAGCCAAGCGAAGAATTTGAGCCTGAATCATTGTCCAAACATCACCATAGTGCTTAGGAGGCCCGAGGGACGAAGATCGACTGTCATTTCGGTCAATTCTGATATCTACTTTTTGGGGATTGCCCCTTCAGACCCCCTATTTTTTAGGACTTCATTTTTGGCCTTTTTAGCCCAAGTTAGACTTCCTATTTTTAGGGGCTATTTTTAGAAAGTTACTATTTTTGGAAAAGTTTCTATTTTTGGAAAGGTTTCCATGTTTAGAAAGTGCCCAGATTTCAAAAATCCACTCAGAAGTTCCAAAAAACCAATGGAAATCACAGAAAATCAGTTTGAAAAAATTCATGAAATCCATGATGAAAATTTGAAAATCAATGAAATCTGGAAAAAATCAGTCAAAAAATCACAGAAAAATGTTGAAAAATCTGGGAAAAATCTAAAATCATGGTAAATTCGCCTAAGTATGAAGGTAAGAATTCATGGAGGCATGGAAGACAGGCTGAGAGTCTGACCAGCAAGGAGAATGGAGGGAAAAGTTAATGGCTAAGCTTCAGCCAAGTCCGCCTTTGAAAGAATGGAGATGGCACAATGCTAAGCAAAGTCCGCCCAGCTCACAAGGTAATGGCATGGCAATGAGGAAAGTCCACCTTTGGAAGAAAGTTTGGATGGCAAGACATGAGACAAAGTTCGCCCAGCATAAGGAAGCAAATGGCATAAGTTCTTAGCAAGTCCACCTTGCCATGGCATGAGATAATGGAAAGTCCGCCTTTGGAAGAAAAGACAATGGCATGAGCAAAGGTAAAGTCCACCATGCAATGGCATGACAATGAGGAAAGTCCGCCATTGGAAGAAAGTGTGGATGGCATGAATTAAGACAAAGTCCGCCCAGCTCATGAGAAGATGGCACAAGTGGAGATGAAGTCCGCCCCAAGACATGGCTTGAAACAATGGCAAATCCGCCATGCCATGGAAAAGGAAATGGCAAGTCCGCTATGCCATAGAAAAGGAAATGGCAAAAAGAATGGCAAGTCCGCCCTTAGCCTTGATGAGACAATGGAAAGAAATTGGTGAAGTCCGCCCTACCATGGCAAGTAGTTGGTGAAGTCCGCCCAGCTTGGAAGAAGGCAAAAAAATTAAAAAATTGGCTAAGTATGAACACGTTTGAGGGAGGGTGGGGGCCCTAGCTCGGTTGGCTAAGTAATTCCGTTGCGGTTCGGCTGGTCACGAGTTCTAGTCTCCCCCGTCCCGTGGTACCGGAGGGCGTGTCGCGCCAGCGCCGCCGGTCACGTTAAAAAGTTTACCAGGCGCACTGCAGTTTATAGGGGGTCGTGCTACCCGATTCTGCAGTCTAATAAAAAAAAAAAAAAAAACGTTTGAGGGGAAAAACTTGAAAATTTTGGCTAAGTATATGTGATGTCCCCTCGCTAGACAGTTCTCGGGAACAGTGTGTTAGCCCTTTATTGAACCCTTGTGGGCTAGCCAGTTTGGATAGAGGGTCAGTGATGCTTTTTGGGGAGTTTGTTTGTTCGTGTTTTCAGTGGACAGTGTTTGGATCACAGCGAGCGTTGGCATTCCAGGAGTTCACAGCTTCTGACGGCACGGGATTATCCTGAGTTTTGAGCGTATTATGGAATTTTAAGTGATTAAGTTAATTATTTAACTTATACGCCTTTTATTAAAGTCACATTGACTTTAATAATATTTTATATCACTTAAGAAATGTCAAAAGGGGATTTTAATATTTTAATAACTTAAAATATTGAAAAGTGCACTCAAAGTATTTTATGGCAACTATTGAAAAAGGTTATATTAAAATATTAAAATATTTTAATGATTGCAAAGGCCGTACTTTCTTGAAATGCGTGCCAATTGGTATAAAGCATTTCCTGGCAATTGAAACTCATATCTTTTGACTATTTCAATTTGCCTTGTGCATTTTCTTCTGAGCATTCTCCTGTGACCAGGGTATGATCAATTTGTCCATTGAAGAACGAAAAACTCTTCAGTGTTGAGTACTTTTGAGGCTGTGAAAGATCAGCTGAATCAGTACAGTTGAGGGCTTCACACAGAGGTTCTACAGTTGCAGACAGAGATTTCATATATGCAGTTGTTTGTTCTTTGCAATAAATTGAGGGTTTCTACTGGTGGCGCCTCCTTTCACAGCTACAGAGATTTCTTCCAGAGATTCTACCTCTCCTTTTTATAGCCGTACGGCCTGCCTTGGAATGTGTGCCTTGAGAAAGGCGTGTGAAGAAATTAAGAGAAACGCCTTCCTTTTGTGTGGGTTTTGGCTTCTACCATTGGCGCCTAGTCATTTCAGAGCATTGTGACCAGTTTCTGAGCAGGAGAAACCACTTCTGGAGTCATGGCGTACTTGCATGCTTGTTTTCATCATTTCCAGCTGTAGATCTGGCCATTTCTTTATTTAAAATAACTGGAGATTTACGGGTATGTCTGTTATGTATAATCTATTTGTTTCAGTATAATAACAGCTTCTGTATTTCCATTTTGTGAGTTTTTGCTTAGAATTTCATTTTACAAGCAAAAATATGCTGCGCCCCTTCTCTTCTGTCTACTAAGAATTCTCTAAAAACTTAAAAAAACATATTAAGACTTAAGAAACAAGGGTTTTGAGCTGAGAGCCAGCAGGGCTCATCACAGTGGTATCAGAGCTCACATCCTGCCAGCTTGTGGGGTTTGAGAATTTATGAAGTCAAATAAAGAGGGTTTTGGCAAGTCCTATTTCAAAGGGGGTCCTAGAAATCAGAGAGGCGACCAAAATCCTTTTCCACCATTTCCGTTTGCAGATCAGGAGGAGGAATTAGATTGGGACAATATGGCGAACAGGGCTGGAGAAAGTTCTCACAGGAATACTTGGGAGGATGAGGACAGAGAAGCCAAAGACGTGCTTAGAGGCATGGTTGCAGGGCAAGAACAGGTAGCAACTATTCTTCAACAACTCAGCACGAATGTTCAAAATTTGTCAATAAACAGAGCTCGTAGTTTGGATCCAGATCGAGATGGCAGTATCCATAGAGAGCCACAAAGAATTATAGATCCAGTACGCACTTATGAAAGAGCTACATATCCCACGTTCACCAGAGATGATGCTGAGAAGTGGACGAAGCTGAACAAGGTGGTGAGATTAATTTTGCAGATAATATTATGGCTATGCATGATGAGTGGGATAATTTGCCACCAAGGGTTAAGGAGCACCTTAACTTTGACAGATTCATGAGCCAGAAGAGAGAGCACACCAGGAACAGGAATGACAGGCGGCCTAGACACAAACAGAATGATCTCAGACAGGCAACCGGCAAACTAACCTTAGTTCACTATGATGGCAGTGGCAGAGTTACAACACGTGCCTGGGTTAGTAAACTTGATACATTCCTGACACTACGCCCCATGCCTGAGGAGGATGCCATTCGTTTTGCAGCACTTCATCTTGATGGCGTAGCACATGACTGGTGGATTCATGGTATGACTACTCTTCATCATGACAGGATTACCTCGTACCAGGAGTTTACTGATAGACTGGTAGAGAGATTTGACAGAAGGGATCCTGAGCTTTTCTTCAGAGATTTAGCACAGCTGAAACAGTTAGGTAGCTTGGAATCGTACATTGGTGAATTCCAAAGACTATCTGTGATGGTGACAGGGATCTCAGAGAGAAGGCTGGTCATATTATTCATTGAAGGTCTTTTCGAGCCCATGAAAGGTTGGATAAAAGCATTTGATCCACCTACCTTACAGGAGGCAATGAGGAAAGCTCGCAGCATGGAGCTATCTACACCTCGTAAGCCTTTTGGCTCGAAGCCTACCACCTCATACACGGAAAATAAATCAGATCCAAAGAAGGCTGATAATGCAGATTAGAAAAAGAAATTTGCAGCCCCTTTAGATCGAGAAACCATGAATGATTTGAGAAGGAGAAAACTCTGTTTTTACTGCAAAGGTCCGTATGATTTTAATCATGATTGCCCCCTCAAACCAAAAGGGCAAAACAAGCACATGGAGTGGTTTTATGAGGAAGAACCATTGACTGATTTTTCTGATCAGCGAGCTCCAATCTATGATACAGATGGAGAAGAGTCAGAAAATGAAGCAGAAATTGCAGAGGAAACAGAACTTAAGGAGGCTCATATGTCCAGCATGCAGAAAGAGGGTTCTTTCAGACTCCGTGGGATCCTAGCTGGTCAAAGGGTCATATCTCTCCTTGATACAGGTGCAACCCATAACTTCATCGATTCACGGTTAGTGGAGAAACGGGGTATTCAAACTCAGCAGTTTGAAGGCATACGTGTGAGGGTTGCAGATGGAAACACTCTCAATTGTGAGAGGATGATACCTGACTTGCCTTTGAAACTTAACAATTTTGAGTTCAAGGCAGATTTTTATGTGGTAAACATGGGTGGAACTGATGTAGTTCTTGGCATGAAGTGGCTTCATGCAATAGGAGAGTTCACGCTTAATTTGCGTGACATGGAGATGAAGTTCACCATTGATGGCACAAATCATATTCTCAAAGCCATCAGGGACAGCAACCTTAGGGAGATTTCACTTCGGAGAATGGAACGTTTGATTCGTAATGATATGGTAGAGTGGGCTGCTGAGTGCAAGCTAATGCCTTCACAGTTGGATCAGCAAGCTTCTTCATACCATCCAGATGTGCAGGAACTTCGAATCAAACATGCAAAGGTATTCAGTGCTATTCCACCAGGCAGGCCTCCTGATAGAGGTATTGAGCATATTATAGAGCTGGATGAGGGCACGAAACTGATTATGATTACTCCTTACCGGTACCCCAAGCGTCTGAAAAATGAGATTGAGAAGACTATTCAAGAGCTGTTAGCTATGGGGCACATCAGGCCGAGTAAGTCACCCTTTGCTTCATCATTTGTTTTGGTGAAGAAAAAGGATGGTACACTTAGGATGTGTATTGATTACAGAATGCTCAACAGGAAAACCATAAAGAACAGGTATCCAATTCCTCGGATAGATGAGTTGATAGACGAGCTTCATGGAGCTTGCTACTTCTCAAAGATTGATTTGAGAACAGGTTATCACCAGATCAGAGTCCGAGAAGAGGACATAGAGAAAACTGCGTTCAGATGTCACTGTGGACACTTTGATTTTTTGGTTATGCCATTTGGTTTAACCAATGCTCCAGCCACGTTTCAGTCTACAATGAACAGGGTTTTCCATCCTCACTTGAGGAAATTTGTACTAGTGTTCTTCGACGACATCCTGGTTTATAGCAAATCATGGGAGGAACATATGGTTCACTTGGATGAGGTACTGAGTATACTTGACAGGGAGTCCTTGTATGCCAAGGAGTCCAAGTGTGCTTTGGGCATGGCAGAGCTTTTATATCTGGGACACATCATCAGCGGTGCAGGAGTCAGCATGGACCCAGAGAAGGTTCGAGCCATCATTGATTGGCCTACACCTGAGACTTTGACACAGCTCAGGGGATTTGTAGGATTGTGTGCTTTCTATCGTCGGTTTGTTAGTGGGTTCTCGCGGCATGCTGCGCCACTAACCGATTTGACTAAGAAGGGTGCTTTTGAGTGGACACCATTAGCACAAGCGTGCTTTGAGAAGTTCAAACTTCTCATGACTTCGTGTCCTGTTTTGGCTTTACCGGACTTCACTAAACCCTTTGAGTTACATTGCGATGCCAGTGGTGAGGGTATTGGTGCAGTTATTATGCAGGATCGACACCCTATAGCTTTTGAGAGCAGAAAGCTAAGAGGGCCTGAACGGAGTTTTAGTATCTATGATAAGGAAATGTTGGCTATCATGCATGCGATGGCCAAATTCAGGCAGTACTTGATTGGTAGTAAGTTCACTGTGAAAACCGATCATAATAGTCTGAAGCATTTTCTTGGGCAGCGAGATCTTAATGAGAGACAACAAAAATGGGTCAGCAAGCTTCAGTCTTACGATTTTGACATCTCCTATGTCAAGGGCACTCAGAATGTGGTTGCTGATGCTTTATCTCGCCGTCCTCACTTGAGTTCTATTACACTGGTTTCAGAAGACTGGAGACATCTGATAGTAGCAGAGTATGCTAAGGACCCATGGGCCTCTAGCATAGTAGATGGATCAGTGTTGGATGACAGGTATTCACTTGTAGATGACCTTATCATCTACAAAGGGAGGATTTTATTGGTCCCAGGTTCTGAGATGAGGGACAGGGTTTTGAGGTCATTGCATGATTCACCCATGGCAGGACATCCCGGGTACTATAAGACCTATAGGCAGGTACGGGAGAGATTCTCTTGGAAGGGTCTCAAGTCCTATGTTCTCCAGTATGTCAGGGAATGTCTTGTTTGTCAGCAGAACAAGCAAGAGCACACATACCCTGCAGGTCTTCTACAGCCGCTTCCTATTCCTGAGAGGAAGTGGGATTGTTTATCCATGGACTTCATCACGGGCTTGCCAAAAGCTCAAGGGAAGGACAGTATTTTTGTGGTGGTAGATCGATTGACGAAATATGCACACTTTTTCGCAATCACTACTACACACACGGCTACTCAGGTGGCTGATTTGTTCTTCCGAGAGGTATTCAGGCTGCACGGTTTACCTCGCAGTATAGTTAGCGACAGGGACAGCAGATTTATGAGTAACTTCTGGCAGGAGTTATTCAAGCTTTGTGGGATAGAGCTCACCCCTAGTACCAGCTACCACCCCCAGACAGATGGGCAGACGGAGATCGTCAACAAATGGGTGGAAGGGTACTTGCGTAACTATAGTTCAGGGCAGCAGAAGGCATGGGTGAGGTGGTTATACTTATGTGAGTACTGTTACAACACCACCCATCACATGAGCATCCAGATGACACCATATCGAGCGTTATATGGATATGACGCTCCGAGCTTTCTAGACTTATTGCTAAGTGACAGTAGAGTTCCCAGTGCTGGTGATTTATTACAGATCCAGGATATTATGAGAGCACTTAGGGAAAATATATAGAAAGCCCAAAATCAGCAAAAACAATATGCTGATCAGAGACGAGTAGAGCGGTCTTTCGAGATCGATGATTTGGTGTACCTGATGCTTCAGCCGTATAGGCAGTCTACCCTTCGCAAGAAGGGCTCCGAGAAACTTAAGCCGCGATACTATGGGCCTTTCAGAGTTGTCAGACGTGTGGGTCAAGTGGCTTATGAGCTGGATCTTCCGGTGGACAGTAGGGTTCACAACGTGTTCCATGTATCGCGCCTCAAAAAGGCGTTGGGACAACACGTAATTCCTTCTATTGATTTGCCACCCCTGGATGATGAGGGAAATTAGTTTTGATACCTGAGGCCATTCTGGACTCCAGAGAGCGTCATCTTCGGAGGCGGGTCATCAGGGAATACTTGGTTAAGTGGAGGGATCTACCGGCAGAGGATGCGACGTGGGAGAGTGACAGTATCCTTCAGCATCCGGCTTTGAGTTTGCTTGTGGACAAGCAAATTCGGGGAGGGCGGACTGTGATGTCCCCTCGCTAGACAGTTCTCGGGAACAGTGTGTTAGCCCTTTATTGGACCCTTGTGGGCTAGCCAGTTTGGATAGAGGGTCAGTGATGCTTTTTGGGAGTTTGTTCGTGTTTTCAGTGGACAGTGTTTGGATCACAGTGAGCGTTGGCATTCCAGGAGTTCACAGCTTCTGACGGCACGGGATTATCCTGAGTTTTGAGCGTATTATGGAATTTTAAGTGATTAAGTTAATTATTTAACTTATACGCCTTTTATTAAAGTCACATTGACTTTAATAATATTTTATATCACTTAAGAAATGTCAAAAGGGGATTTTAATATTTTAATAACTTAAAATATTGAAAAGTGCGCTCAAAGTATTTTATGGCAACTATTGAAAAAGGTTATATTAAAATATTAAAATATTTTAATGATTGCAAAGGCCGTACTTTCTTGAAATGCGTGCCAATTGGTATAAAGCATTTCCTGGCAATTGAAACTCATATCTTTTGACTATTTCAATTTGCCTTGTGCATTTTCTTCTGAGCATTCTCCTGTGACCAGGGTATGATCAATTTGTCCATTGAAGAACGAAAAACTCTTCAGTGTTGAGTACTTTTGAGGCTGTGAAAGATCAGCTGAATCAGTACAGTTGAGGGCTTCACACAGAGGTTCTACAGTTGCAGACAGAGATTTCATATATGCAATTATTTGTTCTTTGCAATAAATTGAGGGTTTCTACTGGTGGCGCCTCCTTTCACAGCTACAGAGATTTCTTCCAGAGATTCTACCTCTCCTTTTTATAGCCGTACGGCCTGCCTTGGAATGTGTGCCTTGAGAAAGGCGTGTGAAGAAATTAAGAGAAACGCCTTCCTTTGTGTGGGTTTTGGCTTCTACCATTGGCGCCTAGTCATTTCAGAGCATTGTGACCAGTTTCTGAGCAGGAGAAACCACTTCTGGAGTCATGGCGTACTTGCATGCTTGTTTTCATCATTTCCAGCTGTAGATCTGGCCATTTCTTTATTTAAAATAACTGGAGATTTACGGGTATGTCTGTTATGTATAATCTATTTGTTTCAGTATAATAACAGCTTCTGTATTTCCATTTTGTGAGTTTTTGCTTAGAATTTCATTTTACAAGCAAAAATATGTTGCGCCCCTTCTCTTCTGTCTACTAATAATTCTCTAAAAACTTAAAAAAAACATATTAAGACTTAAGAAACAAGGGTTTTGAGCTGAGAGCCAGCAGGGCTCATCACAGTATAAGTCCCTTGCCTATGTAATGTTACCTTGGGGAGAAAAATTTCATGAAATTGACTAAGTATTTGATGCCTCGGAAAATGAAATTTGAATTTTGGCCAAGTGTAAAAGGAAAATACATGTGGAAAAGAAGTTCCAAGTCCGCCATGCCAAAATGAGAATGGCAAGAACTTCTTGAAGTCCGCCCTTGCAACATGGAAAGAAGTCTTCAAAGTTCGCCATAAGGAATGGTGAGAATATCCAGACAAGAGGAAAGTCCTACCTTGGCACTTAGAAAAAATGGCAAAGACAAGACAAAGTCCAACCTTGCTCAATGGATGGACGGCACAAGCATGAGAAAGTTCGACTTTGACCAAGCATAGCATGTCCAAATCTTTGTAAGGCATGTCCAAGGCAAAATAAAGTCTGACTTGGGTCTAGATAAGAAAATGTCTTGAGCATCATGAAGTCCGACTTTGATTGAAGAAAAACGTCCAAGCTCATATAAAGTCCGTCGAGGAAATGGCAAAGCACATGCAAAGTCTGACTTAGGAAGAAAAATGAAGATGTCAACACAAAGACGAGTCCACCCAGCATGAAGAATGACAATGGAGATCCATCTTGAAAGTCCCCTTCAGTTAGGAAAAGTGATTGGAAAGTCCTTGGAAAGTCTGCCAAGCCTTGGATAGGTAATTGGAAAAGATGATGAAAAGTCCACCAAGCCTTAGAGATGAGGAAATCAAACATGGAAAATCATATCCAAAGTCCGCCTTGGGGAGGTGATAAAGAAAGAAATTAGTTAAGTGTGCCTTGCATCATGTCAAGAAACATTAAAAGTTTGCCATGCTTCAAGAGAGAGAATATGGAAGACTTGATAAGAGGTCTGACCTCAAGAGAGAGACATAGAGAATTTGACATGAAGTCCGCCAACACTTCAAGACGGATGGAAAAAGACTCTCAAAGTCCGCCATGGAAAAATGTTCACCAAGTCCGACCTAAGGAGAGAGAAAACTTGACATGAGGAGAGAGAGGATGGAAGAGTTTCATGAAATCCAACATGCCAAGAAGGAAAATGGCAAAGAAAGTGTAAAGTCCGACTCGAAGGAAGATGAAAGAAAACTTGGGAGTCCACCCTTGCACATGGCAAGACCAACAGGAAATCCGCCAAGAATTTGGCATCATGAAGACAACGTCAGGCACATCACCAAGTACATCCAACCTACACAAGCCAAATTAGAAATTGAAGACAAATCCACCGGCGAAGTTCATTTGAGCTCCTCCATTGTGGCAAAAGCACAAGGGAGTTCCTCTCCAAATTCAAGGCACTTGAAGGAATTCCAAAGCAATCCGGGAAGAAAGACTTAATAACTTCAAATCTAAACAGGTGCTCCAAGGCGAGGTGAGAAGAAGAAGCCAAAGTCATCCAAGATCAAAGCACAAAGGATAGAGTCATCGGCAAGGAAAATATTCTAAGGAACAAGACCAAAGTGACCAAGGAAGACATCCAGCATGCTGAGGTGGCGCCTCGTCATCTTCCAACCAATCAAATTATTCCAAATTAACATGCAATAACTTTCTATTTTACTGTTGGTTCATATTTAGCAAAAAGGACAAGTGTCCTCGAATGTAATTTTCTCATTGGTCGAGGAGTAGTTAGTTGCAACAAACCCTAATTAGGGTTTTATTCTGTAAACTCGGTCGTTGATCCTAAATCAATCTTGGCCATTGAATTGTAATTGGGGAGCCTATAAATTGAGCTCACCCCTCATTTGTAAGGTAGGTGGGAGCATGTTGCAAAACATGTTGAGATAAGCAATTGTTGTAAGATTGCCAAGGTAATAAGTAATGCATGCATTGTTCTGATGGTGATTACTTCTCTTATTTTGGAGTTGTCATGGTTCTTATTCCTCATCATAGTTTAGATTTCATTTCATGTATGTTAGATGAATGCAAGATTTGATAAGTATTGATTTATGGTGAAACTTTTGCTCATACTTTCTTTGAATGAATGATTTTCGTTCAATGCGTAAAGTTAGCCTGAGCTTACTTTGTGGATGCTTAACTTCTATCTGGATAAATATTGTTCGATTTAATGGTAGTTATTCATGACGTGAAAATCATAAGCACACTCCCTTGAAGATTGCACCCACTTTGTGTAGTTGTTGTTGAGCATGGCAAAGCAAAGCGTGGTTATTGGTTCCACCAAGTCAATACCGTCTCTTGAATTCTTAGGAAGTAGGCTAGAAATTCTACACCTTTATCTCCTTTTTTTAGTTTGTTTGACCCAAACAGTAGAGCCTCATTGTTTGGACCTTCATTGTGAATTGAACAAGCCTAG
Source organism: Sequoia sempervirens (assembly GCA_007258455.2). Classification (NCBI taxonomy): domain Eukaryota; kingdom Viridiplantae; phylum Streptophyta; class Pinopsida; order Cupressales; family Cupressaceae; genus Sequoia; species Sequoia sempervirens. The sequence continues at coordinate 378,057,347 of VDFB02353493.1, forward strand.
CATAAGTCCCTTTGTGTTACCAGCATATCACAACGACCATTGAGCTTATCCGCACGTCAATACTTGACATAGGGAACCTTGGAATCGCGATATGATCTTCTCGCAATCTTAGCATATGCGGTGGTTTTTCAAGAGAGGATAGGGTGTCTTTGGGCATTTTATTCTGATGTTTGGTGTGTCATAAAACACGCATCAACAAGTCGTCAGTAGCATCTTGAAGTATTACAATGCTGAAAGTAAACTTAACACCAAGAATGTGCTCTCCAACCCAAGGTGGGAATGGCACTACCATATGGCGGAGGTACTATGAAAAGTAATGCAATGCTGGAAAGTAAACTCGACACCAAGCATGTGCACTCCAAACCCAAGATGGGAATGGCACTATCATATGGTGGAGAATCTATTGATAACAATGCAGTGCTGAAAGTAACTCAATCATCAAGCATGTGCACTCCAAGCCCAAGGTGAGCAAGGCGCTATCATATGATGATGAGGATCTATGCAATACAATGAAAGATTGAGCGGGACCAGTCTCTTCCACAACCGTGGGAATTACAATAGACCGAGCAAAGACTAGTCTCTTCCACTAACGTGGGAAAATATGAAATTGCAAGAATTAAAATAGTTAAGCAGTACTACTGTAGCAGCCTTACAATATGAGTTTCTCCTGCAAATATCATTGTATTTGAAATGTCTCAATGCTGCAATGAAGTATTATATCTCTCGTATCATCAAATGACTCAACCCACACAAAACCCAACCCAAAAGATAAACTTCTACAATCTGATTTTGACAGACCAACAACTCAAAATGCACAAACCAGCAACTACAAAAATCACTAAAATGCTCGTAACTTCCTCAAAACTACTCCAAATGACGTGAGACCAAGTGCAATGAACTCCTAGGAAGATGGCGATCAAGTTAGGACCAAGAAATGACTGCAACAACCACTCAATGAATTATCTAAACATTTGCTAGGCATGACGAAGTAGAGCGGTCTCAAGAAGAGCGACTTCTACAAAATAAAATCCAAATCTTCATTTTAAAATCTGAAACTCTTCAAAAGGGGGCACCCAGGGATGACAATAACATATGCAAACTACCCAGAACAATATAAAATTTATTTTGTGACTTATGAATAAAAACTACTTTCAGCTATGAGTGGACCAGCAACTCAAAAACTATCAAAACTACGAGAAACTCAAATACAATGTGCTCAATCTGCTCTCAAGAGTCAAGAACAGCCATCATCTTAGCTAGTTGCTATCTTTCAAGCAAGAAACTAAGCCAAAGCTAGGAGGTATGCATTCCTCGAAGCAACTCACTCACCATTCCAGCAACATAACAATGTAGTAGACAAGAGATGAGCAAAATGAAGACCCAACCTCTCCTTATATAGCTTTCGATAAGAACTTCTAGAAGCCTCCAGAAAGTGCGCCCAAATTAATTGAATTTCAAATCCACATTTCCACTTGTATTTGTATTTTATTTAATCTTCAATTATCCCCTTCCTTGGGTGTCCAAACATGAGGAGATTAATTTATTTTAATAAAATAAACTCTTCCTCCAAAAAGGCATCCACTTCCTCAAGCATTATTTTTTACCTTAGAAATATTTAAAATAGCCCCCTGATGAGACGTCCACCCCTCAAGACCCCCTTTTTAAAACAACTTAAAGTCATACTGCTAGGCCAAAGGGTTAATGTGAAAATATAACATCGTTTTAATTAAAATAACTTATCTCACCAAAAATGCATCAAAGGACAAGAATCAACAATACCAACTGAACAGCCTGAAGAGGAAATCCTGCTGAACTAATGCCAACTGAACTACTGCCAAAAATAGAATTTACTAAAAATAGTAAATTCAGAAAGTTGCTCAGATCAAAGTGCATGTGATACCATTGTGAATCTTTCTGAAAACCCAGAAAGAATCCGCAATCCAAAATCCCAAACTCCAAGATGCAAATCCCAAAATCTTCAGAAGAAACCATCAAGTAGCCGGAAACCCTAATTCTGCCACTGACTAGCCTACAGCACACCGGGGATAGGCTATCAATCACTTGAAAGTGTAGTGCTGAAAATGGGGACATTACATGCGTATACTTCATGATCTTATGATGTTTTGTTTCATGGTATATATGGACATGCTTAGCATCTAACTTGTCCACTTCATGATTGATGTACTCTAATACATGACTACTCTATTCTTAAATGTATACTTTGTGTTGCGTAATTCATGCCTTATATGTATTTGTTGAAGTGTATCTACGAGCATTCTCATACCTATGCTCTACATGCGTGATCAATTTGTGCTTTATGTATATTCAAATGAATGCTTCATATTGTGTATTGAATGCATGATATGCTTCTATTCCATGCATAGAAGTAAAATTGAGTGTACATGAATGCTCTACATATTCATGTCTTATGTAATGACTAAATGCTTCTCGCTCTGTGTATAAATTCCTATATGCAAATACTTCATGCCTTATGTATTTGAGTTGGTGGATGCTCCATGTATTTCTCATGGCCTGTATGGCTTACATGTGTTCAAAGGTATGATACAGATCTTATGACTGTGCCAGATGTCTTACATACTTGATTATGCCTAATGTGATTTAGCATGTTTACTACATGTGTAAGTTGCTTGAGTGTATATTTCCAATTGAACAAGTATACCTTTCCAAGTGTATTTGCACACCTTGAGGGTATTAACGTGCCTTGCAAATTCCTAAGTGTATCATAGCTTGTGAGTGATTATATTTGATGTGCCTTCAACATGATTGTTTCATGAAAGTTTGTGTGTGATTAATTCATGTTTGATACATGAGTACCCTCTTAAATACCTTGAATAGGCTTCGTAACGTGACTTATGTATCTTTCAACATGTTACTAGCTTCATTTCTGAAGTGATTGTGGCTTACAAATATCTTATGTGCCTACCTTGTAACTATTTCATGTATGACCATTTGCTCCATGTATGATATGTATTCAACATGAGTGATTATAGGCGTACCTATTGTATGCCATTGAAATATTTTCTCGATATCTGACATGTATTCAGCATATGTGATCCATGCGAATGCTTGCACGTGTATGATTCTTGCCTTGTATAAGTGTATGACTGTATAGGTGTTCATGTGTGCTAAAACGAATACTTCATGCTTTATGTGTCCTCATGTTTGAATTCTGGTATGTACTTTGTGTTATGATCTACATATCTCATGTGTATTCATGCCAATGTATATTACAACGTCATGTGTGTATTTCTATGACTTATGAGACATCATCTACTCTCATGCTTATACGTATTCTACATGACTCCGTGAAGTTACTGCTTATATCAAATATATTACAAATACTCCATGCATATGTTTCATGAGCTTATGATATGCTTCGCCTCTCTGTTGCTTATGTCTTAAATGTTCTCAACATAATTACTTCATGAATACTCTTCTCATGTATGCTTGTGTTTGATTCATGCCTCATGTGTACTCAAATGCAATTCAAGACCTGTGAGTATAGATGTTTGTGGTACTTGCCTTTGTATTCGAGTGTATAATCCATGCCTAGAGTGATTGCTTCATGTCTTATGTGTACAATATTAAATGACTATGATTCATACCCTAAACGTATTCAAGTGTGGCCCATGACTTATGAATTCAAATGTATTCAAGTGCCTTCAAGTGAATACTTTATGGTTTACATTATAACTTGTGAATGATCATTCTTACTTGTATTCATGTGTTTATCTTGCAACTTAATGTATTTACAGATATACCTTGTAACCCACTTATACCCCGATAGATACACTTCATTAAGAGATTCTATGCGTTTGCTTCATTCCTGATGTGTCTTCAAACAAGGTTCCTCCATGGTTCTTATGCTTAAAAGATTAGTTAAATTTTGTTTATCAAACTGCTTCTTGAGTTGAGCAGTGTAATGTTCGAAGTGAAAAATGTTTGGAATTGTGATTGCTTGAGGACAAGCAATCTTGGGCGGGGAGGACTGTCATGTCCCCGAAATCACAAACCCTAACGTTGAAATCCAATTGAATAAATAAAATGAATAACTATATAAATAGCGAAAATATAAAAATAAATATTGGCAATCTAATATTAATCATATGATATATAAAAATAATAAATATAAAATAATACAAACTGAAATCATAAAAGAGATAGAGATTATATGAGCCAAGGAAATAGCAACCATGAAGGTCGAGTGATTAAGCATCAGTCTTACGTTAAGAAATCAACGTTTAAGGGATTATCAAAGACGATTAAGACCAATATTGTAGACACTTAAGCACGTCGTTTAGTAATGGCAAGTGACTAAGTGACGTGCCTTTTGGGGACGAATGTCTCTATTCCTAGCAACACAACCGTCCTATCCAAAATATGATAGTATAAATATTAAGGAGAAATGATGAGGGGGATTATCATCAGGCATGTATGGAAGGAACCATCAAAGATCCGAAGCACATAGTAAGCATCAATTCCATCGGGTCTTACTGCTGATGCAAAGAACCAAGGGAGACCTGCGCTTGTTCCAATAAAGATGGGGCATTGTAAAGGACAAGTTTCAGAGCGGAATGACAAGCTTGGGGTTGTTAGTTTGGTTAGGCGTTAAATGCTACAAACCTTATATTCCTACGCAGCCATTACCCAAATTCCAAGGTGGCACATGAGGGATTTGCTGAGCCGTGGGTCTTGTGTGGAGAGCTGCAGGCTTCATTGTCAGGTGAGATACTCCATCTGGAGCTATGATTCACTTATGGAGTTAGTCACAAATGGTTTAAGTGTTCCACTGAAATGGGGACATTACATAGAGCTTATCACATATCAACACAGGCTGAAAAGGTCCTCCTTCAATCATCAATGAGAAGAGAGATGGTAAGAGCTTCTGCAGACCGACTGAGGCAGAAGGTAAGTTAGATGTCTATAAATTATGTTGAAGACTCATCAAGGGTTGAATGAATGATATTAAGTGAATATGATCATAAGTATATAGATGTGTATGTATATAAATAAATATGTACCTACATATGTATATATTCAGGGAACTATAATTATTGTAAATCAACCAGGAATAATCATATACATATAAATCTTTATATGGAGGTAATAATGATGATTGTAGCAATTATTGAGCCTTATAAGTAGTTATGATGCTTAGTATAATTACAGATAATTATCTATTGAGTTACACTAATGACATCTGTTGAGTGCAAAGAAACAAGAACAATTTAATCTTAGGAAGATACATCATCGCATCAAGTAAGAAGACGGATCAGGCTCAAGGGAATAAGTCTGGAAGAAGTCCAGTTAGCACGACGATGTGAGGTAAGTGTCATCAGTCGTCTAGATTAACATTGAAGGTTTTGTATTCTGGAAATTCGAATTACTACATACAGTGAAGGATTTACAATATGATGACTAACCTAAATCTTATTAGATTAAATACCAGTTGGGTTCATAAATACTTCATTCTGTGATGAATTATGAATACAATTTAATATATCTAATGATGAATGAAGGCATAGAGCAATTTAACAACTTGATTGTAATTAATAAATATATATGTCAATATATTGGTTCTCACCTATTTAGCATAGATGAAAAACTAATTCCACAACTGAAGATTAACAATTAACATTTATGCCACAATAATGTTGCTTATAGCAATTATTGTACCCTACTGAGCTATTATGACTTTACTATGACGAGAATAGACTTCGGGCCAAAATCCTCTTTCGCTAACGCTCGATAGGGAGTGTGTGGAGGGAAAGGCGGGTAAATCGGTCCAATGTTGGATGGTCCCAAGACGCGTAGTAAACCTTGAGGGAGTCCAATTCGAGATCGTGCACGCTCCCTTGGCACAATAAATCTTCCATCCAATGAGGTTAGGAAGAGGAACGAGGCTAGGATCTATTCCGCTTGGGCGTAATAAGTCATATCTGATCATGTTAGTTATGCACTAGTTGATAATAATGCATTTCATTATTCCATCAATCTTTCATTGATCTTTATCAACAATCTTTAAAATCAAAGATTTAATTTGTGCATTTCATGTCTCTAATTAGGGGACATTACAAACTAGATACAAATGCAATCTCTTTTTGGCTTTTTTGGATGGAAATACATGACTTCTATATGAAAAACATACTCCTACAGCCAACTAACATTTTAAAAAACAGTTCGCATACAAACTTATATGCTGGGAATGAATGCTATAAAATTAACATTACATCAAACATATTGTATGCAACTTATGACTCCTTTATTCAAATGTTCTTTCCAATACAATGCTAATCACGATTGCCAAGACTCTTGGCTTCACAATAGATATCCAATACAATGCCAAAGTCTGATTTTCTGAAGAATACCTACAGCAACAACACTAATTGATTTTATTGACAATGCAAAACACTACAAATGACAAGAAGAACCTAGTTATGGCAGCGCTTGATGAAGAAGATTTTAGTAACAAATATCAAAACATAGACCTCCTTCCTTGCTCAAATCGCCACCTTTACTTAGCCGCCCCTGGTCTGATGAAGAATGGCACTATTAATTCGTTGACAGCCTCCAAGTCTCCACTCCAGCATCTAACTTCATCACACTGTCTACCCAAAAGGAGTGCTCCAGCTAAGAAGTAAAATCGCTTCCCTTGTGAGCCTCCAAGAATAAAATTGTGGTCTTCAAAGAAGCTGATATGCTGACTGTAAATGATTATCAGAATTTATTGAATGCAAAATCGTTCCTTCGAGGACAATTCGATGGAGTCTCCAATAGCAAGATACTTTCAAATCAAACCTCAATTCAAACTAGACAAAATTGGCCTTTGGCCACAATTTTAGCACAAGTGAAAGGACTGATTTATCCTCTCCAATCTACAACCCTTCGGAAGATATTTCACCACCTCAGTTATGCAATCAATGGAAGTTTTCATTTCCAAAGACTAATAGATGAAACTGCAGAAACCCTAGGCTCCACAATGGACATATCAAATCAATATCAATTTCTCTTGATGATAAAAAATGAGCCCTTAATATCCTTTTATACTTTTCCTGGAGATCTCACACTCTTTTCTTGCCAATGTGGGATAAAAGATATATTTTCCTCTCCACATACTTTAATTTTTATTTTATTTAATATTTTATAATTCCACTTATTATAACATAAAAATATAATTTATAAAGTGCCATCATAATATCATATCATCTAGAAAAAAAATATGTTTTCAAACTGTTGGTTGTTTTCAACGAACCAATCAGATCTCACCAAATACCTATGAGTTTGCAAAACTCAATTCTCGAATACGTGCAAGATAAGTGGCCAACAAACGAGATGCAACACCAATTGCTTTATCTCTTGCACTTTGGGCTCTGCAAAACCCGAAAGGGTGGTCCCACAATGTAAATTATATAGCTCTTCTAAACAATTGACATATACATTGTATAACTAAGCAGATATATTCTCATCAAAGGTTAGGAAGATGAAATCCTTCAAGAAATTGGCATTTCCTTGAAAGACTTGCACATCTATAACCGAGAATACAAACAACACCAACCACAACAAATTAAAGATTGATTTAAAGATTATTTAAAATGATGTTCTCAAATTGGGTGACTGGAATTATAAGAAAGGGTCATAAGGATAGAGATTAGTGCCATTATCTAAGGGGTAAGAGTCAAAGCAAATTGAAATGCAAGGTACATTTAATCCTGAACATTCAAGATCTATGTGAGGTTACTTTGTAATTCACAAATCCATAATTGTGTTTTAAGACTACTTATCAGATTCAATTACCCTGCACATGAATTAACAATTTGATCTAAGCATTTTGACCGATTCTTTGAATCAGAGCTAAAATCAAAGCATATATCAAAGCTTAACAACGATGACAATTAATGAAATGATCTTTGATCAGCATTTTCATTAATAATTCAAGTACAGATTAAAACTGGAGAGACTATAGACTCCGAAAACTTGCATTATCATTCGGATATGCTCAAGAACCATACATTTGACAAAACTTACTATCTAGACTCAAAGCATTAAACAAAGACTTCTAACATATTCGCTCTGTGTTCTTCAATTACATAATTCGACTCTAGAATTCAACAAAACACCTGTACTATTGGCCTTGAATTCCCTTTATGGAAGCACGGGAGCAAAACAAGCTTCGGGCCAATAGTACGCATGTCACATTCTAATTGAACTGCTACAAGACAATATTCCCTTTACAGTTATATTTACATTTTCAATCGGAGGGAATACATATGAGACAAAGATTGTTTGCATTTGTTGTGAAGAATCAAACTCGCTTTCCAAAAGGCACATGTTGAAAAGAATATACTTTAAATTGTTGTAGTGTGTCCATCCCACTTGGCAAGATGACAAAATTCACAAAGATAGGAAAAGTAAACAAAATTTCTAGTCAACATCCACATCAGTGATCAATATTTACCTGTAGCACTTTAACTAGGATACACATACTTTATACTTTGTAACCTCCAAGGCCAGACTTGTACAAATACTTGACCTAGGAAGAATGAGCCCTTCTTATTTTCTGGCAAGTGACAATCTTGGGATCCAGCCAACTGCCCCCATGACTTCTATAAACTCAATCCTAAGTGGTGCATTCGTTAGTAGCACAAAAGGGTACACAGTAGTCCCATACACCCTGAATATAGTCCTATCTGGATATGGAATGATATCTCCCCAATTATGGGTTATATTCAGCTCAGGCTTCCTCTCCATAGGCTGTAGCAAGTCATCAATTTCTTTAGGGATCCTTGACGGATCAAGAACCAAGAGTCTCCTCAGTTTAGCTGCAAAAACATTATTGAAAACTAGGTAATCAAACTTCTGGTCATCCATATCTAGGATTTGGGTCCAACATTGGACTGGTAACTCAATATCACCATCCACTTTCTTTAGAGACATGTCCTCCCCAAAAAATTTATCTTGCTTGCACAAAATCATATGCATCAAAAGAGAGTACCACCAGAATTTTACCCAATGCTTTCCTCCCTCTAGCTCAACTAGGCACTTGTGCATGTTTTCTCCTAGATAAGTGGCATAATCATAAACCACATTAAAGGCTGCATACTAAATATTGCCTACCATGTATAGATATTCAATTGGTATGGTTTCAGGTGCATCAAAACCAATAATTTGATATAAGGAACAAATAGTCTTTTTGAAATAGGGAGTAAAGTAATCCAGAGGGAAAGGTTCTTTCTCATTTTTCCCAATCTTAATCCCCTTTTTGTTCTTCCCATATCGAATTGAAGCCATATGCATTGGTAACATTGTAGTTCGGAACAAGACTTTGGTATTCTCATATTCCTTTTGGAAAGTATCAATGTCAATAAGGACCGTATCCTCGTTCCATTCCTGCAATTTGAAAACTTTTGCAATCTCCTCCTTAGTGATCTTGATCACCTCAGCACCATTACATGCCCTAGCAATTCTGGACACTGGATCATATTTGGCTGCAATATCCTTGACCAAGTCCACATCCGCATATACATTTGGGACTACAAGTTTCCCCATATCCATCCTCCAAGTATGGAAAATAGGATACTCACAATTCCTGTTCCCAAACCAATTTCTAAACATTTTCCAGCCAGTATAGGGCAATTTAGCATCCTTGATCCAAGCCTGCTTGTCCTGCAATCCCTTATAAATCCTAGGGCTATAATATATCGCCGCTCCTTGATTTTTCTTATTGGTCAGGAGTTTGAGCTGGTCGACAATGTCATCAAAGAGTACCCTAGTTGGGGTTTCAAGATGAGGCTTTTGTGCTTTGAGAGCCATGGATATTCAGCCAAGTTCACAATCGACTAGGGTTCTAGCAGAAAGAGGCTCAAAACCTCATTCCCTCAATTAGCAGCCTAGGGTGCGACTAGAAGACACAGACTTACACAAATTTGGCCGAGGGCAACAGTTTTATACAAAATATTAATGCAAAAAAAAAAGCAAAAAAATAATTAAAGCATGCAGGCAAAATAAATCTGAAGAAAACAAACACAATCTGCCCTAACTCAAGATAATTCAAAATAAAGCACAGAGTTCAACTTTAATTGTACTCACGGATTTTTGCATTAACAGGAACCCTAATTTGCTCACGTCTTGGCTCGAACAACTTGGCTCAATCTTCCAGTAGCTCTGGACCTGTTTGTAATTTTCGACAATGTGAGAAAACCAATTTGAAGTATTTTACAACCCAATTACAATCACTGTGATGTCCTTTCAGCCATTACTGCTCGCTCGCGCGAAGCAAAACGGCTCTAATGTTTGTGTGTTCAATTTCAGATGACAGTTGTTGATTTCTTTCTCAAATGGCACGATGGATGACTCGGATCGAGTGAACAAAGTTTGAATTTACTCCACACTGGTTTGTCAACTCGTTAGCCAATGAGAATGTGCTAACTGGAAACCACGTCATTTCTTCCCGTGGGTTCCACCTATTTTCCTAGCAGACGTAAACTGCACACATGTCACCTAATCCCGGACCTCGCACGTCTCCCGACAAGCATTAAAATAAGGTTGCAAGGTGTGCAATGGGCAGCTAAGATTTAACCATGTTGATTCTTGTGGGTCGTCGATCTCAAATGTACTGGGCGTCGGGTATGATGCAAACGGACTGGACCCCTCCACGGCGAGGACATGCGTCATATAATCGCGGACCTCGCACACCTTTTGGCGGGCACTCTTCAACTCCTACGCAATGTGTGATGGATGGATAGGATTTCACCAGTAGATCTAATGCATTATATTTCTGCACATGCCAATAAAGGTTAACTTAAAATGGGGGCCCAACTAGACCGACAGGTTTTGACCCTCAAGGTTTATACTTTCCTAAGGTGAGTTTCATAAAACATTTTTCGACCTGACCTTAGGCATTAATGAAATGACAATTAAAACAAAGCAACCGACAAACCTAAGCGAAGGGGGCCGATAAAAAGATGCTTGCGATGACCTAAATGATGACTTGATTAACCAGCGACCGAGTAGAGTAGGTCAATAGGAAATGAAAACATTCAAGGCTTAAAACATAAGGGACCTGTTGTGACCTTTTCACACATCGCCTCATCGCCAATGGGGACCCCCAGTTGTCTGCTAGTTTTTAGGGTTTTGTCTCCTTGCAACGGTTTCGTGAGGTCACCTTGTTGAGAGTTTCAAGTCAATTTGCCGAGAGTTACCCGAGCCAAGTCAGTAATCCATGCTTAAATCAGTGCGTAGACGTCATGGAAGCGCTCAGAAGGCCCAGGAAACAAAGATTGCCTGTGAATTCGGCCAATTCTGAGACTTCCTACTTTTTAGGAAATTTTGTTTTTTTCGCTTTTTCACTTTTTGGCATTTTTGGACCAAACAAGGTTCCCTACTTTTTAGGGTTTTGCTTTTTCTATTTTTAGAAAGTTTCTATATTTGGAAAGGTCTCGAATTTCAAAAATCCACTCAGAAGTTCAAAAAAATCGAAAAATCACTCAAAAAATCAAAGAGAAAATTGAAAAATCATTGAAAAATCTAGAAAAGCAAGTAAAAAGCATGAAAAGTTAGTAAAAAGCATGAGAAAATCAGACTGAAAAACATTAAATTTTGGAAAAATCATTCAAAACCAGTCAGATCTGAAGCACAAGATCACAGAAAATTAACTCAAAAAAGATGGAATTCATGAGAAATCTGGTTGAGTCTAAAGAAATTCGCCAGCCATGAAGGAGGTCCTTGAAATGTGGGACGGAAGGAAGGAAGGAGTGTCAAACACTAAGGAAAGTCCGCCCAGCTGATGTCCAAGACCTTCCAAAGTCCGCCCTGCTTGTCCAAGGAGTCTTTAAAGTCCGCCAGCTTCAAGGAAGATGATGCCAAGACTCTCTAAAGTCCGCCTTGCAATGTCCTAACCTCCTCCAAAGTCCGCCAGCTTCAAGGAAGATGATGCCAAGACTCTCTAAAGTCCACCTTGCAATGTCCTAACCTCCTCCAAAGTCCGCCATACACTTGAAAGGAAGTGCCAAGAGGTTAGAAAGTCCGCCACACACTTGCCAACAGGTTGGAAAGTCCGCCTAGGCACATGGGAGAGAAAAAAATCAAAAATTTCACTAAGTATTGGTGCCTAGTAAGGAAAATTTCGAAAATTTGCCTAAGTGTAAGAGCCTAAAAAGGTGGAGAATCGAAATTTTGGCTAAGTATTGTGACATTTCCGAGAGATAAAGTGTTAAGGAAAGTGCTAAAAGGTTTGGAAGTCCGCCATGTTCAAAGAGATGATGTCCAAGACTATAGAAAGTCCGCCTTCACCTTGTCCAAGTGCTTGGAAAGTCCACCATGGTCTATGAAGGGAGAAAATTACAACTTTTGCTAAGTGTTTGGTGCCTAGTCAAGAGAAATTCGAAAATTTGCCTAGGTATGGAGGCTAAAGGATGAAAAATTGAGATTTTTGGCTAAGTGTTATGACATTTTTAAGAGGAAAAGTGCTAAGTTTGAAGGGAGAGTGCTTGCTATGGCATGTGGAAAGTGGAAAAGACTTTGGGAAGTCCGCCTTCGCTATGGCAAAGAAGAAAATGAAGTGTGCCTAGCATGAAAATGGCAGAGAAATTAAATTGCCTAAGTGTGGATGTCTGGAGAAAATGTTGACAACTTTGGCCAGAGAAAAATGCGCAAGGCAAGGAGAAAGGAAAGATCGCCCTTGGCCAGAGGGAATAAAATTTGTCAAGTGTCAAGGAAATTCACCTGATGAAGACATCCAGACAAGGATTTTGCCTAGAAAAATTCGACCGAGCAAGAGAAAGTTTGACTTTGGCAAAAGAAAATAAGCTCAGTGCAATTAAAAGTTCGCCATGGCAAAGAAAAATAGGGATCTGGCATAACAATTGTCAATGGAATGGCCTAAGTTTTGACTTGGCTAGACGAAATTGGGAATAAAATTGGAAAATACACTTTTAGCCAAGAAAAATGAAGAGAAAATCGAAATAGCCATGGGTCCAAAACGAACGGGTTGGAATAAATTAAAATATTGTAATATTTTAATAATTTATTTTCAACTACTCGGAAATTTAAATGCCTTGGACAAAATGAAGTTTGCCAGAGATGTTTTGGAGGAAAATAATTTGTGTCGGGTAAAGATAAAATCTAATGGGCAAAATTAAATTCACCATGAATTTAAAACTTGGAAGGGTCGAATTTAATTAAATATTTAATGTTTTCTTTCAAAATTCGAAAAATCAAAGATAAACATTCAAGCAAAAATCGAATTTTTGAAGATCAATGAGATTTGCCTGGATAAGCTCGAGACGGATTCTTTTCGAAAAATAAAGGAAACTTGCCTGTTTGAACAAATGAAAACAAATTGAGATCGAGAAACAAGAAGGCAGTTGCTAAATAAATTAAATCTTTCAGCATTATAATGAGTTTCAGCAACTCATTTTTTCACACATAGCTGAAAAGAAATTTGATCTCTCTCAAAATTATCAGGCAGTTGATTGTTCAGTAGGCAAGATCGAATTTTCCAAAGAGAGAAGTAATGTTATGCTGAAGAAGAATTTTCGCAGGAAAAGAAAAGATTTATCTGTTGAAAGTTGAAATTCTTCTGTGCAGAAGGGGAGCACTTCTTCTTTTAAATTATCAGAATTTAAATCTGATTTGCAGCCAGCAGTTCTTCACTGAGGTTTGATGTTCAGTCAAGTTGATTTGCTATTCTTCATGTTGATTCAATTCTGGCGAAATTTTCAACTTCATCCATTTACTTTCAGCTTGCTTTTTCGCAGCAATTTAATTATTTAATAAGCTGAAAGTAAATCATCCAAACCCAAGGCATGAGAATAAATTAATTTAAAAAGTCTCCATATTAATGTTAATTTTCTGACTGCAGGTTGATGACCACTGTGGGCGAATCATCAAAGAGACCGGCACAAATGAAGTTCGCCAGCAAAGGTGCCCAGCGGGAGACTAAAATCAATTCAAAATGGAAGAATGTCATAGACACCGATCTCGGACATGTCAACTTCGATGAGTTCAAAAGAAGAGTATATGGACAAAATGGACTTCCAACACCAATAGCCAGGTGGATGATCAAAAACGGGATTTTCCAGGCAGCTGGATTCCCACCTGCAATAGATTGTGCAGAATTGATGGTGGAATGTGCTATCCACTATGATGCTCAAAAGAGGCAGATCATTGCACTGGATGGCAGGATTCTGGCACACTTAGGCGAGGTGGCAATCCAAGAAACCTTCGGCATCCCAGCACATTCACGGATTGTCTATAAGACCAAGGAGGAGGCCAAGAGGTTATATGACAGCCAACCGGACTTATGCACCACAACTGTTAACAAGGCATCGCTGGACAAACCTAAGCCATCAATAAAGAAGATGCCCAAAAGACCTCACCGGACAGACTTCAAAGAAGATTTTGGAGACATCATATTGATGCTGAACAGAATAACTGGCAACCCGCAGGGTGCATTTTTTGAGAGCTGGATGTACTACTTCATAGATGAGATCACTTCTAGCATAAAAATGTTCAATTGGTCACGGATGATAAGTGACAATCTGGAAGAGACTAAGTCTTTTCACATGAGCTCGTATGTTGTCTACTTGTTGGCCAGATCATATAAGTATCCAGGACTAACTTGCAAGGGAAAAGTTGGCAGCGGAGAAAACGAACTCAGACCGTACGATTGTTACCCGCAACTCCAGTTGAAGGAGAAGTCTCATTTCAGAAGGGCGCATGATGCGTTCTTAGTGCATATCACCAGAACACTTCAAGGGGGAGTACATCAAAGGTTGAGTCATGAGGCGAAGAGTCTAATCAGTAAATATGGGTCCTGGTTCATCCAATTCCCAAAATTTACATATATCAAGATCCAAGGATTTATTGGAAATCCCTATAAGTTGCCCATTTATCCGACAAATCGGATGGTTTTGCTCGAAGTCCTGAGGCAGCTAGAAGAATATCAGAACATCCAGAGGCCAACCAAGAAGGCATCTATTACATTCCCATTGTTCATCGGGAATATGTTGGAATCTTGTCCGTCCTCACAGGCAGCTGAGAGTGCTAGATTGGAAATCCAGTGGTACCCATTTACAGCCTACAAGTCCAGGGTCAACTTTGACCCACATCATAATATTCGGGCAGTAGAGGGGAGAAGGTACAAGCACAGAGTGGAACTGGAAGACTTCTGGGCTGATGTCGCCGATGAATACGAAGTCAGGAGGAGATTATGGTCCAGGATGCCAGTAGACTTCATGAGGACAATTGAATTTTGCCGAATACTTGATCAGTTGCATGACGATGGGGATTACATCCAGCCGCGCTTCGAGGAGAGTCGACCTCTTCCTCTTCCTCCTGTGAGATGGTTGGAGCCTGAGCATTCAGACTTAGCCACATTAATGAGACCAGTGGTCAAATACTCTCAGTGGTGGGTTGACCGTTAGGTCGAGGAGATGAGACATAAAAGAATAACGCTCACGTATGATCTACTAAGCGAGACAGAGTCATATTCCTCCAATGCCGGTGCTTCCCATCAGGACTTGGTTGGGATTGGAGAGAAAAGGAAGGAAATAGTTCCGAGTGAAGAGCCTGCTTCCAAAAGGCAGAAGGGAGAACCATCTCGTTCAGCAGCATCCCGGAATATTGACGAGCTGATGGCTACCATAGATGAGTCCTTGGTGGAAATGATTGTACCTCCTACGGTTCAGGAAGAGAACGATGAACCTACTCCGCTGGATGATGAGGAATCCTCGTCACCTACAGGCACAGAAATACTTGGTTCAGACAATGAGATAGAAGTTCGGAATAATGACTTCGAGGAGGGAATGATTTCCGCTCTCAGGGAGGTTGTGGATGTTCCGAATGAGGAAGAGGTTCAGAGAGAAGATGGAATCGAGCAGCTGACCATTCCAGATTGGCTGATAGAAAGAATGAAGATTCAACCACCTGCAGAAGCCCAAGAGGAGGATGATACTGCAGATTTCTTGGCAAGGTTGGAGCAAGTTGCAGTCAAGAAGCCTACCAAGAAATTCTCTACTATTCAAAGGGACGAGACAAGCAGCCATTCCGTACACATTGCAATACCCACAATGGACAAGCCACAAGACGAGATTACTCCTCAAGAGTATGCCATAACCACTGTAGATCTTGGCCCAACCTCAAAAGGCCAAGAAATGGAGGAATTAGATAATTCCGTCTCGACCATCAAAGCGAGATTGGAAAAAGAAGTGGCTAAGAAGAAAGAGTATAAAAAGGAGGTTGAATGCCTTAAGGAGTACATACAGCATTTGACCCAGCCACTTGATCAGGGTAATGCGGTAGGTCCTCTTCTCCTCAATTCATCGCAGGAAGTGACCAAGGATGTAGAGCACGAAATGGTTACAACCAGGGAGACTCGGGACTGGATGGTGAGCGAAGGCACGGAAGCAGCCTCGTTCATGGAGAAACTGGCACTTGCC
Organism: Sequoia sempervirens; assembly: GCA_007258455.2. Classification (NCBI taxonomy): domain Eukaryota; kingdom Viridiplantae; phylum Streptophyta; class Pinopsida; order Cupressales; family Cupressaceae; genus Sequoia; species Sequoia sempervirens. The sequence continues at coordinate 378,073,804 of VDFB02353493.1, forward strand.
TATGGGCGGACCTCTTCTTTTCTTTCCAGACTTATGGATATGGCAGAGACATGGGAATGTATTCCAGACATGCAGGAGAGGCTTATTCCAAGCTTTAGGATCTTGAAAGGCACTCCAAGGGAGGAGTTGGTTGATAGAAGGGTGATTACTGCAGGAGCAGCATATGATTTCCATCATTGGTTTTGGGCAGTGACTATACAAGAAGAAGTTTTGGAGAAGGCAAAAGTGGATGGGCTCAGAATTGAAGAGCAGGTCAAAGAAATCCAGGAGAGGATTTACATGACAGCTGCAGAGGTGTTTGACCGTGAGATTGTCTGGGAGAATGACATGCAGCTGGAGAGATTGAAACGTAAGGTTCAAGAGATTTTCTTCTCGGCCACTGGACCATTTCTGAGACAAGATTTTGCGAGAGTGGCAAGACTCTCAGCCATCCGAAATAATTTTGGGAAGCAGGAGGCGGATTGGGAAAGTACTTTTGCCAAATGCGCCGAGAAGTTGCACGGACTTGAATTCCGGATTAGCATGCTGCCACCTGTCACGATGGAGGAGGTCATCACAGTAGTGTCCAGATTCATCGAACACAATGCTGCTCAGAAGGATAAGGACGCCTCTCCTTGATAATAGCTTTCACTGCCTCTTTACTGATAGTTCACTGATTGATAACTCATGTTATTTTGGGCAACCCTAATTAGGGTTGGGTTGTAATAATCTTGGCCGTTGATATTGTTTTAATCTTGGCCCTTCATTTGATTTTTGAAACTCTATATAAACTGATCTCTCACTTTCATGGGTGTGGAGACAGAGTATGAGATTGTTGCATTGAGACTATTTCGAATAATAAAAGCTCTTATGCATGATTTGCTTTGAATAACTTTTATTGTCAAATAGTAAGCGAGGTTGCATATCTTCTTCCGCCATAGATTAAAGTTAGAATTAGATTAAATAGAATTTGCTTTGAAAGTTGGTTAAGTGAATGAGAGATTGATCATATTGATTCAATGGTGAAGTATTGCTCATACTTTCTTCGAATGGATGATTTGCATTCGATGCGTAAAGTTAGCCTGGGCTTATAATCGTGGAAGCTTAACTTCAGCCTCATTCGAGGTCTGAAAATCATTATCACACCCCTTGAAGATTGCACCCACTTTGCATATGTTGTCCAGCAGGAGGCGAAACAAAGTGTGGTTTATCCCCTTCACCGAATCCTTACTGTCTCTTAAGTTCTTAGGCGTAGAATAGATCTCCTAAACCCTTATCCTTTTGCTATTTTTTTGAGATCCACATTGAAAGTCCTAAGTGAAGAAAGCCTTTAATAATAAATCCGCCTAAGTCTTGAGCTTGTGAAAAGTTATTTAACGTAAGTCCCCTTGTTTATTACCAGCAAATCACAACGGCCATTGAGCTTATCCACACGTCAAGACCTGACAAAAGAAACCTTGGAATCGCCATATGATCTTCTCGCAATCTTAGCATATGCGGTGGTTTTTCAAGAGAGGATAGAGTGTCTTTGGACATTTTATTTTGTGTGTTCGGTGGATGATAAAACGTACACCAACAGGACCTAGAAGCAAGGTTAGAGAGCTAGAACCCTAAACCCTATCCACTGGCATACATGTGATATGCCAATACCAAGCACAAAATTGGCCTAAAATTTTGAAATTTTAGGAGCTCTATCAATGGCTCATGCTCAGGAACGCATACCCCTGGTGGGTATGGTAAGAAACAGATCTCTTGGTGAAGCAGACCAACATAGAGAAATTTCAAAAAAAAATAGGAGCTTGCCCGGACAAAGCAAGTAGACACAGTAGAAAGAAAACACACCAAACCTATGTACAACATTTACAAAATATACAATGTACATGAAAAAAACCTATTTCATGAGAAATAGGGCTTCAAGAACTATCCATGTACTGGCAGTTCCAAAAGTTACCTGTTAGGGACTGCAAGAAATATGAGTCTTCCCCCATGTGTATCTGCAATCAGATAAGGCCCAAGCCATAGGGGATCAAACTTCCCATGTTTTCCTTTGTCTTCCAATCGTGCATTCCACTTCAAGACCATACATCCTACTTGAAACTTCCTTTCAATGGCCTTTTTGTCATACAGATGCTTGACTTGGAGCTGCAACTTCTCATTTCTTTTATGAGCTTCTCTTCTAGTTTCATCAAGCTCAATCAACTCATCCATCCGATGTTGCATCTCATTACAGATATCATCATCATATTCCTAAATAAATTTATACATCTTTATCAAGTTATTGTGAGGTATTCTTGCCTCCACCCCATATACCAAGTTGAAAGGCAATTGTCCAATAACTTTCTTCACAGTAGTCCTGTCAGCCCACAACACCAGTTGCAATTTTGAGTCTCAAGCCTTCTTATTCTTCTCAATCACTTGCTTGATAATCTTCATAAGGCTTTTGTTGCTGGACTCAACTTGCCTATTCCCTTGGGGGTGATATGGGGATGCATAAGATATGCTAATGCCATGCTGGTTACAGAAATCAATAAATTCTTCAAACCTAAAACACATGGCGTTATCAGAAATAATTCTCTCAGGAACCCCAAACCTGCTCAAAATATTGTTCATCAAAAAGCCAGTAACAACTTTACTTGTTGCTCTCCTGGTGGGAATAGCCTCTACCCACTTTGTGAAGTAAACTGTGGCAACAAGGATCCAGGCATGTCCTCCACTGGACTTTTTAGACATTTCTCCAATAAAATCAATGCCCCATTGTCGAAATGGAGCTTGGGTTGATACTAGCCTAAGTGGTAGGTTTCCTGAGAACTTTAGTTTGCCAATAAACCTTTGACAGGCATCACATCTCTTCACAAATCTATGTGCATCTTTCAACACAGTTGGCCACCAAAAACCTGCTCTCAATATCTTATATGCAATGGTATTGGCCATGTAGTGACCTCCGCAAGCTCCCTTATGCATTTCAATTAGCAGGTCTTTTGCTTGATCACCATCCACGCATTTGAGAAGCACACCCTCAAGGCTTCTCCATAAGAGTTCACCATCAATGATAACATATTTGATTGCCTGCAATTTTAAAGTTCTTTTCTCATTGTTAGGCATGCCTTCAAGGCATTGCATGGTCTGCAGGTACTCTACAATTCTCCTATACCACCCACAGGTCTGCATATCACATATAGGTGCAACATTCCTGTACTCAACCTAATTGATCTAGTTGGCCTCCAAGTTGGTCTTACCCATCAACTTGGCTAGACCTTGACCTCTCACCAACTTGGTGATCTGGATATCAATGTTGAACTCCTGAATCCTATTGATCCATCTGCACCGACGACCAGTAGTCTCCTGTTGGGTGAAAATGTCTTTAACTGCTGCACTCAGAACATAAGCTACAACAGTTGCTCCAATCAAATATGGTCTGAAATTTTTTACAGCCTTTACCAAGGCATATGCTTGTTTCTCTATGACATCATACTTGAGCTCAGCAGCCTGCAAGGACTTACTAAAGAAAGCAATCGGCTACTCAAATCCCTCACCATTCTTTTGTAAAAATACTCCTGCCACTATGTGAAATGAAGGAAAAGTGAATAGATGGAAGGGATTTGTATAATCTGGGGACTTGAGGACAAGTGCCGCTTTGATGGCATCATTTATGGCATGAAAAGCCTTAACAGGTTCTTTTGTCCATACCACCATTTCTCCCTTCTTCAACATCTTGGAAATAGGCCTAACAATCTCAGCAAAGTTAGTAACAAACCCCCTAACAAAGTTAATCTGCCCGAAGAAAGATTGAATCCCCTTCACATTCCTAGGTTGTGTGATCTTGTCTATGGCGGCTACACGTTTAGGATCAATCCTAACCCCATCTTTTGAAACAATATGTCCCAGCAGCTTACCTTCTTTGACTCCAAAAGCACCCTTCTTGGGATTCAAAGAAATCCCATAGTCCAGAGCTCTAATAAAAAATTTCTCTAAATGGGAACAATGATCTTCCTCCTTGTTCTGAGCAGTCACATCATCTTGATATATAGCCAGAAAGAGATCAATAAAATCTGCAAAGGCCACATCCATGGCTCTTTGGAATGTTGCACCAACATTAATCAAGTCGAATGGCATTCTTACATATACATAGGTCCCCCATGGTGTGGTAAAGGCAATTTTATATTGTTCGGACTCTCTCACCATGACTTGATTATATCCTGAGAATCCATCCATCATTGAAAGTAGCTTGCACCCTGTAACTTTCTGCAACTTGGCCTCCATATTAGGTAGAGGATAGTTATCCTTTAAAAATGCTACATTAAGATTTCTAAAATCCACACATAACCTAATATCACCATTCTTCTTTCTGACAGGAACCAAATTTGAAACCCATGATGAATGTCTGATGGGTTAGATGATACCAGTATCTCTCAACTTTGTAAGTTCTTCCTGCATCTTTGGCTACAAGGTAGGATTGAAAATCTTGCCAATGAAAGCAAATCAGAAAAGTTGATGTTTGAAGAGCAAAGCCTCTTTGCTGATTATGATCAAGGGCCTAAAGAGCTGAAAATTTTGAAGAATAACTTATTGGTTTCAGAAGAGAAGATTGTTAAAGTGTTATCAAGATTTAATACCACATACCACTTCATTGAAGAACTTTGCTGGAAGTTTCAATTTGAAGAGAAACTAAATGGAGTTCAAGATGGAGACTCTCTTTCCAAGATGCAATCTATCAAAGAGGAATTGGAATCCATAAAGTCAAATTATTTGCACTTGCTCTCAGGTAGGGATCATGCTATTAAGTTTGCAGAGGAGACCTATGATGCCTACCAAGAGAAGGAGGAAGAGATGGATAGGCTTTGCCTTGATCTCACCTTAGTTCATCATTCATTGTGCAAAGCAGAAAATCAATCACTGATTGCAGCCACACTTAAAGAACAAGAAGCTAATACAAGGATTATAGAGATCAAGCAAATAGATGAAGGAATAAATGAACTCCATAATGATTGAAACATTGCAAAATACCAAGGTGATCCCATATGTTGATAGTGATTGGAAAGTGCATCAAGAGTGTGAACTCTTGAGTTGGGAAGAGACTTTGCCACAAAAAGGGATAGTTTGCAGCTATGAGATAGATGATTTTATGGATAATGAACATGGTATTCAGCATGCTACACTTTGTGGGTCGGCAACTAATGATGGGCATCCACAAGTTGAAAAAGTTGAGCTTGAATTCTATGAAGACACCAATGAAAGGGATGAAGAAAGTATTTTTGAGAAAAATAGTCCATTATCCTCACATGATTTGGTTAATCATAAGGTGATAGATAATTTATATGAGGGTGTGCCATGTTTTGTGAGTAGTAATCATCCAGGGCCTTTTGATAATGAAAGCATAAGTGGATTAAAGGATGAAGTCTTCACAAGGGAAGTGTGGGCTCAAGAAGATTTCTTCATCGTTGGCTTCAAGGTGTCAATAAAACAAGTCTTGGTAGCTGTTGGTCACTCCATTGCAGCAGCAAAGAGTGAAGTTTCTAGACTTATTACTCATGAAGTTTGGGAGAAAGATGGACCAAAACAGATTATTTACTTTCTTGACAATCCGTCTTTTGAGTTGAGTGATGTTTTGGCTCATCCTAGTCCTTTGAGGGAATGGGAATTGAGGACAACATTTATTCTGTGCTCCATTGATGTTGATGTTTTCATGGATGGGCTACATGGGTTTATCAAAAAAGACACTAACTTCTTGAATTTGCATTTTGCTTTGATTAGCACTTGGAGAAGTGTTGTGTACTCTTTCTAGTGCACTGGAGAACATTTTCAATTGGGTATCCATGTTTGGAATCCTCAGCATGGCTTGATGGATATTGTTATAAGTAGAAAAAGGAATCTTTGGAAAGACAAGGATTCTATTTTCAGTTTCTTTGATGTTGTTCCCATCTTTACCAGCCATTCAATGGTTCCTTTTTTTCATCAATTGGTGGTTTAGAGAGATAAGGATCCAATTTTCAGAGTCTTTGATGCTACCCCCATTTTACCAAACATTTGATGGTTCATTTGGTTCATCCATTGATGGATTGGAGAGATGCTTCGAACAAAAGATGGTTTAATAATGGGTTGGAGTTCCTTGAGGGAATGTTTCCAGCCTTGGGCATGAATAGTTGTCATATTATGAACACTGATTTCCAAAGTTGCAGCAGCTGTTCAACTCTTTGTATGCTGATTTTCCTAAAATCAGACTTTAATTGGTTTATTTCAGACTTCATAGGCAGCTGGTACACTCATTTTTTCTCTTCACAATCTCTTTCCAGTGAGGGTTTATGGCCTCTAAAGTGGGAAATGATGTTTCATTGTGATTCGGATCAATTTTGGATGATGTTCAAATTCTAATTCAGTGATCATATTTGTTCAATCTCTTGCACTAGCGTTTGGGGAAGTGAACCTTTGCTTGATTTGGTTCAACTTTTTGAGACTTTGGGGGAAAGATTGGTGGAAATTTTCAGAGATTTTCTTGAATATGTTAGAATTACTCAGAAGAGGCATTATACATCCTTGAGGAGCTTTGAGGATGCAATTGCTATGACTTTGCAAAGAGTTGTTTTTTCCTTAGCAAATAGCTATGATGGAGTCACATTTGTTGTTGTGATTTGGTTTGATGCTTTGAGGAGTTATGTTGATGAGGATATTTTTGAGTTGTTTAGATTATTCTTCTTTGTTCTCAGAATGGTGATTGACATTGACATTGCATATTTTAACTCCTCAGAGTTTTTAGGACATGAGATGCTGCAAGATTATGATTTCAGTTTTTTTAGGATTGTCAGATTAAGCCACATGATTGGAGGGAGGACAGGGCAGTATTGGGATAGTGGTTATGTTTGTGTGATCAGAGTGATGCAGCATCAATGTGGTGGGTCTTTACAGAGATGGATTTGGGACCCTGGGATCCTACTTGGCATAGTAAGGATCAAGCTGTTTTCTTGGAGAGTGGGTGGCATTTCTTGAGGACAAGCGATTTTGGGAAGAGCGGATTGTAATGTCCCCAATTTATCCCTACACTCTTCATTTGGATTTAGCTTATTTCCGGAAATCCGTAGGCTACTCAGATGTGCAAATTCAGGGTTTCCACTTTCAGTAAGTCTTGCTTCCAACTCAATTCATCTTTCTGTTGGTTTTGAGGTGAACCTACTATTTTTGGCATTGGCTATTTTTAGTAAGTCTAATTCTGGCAGTGGCATCATCAGTGGTTCATCTCAGGTCATCATACTATTTTTGGCAATCCATCAGTTTCAGTATTGGCGTTGGTTTTGGTTATCTCCTTGGACTGAGTTTTATACTTAGTCAATTTCATGTTTTTAAGTTGTACCCACGCCTAAGCTTCATGACTTCAAGTTGTTTTAAAGAGGGGACATTAAGGGGTCAAGATGAGCATTTAATGATTTAATAAATGCTTTATTGTTGCATTTTGAAATGGACACAAAAAAAGGAAGATGAATAATATTTTATTATTTCAAAATAAAGTGAATGGTTGAAGTGGCATCCCTTTTGGAAGTTGAAGTGATTCGACTTCTTGGAATTCAAAGTGTTTCATTTGCCATTTGAAGCTTATTTATTGAGGCCTTGCTCATTCATTCTCATTTTGAAAAATTATAACAAAATGCTGCTGGATTGAATTCAGAACCCGGTTAAGGGGAAGCTTAGCAATTTAACTCCATTCTTCGGGCCTGAAACTATGGTTCCCTAGATGGTGGATTGAGAGTGTACTTCATCTAGAAGTGAACATTGAGCTTCATAGTTGGAGAATTTGATTTTTTTTCAGATTTTGGTGTTGCTAGTTTACACTAGGCTGAAAGGCAATTTTGTATATAGCTTTAAGGGTATTTTTATTTGCACATGGGTATTGACTCCTTCAATTAGTATGCTAGAGGCACCCCTTTGGGTGCAATTTCAGAATTTAATATGAAGTGGCTGATTTTATAAGAGAGGTCGACCCTCTCCTAGGTCCGTACCATTCATCTTTGCCTTGGAAAACGTGCTGGTTGGATTTGCTGAGTTTGAAGGTTGAAAATTGCTTGTTTCAAGGTCGTCTAGCTCTAAAGGTGATACACTTTCAATTTGGTTCAAGTTTTGAAGTGTGGTAAGAGTTTTATCAATTTTGGTGTGATGATGTTTGCTGGTTTAGACTTCCAGTTCTGCAGATTTATATCAGATTTATTTCAGTCTTTGGTTTCAGTTCATTACTTCAATAATTGAGAGATTCTTGAGGGGAAATTCATATATTTCTTTGTGCATTGTTTCTATTGTAATCACTTGTAATTTGCAGTAGTTCTTTACATTGTAAGACTGAAAACAGTAGTACTATTTCAGTCATTCTTACTGCTTTACTTGTGTTTAATTGTCACATTGTAACCCCTGGATGGTTTACCGCCTGTGTGGAAAAAGAACTTGTTAATCTCTCATTTATACCCACTGAAAAAGTGGTGAATCCCCCACTCACGAGTGGATGCCTGCTGCAGCGGATGAATTAGTTTGTTTTGTAAAGTGCGGAATTCTTTCATGGTTGGTTCACCACCTAGCTCCATTCAATTGTAATTTCATTTCAGTTATTGTTTAGTTTTCTCCGCCATATGACAACACCTCTCCTTCATCGGGATTGAGTGTGCATTCTTGGCGTTGAGATACTTTAAATTTGGATTTTCAATTTGGAGCTAACGCTAATTCATTTGACGTAATGTTGATTGTATCGTGAAAATTCCAAGAAAAAATTAAGGGGCATATTTCACACAAGTTGTTGGTAATCAAGTGTAATGTCCCCTTCTAATTAACCTTCCGTGATTCAATGGATTAGCCTATTACGTCGACCCTCGTAGGCTAATGGTTCCGGTTAGAGGGTCACCTGTTTGGGCACCTGGTCAAAAAAATGCAATGTTGGTATCCGAGTATGGTGACGTGGTGAAATTGCGAGTTTGGCGTGTTATGGAAGCTTAAAATATTGATCTTCACCATTATTTCACCTTCTCAAGTTTTGGGGACCATGTGTCTATTAGTTCAAGGGGGCATTTTCTATTTTTCAATTACTATTCATCACTAAAGTGAAAAAAAAGACATAACTTAAATGAATAGTGATTTTTAATGAATAGTGTTTTTCAAAGTGAAATTATAAAAGAGCTTGAGAAAAGTCGACCTCCTCATGTTATGAAGTTATTTTGCTGATTGAAGATTGTGAGTGGGAGATTGTGGAAGAGGGAAAACTAGGGTTTCCTGATTTCAGCAATGGGTAAGCCTGGTGGGGCTTTGTTCTTCGTTTTCAAGCTTCTTGATGGTGTGAAAGACCACCTTAAAGTTGCAGATCATAATTTGGATGCTTGTTGGAGCCATTATTTGTTGTTTGCAAGTGATTGGAGTCATCTTTTGGAAGGGGTTTTGCTGCCATTGACTCCATTTGCCTCTACGAAGGAGCTGTTCGCATTTTTGAAGGATTTGGGACTATTTTTTGACACCTACAGCCAGCCGACATACTTGAGGGTTTGTAGCAGCAAGAAGAAAAGAAACACCTCTTTAAGGGAGCTGCTATCACTTCAAAAGGGGGCGCCCTTGTTCTAGAAAGCCTTCCAATTCATTTTACGGTGGGAGAAACTTGTATTGCATGTTGTGTGAGCAATTTATTGAGGGCGGGTACTGTAGCAAAGCACTATTCACAGTGCTGTTTGGCTTTAAGTTAAATTATTGCATATGATGTATCTAGTTTTGAGTTCTATGTAAGTCATCTATTTCATGTACTCTCTAATGTAATGAAGAACTCTTATTTAGCTTCGAAATGGAGTATTATATTCGATGTATCTCAATAGAATTGTTTATTGAAGTCTTTATGCCATGTACATGCTCTTAGTACTTGGCTTTTAAAACGAGTCATTACTTGATGCATCTCAGTTGATTAGTTTCTTAGAAGTTACTTCATGTTCATGCTCTTTAGTTCTTATTTAGCATTCTTAGCAAGTAAACTCAAACACAAGGACGGAATACAAACCAAAACATAAAAATCAAACCTAAAATCACAGTGAAACAAATCAGCAGAGTGTCGGTACATCATAGTGGTATCAGAGCCATGATTCTGCCATCCTGGAGGGTCTAATTTACTCATGAGAAGTCACAGATACTACACCCGCAGAAGAGTAGAACAAGAGAAGCATTGGCAAGAAAACAATCCATTTACAGAAGCACCTTTGGCTGAAATGGGTGACAGGGAGGAAGAAATTCTACATAGAAATGATGATAGAGATGATGATAGAGAAGTAAGAGAAACTTACAAACCGGAGAGCAAGAGTTAGCTGGGGTATTAAAGCAGCTTACAAATACTCTACAATAGATGAATTTTCCTAGGAGGCAGCCACAAGATCAAGATGATGACAGGAGTGTAGCAGGGTCTCGAAGGGTACACAGGGCACCCTCTAGTACAACTAATAGGCCCTCTCGTCCTACCTTATTGAGAGCTGAATTAGAAGACGGTAACGCAGAAGAAGAAAAAGAGGAAATGTTTACAGATACGCTCATGGCCGCTAATGACGAATGGGAACTGTTGGCACCTCAAGTGAGAGAACGTCTAAGCTTTGATAGATTCCTGAGTCAAAGAAGAGAGTATTACCGTGACAGACCGACCCGGAGGCCAAGAGGACAAAACAGAGATCAACACAACGATCTCAAGCATGCCACCAACAAACTCACGTTACCCACGTTTGATGGCAGTGGGACGGTTACAGCACAGTCTTGGGTCCATAAGTTGGACACCTTGAACCTTCGGCCTATGGTAGAGGCAGACGCAATTAAGTATGCTACACTACATCTAGAGGGAGCAGCCCATGATTGGTGGTACGACGGGTTGGTGACCCTACAACATGATCGAATTACATCCTATCAGGAGTTTATTGACCGACTGATTGAACGCTTTGACAGGAAAGATCCAGAGACATACTTCAGAGATCTAGCTAGACTCAAGCAGGTTGGGAGTCTGGAGGGATATATGGGTGATTTTCAGGGGCTGTCGGTTATGGTTCCCAACATATCCGAGAGGAGATTGGTAGTGCTATTCATCAAAGGACTCTTGGAACCATTGAGAGGTTGGATCAAAGCTTTTGATCCCCAGACCCTACAGGAGGCTATGAGGAAAGAGAGGAGCATGGAACTCGCAGCCCCACAGAGCAAGTCGTCGTCTAAAGCATCCTCTTCATACAAGGATGGAAAATCATTCCCTAAGAAGAACGAGAAAGCAGATACTAAAGGTAAATCATCAGTCCCATTTGACAAAGAAACTATCGATGACTTGCACCCTAAAAAGTTGTGTTTCTATTGTAAAGGACCGTATGATTCCAACCACGACTGTCCTTTGAGGCCTAAGGGGAAGGCTAACCGAATAATGTGGGCCTACTATGAGGATTCTGAATCAGATAAATCAGACCAGCACACTGAGCAGGGGGAGTCCGAGGGAGAAAAATCTGAGAATGAGGGTGAAAATGGTACCGAAACAGAGGAGGAAGTAAAGCTTCAAGAAGCGCACCTCACAAGCATACAGCAAGAGGGCTCTTCCCGAATGCGAGGGGTCTTAGCTAGGAAAAAGATTATCACCCTATTAGATACAGGTGCCACGCATAACTTCATTGATGCAAGGCTAGTTGAAAGGCATGGAATTCAGATGGAAGAATTTGATGGCATAAGAGTGAAGGTCGCTGATGGCTACACTCTTAATTGTGACCGAATGATTCCAGATCTTCCCATGTGATTGAACAACTACAACTTTAAGGCAGATTTCTACGTGGTGAACATGGGAGATACTGACATGGTCCTAGGGATGAAATGGCTTCATGACATTGGAGAGTTCACCCTTAACCTTCAGGATATGGAGATGAGATTTAGGGTGGACGGTAGGAATCATGTGCTGAAAGCCATTCGAGATAGCAATTTCAGAATGATATCTCTCAGTAGAATGGAGAGACTCATGCGACATGACATGATCGAGTGGGAAGCTGAGTGTATGTTAATGCCATCTCAAGAGGAGCAGCAAACCCCAATTTATCACCCAGACATACAGGAGTTAAGGATCAAACACGCTAAGGTGTTCAGCGAGATTCCACCTGGTAGACCACTAGATCATGGCATTGAGCACATCATCAAGTTGGAGGAGGGCGCGAAGCCAATGATTGTCACTCCTTATAGGCATCCTAAGCGGCTTAAGGATGAAATAGAAAAGACTATTAAGGAGTTGCTTGCTATGGGACATATCAGGCCTAGCAAATCACCATTTGCCTCATCCGTGGTGCTAGTAAAGAAAAAGGATGGTACCTTGCGCATGTGCATTGATTACAGGCTGCTAAATAAAAGAACCATCAAAAACAGGTATCCCATTCCTCGAATTGATGAGCTGATAGACGAGCTACATGGTGCACGTTGTTTCTCAAAAATAGACTTGAGGTCGGGGTATCATCAGATTCGTGTGCGGGAACAGGACATTGAAAAGACAGCTTTCCGTTGCCATTATGGGCACTTTGAGTTTGTGGTTATGCCGTTTGGGCTAACCAATGCACTTGCTACATTCCAGTCCAATATGAATAAGATCTTCCAGTCACAACTGAGGAGGTTCCTACTTGTCTTCTTTGATGACATCTTAGTATACAGCAAGGCTTGGGATGAGCATATCGCACATCTAGACATAGTACTGGGCATTTTGGGCAGCGAGTCTTTGTATGCAAAGGAATCAAAATGTGACCTGGGAATGACTAAACTGCTGTACTTGGGCCACATTATCAGCACAGAGGGTGTGCGCATGGATCCAGACAAGGTCAGGGCTATTGTAGAGTGGCCGACGCCCGAGAATCTTACCCATCTTCGAGGATTTTTCGGTTTATGTGGCTTCTACCACCGATTTGTTAGTGGCTATTCACGTCATGCAGCACCACTTATGGACCTGACAAAGAAAGGGGCATTTATTTGGGCTCCTGAGGCGCAGGAGTGTTTTGAGAAGTTTAAGCAGTTGATGACCTCTTGTCCTGTCTTGGCCTTCCCAGACTTCACTAGACCCTCTGAGCTACAGTGTGATGCCTAGGGCGAAGGGATTGGTGCAGTCCTCATGCAGGACAAGCATCCGATAGCTTTTGAGAGCCGGAAATTAAGAGGACCAGAGAGGGGCTACAGTATTTATGACAAGGAAATGTTGGCCATCATGCATGCATTGGCCAAATTCAGGCAGTACCTCGTAGGTAGCAAATTTTGCATTAAGACCGATCATTACAGCTTGAAGCATTTCCTTCGACAGCGAGATCTTAATGATCGTCAGTAGAAGTGGGTCAGTAAGTTGCAATCATAGGACTTTGACATCGTTTATGTCAAAGGGACTCAGAACATTGTGGCTGATGCCTTCTCACGTCGTCCGCATTTGAACTCTATGGTCGAGATTGCAGAGAATTGGAAGCACCTGATTTCAGCAGAATACGCCAAAGACTCATGGGCTTTCGGCATCTTTGAGGGTTCAGTACAGGACAGCAGATATTAAGTTGTAAATGACCTCATCATTTACAAAGGTAGGATCTTCTTGACCCCAGGATCAGAAATGAAGAACACAATATTAAGGGCCTTTCATGATGTGCCTATGGCTGGACATCCTGGATATTTCAAAACCTATAAGCAGGTCCGAGAACGTTTCACTTGGAAAGGACTCAAGTCAGATGTCCTCAAATATGTCAGAGAGTGTCCGGTTTGTCAGCAAAACAAACAGGAACACAACTATCCAGCTGGTCTACTTCAACCACTTCCTATTCCAGACAAGAAGTGGGAATGCTTATCGATGGACTTCATTACGGGCTTGCCGAAAGCCCAGGGAAGAGATTGTATTTATGTAGTTGTTGATCGCCTCACCAAGTATGCTCACTTTTTCCCGATAGCAGCTACATATTTAGCTACACAGGTTGCTGAGTTGATTTCCGTGAAGTATTCAGATTGCATGGGCTACCTCAGAGCATTGTCAGTGACCGGGACAGTCGGTTTTTGAGTCATTTCTGGCAGGAACTATTCAGACTCTGTGGGACCAAGCTTACTCCGAGTACTAGCTACCACTCGTAGACCGACGATCAGATGGAAATTGTGAATAAATGGGTGGAAGGATACCTTCGAAACTATATAGCAGGACAGCAAAAGGGGTGGGTGAAGAGGATTCATCTTTGTGAGTATTGCTATAATACCACCCATCACATGTCAATTCAGATGCCCCCATTCATGGCATTGTATGGGTACGAGGCGCCGAACTTCCTGGACTTATTATTGAGTGACAGCAGGGTGCCCAGTGTTGGGGATCTTCTACAAGAGAACCAGGACATTATGAGAGCTCTTCGTGAGAACATTCAGAAGGCACAGAATCAGCAAAAACAATATGCGGACCAAAGGAGAGTGTAGTGAACTTTTGAAGTTGGGGACATGGTGTATTTGATGTTGTAGCCCTATCGCCAGTCCACTCTTAGGAAGAGTGGTGGGGAGAAACTGAAGCCCCGGTACTATGGACCCTTTAGAATCATCAGGCAGGTTCGCGAAGTGGCCTATGAGTTGGAACTACCGGTAGAAAGCAAGGTGCACAATGTATTCCATGTATCGTGCCTCAAGAAGGCGTTAGGACATCGTGTGGTTTCGTCGATAGCTCTACCACCCCTAGATGACGAGGGGAAATTGATTCTGGTGCCCGAAGCCATCTTGGATGTCCGTGAGAGACAGTTGCGGAGACGGGTCATCAGGGAATATCTGATTAAATGGAAGGACTTGCCAGTTGAGGACGCAACGTGGGAGAGCGAGGACATCCTTCAGCATCCGGAGTTGAGATTGCTTGGGGACAAGCAATTTCAAGGAGGGCGGACTGTAATGTCCCCTTCTAATTAACCTTCCGTGATTCAGTGGATTAGCCTATTACGTCGACCCTCGTAGGCTAATGGTTCCGGTTAGAGGGTGACCTGTTTGGGCACCTGGTCAGAAAAATGCAATGTTGGTATCCGAGTATGGTGACGTGGTGAAATTGCGCGTTTGGCGTGTTATAGGAGCCTAAAATATTGATCTTCACCATTATTTCACCTTCTCAGGTTTTGGGGACCATGTGTCTATTAGTTCAAGGGGGCATTTTCTATTTTTCAGTTACTATTCATCACTAAAGTGAAAAAAAAGACATAACTTAAATGAATAGTGATTTTTAATGAATAGTGTTTTTCAAAGTGAAATTATAAAAGAGCTTGAGAAAAGTCGACCTCTTCATGTTATGAAGTTATTTTGCTGATTGAAGATTGTGAGTGGGAGATTGTGGAAGAGGGAAAACTAGGGTTTCCTGATTTCAGCAGTGGGTAAGCCTGGTGGGGCTTTGTTCTTCGTTTTCAAGCTTCTTGATGGTGTGAAAAACCACCTTAAAGTTGCAGATCACAATTTGGATGCTTGTTGGAGCCATTATTTGCTGTTTCCAAGTGATTGGAGTCATCTTTTGGAAGGGTTTTTGCTGCCATTGACTCCATTTGCATCTACAAAGGAGTTGTTCGCATTTTTGAAGGATTTGGGACTATTTTTTTGACACCTACAGCCAGCTGCCATACTTGAGGGTTTGTAGCAGCAAGAAGAAAAGAAACACCTCTTTAAGGGAGCTGCTATCACTTCAAAAGGGGGCGCCCTTGTTCTAGAAAGCCTTCCAATTCGTTTTATGGTGGGAGAAACTTGTATTGCATGTTGTTTGAGCAATTTATTGAGGGCGGGTACTGTAGCAAAGCACTATTCACAGTGCTATTTGGCTGTAAGTTAAATTATTGCATATGATGTATCTAGTTTTGAGTTCTATGTAAGTCATCTATTTCATGTACTCTCTAATGTAATGAAGAACTCTTATTTAGCTTCAAAATGGAGTATTATATTCGATGTATCTCAATAGAATTGTTTATTGAAGTCTTTACGCCATGTACATGCTCTTAGTACTTGGCTTCTAAAACGAGTCATTACTTGATGCATCTCAGTTGATTAGTTTCTTAGAAGTTACTTCATGTTCATGCTCTTTAGTTCTTATTTAGCATTCTTAGCAAGTAAACTCAAACACAAGGACGGAATACAAACCAAAACATAAAAATCAGACCTAAAATCACAGTGAAACAAATCAGCAAAGTGTCGGTACATCACATCAAGTTTCAGACTTGATATCAGACATATTTCATCATTTTTCAAGCATAGGAGGCAAGCAGGGCTAAATCTCTATCTACCAAAGCTACGTGTCTTCATGATTTGAGCTATTTCTGCAATATTTGATGAATTTCAGTATTTCTAAGTCATCTTCAGTCAAGTACAGATTGCATACCAACTATTACAAAGTTCTCATCAGTCATACCAGACCTCCAACGTGCTACTACAGTCCTATTTCAATCAAGGATTGAAGAGTATTCCATCAAGACTACCTAGGGTTTCATTCTTCAATCATTTGGCTAGGGTTTGGTTTGCATTTTGGCCATTTTGCATGTTGTATGTGATCTGATTTTCTAAATCAGACTATCTAATTGTAAACTACAAACAATTCTCTATTTGTAATCAGATTGTTCAATCAATACGAAGCTATCAACATTTTTTGGGTATGTCATTCTCATGTTTTGATTGATTTGCCTTCACCATTTGATATTTGTTTCAAGTTATATTTGAACCTTTTTGTCTACATCAAAATATTAAGCCAGCAAGGAGAAAAATTTTTGGTTGATATAAGGTAGACTTCTTATAGTGGCGTATTTCTTCTTTGCGTGCTGAGTGGCACCCATTTTAGGGTTTTATCTTCATTCAGTTAACTGAATTGAGGTCCAATGAGATTATTACATCCTAAATTTAGGATTTAACTGAATATGTGTAATGTCCCCGTTTTGGAGGTAGTTTTATTTAATTAATCTAATTAATTAAGTTGTCCAAAATAATGATTATTTTATGAGGATGACTAATTGATTATTTTAATTAAATTAAAAAGTGGTATTAAGTTAATTATTTATAAAGTTATCAAATAAATAAATATTAAAAGGTAACTTTATATTTAATTAATTTAATAAAGTGACTTAAATAAAATAATATATCATAAAGTCAATAAAAATAAAATAATATTCTGGAAGCTTCTAGATTTTGGGCCGACCTCTTGGTGAAAAAGAATAAATAGGTGAGGCCAGCCATTGTTTCTTCATCCAGGAATTGTTGTTTGAATTGATGACTTTTGGTGGTGGAGAAGCCAGCTAGGGTTTCAGCCATTGGAGGACCTTTGGGGACGAAAACCCTCATTGGTTACGCAATTTTGAGGCTGTGAGATACCAGCTGAATTATTGCTGATTGTGGGCTTTACTTCAGAAGTCCAATCTTGTGCTTCATTGTGGAAATTATTTGAGTACAATAGCTGATGTATTATTGTACTTATTTTGAGTAAAGTATTTGACTTGCAACAGCTGATGTATTGTTGCATTTGATGGAGAAGTTACTTCAGCAGCTGATGTATTGCTGAGATTGATTATTTTATTGAGCAAATTTGTGGAGATTCAATTTGGAGAATAATTGCTGACTGTGATTTATCATTTCATCATCTTAAGGAGTGATATTTTGTAAAGTTTCAGTTGCATTTTCAGACCTTCATAATCTGCTGTCATGGAGGTTGATCAGCCTATGTGAGTCTCATGTTTTTGCTCATATCTTTCGATTCAGGAGGCCAATCATTCTGGGTATTGTTGTATTCAATTCCTATCGTCAAGACAATCGTTTTAAGGGCAAATTGGAGGGCGTTTGGTGCTGCAATTAATTATCTAAACTTTTGCCAGGCAAGAACAGGGGCAGCAGCTTGAGCATTTCGATTTGAGCTTGGAAGGTGCCTATCACATTGGATTTTTATTGTTTCTTCATCAACAACATTGGGCACCATCATTACCAGGTTCTTCTTGCATTTACTAAGAGTTTGCATTGTCATCGTAGGCATTTTAGTTGCTACTGTAAGTGAATACTCAGAAAATCAGATTTGGCACTATTGTCAAACAATTGTAAGCCAAGAGTCTTGGCCAACTCATAGCATCATTGTAGTAGACATTTTATTGCAAAGAAGGAGATATAAGTTGTTGGTCAAATACTATTGTAATTGAATATGTTATTGTCATTCATGATCAGCTTATTAGTTTGCATGCCAATTGTTTGTCAAAATGTCAATTGGCTGTAGGTTTTCCTTTGGCATAAATAATGTTATAATATTGCATACTAGGTGTTTGTATTAATGCTACTTGGTTGTAAGTGCATAAATGCCATCTTAGGTTGCATCCAAAGTGTTTGTCATAATTTCTAATTGCTGTAGCTGCATATTGCAAGTAGTTTCAGTCATCTATATACATCAAAAGTGCCTTAAAACAATTGCATTTCATCTTAGAGACATTCATAGTTGTCTTTGGCAATCATTGATACCATTGGAAACATTTAAAGAAACATCATTGGTGACGAGAAAGTCAAAACAAATCAATTAGAAGTTCTTATCAGCCTATATCAACTTGCACACCAATTGTTTGACAAAATTCCCAAGGCAGCAAAAGAAGAGTTTTTGAGTCAACTGGGCTAGGCTCATTACAATATGACGCCTTAATTCATGGAATTTATTTATTAAACCACTTGGGCATCCATTTTCTCCGTCACGGGTTGAAGGAAAACACATATTTTCTTGTGCAAGAAAGATTTGAAGGCGCTACAGGTGATATTTTTCAGTCTTCTTCGGAGTTCTAGGTCTAGATTGCTCCGATGAATAATTCTCCAGACTTCATTTTTTCAGCATGTGCTTGGAAAACTTCATCAGATTGGGTAGGAGGCATTTATCTTGAAGATTGACAGGACAGAATATAATTTCTAACTTCTCCCCCTCACATTTCTTTTATCTTTGTCTTAGGTTTTCCCTCGCATGTCCAAGTAAACAGCGGTTTTTCACAATTCTGGTCATCTGGGTTCATTGAGCATAGTGTTGGCGACAAAACCCATGTTCCAGATTTTCTCGGCAAAAGTGCCTCATTGCCCCCTGTTTTTAGGGTTTTCAGAAAAAGTCGACATTTCAAAAAATAGAGAAACTGGGTTTGATCAGCACATTGGCGGCTACAAAAACCCATATGCCAATTTTTTTCACGAAAAATAGCCCTTAGTGCCCCTACAGCTTCTATTACTAAAAAACTCTTGAAAAACTCTTGCATGCCTAAGGAAAAGTCAGTTTTTCGAATTTCTGATTATCTGGGTCGGCTTAGAAACATATTCTCTACAAAACCCATATCTCAGAAAATTTTGTGAAGATTGCCCCTCAGCAAGCATTTTTAGCCTCGTCAAAAACTATTTTTACCCTTTTTCAGAATTTCATCCTGTATAGGAGCGAATTTGCACCCCTTGGGAAAATTCCCTTTTCACATACCCTCACCTTAGAAAATCAAATCTAAAGGCGAAATTCCACATCACCCACCTGCCTTCCATCCACTTGGAATTTGTCCTGTGTGTCAGTGAGAATATTTGTCCGGGATTCATGCACAGAGTGCGTACGTCTGTGCAGCACGCTACCATCCCTGACAAATTCCCGCATCTAAAGTTGGCAGAGGCATTACACACCTAATTGGGGTCAAATTGTAACATCCCTCTTCAACCAACTCAAAAACGGTAGATTCTTCTCATCCCACCTTCAAAAACATCCTTCATTCATTCATTCCATCCTCTACACACCTGATCACTTCATCCTCTTAGCAATTCATTCAACCTCTTCACATTCCCAAGCACATTCTCATTCACTTCAGCATTCTAGCACTCCATTGTGAGCATTACAGCAATTTGTGACTTCATTCACTCCACCTTTGTACGTGTGGTGCTACTTCAGAAGTTATGGGCTTGGAGTCTTGCGAGACGTCCCTTCATCACCGCTATGGCTATGGTGACTTTGCCAAATCCATACCTTGCATTCTCCCTTCATTGGCTAGTGAGCCTTTGGATGGAGGTGGTAACATCTCACTCTCTTTCCTTTGTGGTTTGATAGAATAGCACATTGTCTTTTGTAGTGTTCATTGCAATACTTTCTACTTTCTTTATCACATATTCTACTCTGTTGCTTTTTGGCTGTCCGTGGAGGTGGAAACACCAAAACAGGGGTCTAACTAGGAAGGCCCCCTATACAGCTCCAACAATTTTCCCCTTCTTGTTTGTGTGTAGGTGAACGTGTGCATGGAGCTAGCTGACAAACTGGTGCTCCCGAGCATCACTGACAAATCCAACAGGGACCCACAACTTTGCATGAAAATCATCTCAAATTATATTATTACGATTTGCAACTGGAAAGTGTCACTAACTAGGATATTATAGTTATTATTTTCAGTATTCAATATATAAATAAAGTATATCAAAAAAGCAGGAACTTGTCTCATAGGTTGTTGTTCTGCTTCATAATGACGTTAGATTTTACAAGAGTTGAGACTATGGTAATTCATAGTTATACGACAGCACACCTATACTTTGAAATACCTATAATTTTTACCACAAAATATAAAATTCCAAGTACACTACCGATACAATATCATACACCTTACTTGTAACCTGTCACAAGGTTCATGTTCATGTTTGTCTTCAGCAAAGATAAAATTTGGAATAAGTTCAGTGAAGATAAAATTTAAAAAAGAAAAAATTAATATAAAAAGTAATCCACAAAATTATCAAAATAAACAAACATTACTAAATATATTAAATATATTAATAATTAAAAATCCACATTAAATATTTAATATTAAGTTTTAGTACACTAAAAAAGATAAAAACAAAATAAAACAATGTTGATACATTTTAACCATAGTTGAAAAATGTGGACTTGGCAATAACTCGTCAGACCCAAAAAATTTAAAAACTCGGGACTTGGCAATAACTCGGGGAAAAACTTGGCAATAACTCGGCAAATTTATCGAACACTTGAAAATACACAATTTTTAAAAATATGCTTTAAAATACAATGTTATTCTTGACGTTAATATTTTAATTAAGTTACATAATGTTATAATAAAGTTTCTATACTATTAATTGTTAACAATAATAATATTTCCTTATAGAAATACTATTATTATTATCATAATCTTTTATCTCACAACAAATAATACTCATCTTAATAATTTCACTATTTAACATTAACCATAATGTAAATATATTTATTTATATTAATACTAATACTAATAACTCTAATATTAACGCTAATATTAATAAAAACAATATAATCATAATTCGATTTTCCAAAAGCTATATCGATTTTATGTTAATATTATCATTGATATTAATAGCGACTATTATTTTTCCATGAGTTTAAAGTTTAGTGGCATAAATTTGATATGGTGAAGTAATTATGAAGGGCAGAAATGCAGCAATCCCTAAATCCATCGCTTTGAATCTGTCAAACTTGAAAATGCACAAATTAATGGTAACGAGGTCGTGGAAAACAAAACTCAAGTCATGTAAATATATACCTCTGTCGCTTGAAATGAAATGAAATGAAATATTTTAATAACGTCCACGAGGCCACAGCAGCCTATGGGACCCAAAACAAACACTCGCCGTCATGTTGCCAAAATCAGCGAAATCACGTTCAAATCTTTAAACCTATTTTCATGCTGCAATTTTGTGGTTTTAAGCGCAAATTTTGATGGTTTTGCAGCGATTGTTTTGGTTTTACACACCACAATTTTTAGGTTAAATCATCGCCACGTTTTTCTGTGATTTACTTGCACGCCCTTTCAACACGCAAGTAATCACGATTCCTGCACTTCTTCAGAGCATTTTTCAACCATGATTTTAATAAATTAAATTTTATAAAAACAAAAAATAAAAAATAAAACCAAACATAACATCACAATTATATTGTCAATACAGTATAATATACTAGTTTGTCAAAAGATGATTGTATTATATTATATTAATAATCCGAAACTATGGACAAATCACAATAGTATCCTGAAAGCAGATATTCACATGATTCCTAACTCCCTCAACAACGCTTAACACAGGTATGAAATATAAACTGTGTGTAGAGCGGCCACCACATCTGTAACAGTTGACTGGTGAATGAATATGTTTTTGATTCCAGGCATCCAATGCACACGAAATACTCCATGTCTAGAGCTGTTGGGTAGAGCAGCTGCTAAGTTAGGCTCTGGATCACTGGAGAACTGATTTAACAAAGGAGAACTCAACTATGATGTCTATGATCCAGACTGTCTGGTTTGGTTAATGCATCAAGGACGACAAGAACAAATGGCAGTCTGTCAAGAGACTTCAAAAAACACAGAAAAAACTTAATTGAAAACACATTTTTTAAATATATTCTAATTAAAAAACCCTAAGTCATTTAAGTACGGATTTTAGGGCAAATTGAAAAAAAATTAAGATATCCTTGAAGTTCACCAGATTTCATACTTTTTGCTTGAAATTCAATGAACTCTGTGACATAGGCTGTAACAATAGGTATTATCAATACAAAATGTGGATATCACTTTTCTATGAACAAAGGCTTGATATTGCAGGCTTTCTATGATGACTTCAGATGTCATTATTTGTCAAAATGGTGCTGTTCTGTTTTACTATCTTTACAGAGCATCTGGAGGCAGCCCCCAAAGTTTTGGGTGAAGAAGCGTGCAAAATCATAACTGATTTCCCTTGAAAGCCAATTGCAAGGGGCCAGTTAATGGGGATATGGGCAGACTATCAGGTTTATTAGCTTCTCCAAGTGAGTGTCTGTTGTGCCCAAACTATCTGTCTGTATGACAAGGCCTGTATTAGACCTGAGAGGTAAGAAACCATGCCTTGGGCTGGGCATATAGAGTATACTCATTTGAACAGATTTTCAATCATGTCCATCCTATGCTTTTGTTGCTTGTTGACCTTTCCAAATTTTAAATAAATCTTAAACCTATTTTCTAAAATTTGGGTCTCAAGTCAGTAAAATTGTTTCTCATTCGATTCACTTCATGATTTGCCTGTGAATCACATTCTTAATTGGTTATTGTGCTGTCTAGGTCTTATCCACTCAAATATTTTGCAATACAGGATGCCATCAACCATTAACAACTAAAAGTATCTCTTTATAAAATTTACAAAAAGGCACAGTAATTTTTCCTTTCAAACCAAATATAGGGCAAAAGTCAAACTAACCTGATCAAATTTGCGCCTTTGGAGAAGACCTGCAAGAGCAATACATGAAGACTCACGAAGGCGCCACTGTCTTGACCCACTTTGTGCCAATAGATACTCAATAATGTTATCAAAGAATTCATCAACAGTCTTATTTGGCTCAGCCACAAGTGACCTCCAGATATGCCCCATTGCATCCTGCAAAATAATCAACACCTCATAAGTCTATATGCAAAATGTATTTGAAAAAAAAAGCATATATAATTATCCACCAAAAAAAACTTATGAAATTTTCCTGAAATAAAATTTTAGAAGATTTCGTACAAAACACATATATCCTACATTCCAGACCTGCCATAATGAGTCTCCTTTATGTATCCAAGAACAGTAAGAGTTCATTTATAATTCTCATATGTGGCATGTCTACAGATTCCATTGGTTATGGGCCAAAAGTAGGTCTGGTATATCGTGTTTCCACAATTAACCTTTACAAGACACATCGTAACTCTATGTGAATACTGTTGATGTTTATGCAGCGTCGGTCATCACGATCTCTTTACTTCATGATGATAAATTAAATAATAGCCTAAGGCTATTTAATTTATAGAGACATTGATTATTGAAGAGGCATGACCTATATTGATTAATATTTAATTAATATGAAGAGGCACGATTTGTTTTGAAGGCTCGATCTCATGAAGTGGTGCGATCTCTAAAAGGCCGACTTCATATATCTTATGAATGCGAATTCATTAAGAGACAATTACTAATTGTTATTAAGCGAGGCCGACCTCATTTATGAAGGGACGCAATTATTTAGAGTTATATCTCTTGGTTGGAGGCCGACATGAAGTATCAAGGGATGCGTCTCTCCCTTCCCACTTGTATATATATATTTGATGAGTTTCTTTGTTCAATAAGATATTATCCATTCCTATCATTGTGTGAATTCTGTAGAAGGTCAGTTCGTGTTTTCTATAGAAGGCTGAAATTATCATCTGCAGTTTGTTACTGTGATTGCATTCAGATTTATATTCATCATAGTTCTCTTGTTCTCTAGTGCGATTAAGAAGAGGAAGTGCAGCTTGAGATTCTGTAGAAGTGCAGATTGAAGGCTGAGTTATAACCATCAAGTTATATCTGTTTGTATCTGTGTTGTATCATATTGTGGTGCTCATATTTTGGCCTTAATATCGGCCTCTTGTCAAGGAGACTTTTATTGTTGTGATTCAATATATAGGTGATATATTGTTGCTGGGTTTTTCTCCCTCAAGAGGAGGGTTTTCCCAGGGTATCTGCTGTGTCATTGTGTTGAATTTTGAATTAATTTTCTGTGCTCTAATCTGATCATAAAAACTAACAAATACCAAGTTAAATTTGTGTGTAAATCACCTTATCACATCAGCCCTTTTTGCTTTATCAGATCCTCAATCCCGCAAGAAATCCAAACAAAGCTTTCTTGGAATTCAGTCCTCTTTAGCAAGACACCAACAAAAGTGTATCCATGAACATGAGATGCTTAATAAATTTATTAAAAATACAATGAAGCACCATTTGTAAATGAATGAGGAAGAGTCTGGTGGAATAGAAAGTAACTCTTTTAAAACAACTCAGCACTATTGAGAGACTATATCAGACACAACCTATTTGACAGAATGTCAAATAAAATCTATGAAGTTATTGGGCAAAGCTGGAGTACCATGCAAGGAAGTTGGCAAGGGTAGTCAGTGCCATTACAATGGTTAATTACTGATTTCATGGAAAATGAAATTCTTTAAGAGGAATATGTTGGAGAAAACACATAGAGATTGGAGATAAATAATTGCATCAGGAAAATAAATAGTGATAATGCATTAGTAATTCAATCAATATGGAGAACTCTGATCATTTGAATCACTGGGTGCTATACAAGTCCTAGTCAAATTGAATCAGACCTGCCATTGCCCAGGAAAGTGGGAAGGCACATACATTGAGGAGCAATTCAGCAGTAATGCACACCCAGAGCATAGTCATCATCATCCATGACTCTCTGGAGGAACAAAAGTGCCAAACCACACCCACAAGGGAAATTTGCCAATCACAACCAAAGAAGAGAAAGCCCACAAAGAAGGGGAACCAAGACGAGATGAAAGCTAAGGTGAAGACCTCTCTGGAGAAAATGAAGTTCAATCTCTCTTGGAAGAATAAAATTTATAATTGGTTGAGAGCTGACTGAGGGCACACAATGGCTAGCAATCTCCAAGTTATAGAGGTCTAAAATGTGTGGCCCAAATGCCAATATTTAAGAAGACGAGTGTATTCTATCAAGAATTTTAGCTGGCCTTGCTTAAGAATTTCAACAAGTGTTCCACGGGGACGTGTCCCCCCCAAAAAAACCCCACGTTTTCTATACGTCCCTGTCTCAAAGACTTGGGGACTTGGACTAGCTCACCACCAATGCCACCATCCCACCACCAGCGTCACCGTCTCCAAGATTCTGCTAGGACTTCAAGGACATTGAGGTGTCCTCAAGATGTCTAAGGGACTCCTAGTTGTCTCCAAGATGTATAAAATTAATCTTATACATCTTTTTTTAACTATTTTTTCAACTACTATATGTATTTCAGTGCCCTGCCACCACCC
This sequence comes from Sequoia sempervirens, assembly GCA_007258455.2. Lineage (NCBI taxonomy): Eukaryota > Viridiplantae > Streptophyta > Pinopsida > Cupressales > Cupressaceae > Sequoia > Sequoia sempervirens. The sequence continues at coordinate 378,099,550 of VDFB02353493.1, forward strand.
TACTGCCACACTGCCATAGTCCCCACGTCATCCCCAAACTTAGGCCCTTGGTCCCCCCATCCCCGAAACCCGTCCCCACGTCCTTGCCTCCCCCCGTCAGGAAACTCTGTGGAACTATGATTTCAACCCAACCACAACCAAGTCCATTTTTTTGTTTAGAAAGTCAACGTATGGAAGTCTCTCACAAGTCCAAGACTTTGAAAATGCCCTTCTATTGAAATATATGTGGTGTAAGGTGGAAAAAAAGGTCATGAACAAAGAAAAGAAATGCTTCATCAATGTATACTACAAGGACAATGTCCCTCGGTATCACATAGACACCCAATAAGAGGAGACACACAAAAAACATCAAGATGAGTTCGAGGATGTCCAACCAATGCAAAAGAATAGAGTGACTAGATAGTGCACCTAACAAACAATACATTGAAGAGTCTTCAACACCTCATTTGTTGCAAGCTACCTAGAGAGACAAGGAATCTGACCTATCTATGGATCATTGTTTATATGGATAAAGAACGCATTGGATAGATTATCATTACGATTTACATATTCCTTGAGCTCTCTATTTGGTGTAAGATGACATACACAATAAGGGCATTCCATTGACAAGAGACAGCAGAAACACATAATACTTATCCAAATCTCAATGAGAACCTACTCTTCTGTCAATATCTAGATGGGAAATTTCAAGAAGCAATGTACTCTCAACTCCAATAAAAGAAACCTCTAAAGGATACGAATGGGAAAGAGGATTGAGATTTAAGATCAAACTATGAGAGGAATGAACTCTCATATAATGACCCACAACAGTTACGCATACAGTGGGCACAGAGGCAAAGGAGGAAAATATTGTGTGCAAAAAGAAGGCCCTCGAGGGAAAATGTCCAATGGTAGAACTAGAGTTGCATAGAATCTTAGGGTGATGTCTCTTCAGGCTTCTTCTTGGCCTTGTCAATTTGTTATCAAGTACTTCTGATCATCATTTCTCACAGTGGAAGCTAATTCTCATATTTGATTTTTTGGAGAACAAGTGCGAGAATAAAGAATAAAGAGACCATGTACAAGAATAAAGAAGCTAAATGAGAACTGCAGATGAAAGAAGTGGTAGAATTGGAGGGCAAGTGCACCCAGCAGTATAACAATGTAAAGGCTGTGAAAGCGCAAAACTTGAAGCTATGGTGAAAGCTGAGAAAGGTGAGGGAAAGTATCACTTCCCCTTCCTCCTCACATACACTCAGAGCACCATGCCTTGCCTTCTCAACTCTAACTGCTACACCCATTTCAGCTTTGACTCCAACAGTGCCAGTTACATTCTAGCTGAATGAGGCACAAGATGACTTATCTTCAACATTTAATCATAAGGAATTATTACTATGCCTTGGGTAGATGGAGAGTTATAATGTACACAGAGATTTATACAATGGATGACTGAATAAAGTATGACTGAAGTTATGAGTTTGTTCATAATAGAAGGGGTCTAGTAAATTTTTGTACACAAGTATGTTAGACAAGTTGGACTCCACTTGTTGCACCTGTTAGATATAATTTAATGTTAGACATAATGTTTGAGTATTTCTACATTAATGAAGTAAATTATAAAATCATCTTATAGTTATGTCTAAAAGGTAACTTACACAGTAAGTTACAAGTACCAATGTAACTTCTCCATTCAATAATAAATACAAGTGATATTCATTGAATGTGTTCCATTCGATTCTCCAAACTCCATGCATTCACTCTTTCAACAGCACCTGGTCAAACCTAGACTATATATGCACATCATTCCTAGAAAACAAGTGCCTCCCTTCACTGAACTCATCCATGTGTCCTCATTGGATCCAATATTTGTATGGAAGAGCAGTTGATATGAATACGATATTGTTTAAAGCTTATATTTTTCTTTGTATTTGGTCTGGTGAACTCTTTCTTTGATGCTATGTTTTATGTTCCTATACTTCAATGTGTCCAATATTTAATGTTCATACAAGAGGTTTTATCCATGTATTATGTTTCCCTACTACAACAACATGGTTTCACCTCTAGTTATGTTTGCATTCTTTTAGTTTTTAGTTCCTTACTTGGAAGGATAAAACTTTCTTGACCACTTTGTGGGTACTGTCCTTGTGGCCCCCATACCTGTAGGCTGTACCAGTACAGATTTAGTATCGGAACTGCTCCAGGTAGATTCCAGGTACAGAAACACAACTATCTCAAATGACACACTTCATATGGCCTGGTTCTAATGAACTAATTGCTGATTTCAATGCCCTGGATGAAGAGTAATATGAAGATTTGTTCATGTAAGTTCTTGAGTCTGACTATGACCCACTATTCTTGTATTTGAAAAAATTATACAAGCCTATGCAATAAATCATTTATCATGACTCGTTAAATTTTTTTAAATTATCAATGCTGTTTTATTATTTTTTCATTATTTTACACATAACATTTAAATTGTACATATTACAAAAAATCGGACTCGAGACTTGGGAAAAACTCACTAAAACTTGGCAAATTTTTGAGCATTAAACAACATAAATTTGTGAAATAATCTTTAAAAACACACATAAAACAGAATTTACATGAGTCATAAATAGTTTTTCCTTCATTTATAGATTTAAAAATGAGCTCAATGCATATCATAGTGTCATATGAATATAAATTACAAATCCATATTAGTACTTTTACAAATTTCATCCATAGAAAACATGGGCCCAAAACAAATTTATTTTCTATTCTTTCAAACTAGAGTGGGGTTCTCAAGGTCACTATTGCAATGACAGTTGTCGTTGCACCAAAAGATCGACCTGTTAATGCCCAATACAACCGCCAGAGTTAATGAAACCGCGGGAGGTAGTTAAGCCATGTCACAAACTTGAGCACTACGCTACACAGCACAAGGAGACCAAGGGCACACACCTTGTAACAATCCCCCCCAGTGCAAGCGAGGGGTTCGAACCCGTAACCCAGGCTCTAATACCAATTGTTGCAAAGACAGTTGTCATTGCACCAAAAGATCGACCTGTTAATGCCCAATACAACTACCAAAGTTAATGAATCCACGGGAGGCGGTTAAGCCATGTCACGAACCCAAGCGTTGCACTGCACAACACAAGGAGACCAAGGGTGCACACCTTGCAACAATCACAACCACTAATAGGGTGGAGGGGAAGTGCAAAGGAAAGGGAAGCAAACACTAGGGTAAATAATTTTACCAGTACAGAGGAAAAAGGAAAGAAGGAAAACTTACAAAAAGAGAGCACCAAAAATGATCTCTAGAGAAAGAAACTTTGTTGGCACTATAAAATTGTTGTGTATAGCGGTATCATGTTGGCACAATAGGGTTGTTACTGAGAATTCTACAAGTTCATCTAGGATCCCGGTATTTGGCCATGGTGTGCAGGTATGGATTGCTTGGGGACAAGCAATCTTTGGGAAGGGAGGATTGTAATGTCCCCATTTTCCATCCCGCCTCGCAAACATTAATTAATTTAATTATTTAATGTTCCCTGGAAAATAGTGCAATTATAAAGGTAATATTAAATGATTAAATTAAATGGACTTATAAAGTGACGATGGGGAATATTTAAAAGATAATTTAATAGTCACTTTATAATAAAATCCTCATTTTCCATCCCGCCTCACAAACATTAATTAATTTGATTAAATTAAACCATATTTGTGAGGCAAGAGTGAAAACAAGGACATTACATTATAGTCCTCCCTTCCCATATCCCAAGGTTCCTAGGGCTAAAAGAAAAATGGTGAGCACACCTCACCATGCAATCAAGGTGAAACTCACCTGCTTGCACCAATGGAATGCCAATACAATCACGTGGATTCCATACTTCACTACCACCAGCAAAAGATGACTCGCAACTCAGATCGTGATGGACAAACCTTGCAACAGCTCTATAAACCTTCTCTGCAACCCTGATGGCAAGGTCTCTATCTGAAAGCAAATAGAGGTAATTTGATTTTATTGCCTCTAAAGCATGCTTGATAGTCTGCAAGCTTGGGATAGAAGCTCCAACCGATACCTCTTTCTGCCTTTCCCTAAATTCAACTAACCAAAGGAGGTATTCGACAATCTTATGCGTGCTATCAAAGCGAGTTAAGGTTTGAACAACCTTATCCTCAATAACCTTTAGCTGATCCTTCCATTCATGTGAGTCATTAGGCCAAAGATCACAATCAGCTGCATAAATTGAATTTTCTGATTTGCTTTCAGGTGGGGGAAACATACCATCATGAATAACAATTCCCCACTAGATGATGCCCTGCAATCCTCCTATAGAGAAGATGGAACAGCATTGTGATCTAACAGACAACTCTTGATAGAATCCACCTCTTCATCACAAAACTTATCAATAGCAAGCTCTACATCACCAATGTAAAGACTTGGGCATATTTCACCTGTAGATGATTTTTCTTCAAGGACACCTGTTGCAACATATTGTTCCCTTTAAACTCATCCAGTGCACTCATCCCATTGGTGTCATCTAAACCTGTAATCAAAATGAATGTTTCCACATCTTTAATATGCACATTCCCACAATCCGTGGATGTATGCTCATCACTGATGACTGCCATAGATAGCTAAGTTTCAACTATGGGTGATGAAGACTGCGCCAAGCTCAACTCCATGGTGAGCTCGTCCATCCAATTCTCTAAATCTTGAAGGGCCATTTGAGTGCTCTTCAAGGAGTCCATGGTGACCTTAAGCTCCTAAGTGAGCTTATCATCCTCCTCTTCTTTCCCCTTTAGTGCATCATAATAAATCTCTTCAAGCATGAGAAGATGAACTCTATCAGCAAGGAGGTGAAGGTAATTAGATTTCATTACCCCAAAAGCTTCTCTAAATGACTGAAGATCTGCTAGGGAATGTTCTCCATCCAGGTCCTTATGTGTTCTCGGGGACATTATAGTTCTCTTTGACGCTCATCAATCTTGCATTCAAGTTCAAAACTTTGGCACTCCATATTCCTTCTTTTTGTGCTGGAGCTATCAAACTATCAAGATCTTTGTCATTTTTGTTTGGCGCATCTCATCCTTGAGCAACCTACAACCATTGTTAATTGACAAACTAGACCATGAATTGGCAACCTTGCAATTTAGACCTTAAAGGAAAACTTGGTTAATATTGATAACATGACAAGAATGACATGGGTATTGACTACAAACTTGTTTGAGGGCAAAGTTTTGTAGGAGCAACAGTTTCTTGATGTGTTGGTTCCATTTTGGGCAAACAACTAAAGGTATCATTTCCTTGTCATAGCCAGAAGTAACCAAATACCTTCAATTATCAAATTCTTAGGATTTTAAAACTTCAAATACACATCATAAATAAATGCTAACTAAAGTCTGCTTGAAACATGAAGCATACAGTCATAAATTATCATTGTTCATATGCTTGTTGGTATTCCCACACTTAACCAAATTAACACTATGATCAGAAGCAAAATAGCAACCAATTCTGTTGTAAAATATAAGATGCAATGAAACTAGATGCAGACTTGGAATGCCCTTCAAAATTTGATAGGATCGTCATTTTTTTATTTTAAGAATAAGTTACTTGACTCACTATTTTTCTTTAGTAAAACCAGTCCATTTTTAGAGAACAGTATATGCATCGGCATAGGAATATTTTTAAGACTAAAAACTGAGAGCAGAGATTCTAATGAATCATCAAAGTTGGGCATTGCAACAATACACAATTTTAAAAATAATATTCTCAAACTGAGAAAATAATTTCATCTCTCAAACCCATGAGCAGCTAATTTTCAAGAATGCAGAAGACTATTTTAGTCCCAAATGTCAATGCAAAATTGAGGCTTTCACAAAAATCAGAGTTAAATGAACTATATATCTTATTCAATTTCAATAGTTTTTCTTACAAAATGTAAACAAAAGAAAGGATAAAGTGAGAACCTGGATATTTTTATCTGGATCATACTGATAACGGACAAGCTTTGGCACAAGCAAACGTAAATGAGGCTTGAGCACATCACCTGCCTGCCTTGCAATTTTAGAAAATCCAAAAGCAGCACCACACTTAGAAATTAGAGATGGCTGATAATTGGCTAGATCCATGAACATATAAATCAAGTCTGGCTGCCCCATTTCAGTTGCTAGACTGCAAAGCTCCTTATATGTGCTTAATTTCCCACCACCAGGTCTTTCTCCAATACTTCGCTCTGTAAATACTTCTGAATCTTCTGTCATCTGGATAGAGAGAAGGAAACTTTAATAGAATTCAAACAGGCACATTACATGATATAGTGTCCGCAGAAACCCCAAATACCTTATTTTGTAATATAGACAATTTCAGGTATCTTACTGCAATGAAAAGCAAACTAATACCTTGACAACTCGATTTCTACTTGCTGTACCAGTCAATGTACTAACAAGAGCCTTGACCAGTTCATTTTTTGTTGATGAATTACCAAGTTCATAGACAATGCTCATGCCTCGTGATGCCATCCCTTGTGTGAGATCATTCTGCTCTCCCAGTAAATATAAAAAGGCTTCCTGTAAAAATGAACAGTTCTATATTTGAAAAACTTGAAAAACCTGCGACATTTGCTATTCTATTACAAGAAAATGACATAGCTGAACTGATGCCCTTTAAGAGCACCATTTCCCATTTGTATCCATACAAATAAATTCACTTGATCTTATATTAAATACTACAGAGGAATCTGACATGTTCTGTACATTTAGATAAAAGAAAAATTAGAGACATAAAGTTAACATTTTCCTTTCTTGAGTCAGATTTCCCAAGTCAACAGAGTATTACTCCCATTTGGACACCATGAAACCATCCATCAAATTAGGAAAGAAAATATTTAAATACTAGGATCTTTAAACATAGGATGATCACAGAAAGTGAAGTAAATAATAATCAACTATAAAAAAGACAACCATATTCTAGTGCTATCCATTTTCACAACAAAAGCATGCCCCTTAAACTTCAAAAGTATCTTTTATACAAACTGCAAAGTAAATTGTATGAACCCAAAATACTGAGAAAAGTATTATAATGGCTGATGAAATCCACTCGTCTTGAATGACAAGGCCAAAGACAAGATTCTGAGATTACTATTATAATAGATGGTTATGCAATTTTTCTATACATGAATTACCGTTTTCAAAGCTGCAGGGGCTATGTTTTCCACACCCAAAAATATGTCCCCATGTAACAAAAACCTTCACTGTAATTTTATACATCAATTACCATTTTTAGAGTTGTCACATGGGCTGTGTTCCCTGTACCCAAAGATGTACCCCTAGGTAACATACTTTATTGTTATCTTATATAGTTTGTCATTAAACTTTGTACAGTTAACATTGTGCTAGAAATTACTATAGTTCCATCGAGTTTCCTAACGGAGGGACAGGGGGGCTAATTTTGGGGATGGCGAGGGGACAGAAATAAAGATTAGTGAAAGAGAACAAATGGAGATTTAAGAAAAGAAATATATGCAGATTGAAGCAGATTTGTGAAGAAGACAATAAGATCTTGATGAAGGCATAGAAAGAGGTTGTCATTAATTGAAGAAAACATAGTTTGTGAGGAGGAATATTTGACAGCTCCATAGAGAAGATTATATCAGATTATTTGAGCAGAATTGTCCATCATCCGTTGAATTAGCAACATTGAAGGTGGAACACTATTCTTGAACCTATTATCCTTGCTAAGTTGGTGCTTGGCAGTGGGGGTTGGAGCCTCCGGTAGGTTGGTGCCTACGAACATTAGGGGTTGGTGCTCCTTGTAGGTTGGTGCCTACTAAATCAGGTTTAGGGGTTGATGCTCCTTGTAAGTTGGTGCCTACTAAATCAGAATTAAGGGTTGGTGCTCTTTGTAGGTTAGTACCTATGTAATGTCCCCTTCTAGCTAGACACTCGGAATGCCTCGTTGCCTTTTAATTCCCGAAGGCAATTGATGAAAATCGGGAATCGTTTATTTAATTATTTAATTATGGCCTAAGTTTCACAATTATTCTCTAAGGCGATATTAAATAATTAATTAAATTATTTTATAAAGTGACTTTATGAATATTGAAAAAAGTGACTTAGTGAAATATTGGGAGAAATGACTTTATAAAAATGTCACTTTAAGTTTTGATTGGAAAAGATTAAAATGATAACTTTATATTAAATATTGATAAATTTTAGCACAGCACACAAGTATTATGCTTTTATTCACCATTTCAAAACATTTGAAACAGTACACATATAAAGGATTGCAATTCCTTTGTACGGTTCTTCCTGACTCTAGACATAGCAAGTTGTTAAAACAAGTCATAACAAACACTTAACAAGTTGCACTAACAATAGATTTTCAACAAATATTTACATAATTTTAATATATATTATTTTATAATATTGTATATTAATATAATATATACAATATATTATATATAATATTTGACATTATATTAAAAATATATTAACATAAAATCAAGATCAGATCAAGATATGGAAAATGAAATCATAATGATCCTCAAAATTATTAACATAATGCAGCCCATATATTATTGTTCAAACTGGACTCTCCTACTCAAATGAAACCAAACGCTAACACACAAGCACAAAGAGAAGGGCACACCAACAAACAGCAAATAATAGTAGTGTTGATCAGAGGAAATTGTGAGCAGGAGTTTTCTGGAACAATCGAGGCCAGAAACCCCCAAATTGAAGGTTGTGGACATTAATAAATATGAGAAACTAGACCATCATTAAATCAAAGGTTGAAAAAATTAATTTTTGAAGGTTTTCTTTTACTATTTCATAAAGGTACACACAAGCACTCTCCTCACAAGGGTACCTAGGGTGCCCGGGGCTGACCCTCGGCGAACCCCAGGATGTCCCTACCCAAAAACAAGGTCGGAACCGGTATCAGACAGGCACCAGGGAGATTCTGCTGAACCTGATAACATAGGTTCATAACATGAAGACAGGAATACAGCAGGTTATACTCCAAGACTTTTCTTTTATACTAGCAGCACCAATGATCATAACAACACCTAAAAAACACCATCATTTTCATGCACATACTCATCGGCCATCATTGGACAGAGAAGTAAGCAGGAGGATGTTGCCACTAATAGAGGCACATTCTTCTCAACTTCTTTATTATAATAGCACCATTTATTGCAATAGTACCATTTGTACAAGTACCCCTGCCATTAATAGAGAAACTAAGAAGTAAAGTAAGAAAATAAATAAATAAATAAAATTTTAAAAACTACCTTTTTCAGATGATCTCCTCCAAGGTTCTGTCCATATCCTGCAAAATGGACCCAAATTTGCTAAGCTTTGCCCCAGTCCACTTAGTAGGAGCCTAGATGGCCCTATAGGGGATCTTAAGGTTCAAACCAGACCCAAATCTGTGGGTTTTGTAGAACAAACCAGTAACAAAGTTTCTTTCATTAATAGCATTATTTTTATCTATACAAAAAATGAGAGTTCAACCATATTAATCCTTACTGACTGTTATTTTCTGCTAATTCAGTTCTATCCCTATGTTGTTGTTCAAGTTCATTATTTGTGAAAATGGGCAAACTATTTTCTCAAACACAGCTGGCAATAAAATTAAAAAATTACCCAGATTCTGAAACATATTCCAGAAGTTTTTGACAATATCATGGCTGTAATGGTTAAAATCATAGTAACAAGACTCGTTAGGACTCGCTTGGACTCAGCAAATCCCGAGTCGAGTCACCCCAGCCAAGTCTAGGGGGTTCAGACTTGGACTCGGCTAAGTCCGGACGAGTACTGGCGAGTCTAAATGAGTCTCTTAGACTCGTTGGACTTGCCGAATTCAGGCAAGTGCCGTTAGGCAAAATCGCATAGGCAAGTTTGAAAAGTCCAGAAAAAACATAAAATCTAAAGTTAAAACATGTTTTTTCTTTTACTTATTGTGAATGCAAAATGATGTACGCCATGAAATTTTGTATGGTTTTGAAGGTCTTAATTCGGGCTTGGTGACAGGGGCTCCGCCCCTCAACCCCACCCTATATTCCGACAAGGAGTGCACCAGGTGCACTACCCACGAAACCTGCGAGGGGCATTGCCCCTAGACCCCCACGATGGGCACTACCCCTTGACCTCACTAGCGAGGTTGCCCCTCGGCCCCCACGAGGAGCGCTACCCCTCGACCCTACTGGGGGCGTTGCCCCCAAAACCCCATGAGGGGTGCTGCCCCTCAACCCTGTTGGGGGCATTGCCCCCAAACCACCACAAGGGACATTGCCCCTCAACCCCACTAAGGCAATTGCCCTCAAATTTGAGATTGTGGCTGTTGCATCATCTAGGACCTATCTTAGACGCATTTGTTGGAAGGATGTAGGCTCCTTTGAGCCATGGACTTCTCATTATTGTTTTGATATTTCATATTTGTTTGGAACATTTGATGTCATGGATTTCATATTCCATGAGTTTTGTATACATTAGAGTCTTTGACTATATATTTAAGTGTGTTATTTCCTTCAACAGCTCATCTACAATTTGCGTTTATACTTATGGTATCGATGTATACTTGAGTATGTGATCAAATTAGCCTCTATTTGATGATGTTAGTGTCTTTAAGGTTTATTTAATAAAGGGTGCATGAAACAAGTTTTAAATCCTTAAAAATCTCTAAATTTCTTGGGTTTTTCACTTTGTCGAGTCTACGTTGAGTCCCAAGTCCTGAGTCAAGTCACCCACACTAAGTCCGTGCCAGGTCCGAGTCTCGTTACTATGGTTGAAATCAATGATCAAACCAAAGCAATGGGTTAATCCCTATATGTTTTCCTGTTCTGCAGAGTGCAGTGTGTTTCCATAGAGTTCATATAACAATATTGCTTATTAAAATCAACAAAGAAGAACAGTTGTTCAGTGACACAAGGGAAAATTACTGATAATATTTCCTCCTTCCAGCAGCAGCAGAGTGCAGTATCATTCTCTCCCAGGTAATCATGGAAAATTTCATAGCTTTTGAACTCCAATCAATGTCCAAACATAGAGAACAAATAAAAATAAAAATTCTATTCAAAATTTATATGAAGCAAGAAAAAAGTGCAGAAGAAAAAGATCTGAAGTTCAATTATGTTTCTTTTTATCACTAAGAACATTATACAAAGAAGAGGAAAGCCAACCACATTTTAGGTACATGAAACAGAAAAGCTTCCTTGATGGTTGACATCTGACATCTTGGAAAATATAAGTTCAATAAATGATGGACAACAACTCCAGTCTGTATAAGAAAAGTCCAAACATTCTAGGATTCATAGAACTAGACTTTAATGGGAATAAATTCTCAGATTAGAAGTTATCAACATGAAGCGAGCATATCATAATAGACACAAATGACAATAATAATCACCAAGGCCACAAGGCGTGTCCTTGATAGTTTGTTAAAAACACAAATAGAAAGTAGGATATCATTTCTCATTAAGGACAAGTGAAGTGAAAGATAGCACAGAAACAGAATATAATCAATTGATCTATTAGATAGTGCATAATTGATTACTTCCAATTCTTAAAGTGTAACAAACGCATTCAGGTACCAGAAAGTTTTTGTGGTTTTATGCTCACAACCAGAATTACTGTTGTAGGAAAACCAATGTTAACACTGCTATAGATCAGCCTATAAAGTTGCTTACATTATACCTATATTGTTGTAAATTATTTTCTTTTTGAGGAAAATGAGAAGAACAATTCCGTGAATCAAGAAAGGTTCTGAAATCATCTAAGAAATACAAAATTTTGATTTTCTACAGCTAAGCATCCAAATATGAAGTAGGACTTCCTTTACAGGGAAATATGAAAGCATTGAGTTGCAATCCCTAAAATGAAGAAATTTATGCCACTGAAATTTCGACTAGTAGCTATTTTGAAAATCAAACTCAAAAATGTTCACCTAATACAATACACCCTTAACCAAATATTATTATATTGACAATAGAAGGGCATATATATCCATTCACACACTACTCTGAGCATATTATGATACTTATAACCACCATAATTTTGATTGCAAGAGACATAAAAAACAAATTGCCATCCATAATTAATTGAATTAGAAATTCCACTTTTAAAGTTCTCAAGAAGTTAACCATACCTGAATTTCAGGAAGCAGTTCGTGAATCTTTGGATGTTGCCCACAATAAATTGTTAATGACAAAAGCCAAACAGAACCTGCACACCGTTCTTCTTTCCGAGTACTATAAAGAAGCTCACCAAATAATTTTTTTGTTATTTTCTCTCTTGCCTTGATATGACCATCATCAGCAGCCTCACTTTCTACAACCATACTATCATTAGCTCCATGTGTATTATTTTCACCCATAAGGTAATTTGAAGATGTAGAAAGCAAAGTGTGGCTTGACTTCAGTATATCATCAGCCGTGATAGAGATCCCACCCCATATAAATGCCAAAGCCTCCCCTGCCAAAAATAACAAATCTTCAACCTGCAAAGTTTCATGCTTTGGGTTTCAAAGTGCTTGATAACAGATGTGAAGAAAAATACGAAGAATCCAGATTTGTTCATATCGATCAGCAACAACAAAATAAAAATATGAAAATGTCTACACCATCACATGATGACTATTAATGCATGAATGCTAAGTCCACTGACATACCTTTGACCTGCTTAGACTGAAAACTAAATCAAGAGCCATGTCCATAAGCCTTGGAGATGTATCTCCAATGCATATATGACCTAATGCAATCGCAACCTTCTGAACAACCTTGGTATCATCTGAAGCAAGCAACTCCTTCAGACGTACAATTAAAGAGCTTAGAGATGCATCTTCAGGTTCTACTGTTGTCCTACACATTGATGTATCTTCCCCAATAGCATTTGAATCATGTCCAGACACTCCTTCTTCAGAAAGTTTTTCCTCACGTATCCCTTCTGCAGATGGCCCCATATCTGCAGTTTTGGAAGATTGGTGAAAAGTGGAACCATGCCCATAAAGAGGCAACCGGCCTCGCAACCCTACATGACCAAGTGCCTCAGCAGCTGTTCCAGCCAAAGATATACTTCGGGAATTGATTGTATCCACCAAGGCCATTATAGAAGTTTGCAGGACATCTCTTGGAATCTTTTCAAATAAAAAACAAGTTTAGAATTCCAAACATCACATAGGTTCAAAATAAAATAAAAAATTAAACACAGAATACCATAGCAGTTAAATAAGAAACATCAAACCTTAAAAATAATGGCCAGCATCAAGTACTGAAAATATTATTTTTTCCAACAATAAATAGTGTCCATTCACTGACTTCTTAGTCAAATGGAAAGAGGTGTTCTAAGATTTCATCAGCAAACACTCTATATTTTGAGAGCTTTGGGGGAATACATTCTTATAGAGCTAATGTTAGGAGCCTGATATGATGTACCTAGTACAAACCCCTTAAGCGACAAGTACACATTAAATTTGTCTTAGTTAGGCTATAAGCTTGCCAGTGAGGGCAGTACCCAATTCTGTAAGATCGTAGATATCTAATGTTTCTCCAACAGAGGAAAAGTCAAGCAATGGTGAATATAACACACACAAATATATATATATATATATCAAAAACTTATTTCAAAGCTTTTGAATTATACAATTGAACAGTTAAACGTCATTAACATAACATTAACATATATGACATGGAACATTGGACAATGAACATTCAGCATTGACCACTGATAATTCAACTCAAAAAACAAGCAGAACATTCAAATACTGTAGTTTACCTAATATATGAGGCACAACTACACAAAAAGATACCATTTTCCAAAAGATGTTAAAATTTTCTCTAATATATGGCTCATAGATTGATACTCGGGTATTTTTAAAAATTTTGTCCTGAATTTGTATTAATGATGTTCTACTGAGCCAAATTTGCACTAAATATATCTTCACATCTTTTGTGAAGATATCACATTGACTTGTATTTATATGAAAAAATGTATTAATTACATAGAGAAGATAAAGTCCTGGTTTATAGCAAGCAAGTAGTTTTTCAAACAAGCTACCCACATAACTACATTGACAAGATTCAATCAACCTTCTAATATCTCCTTATACAAGCTAACCACATAACTACATTGACAAGATTCAATCAACCTTCTAATATATCCTTATACAAGCCACCTACTGTTACACCCTGATTGTATAGCTACTAAGATATTAGTACTGCATAGGGAATAAGTGTTTGTAAAAGACAATTCTATGAATGAATAAGATATGTTGCACCTTGTTATCAATATGAGTATTGTACATTAATGATTGTCTCATTTTATGTTGCTTCAATTGATGTTATTCATGGTGAAAATATGCATTAAGAGGTTAATGAATGATGTTGATATATCTTGTGAAGTTTATAAATACTGCTATTGTTGTGAGCATTTGATTGCCGTGAGTTTATGACGGTGTGTAATGTCCCCTTTTTCGGCATGATCATGTTTGATGGTGGTTAGCCTATTTCTCAGACTCTCATAGGCTAACAGGTTGGGTTAGAGGGTCAGTGGCATTATTTGATGAGTTTTGTCGTTCTCAGTTCAGAGCCCAATGACTGGTTCACAGCAGGCGTTGGCAGTGCAGGAGTCGACAACTTCTGACGGCACAGGATTATATGGTGTTTTGAGTGAGTTATGGGTTTTTAAGTGATTTAAATATTAATTGATTTAATATTTAATTATAAAGTCAAATTGACTTTATATTTTTAAATCACTTAAATATTCTTTTAAAAGTGATTTAATATCTTAAATCACTTAAATGAATAAGTGCGCCAAGTATTTAATTCATAAACTATTGAAATGGATTAAATGTTATTTTAAAAGATTTTTAATATCCAAAAGTGGCGTATTTTCTTGGAATTCGTGCCTTTGCATAAAAGGGCATTTCTGGCAATGAGAAACTCATCTTTTGACAATTTCAACTTTGCCTTGTGCTATTTCCTGTGCATTCTCCTGTGATCAGGGTTTGAACTATTTTTCCATTGAAGAACGATAACTCTTCAGTGTTGAGCACTTTTGAGGCTGTGAGAGATCAGCTGAATTTGTGCAATTTGTGAGAGCTTCATACAGAGGTTCTACTGGGCTTGATCTGTGTTTCCTATTGGATTTCTTCATCAGTTTCAGAGGGTTTTGGGAGATGGCGCCTTCATTTCATCTGGCAGACATCATACTTCTTGGCCGTACCTTCTAAGTGAGAATTCAGGTTGTTTGCAGTGAAGTGCGTGGCTCTTGTACAAAGGCGTTTGGGCATTTCTTGGAGAAACGCCTTCTTTTCTGAGGGTTTCTCTTCATCATTTTAGGCGTTTGGCTTGTACTCTTCATCTGCCACCGTTTTCAGGCTGGATTTTGCATTCTGTAGCTTTCTACACCAGATTTGGTCAGTTTTTCACCATCTTGGCTGGCAAACTGGACTACTTTCTTAAATAAATAATCTGGACACTTCCGGGTATGTTTATGAGTTCTAAATCCATTGTTGAGCATATTTATTATCTTCTGTATTGTCAATTCGCCTGAAATAACTCAGATTTACATTTTATATGCATTTATGCTGTGCGCCCCTTCTCTTCTGTCTATCAAATTTTCTCTAAAAAACTAAATAACACTAAAGACTTAAGAAAATATTGGGGTTTTGAGTTGAGAGCCAGCAGGGCTCATCACAGTGGTATCAGAGCTCTGATCCTGCCAGCTTGTGGGGTTAGAAAAAATTATGCGGTCACACCAGGACAAATTTGACAGGTACTGTTCACACAGGGGTTGAACAGCAAAGTGGTTATCATGGCTTCTAAATTTGTTGATGAAGTAATGGTTGCTTATGAGGAATATATAGCATCTCCAGATAAGATAAAAGATCACCTAGACTTCGAACAATATATGGAGCATCGGATGGTTTATAATAAGCAACGAAGCAAATCAAAGAAATGTGAGCAGAAAAATGTAGAGAGCATTTCAAATAATATTCAGCAGAAACCTATGCCATCACAACAAAGATTAGCTCGTAGCTTGCAGCAGTCTGAAGACTCCATTTCAAGACAAAGCTCATCACAAAACAAAAAGAAATTGAGTTTCCTTGATGTGTTGGGGTTAAAAAGGGATCAATCAGCAGTTAGTGACCAGCATACAGCTGATCTTATGGAGGACAAAAATCAGACTTACATAGAAGTAGATGTTGGGCACAGGACACTTCAGGATGAGCAAGTGTTGTATGAAGACAAACCAGTTGCCTTAGAACAGCCACATGAAGATAAGGTTCCTTGTGATGCTTCATCAATTACTATGAAAGAAGAAGTGTACAAAAATATGGCTTCTACAACATCTTTTGAGACAACTTCTATTGAAGAGAAAGTTTTACACCATGATAGTGGTTTTGTTGAACCCCAGGAAGATATTATCAGCACTAACGGAGATGATATCAGCCTTGAGATCAATTCTGATTTTATGAACAGCAGTCCATTACTTTCACAAAATCATGAGGTGACGGATAAAGTACATAAAGATGGTCATGTTATGGAATCTCCTAACATTAGCATTGAAGTTTTGCATGTTGAGCTTGAAGAATGTTTGGTGGATTCAAGTCACAAACAGTCTGATTTTATATATCAGACCTTGGAAGATGTGAACAAAACTCAAGTTTTGTGTGATGGGTGGCTACAAAGGGCTAAGAAGGCAAAGATGTTGGCTGCTCAAGCAAAACAGCGTTTGCAAGAGGTCAAGGAACGCTGCAGCCAGCTAGATCAAGCAAAGAAACAAAGGGAGTCGCACCTTAGATCTCTAATTCTTCCAAGAGAAGAACATGTAAGAGGTGAGCATGCTATGGATGGACTTACAGTGACTTTGGCAACAGAGGTGTGTGAGGATATTGTCATAACAGCAGCTTCTACCTTGCCAGTCAAGACATCCTATGAGGTACATAGCAGCAATACCTTAGAGGTTGATGACAACACACATGATGTTGCTGATTATGAGGTGAGTGATG
Organism: Sequoia sempervirens; assembly: GCA_007258455.2. Classification (NCBI taxonomy): domain Eukaryota; kingdom Viridiplantae; phylum Streptophyta; class Pinopsida; order Cupressales; family Cupressaceae; genus Sequoia; species Sequoia sempervirens. The sequence continues at coordinate 378,116,522 of VDFB02353493.1, forward strand.
CAGATTCAACTTCATGCTATAGTGCAGATTTGGATGGAGAACAGAAAGTGATTCAAGAGGGATTTTCCTCTCCTCAGTACAGTTATGACTTTTATGATCAGCAAGCTCCAATCTATGATACTGATGGAGAAGAATCAAAAAATGAGGCGGATGCTACATCTTCTTGTGATAATCCGCTCTTTGAGGTGGATGCTGATTCTACTCTTGACTCTGGTTTAAGGGTGAGCTTTGATCATAGTATCAGAGATTCCGTTAGTGCATCGGGATTTCAGACAGAGCTCGTTGAGGAGATTCCCAGTGTGTACATGGTCAGGAGTCTACACAGTTTCTTTCTCAGTCATCATGTACATGATCTGTTTCGGATGCACAATTCTAGTATGCACGTGTTAGACATGTGGGATGATAGCCTATCTCGTGCAGTCTTAGGGAGCACTTTTTGTCAGCGGTTTGACTTGCTTTTTTATGAGTTCCTCTCTCCTATGACAGATGGTGTTGAGATTGACAGGGTACAGCACGATGATCCAGTTGATCAGATTTGGGAGTTACAGGAGACAGTTGATGACAGTAGGGACATTTCACAGCACTATCCTTGGGATCCTGGTGGAGTGGTTGATTCTTTGTTGTTGAGATTGCTTGTGGACAAGCAATTTCTGGGAGGGCGGACTGTAATGTCCCCTTTTTCGGCATGATCATGTTTGATGGTGGTTAGCCTATTTCTCAGACTCTCATAGGCTAATAGGTTGGGTTAGAGGGTCAGTGGCATTATTTGATGAGTTTTGTCGTTCTCAGTTCAGAGCCCAATGACTGGTTCACAGCAGGCGTTGGCAGTGCAGGAGTCGACAACTTCTGACGGCACAGGATTATATGGTGTTTTGAGTGAGTTATGGGTTTTTAAGTGATTTAAATATTAATTGATTTAATATTTAATTATAAAGTCAAATTGACTTTATATTTTTAAATCACTTAAATATTCTTTTAAAAGTGATTTAATATCTTAAATCACTTAAATGAATAAGTGTGCCAAGTATTTAATTCATAAACTATTGAAATGGATTAAATGTTATTTTAAAAGATTTTTAATATTCCAAAAGTGGCGTACTTTCTTGGAATGCGTGCCTCTGCATAAAAGGGCATTTTTGGCAATAGAAACTCATCTTTTGACAATTTCAACTTTGCCTTGTGCATTCTCCTGTGATCAAGGTTTGAACTATTTTTCCATTGAAGAACGATAACTCTTCAGTGTTGAGCACTTTTGAGGCTGTGAGAGATCAGCTAAATTTGTGCAATTTGTGAGAGCTTCATACAGAGGTTCTACTGGGCTTGATCTGTGTTTCCTATTGGATTTCTTCATCAATTTCAGAGGGTTTTGGGAGATGGCGCCTTCATTTCATCTGGCAGACTTCATACTTCTTGGCCATACCTTCTAAGTGAGAATTCAGGTTGTTTGCAGTGAAGTGCGTGGCTCTTGTACAAAGGCGTTTGTGCATTTCTTGGAGAAATGCCTTCTTTCCTGAGGGTTTCTCTTCATCATTTTAGGCGTTTGGCTTGTACTCTTCATCTACCACCGTTTTTAGGCTGGATTTTGCATTCTGTAGCTTTCTACACCAGATTTGGTCAGTTTTTCACCATCTTGGCTGGCAAACTGGACTACTTTCTTAAATAAATAATCTGGACACCTCCGGGTATGTTTATGAGTTCTAAATCCATTGTTGAGCATATTTATTATCTTCTGTATTGTCAATTTGCCTGAAATAACTCAGATTTACATTTTATATGCATTTATGCTGTGCGCCCCTTCTCTTCTGTCTATTAAATCTTCTCTAAATGTAATGTCCTCATTTTGGCCATACACTCTTCTTTTGGATTTAGCCTATTTCCGGAAATCCGTAGGCTAAGCTGAAGTATAAAACTAGGGTTTCCTCTTTCAGATCTCAGAGGATAAAAGATTACTATTTTATAGCAACATTATTTTGTAAGTCTATCTTAAGATTCATCTAGCGTAAAGTTAATCAACCTTGCGCCTGCTGTCTTACTATTTCGATGGTTTTGGTTAACTACTATTTTGGCATTTGCCATTTTTTAGTAAGTTCATTTGTACATCATCATCAACTTGTCTTTACTTTGGCATTTGCCTCGCTTTGCTATTTTTAGCAATCATCAAATAAATTTTGGGCATTGTATTTGGTTGTCTCCTTGGATTGAGTTTCAGACTTAGTCACTTTTCATGTCTTGAAGTTGTACCCCACGCCTAGGCTTGATGACTTCAAGTTGTTTTAAAGAAGGGGACATAAAGGGGTCAAGTGAGCATTTAATTATTTAATAAATGCTTTATTGTTGCAATATGAAATGGATGCCTAAAGGGGAAGTTGAATGATATTTTATTATTTCAAAAAGTAAAAGGCAAAAAGGTGGCGTCCCTTTTGGAAGTTGAAGTGATTCAACTTCTTGGAATTTGAAGAGTTCTTGTTGCTTCATTTGCCAACAAAAGCTTATATATTGCTGCTGTTTGAAGAGCTGATTATCATGAATTTATGCTAATGTTATGCTGTTGAAATGACAACTTGGTTTTACTTCGAGGGATGCTTACCTCCTAGTTTCAATCCAATTTCGTGTTTGAAATACAACACCTAGTTGGTCATTTGATGCTTCTCAAATCCAGACTAGCAGATTGAGCTCAATAGTTGAAGATTTTGATGAAATTTCCAGTTTTGAAGTTGCTGATACAGTCACAGCTGAAAGTGGTTTTTGCATACAGCTTTTGGAGTGAATTTAATTTGCTTGTGGGTACTTTTCCAATCCATTCCTACACCCAAGGCGACCATCTTTGGAGAGTTTCAGATTTTAGTTTTGAGTTTATGATTTTTACTTGTCAAAATCGCCCTTGCTCAAGGCCGTACCATTCAAGGAAGCATTGGGATTTGTGCCAAAATAAAGCTGCTGTTTGGTTGCTGTTTGATGATCAAAAAATGTTCGCCTACCTTCTAAGAAGACACAGCAAAAGACGGCATTCAATTCGGAGATGAATTAAGTGAGTTATGAACATTTCATTGATTTTCTCTGTAGCTGGTTTGAATTTCCAAAATTCTGATTTTTATATCAGACTGTTATAATTCTCAGTTTTTGGTCTTATACTTCAGTTTTGGAGTGTTATATGATTGTAAGAATTCATACTTCTTTTTCTAAGGTTCACTTGCTATCATTGTAATTTGTAATCTGCAGAGTTTAATTTGTAAAGGTTGAGATTAAGCATTACTAATCCAACCATTTCCAGTTCTGCAATTACTTATTGTTTTGTCATTAAATTACCCCTGGATGGTTTACCACCAGTGTGGATAATCTGATTTGTAACACTCTTGTACCCACTTTCATAGTGGAGAATCCCCACAGCTCTGTGGATGCCCGCCGCAACGGATGAATTGTTTTAATCGTAATCTTTTCCCCCCACTGTTTGGTGGTAGTGTGGAAAATGTTTTTCATGGCTGGTTATCCGCCTATCAGTTTCTAATTTTCAATTCAACACTCCGTCATATGTTAGCACCTCGCCCTAAGTGGGATCTTGAGTGCACATTCTTGACGTTGAGTAGTTTTCTTTCAAGTATTTTCATTTAGCTCCTCCACCATATGACAACACCTATCTCTCATTGGGATTGAGTGTGCATTCTTGGTGTGAGTTCATTTCAAGTTCAGTTTTCTATTTGGAGCTAAGGCTAACCGAGTTGATTAAGTGCTGGTTATGTGTGTTAATTCATCGAAAAAATTGGTTAGCATATTTCAGTGGTATCAGAGCCAAGATCTTGCCATCCTGTGAATAAGACAGAGTCAGTTGACAAATGAGTGATAGAGAAATCAGATTCTTCACCTAAGATCAGTTTAGCTTTCAGAAGTTCTTAAGATGTTGCATTTTCTGAGGTCCAGGAATCGTGAGAAGTCAGATTTGATTGTGGCTTCGGAAGAATGCCAATTCAAGAGGCAATGTGAACATGAGGCTGCCATACTCCGTAAACAATATCAAAGCATGACAGATGAGTTTAAGAACGATGTTTCATTTGACACGTTTTTGAATTGTGCGGTGATTCATGACCCTGGAAAGTTGGCTATAGTCAACTACATCAAAAAAATGATTAAAGAGGAAGTAGAACTTGCCATGGTTGAAGAATCAAGGAAGGAAGAAGCAAAAGGATCTGTTTGTGGTTTGCAGCCCACAAGTAAGCAAATTGAAGAGAAAAATCAGTCAATTAGTGTTGAAGAAGACACAAGCAAGGTGCACATTTTGGTTCAAAATGAAAGTGGGCTTGATGAAGATACCTTGGCAAATGAGGAGATTAAGTTAGAGTCCCAAAATACATCCCTAGACTTGCATGGGATGGGAAATAATGAAGATTATTATGGTAAGAAGATCATTACAGCAGTCTTGAGTCCTAATAAGGATTCAAGCAATGAAGATCTCGAGACAAATGGCTTCTCAAAAGATGCTGGTGGAACAGTTGTGTGGGATAAGTACGTTGAAGAAGAGCAAGATGAAGCAAATACTAATGGTGTCTTTGAACCAGCTTATGACCATTACGAAAGTGAGGTTGTTGATGGTGATTCCGATGTGTTTTTATCTCCTTTTGTTGAAGATTTAGTGAAGGATAATTCTCTACTTTATGCTGAGCCAATTCCATATGAAGAATTATTGACAAGTGTCCAAGAAGACTTCTTTGGTATGTATGTGGGCACTAATGATAAAATCAGCAACACATCTACTCAAGATAATTTCATTGAAGAAAAGAATGACAAAATATTCAAAGCAACCAGCTTTGATGATTCTTTAATCCGATATAATGCTAGTGACTTGAGTGGTAGTGGGTTTGATTATCAAACTACATATGTGGAGAAAGTTATAGATGAAGATTTCAGTTCAAGTGGGTTGAGGAGTGACTCATTCAAAGAGTCAACAGTTCAAGAGGAGCATGATGATCTCTTTCCTATTGATCATTGCAATCAAACCTTTCACATTTGGGATCCGGGTGCGATGTCACCAAGGTATGATAAAGAACCGGAGTGGGATAAATTCCCCTTTGATCCTGATGAAGTTCAAAAATCAGTTTGCAATGCAAGTAATGAAGTGATCTTTGGAGGAGAAGTTGCAGCAATGGCTAATGAGAACGTGATTTCTTATGTTGAAGAGAAGAATGTTTTAAAATCAGCAAATGATTTGGATGCCTTTCAAAATTACGCACAAGAAGAGTATGAGAACTTGAAAGGTCAAGATAGAGGTACTAATTTGTTTGAAGAAGTTGTTGACAAGCCTTCGATTCAGGAGATATGCAGTGATAAGATTAGAAAGGAGGCTGATTTTGAAAATCATGTCAAGGAAAACAAATCAGAAAAATTGATGTTTGATGAGCATAGCTTCTTTGCTGATTGGGATCAAGGGCCTAAAGAGCTGCAAGTTTTGAAGGATAATTTATTGGTTTCAGAAGAGAAGATTGTTAAAGTGTTATCAAGATTTGATAGCACATATCACTTCATTGAGGAACTTTGCTGGAAGTTTCAATTTGAAGAGAAACTAAATGGAGTTAAAGATGGAGACTCTCTTTCCAAGATGCAATCTATCAAAGAGGCATTGGAATCCATAAAGTCAGATTATTTGCATTTGCTCTCAGATAGGGATAATGCTATTAAGTTTGCAGAGGAGACCTATGATGCCTACCAAGAGAAGGAGGAAGAGATGGATAGGCTTTGCCTTGATTTTACCTTAGCTCATCATTCTTTATACAAAGCAGAAAATCATTCATCTATTGCAGCTACCCTTAAGGAACAAGAAGTTAATACAAGGATTATAGAGATCAAACAAATAGTTGAAGGAACAAATGAACTCCATAATGATGAAACATTGTGTAATGCCAAGATGATCCCATATGTTGATGGTGATTGGAAAGTACATCAAGAGTGTGAACTCTTGAGTTGGGAAGAGACTTTGCCACAAGAAGGAATGGTTTGCAGCTATGCGATAGATGTTTTAACGGATAATGAATGTAGTATTCAGCATGCTACACTTTGTGGGTCGGCAACTAATGGTGAGCATCCACAAGTTGAAAAAGATGAGTTTGAATTCTATGAAGACACCAACGAAAGGGATGAAGATAATATTTTTGAGAACAACAGTCCATTATCTTCACATGATTTGGATAATCATAAGGTGATAGATATTTTCTATGAAAGTGTGCCATGTTTTGTGAGTAGTAATCATCAAGGGCATTTTGATAATGAAAGCATAAGTGGGATCAAGGATGAAGTATTCACATGGAAAGTGTGGACTCAAGGAGATTTCTTCAACATTGGCTTAAAGGTGTCAATAAAACAAGTCTTGGTAGTTGCTGGTCACTCCATTGCAGCAACAAAGAGTGAAGATTCCAAACTTATTACTCATGAAGTTTGGGAGAAAGTTGAACCTAAACAGGCAATTCACCTTCTTAACAATCTATCTCTTGGGTTGAGTGATGTTTTGGCTCACCCTAGTCCTTTGGGGAAATGGGAATTATGGACAACATTTGTTCTATGCTCCATTGATGTTGATGTTTTCATGGATGGGCTACATGGGTTTATCAAAGAAGACACTAACTTCTTGAGTTTGCAAATTGCTTTGATTAACACTTGGAGAACTGTGGTGTTCTCTTTTTGGTGCATTGGGGAACATTTCCAGTTGGGTATCCATGCTTGGGATCCTCAACATGGCTTGATGGAGATTGTTACAAGTGGAAAGAGGAATCATTGGAGAGATACGGGTTCAATTTTCAGATTCTTTGATGCTGTCCCCATCCTTATTAACCATTCGATGGTTCTTTTTGCACATCGACCGATGGATTGGGAAGATATATCGAACAAAGGATGTTTTTATTTTGGGTTGGAGTTCCTTGAGAGGATGTGTCCAGCCTTGGGCATGAGTTGTTGTGATATTATAGATGCTAATTTCCAGTTTTGCAGCAATCCTACAACCCCTTGCATGCTGATTTTCCTAAAATCAGACTTTGAGTGGTTCATTTCAGTTTTCATAGGCAGCTGGTACATTCATTTTTCCTCTTCACAACCTCTTTTTAGTGATGATTTTTGGCTTCAAAAGTGGGTAATAATGTTTCATAGTGATTCAGATCAGTATTGGATGGTGTTCAAGTTATGTTCTAGTGGCTTTCTTTGTACAATCTCTTGCACTAGTATTTGGGGCAGCGAACCTTTGCTTGATTTGGTTCAACTTTTTGAGACTTTGGGGGAGAGATTGGTGGAAGTTTTCAGAGTTTTTCTTGAATATGTCAGAATTACTCAAAGGAGGCATTATACATCCTTAAGGAGCTTTGAGGATGCAGTTGCTATGACTTTGCAAAGAGCTATTTTTTCCTTTGCAAACAGCTATGATGGAGTCACATTTGCTGTTGTGATTTGGTTTGATGCTTTGAGGAGTGATGTTGATGAGAATATTTTTGAGTTGTTTAGATTATTCTTCTTTGTTCTCAGAATGGTGATTGACATTGACATTGTAGATGTTAATTCCTTAGAGTTTATTGAGCAAGAGACGCTGCTAGATTTTGATTCAATTCCTTCTATGTTGTTCAACTTGAATTTCAGGCATGTTATCACTTTGAGGTTGCAGGGATGGTTAGTGCAGTTATGGTGCAATGATTTCATTTGTATGATCAGAGTAGAGCAGCATCAACATGGTGGGGTTTTTCAGAGATGGACATGGGACCCCGGGATCCTATATGTTTGGTGGGATCAGTTTGGAGTGTTGTGGCATTGCTTGAGGACAAGCAATTTTGGGAAGGGCGGACTGTAATGTCCCATTTTGCCATACACTCTTCTTTTGGATTTAGCCTATTTCGAACTGTGAGGCTGTCGGCGATAAAACTAGGCTTCCTCTTTCCGTGACATCGCCAGCCATGTCAGAGGATGTTAAAAGTGCATTCTTACTATTTATATACTTTGCTATTTTTAGCAAGTCTACCTTTTGGCAGTATCTGTCTAGCAGCAATTCAATCCTTTGCAGTTCAGTGTTCAATTTGGCTTTCTGATGGTTTTGAAGTTAACTTACTATTTTTGGCATTTGCTATTTTTAGTAAGTTCATTTTTGGCAGAAGCATCATCATCAACTTGGTTTAGTTTGGCATTTGTCAGTTTGCTATTTTTAGCAATTCATCAGTTGCAGCTTGGGCATTGTATTTGGTTATCTCCTTGGACTAAGTTTCAGACTTAGTCAATTTTCATGTCTTGAAGTTGTACCCCACGCCTAGGCTTGATGACTTCAAGTTGTTTTAAAGAAGGGGACATAAAGGGGTCAAGTGAGCATTTAAATATTTAATAAATGCTTTATTGTTGCAATATGAAATGGATGCCTAAAAGGGAAGTTGAATGATATTTTATTATTTCAAAAAAAAGTAAAAGGCAAAAAGGTGGCTGCCCCTTTGAAGTTGAAGTGATTCAACTTCTTGAATTTGAAGAGTTCTTGTTGCTTCATTTGCCAACTAAAGCTTATATTGGCCGCCGCTTGAAATATCCATGAATTTATAAGTTAATGTTATGTCATTTAAATGACAACTTAGTTTTACTGAGGATGCTTTTACCTCTAGTTTCAATCCACCTCAGGTTTGAAATACAACACCTAGTTGGTTTTCATTAAGGCTTCTCATCCGTATCAGCAGATTGAGCTCAATAGGTTGAAGATTTTGATGAAATTTCCAGCTTTGAAGTTGCTGATACAGTCACAGCTGAAAGTGGTTTTTGCATACAGCTTTTGGAGTGAATTTAATTTGCTTGTGGGTACTTTTCCAATCCATTCCTACACCCAAGGCGACCATCTTTGGAGAGTTTCAGATTTTAGTTTTGAGTTCATGATTTTTACTTGTCAAAATCGCCCTTGCTCAAGGCCGTACCATTCAAGGAAGCATTGGGATTTGTGCCAGAAATAAAGCTTCTGTTTGGTTGCTGTTTGATGATCAAAAAATGTTCGCCTACCTTCTAAGAAGACACAGCAAAAGACGGCATTCAATTCGGAGATGAATTAAGTGAGTTATGAACATTTCATTGATTTTCTCTGTAGCTGGTTTGAATTTCCAGAATTCTGATTTTTATATCAGACTGTTATAATTCTCAGTTTTTGGTCGTATACTTCAGTTTTGGAGTGTTATATGATTGTAAGAATTCATACTTTTTTTTCTAAGGTTCACTTGCTATCATTGTAATTTGTAATCTGCAGAGTTTAATTTGTAAAGGTTGAGATTAAGCATTACTAATCCAACCATTTCCAGTTCTGCAATTACTTATTGTTTTGTCATTAAATTACCCCTGGATGGTTTACCGCCAGTGTGGATAATCTAATTTGTAACACTCTTGTACCCACTTTCATAGTGGAGAATCCCCACAGCTCTGTGGATGCCCGCCGCAACGGATGAATTGTTTTAATCGTAATCTTTTCCCCCCACTATTTGGTGGTAGTGTGGAAAATGTTTTTCATGGCTGGTTATCCGCCTATCAGTTTCTAGTTTTCAATTCAACACTCCGTCATATGTTAGCACCTCGCCCTTAGTGGGATCTTGAGTGCACATTCTTGACGTTGAGTAGTTTTCTTTCAAGTATTTTCATTTAGCTCCTCCACCATATGACAACACCTATCTCTCATTGGGATTGAGTGTGCATTCTTGGTGTGAGTTCATTTCAAGTTCAGTTTTCTATTTGGAGCTAACGCTAACCGAATTGATTAAGTGCTGGTTATGTGTGTTAATTCATCGAAAAAATTGGTTAGCATATTTCACTAAAAAACTAAATAACACTTAAAGATTTAAAAAAATTGGGGGTTTTGAGTTGAGAGCCAGCAAGGCTCATCACACGGTGGATGCAAGTATGTGAACCATTCCTCCAGGCGGAGGGGAAATATCACTTGGGAGAGGGGCTTGGTCGTTTAACTGTTAATGTTAACTATTTGAGCATACACACACATCATTATGAGTTTGGAGGAACCAAGTCATATGAGTTGGTCTTGATAAGTCATCCATAGGCTTTAGGAGTCTGGTTTACTTCTTTGTGCTTTGTGAGTGATGAATGTTTATTTATCAGACTTACTATACTGTGATCTTTGTGTGAAAAATGTGAGTGATATATGTGTATAGGTTAAGTGGGTATGTATACACATGTATACATTATGTACACGTATCCATATGTATAAACATATCAATACAGACGTATGATAGGCAAACGGATATGCTCATACGTATGTGTCGACATGGTATACATATACATACGTATACACAAAGGTATATACGGTTATACACATGTATATACATACACACTATACCTATTATCTGGGGATAAAAATAATACTGTGATATTATTATCTGGTAATTTACATGTATATGTATGTATATATGTATATATCGATGGTGTATGGATATTAAACTATATATATATATAGATACATAAATATATATGTAAATATATATGTAACTATATATATTTGTATATATTATATAAAGGATAAATATATGTACATATATTATAGTAAGATAATATATACATACATATAGATATATATATATACATTACGAGAGTAATGAAGAAAATATATATATATTAATATATTAATAATTACTTAATATATATACATATATAATATATAATATATATAAATATATAGTTTAAATATTTTAAAACTCTAAAGTGAAAATTAAAAGACTTAAATTTTTACTTGGAGTAAATATTTAAGAATGAAACTATAGAGAAATAAATTAAATCTCTTAAACTATAAAGAATTGAGCCTTTTCATTTGAAAAGAGTTCAGGACATGAAACTATAGGAGGAATCGATAAATAGTTTAAAAGGCAAAAAAATTCTGAAGAAAGTTTTTTACCGTGAAATGGCGTTTGAAGAAAACGCAGAAATGCTGGAGGAAATCTTCAAACAAAGCTAGAAAAGAGGGCGACGCAGCCTGCATTACATGAGGTGTTGTGAGACTTTCCTTGACCGATTCACTAAAATGGTGAATCATTTCTTCATGGGCGCCATAACTGGTAACTTCCTGTAGGAGGCGTTTTTCCCTTTCTGAGTTGATTTATTCTTGATTTGCTGGCTCAAATAAAGTCGAATCACCTTCAATTCTGATGAATAAGGGTTTAGAAACCCGCCATGTCTCACTTTGAATGTTTTTGGGCATTGTGTTGTCATTCTGCATGCCTTCATTAGTGGAAATCGTTGCATTTTGGGCCCTATATATAGACGCCATGCCATTCAAGGTTTTATCACTTGTGCAATCCGAATTTAGTATTTTCTCTGAGCTTTCATTTCCATTTCATTATACTGCTTGCATACTCTATTTTGTTGAGCAGGAAAATACAGTGATTTTACCAGCATTTGCGAAAAACAGTGAAAATCCCAATTTGAGCTGAAAGTGAAGTCATTGTGAGTTTATTGTTGAGTAAGAAATTAGTGGTGGATTCATTATTAAGAGAAGATTCTTATGAAGTTCATTATAGAGTGAGAAACTATCATTGTGAAGCCAATTTTAGTGAGAAGTCTATGTTATTCTGAAGGCTTGTTTGAAAGAGGGACTGGAAGAAAAATTTTGGGAAGGAGAAGCTTTAAATCAGGCATGGATTTTCTTTATTTTGTAACTTTAATTTGAGTGCTGGTCTCTTTTATCTTGTGTTTGTTGTTTTTCCATAGTTTTAGGAGAAAAGAACTATTAAGTTGAACATTTAGAAGTAATGCATAATAGGGAATTTGTGTATGGGGAACCATTGAAAAAGGGAATGGATGAAAAGGGGATATATGTGAAAAGAACTTAAGAGAATAGTTTATTTATTTTGCATAAGAAGGAAAATAATCAGAAAAGATCAAGGGAAGGATTAAATGCATTTAGAATGAATGTTGCATGTTGTGTATGATCTCCATATATGGAGAATACAATGAAATAGCTATTATCTACTAGGATCAAAATGAAGGCAGAACCAAGTATGGTCTTAAGCTTAAGTTATTAGGTTAACTGTGACAAGCTAAACACTCCTAGGATAAAGATTTCCTAAATAGGAGTTAGGTTACAAGACACTTGTAGACTGTTTCATTTCTAAGTGGATAGTTTGATGTAGGAAGTCTAGGGTGACTCTATACCCATTGAAAGACATAGCCTACGCGTAGAGTAAGATAGCCCCAAGTCAAACCGGCCCTGAGTAGTGTAAGTGATAGATGACTTACTCAGTCGTTTACTAAACTAGAATACTATGGCCATAGTAATGTAATGTACCTACATCCTCTTCAATCGAGCAATCATTACATTGTCAGTTCACCATGATCCAATAAGTACATACTAGTTTGGGATTGTGGGATTTACAAGAATCTAGTTATGTAAGACACACTACTATGCTCAATTGGTTAACAGAGTCGGTTACTCAACCAATCCTTTCGACAAAAGGAGGGCCATTCATTGAAAAATGAATGTGCGAGGGACCGCATATAAGTCCATGGTTGGCGGAAAAGCACCCGAGTGATGTTTCTCCTCCACAGCAGACGTCTAAAGAACCAAGATTTGAAAGGGAAGATCCTGGACCATCTTACTACTATTTGTGCAAAAGTTGTTTAAGCTGTGTATGTATTCTTATGCTTTTGTACTCTATTATTTACTTTGAAAAGGAAAAAGTTATTTTATTATGAAAGGCATTGAATTGTATTTATAGGATGTATTTTCAATTGAAAAGAAAAGAAAAATTTTGTTACTGTGTTTATTACTCGTTTACTTTTGTTTTTAAAAGTTGTAAAATTAAGGAATTTTTATTTCACGTAAGGGATAGGTCGTTACACCTACATAAGTAGCAATATAACTTCCAAGAACATAGGACCAATGCTTACATTATACAATAAGAGCTTTGTACTAAAATAGCTCATTGAACATTACATGACAAAATTGTAATGTCCCCAATTTTAGCAAAACTGTTTTGTGCACAATCAGCCTAGTTCCAAGTTCTTCCAAAGGCTAATTGGCATGCTTGGGAGAACTCCAAAGTTCTTGGAATGCACAGGTTCAATATTTCAAGGTTTCTAGTTTTGGCAATGAGCTCAATCAATGGTGTGGATCATTGTGACACTTTCAAAATTGAATTCTAACTTTTGGTGAGGTCTCCAAACTTCTTGGAGGAGTGACATATTTTTAGTCACCTAGTTGACTCCGATCATCATCCCAAGTCTTCAGTATCATGTTGGTATGATCAGAATTTGTTTCCAATGTTGTTTCAATGCTTTACACAACTTGGGTAAAATAATTTAAATATTCACTTAAATTTTTAATGTTATATTATTAAAGTGAAAGTTAAGTATAATATCTTCGAAAAAAATATCAAGTGAACTCAAAAGTGGATGCTTAGGATATGGGGGGGACATTTTGCACACTTAAATATTATAATCTTTCTCAAAAGGACATTTTGGAGGAAAAAAGAGAATTATTATTTTTAAAACTTGAATATTTCCCTCCAAAAAGCTATATAAGGAGGTTGTGGGCTCATTTGAAAGGTTAGACTTGATAAATGATAATGTTATGCTACCAGAATGAACCTGAGTTCTACCAAATCTTTGGAGGACGAAAACCCTCTCAAGATTTCTAATTTCAGGGACAAAAATTCCCTAGCTAGATTGGTGTGATTTCATCCGAGAATCACCATTGCTACAGATCCGAAGCTTCAATGCTTTTGCAGTCATGGGTGTTTTTGATGTCTTTTAAGTTGCAGATTTGATCATGTTTTGAGAATTTTGTTTGAGGTTTTTCCTAAGTTAGGGTGGTGATTGAAGAGTTTCTTGTTTGTTGGCCGTACACTTTCCTATAGCAAGCCGTACCACCCATTTATGGTTGATAATCTCCATTATCATCATTTAGTTTTAGTCTGTGCAAGTGCTTCAGCTTTCTCTTGGCAGGCCGTACCCTTTCAAGGAGATATCAATGCTGTTAAGACTGGAGTTTATCCTAGGACTGGGCCGTACCATGTGTTTATTGTGCCTAGAAGCATGGCGTGTGAATTTAATAATCCAAGCACTGCCTTTTTAGGGTGATTTTGTAATGTCCCCTTTTTCGGCATGATCGTGTTTGATGGTGGTTAGCCTATTACTTAGACTCTCGTAGGCTAACAGGTTGCGTTAGAGGGTCAGTGGCATTATTTGAGGAGTTTTGTCGTTCTCAGTTCAGAGTTCAGTGATTGGCTCAAAGCAGGCCTTGGTAGTTCAGGAGTTGACAGCTTCTGACGGCACAAAAATATATGGAGTTTTGAGGAAGTTATGATTATTTAAGTGATTTAAGTTATATTAACTTAAATACTTTATTATAAAGTCAAATTGACTTTATACCTTTTTATATCACTTAAATATTCATAAAAGGGTGATTTAAAATTAAATCACTTAAACATAAAAGTTGGCGCCCAAGTATTTAAGTCCAAACTATTGAAAAGGGACTTAAATATTTATTAAAAGATTTAAATGATGAAAGAGGTGACATCTTCTTGGAATTCGTGCCTTTTAGAATATAAAGCATTTTGGCAATGAGAAATTCACTTTTGAATATTTCGACTTTGCCTTGGACATTTTTTCCTGTGCTTTCACCTGTGATCAGGGCTTTGAGCAATCTTCCATTGGAGAACGAAATCTCTTCAGTGTTGAGCACTTTTGAGACTGTGAGAGATCAGTCGAATTTGTGCAGTTGTGAGAGCTTCATACAGAGGTTCTACTGAGCTTGATTTGTGTTTCCTATTGAATTCCTTTATTAGTTTCAGAGGGTTTTGAGAGATGGCGCCTTCATTTCACCTGGCAGACACTTTACTTCATGGTCGTACCTTCTGAGTGGGAATTCTGGGTTTTTGCATAGAAGTGTGTGGCTCTTGTGCAAGGGTGTTTAGACTTTTTCTTGGAGAAACGCCTTCCTTTCTGAGGGTTTCTCTTCATCTCCTTTGGCGTCTGGCTTGTACTTATCATCTGCCACAGTTTTTAGGCTGGATTTTGCATTCTATAGCTTCCTACACCGGATTTTGTCAGTTTTTCACCATTTTGGCTAGCGAACTGGACTACTTTCTTAAATAAATAATCTGGAAGCTTTCAGGTATGTGTATCATGTGTGATCTAATTGTTTCAGTTAAATAATATCTTCTACACTTTCATTCTGAAGAAATTAGCACAGATTTACATTTTATGAGCAATTTATATGATGCGCCCCTTCTCTTATGTCTATAAACTTTCTCTAAAAAACTAAAATAACACAATAAGACTTAAGAAAATACTGGGGTTTGAGTTGAGAGCCAGCAGGGCTCATCACAGTGGTATCAGAGCGGTTTCTTGCCATCCTGTTGGGTAGATTGGACATTGAATCAGTTAGTTAATCATGTTTAGTTCAAGTACCTAGAAGCAGTGGGACAAGAATATGGAGAAGCTTAAACAAAGTTTGAAAAGGTTGGATGAAAATCAGAATAGGATGAATGAATTGTTTTCACACCCTGCAAACATAGACAAAGCATCACGGTATATGGCATCCATCTTCAGATCTACATCACAAAACAAAAGTAAGAAACATGAGGCCTTTACAGGGGAAGTATCCAAAAATCTTTACAATGAATTCTCGGCAGCTAGTGACCAGCATACAGCTGATCCTATGGAGAACAAAAAACAGACCTACATAGAGGAAGATGTTGAGCATGGAACACTTCATGATGGCAACATGACTGGAGAAGAGCAAGTGATGTTTGAAGACAAACCAATTGTATTGGAGCAGCCACATGAAGATAAGTTTTCTTGTAATGCTTCATCAGCAGAAATGTATGAAGATATGGCTTCTACAACTTCTTTTGAGACATCCTATGAGGTACATAGCAGCAGTACCTTAGATGTTGATGACAACACACATGATGTTGTTGATTATGAGGTGAGTGATGCAGATTCAACTTCATGCTATAGTGCAGATTTGGATGGAGAACAGGAAGTGATTCAAGAGGGATTTTCCTCTCCACAGTACTATCAAGGGTCAGAGTTACACAATTTTGATCAGCGTGGTGTTGTTGTTCAGTTTGTGAGCAACCGTTTGTTTGAGGCGGACGCTACTATGACTTATGATAATTCGCTATTTGTGTTAGGGGTTGATCACACAGTGGACCCTAACCGTGAGATGTGTAGAGATAGTGATGTTTGGAGTCCTTACAGTGTACCAAGATTTCAGACACAACTCATGTAGGAGTTTACAGGTGTGTACACGGTGTTGAGCGCATACAACTTCACCTTTGATCCGCATGTACATGAGTTATACCAGGTGCACAGTCCTAATATGCACATGTTGGACATGTTGGATGATAGCATATCTCGTGCAGAGGTTGGAAGTAAGTATTGCTTGCAGTTTGACTTGCTTCCTCATGAGTATTTTGTTCCTATGGCAGACAGCACTGAGATTGACAGAGTACAGTATGATGATCCAGCTGATCAGATTTGGGAGTTACAGGAGACAGTTGATGACAGTAGGAACATTTCACGACACTATCCTTGGAATCCTGGTGGAGTGGTTGATTCTTTGCTGTTGAGATTGCTTGCGGACAAGCAATTTCAGGGAGGGCGGATTGTAATGTCCCCTTTTTCGGCATGATCGTGTTTGATGGTGGTTAGCCTATTACTTAGACTCTCGTAGGCTAACAGGTTGCGTTAGAGGGTCAGTGGCATTATTTGAGGAGTTTTGTCGTTCTCAGTTCAAAGTTCAGTGATTGGCTCAGAGTAGGCCTTGGCAGTTCAGGAGTTGACAGCTTCTGATGGCACAGAAATATATGGAGTTTTGAGGAAGTTATGATTATTTAAGTGATTTAAGTTATATTAACTTAAATACTTTATTATAAAGTCAAATTGACTTTCTACCTTTTTATATCACTTAAATATTCATAAAAGGGTGATTTAAAATTAAATCACTTAAACATAAAAGTTGGCGCCCAAGTATTTAAGTCCAAACTATTGAAAAGGGACTTAAATATATATTAAAAGATTTAAATGATGAAAGAGGCGTCATCTTCTTGGAATTCGTGCCTCTTAGAATATAAGGCATTTTGGCAATGAGAAATTCACTTTTGAATATTTCAACTTTCCCTTGGACATTTTTTCCTGTGCTTTCACCTGTGATCAGGGTTTTGAGCAATCTTCCATTGGAGAACGAAATCTCTTCAGTGTTGAGCACTTTTGAGACTGTGAGAGATCAGTCGAATTTGTGCAGTTGTGAGAGCTTCATATAGAGGTTCTACTGAGCTTGATTTGTGTTTCCTATTGAATTCCTTTATCAGTTTCAGAGGGTTTTGAGAGATGGCGCCTTCATTTCACCTGGCAGACACTTTACTTCATGGTCGTACCTTCTGAGTAGGAATTCTGGGTTTTTGCATATAAGTGCGTGGCTCTTGTGCAAGGGCGTTTGGACTTTTTCTTGGAGAAACGCCTTCCTTTCTGAGGGTTTCTCTTCATCTCCTTTGGCGTCTGGCTTGTACTTATCATCTGCCACAGTTTTCAGGCTGGATTTTGCATTCTGTAGCTTCCTACACCGGATTTTCTCAGTTTTTCACCATTTTGGCTGGCGAACTGGACTACTTTCTTAAATAAATAATCTGGAAGCTTTCGGGTATGTGTATCATGTGTGATCTAATTGTTTCAGTTAAATAATATCTTCTACACTTTCATTCTGAAGAAATTAGCACAGATTTACATTTTATGAGCAATTTATATGATGCGCCCCTTCTCTTATGTCTATAAACTTTCTCTAAAAAACTAAAATAACACAATAAGACTTAAGAAAATACTAGGGTTTGAATTGAGAGCCAGCAGGGCTCATCACAGATTTCCTTACTGTTCTGGGATGCCAAGTCTTCTGGAGGTTAATTGCATATGATTTTGACTGAATCTTTGATGTTAGCTTGTCCTAAAGGAGGTCATACAGCTTTCTGGGTTTGTTGTTCTTGCTAATTCTGAGACTTGACAGACCTGCTCTTCTCTAAAATCATTACAAGATTTAAATATCCTTCTTCCAAGGTGATTTGGAGTGAGAGTTGGAGCTGTTTGGTGAAGATATATCAGTTAGGGCCATTGTCGGAATGTTGGATGTGTAAAAATGCTTCTTTCCAGAGTTTAACAGCACTGCAAATTTATATCAGACCTGCAATATCAATCTACCAGCAAGTACAGGAGTATTCTCAGACCAGCACCAATCTGCTTACTCATCCTTCTAAGGTATAATGTTGTTATTTCCAGTTGGGCGAATTAGTTTCATGATTTTGGGTAACTTTAGGGGTGTTTCAGCGGTTTAAATTCATATCAGCACTAGTACAAGCAATATTTACTTTTATTAGCAGTTAATCAATGATAATATTGCATCTGGACAAAAATTGTAATGATTCGGATGTTCATACCACCGAAAACCATCTCTTTCATGCATTCTTGATTGTAACACTAGATGGTAGTACCACCAATGAGTTTATCTTTGGATTTTTTGAAGCTACTTACCCCACTGAATAAGTGGTATTATTGTAATCACTCACAACTAGATAAGTGGAAGGAGTTGTGTTTCATTTTCAGTGTTGTATAGCTTTCCCACTGCATAAGTGTATGTGCCCTTGTAATTCGAACTGGATAAATGGATGTTTATTTCTTCAAGTCCTGTATATGCACTCGACTGAATAAGTGGTATTGGTTGGCTTGAGTCCTAGTGCTTTACTTTCAGCTGCTGCAATTTACTTGTTATATTAATCCTTTCACCATATGCTCTTTGTAGTCGGTGTACAATGTCTATCATTATGCTTCAGTAATATTGGTTAACCGACTATGTATTAATTTGTTTGTATTAATTGGTTGTCGGTTGTGGGTATTTATAAGCATCGGTTGGTTGATAGTTGTGTTCTTCTTGGCAACCGTCAGGTCCTTTAAATACATTATGTATCATCAAGGATAGTAGTATGATCTAGTTGAGCCAACTCTAATCCTTTGTTGATCATCTCTAATTCTCTGGTCTTCTTCTGTAATAATTTCATGAGCAAATAAAGATGTATTTTGTGCATGCATTGTCATCTCTTAATAATTCGTGTATTTAATTTATCAAATAGAGCAGCAAACATTTGACGTCATTGTCTTAAAGAAATCGGGTCAGATTTAAGAGATTCATGCCCTTAGATCACAATAAAGGCAGGAAGAGACCACAACATGGTCAAGATCATGGGATCGGGATATCTTTAAGGATCATTGAACAAAGAGAATGAAGAAGACTACTGAGGCTGAATGTAATGTCCCCCTTTCTAATGGAAGCACTTAAACCCGAGTCCTGCATTTGAAATGTTCCTCAAAGAGACTTTAGCAGCGTTAGAGATCGATAAATTTCAATAACAACATCTGATAAGGTCAAAGATGGCATTCTATTTTCCCCATTTTTCATCGTAGTGAATGAAATAGAATCATTCATGCATCACATCATAAAGTCATCATAGGGAGTTCATGTTCATATATAATTGATTATTATCATTATAGGCAGATTTTGGGTCTCCTCTTAAGACTAGAATCAATTACTAACTGTATGGTTCGATTATGGATCCAAGTAGATGGACCCATCTTAATTTTGGAACGAATAGCAGGGTAAGCATATCTTGCCTATGATAATAAGATACGCATGTCTGACTTATTATAAACAATATACTATACTAGTCATGATCTGTATGTTGAGTTGCATACTAATCTAGCTCTTGTCTACACCTTACTATGTTACTCCATACTGTAATGGGAAACATACCTGATAAGTGGAGGTTCTATAGGCTTGTATGAATATACCTTTAATTGTGAGCCCCATCATTTTGAGAAAGAATGCATATTTGAATGGAGTCATCTTACAATGCTTGTAACGACCCCACTCCCCAAATAACCAGTGTTCATGTTTATCTCCAAGACAACAGGCTGAGAATAATCTCTCACAGTAAGTCCACACGCTTTGATGATTCGCTTCTTTAATGATTTCAAGCAACTCCTTGTTAATGACTCAAAGAGTCGGCCTCCATGATGAACACGACTAATACTTTGATTGTCTGTGCTAATGCTTTAGTAGTGACAATGCATTTCCTTGTGTGCACATTTCCCTTCTCTTCGCACTTGGACTCAATACCAATGATTGCTATCTTGACATTGCTGACATTTTGAAACCATGGTCTCTTTCCTAATATAGATGCCTCTGATCTGCTAAATTTATATAAATGGGTCTGAAGAAATGTATTGTTCCCTATTCCTCCCGCGGTGATGAGGGTTCTCTCTTATTCGATCTGCCTTTCTTCTTATTCCCTCAACCGATGGTCATCATAGAGTTCTTGGCTCTTCTTAGCATATGTCGATGGTTCTCAGAATCGCGGTTGTAATCCGTATTACCTATTCATCTGCACGCATTCCCTGATCTGGTGATCATCCCTATTGAAGAGGAGGGCTATTTACTCGCGTCTTAGACCCCGATGGGTGCAACCTGGGGAATGTCGTTCCAAACACGTCCCTGTTGAAAGACTCATCCCCTGCTTAATCGTGGCTTGCTCCATACACCGACTTATTAGTGATTCATATGCTCTTTGATTACAATCTTTATTTCCAAATGCATTTTGTTTTAAGACTAAAATATATTTATTTATATACGTATATAATTAGGTATGCATTTTATATATCTAAAGGTATATTATATTATTCTAAAATATTAGTTTCTCAATATATATTTATATTATAATACTAATATTATAATAATAATGTTAGGTTGTCAATATTTATATTTATATATCTTTTATATTTACATCATTATTTATTTGATAACTATAATTATAATATTATCTTGTGATCATTATAAATATAATAATATTAAATTTCTCGTATATTTCTTTTATATATTTTTAATATTTATCTATTAATGTTGGGTATCTTAGTGTTACAAATTTGGGGACATGACAGTGAAGTTGAAGAAGGCGAAGCGTTTCTGAGGGAAAGCCCGAGTCCAACCGAGAGTAGAAGCCAAAGCGTAAGCAGAAGCCGTAGTCGGGAGAGAGAGAGAACCGTTAGGACAAGAGAACATACGAAGGGATAGTGGGTAGAGATAGCTCAACATCTACCACTTCCTGACGAAACATACACTAATCTCACCGACCAAAATAGAGAACCGTTTGTACCATCAACGTTAGATGAAGAGGAATGTGAAGAGAACACTGCAAAAAACTGTATAGACCATCATTGACAGACGAAGAAGCATCATCAAGTGATGGAGAAGGTTTACAGTCAAGCGAAAGGGAAGGCGAGGAAGAAACTGCCAACCTTGTTGATGGAGAACCATGCATACCATCAAAGTCGGTCGAAGGGGAAGGCAATGGAGAACCTACCGAAGATCTGACAAAGACCATACACCAAATTGGGCACCATATATTGACGGAAGAACTTGACATTAGAAGATCGAAGCCAAAAACACCAAGACAAAGGGAGCACCGGAAGGACTCAAAAGGCAGCCTGAGGGTGACAAATGCTGAAGAGGGGCGAGTAGAGGATTGTGGTGTGTCCAAGAGTCCAAGGAACACACCGGAATGTACAAATCAAAACTCTCCAAATAGGTTATCATCACAGAAGGTACATCGGAGAGGTAAGATGGTGACGCAGGAGCATCCGAGTAGGTGCGCAATCAACATCGCACAAAAAGAATATTTCAGTTTGGTTTGATTGTTTAAGTTTGATTTTCATCTTCTAAGTTCGATTTGGTCTTGGTGGTCATCGATGGAGATTGATGACATTTTTGACATTGATATGTCATGCATCAATTTTAAGTTTTAACATTGATCATACATCTTGTAGTTGCAATATTTGTTATTTGATTATGACAATTTAAAACTATGAATATTGTAACATCAGCTAAGTTTGACATTTATGATGATGGTATGATGGCCTCCGTTCAGTTTTATTCTCTGTGGGATACACTATGAAGGCTTGGTTAAAAGGAAGTCAAGATACATATAGGGAGAATTTGAAAAGGCAGAATAGGAGGAGTGATCGCAGCTGATAGGGAGAATAAGACAGATTTAAATGCATGAAAAACTGAGAACTAAAGGGCTGCATTATTATAATGAAGTTGGAAAATAATCCAAGATTTAAAAATAAAAGCCATGTGAATCAACTAAGTGGCAGGTTTGAATAAAAATTTTGATTATTTAAGGCACTAAATTCCCAGGCCGCGCCAGCCCATAAGTTTGTTTTAAAAATTAAATATACAAGAAAATGAAAAGGCTGATAGAGTGAGGCAGTGAAGGGGCACAAGGAAGATAGATGCTGGAAAATGGCAGCTAGAAGGGGGAAGAGGCAGCTGTGTGGGAAAATAGGAGGTAGGAAAAAGGAAAGATAGGGGTTGTGCCATTTAAAAATGGCTTCTTGAAAAGAATCAAAAATGTAGAGATACATGTATAGAGAGGGCACACAGCTGAAGGAAAGGAGAGGGCTGCGTATGAAATAAAGTTTTTTAAATTGAATAAATTAAAATGCACAGGTAAGAAGAGAGATACCACACAGCGAGGGAGAGAGGGCCTGTGTCGAGGGGAAGAAGTGCAGAGAAATCTGCAGAGTCAAAACAAGAGAATAGACTGCTAAGAAATGGAAAATAAGACTGATTTGCTTGAAGAGCCAGTGAAGAAGTGAAAGTGGAAGAGGAGGGGAGTCAAGCCCACTGAACTGGGCAAGCAAATAACAAAACAAGCTGCCAAATAAAAAATACATATTTAAATAGTATGGAGCACACCATTTGAAGAAATATATGAAATACAGGCTGAGTTATGTGAACAGGGCCACACCATCTTCTAGAGAAAAGAGAGAGTTAAAAAGTTTAAAATGAGAAGATATGAAATGCAGGATGGAGGAGTCGAGCAGTTAAAATGGTGATGACATTGTGAATAGGGGAGGGAAGATTGAAGAGAATAGAGAAGAGGTCAAGGGATAGGGGCAGCATATAGAGATATGATAGTTGCAGCTTGAATACATAACATTTTTGTAAAGAGAGAAAGTTGCGAAGAAGAGTATAGAATTGCAAAGAGGCTTCCAGTTCAAAGAATAAAAGAGCAGCTTTATAGAGGAGTCGTGCCATTGCAAGATGGTAGTTTAAGGAATAAATGCCAGAGAAAAACGGCATATAGGAAAGAGGAATTGATCTGAATAGAGGAGGTAAAGAGTGGCTGCAAAGTAGCTTGCAAATGACAAGGGCACGAATTAAGAAGACAAGATTAGAGAACAAAACACAGATGGAGGTGTTAGAACAGAGAATTGGAAACTGAAAAATGCAATTGCCTCAGCAGGTGGATAATAAAATCAATAAAATAAGTTTGAAATTACTTTGCAACTTCTTCTTGTTATTGAATTCTAAATTTATTGAAATTCAATGCCAATGATAATTCGAGACTTTGAACTAAATTTGCTTTCATGGTAGCTTGCCTGTAAACTGTGAAGCATTGTATTGGGTTTTCTTTTTAATGAAATTCAATGTTAATGAAATTGGAAATGCAAATTGAATTAATTCCAATCATCAAATGAAATTGTCGGCTTGAGTTGTCTCCGGCTGCAAGACTGGATGATTAATTTCCATTAATTGGAATCAGATGTTGGAGTTTGTTTTTTTTTGCGTCAAATGGTGACTCTTCTAGCAAGTTCGAATGTAGAGCGGCATAAACTTCTGAAGTTCACTAGAAACGGGTCAAAGAACCCTGTATGACATTGTAAAACTTGCGAGAAAATTTGGGTAGCAAATTGTCAAGATGACATAGCATATTGGTTGAGAGCATTTCCAGCAACTCTCAAAGGCATAGCGGTCGATTGGCATAGAAAACTAGACAACAAAGCAACATGGGATGCATTAAATAGAGCATTCCAAGAAGCATTCAAACTTCTGAGAGACAACAAAGAAATCGTAGCAAAGATCTACAACACAAAGCAGGGAAAACACGAAAACATACGAACCTATAATTGTAGGTTGAAGGAGTTACTAGTGAAATTAGAAATCCAGCCAACCAATGGACTAAAGAAAAGATAGTTCATCGAAGGATTGATTCCTTCGCTGAGGAAGAAAATGAAAGTAGTGCCTTCGTCATCGTACGTTCAAGCCTACAATCGGGCATTGGACATAGAAAGTGAAGATAAAATGTTCTTGCAAAATAAAAGAAAAACAAAGGAAGATGGAAGTTTGGATGATAATAGCGACGATGAATCAAGAACAATACAAGCACTTCGGAGGGACATGCTCCGAATGATGAAAGAATTGAAGGCGAAGAAAGAAACCAACGAATTATGGAGTACTAAGTGCAAAATTGAGGGGACACAAAATTTAATTGTCCTAAAAGATGTTTTGTGAGATTTACCAAGTTATGGGTCATTCAATAAAGGAGTGCCCATACACTTTGAAGACTAGGAGTACACAAGTACTTTTTACGTAGGGAGAGGAGTTCATGAAGTATCCCCCTTACAATTTTTTAAATTTTAGCCAATGTTACCCGGGGACGCGTCTCTA
Source organism: Sequoia sempervirens (assembly GCA_007258455.2). Classification (NCBI taxonomy): domain Eukaryota; kingdom Viridiplantae; phylum Streptophyta; class Pinopsida; order Cupressales; family Cupressaceae; genus Sequoia; species Sequoia sempervirens. The sequence continues at coordinate 378,141,057 of VDFB02353493.1, forward strand.
GGTCTAAACCCCCCTATCCCCATCCCGGAAACGTCCCGGGGACAGGGGACAGCTAGGGGACGGCAGCAATGTACCATGCTTTTTTTTATTTTGATTTTCATATCATAATTGAAAAAAAAACTATATTGGCGACGAATTCTTAACACAAATATTATATGCTGAGTTTCTAAATGTATATATGGATGCTTTATCCATGTTTTCATATGAATGTTTAAAGTTTCCCTATATATTTTAAATTTTTCTATATTTTATATAGCCGTCCCCCCTTCGTCCCCAAATTTGGCCTGAAAAATCAGAAACTTGGGGACTCGTTCCGCCATCCCCTGCTGTCCCCATCCCGGAAACTTGGGGTAACACTGATTTTAGCCACAGCACTTCACCTATTAGCGTTAGCAAAACCAAAACCAGCTAAGGAAAGTAACCCTACACCAAGAATGTTCACCAAGATCCCAATGACGGGCGAGGTGATAGCATATGGTGTCGGGGATCATTAGCTTGTAAAACTGAAACTGCTGGAAAGTACAATAAAAGGACGGCTCAGACGATCAAAATATGATTGCAAATGCAAACTTGACCACTTATTCAGCGGGAGTGTAAAAACGGCTCAGCCGATCAGCATGAAATGATAATGCAAACTCGACCACTTATTCAGTGGGAGTGTTTTACAAGAAAAGTAAATGTCTAGGCGGCTAGCTGACCCCTTCCACTTTTCAGCGGACAGTACAAGAAAGTAAAATACTGAAAGTAAATACAAGGCGAGGACAGTCTCTTCCACTAAAAGTGGGAATTACAATATGTAAATTGCAGAGAGGTAAAGAGTTAATCAATACTACTAATTCAGCGTTACAATATGAGATATAATCTGCAAATACAATGAGATATAGAAATTCTATGATCACCAAATTGTTAGAGCATAATCTCCTAACAAGTACTTGATATCCAACATATGAAATGTGGCCAAAATGACTGATATAACAGGTCTGATATAAAATTCCAACAAACTGAAAACTCAAACCAGCAAGTACAAATTTCACCTTTATGCTCGTAACTTCGCCAATACTCCTCTGAATGATGTCAAACCAAGTGCAAATGAAGCATATGAGAAGGGCGACCAAGTACAAACCAAGAAATAGTAGCAAGCACCCTCTGATATTTTGTGCACACTTCCCAATGCAATGGCAGGCAAAGTACAACCTCCTTAAAGAGGGGTACCAGCAAGAATAAATTCAACTCTTCACACTAAAATCTGAAACTTAGCTAGAAGGGGTGCCCAAAGTAGACTTGAACAATGGGCCAATACCCAAAACCAACAGAAAATCATGCAAGGAGCTATGATCGAAAATGTGCTTCAGCCAAGCACCACACCAGCATCACCAAAACTGATAAAAACTCTCCAAAATCAGAAAATATCAAATGAAGCCATCTCTATGAAGCTCTATCTGCAACCTCTACATGAAGAAGCAATCTCAAACCAGCTAGGTACTATCTCTCAAGTACGAAACTGATATAAGCTAGGAGGTATACATTCCTTCAAGCAAGGGTTCTGAAATAATTTTAGCAGCATTTTGTTATGTTAAACAATAGATGATCACAAATGAAGGCCAACACTCTTATTTATAACTTTCTCCTCAAATTCAAATCTTTTCCCTCCAATTAGGGCACCCAAATGAGATTCTCATTTCACTTCAATTTGCATTTGAATTCCAACCTTGACTCCATGACTTTAGGCGTCCAAAACATAAGAGAAAAATACTTTATAAAATGCAAATATATCTCAACATTGGCGTCCCAATATAATTAAGTGAAATACTTTATAAATAATCAAATATTCCTCCAAACTAGGCGTCCATTTTACCTAAGTTAATATTTCACTTAAAACATTATAATTCACCAAATAAGGCCTCCAAAAATGACTTAATTAATAAACTTTATAAAAATCACTTATCTCTCCAAAAGTGACATCCCAATTAGCCTTAGTAAATATTTAACTTTATAATTTCTGACTAAGGCGTCTATATTGAAAATCATTTAGGCCATGACCTGCCAAAATAGGCTCCAAGAATGCTAGAGACCAAACTACTGAAACTAGCCTACCAAATATAGCCACTGAACTGAACTACTAAACCTCTGCTAAAAATAACACTACCAAAAATAGCACTTACTAAAAATAGCATACTGCTAAAAATAGTAAGTAACTTCAAACGCATTTTAAGCACAAACCGGGCAACCATCACAACTTACTAAAAATAGTAAGTCCAGAAAAGGTTGTCAGATGCAGATGCATGTTATAGTACTGCGAAGCTCTCTGAAAACCCAGAAAGAATCTAGAAACCAATCCTGCATGCAAACTCCCGATTGAAATGCATGTCACTATCATTAAATGCATGTCACATCTCTCTAAAGCTTTCTAAAAACCCAAAAAGAAACCAACAGCCAATCTACAAAACTCCAACATGCAAACCCCTAAATCCTCAACAAAAACCTCCAAGCAGCTAGAAACCCTAATTATGCCTCTGTCTAGCCTACGGGCATCCGGGAATAAGCCAACAGTCACTAGAAGGTGTAGTGCTAAAAATGGGGACATTACAGTTCACTCCACAGAATGCATCTTCAGGCGATTATCGAAATCAAAGAGGACAAAGCCAAATACAATATGACCCCAAAGGATTCCCTATCATACAATGTCGAGAATGTAGCAAATGGGGCTAGTTTGTGAGAGACTGTCAAAACAAACATGATAAGTGCAATTACTATGAAAATGGTGTGGACCTGGAAACCACAAAGACATTAGATGCTCGAAGCAAAAGGCTAGTATCAATATGATTGATGTAAGGCATAATGAAGTATTGCCCAGTAATCGTGCCCAAGCAAAGAAGGTTGTGTATTCGGACCTACGTACAAAAAAAGAAAGGCTTTGTGAAGCAAGGCCGAAGTGGAGTATGCTATGGAAAATGAACGACGCCACTCAAATGTAAATGCAAGTACAATAACAAACCAACTACAATCCGAGAAAATTATTGCAGAAGTACTTCAAGCTACTGTACTAGTTAAAGTAGTGGATTTATTACAAAGTATTCTTGAACTTCAAAATGCTATTATATCGGGGAAGAATGAGACGGTACATGCTACGGCGAAATTGGAACCTGGTGAGAATGAAGAACCAATAATTAAACCTCTGCTATCAAGCGATCAAGTAATTGATCCAATGTTATTGATAGTTAACACGACAAAGAAACCAGTGGTGGTGAATATGGAGATCCTTGGAAGGAATTTGACCAATACAATTGTCGATGGTGGGTCAGGCGTGAATGTACTTCTAGAAGACACTTGGAGAAGTCTTGGCAAGCTGACCATTTGGCTACCAACTTTTCAATTGGTGGGTGCAGATCAACAAGGTATTAAGGTACTTGGAGTTTTAATGGGGAAAAAGGTAATTATTGGAACTCAAACATTTTTGTTGAACTTTGTGGTCATTTCATAAAGGAAGAAAGCGTACAACGCATTGTTAGGTCGGGATTGGCTAATGGCAACCAAAGCCGATCAGAACTGGAAAAAGAATACAATATCCATTGAGAATAAAGGTCGGAAGTATATAATTGATTTGAAAAACCAAGCCATCGGTGAGGAAGCAGCCTCCTCGGATTTGTTAGATTCAAACTCCAGAGAAGAATGGACAGAGAGTCAAGGTCCGATAGAACCAAACGACGAAGGAGTTTTGGAGTTACAATCATGTTCGGATGATGAAACAAATTCTCTCCGTGGCCTATTTCACTGGCAAATGGAGGACTATGAAGTATTTTTGCCGACTTGCAATTTTCTAAAAGCTACGACACTTAGTGAAGATCAACCAATGAAAAATGATATTGAAAAGTTGGATAGTTTATGTACGCGGGATGCAATCGATGGTTGGCAAATGACGACAGTTGCAATGGATGTATCCAACTTTGTAGAAGAATGCAAAATAACAAACGGTACGTCTCAGAGTATGAAAAGCAAATTAATTAACTTGGAATGCACAAATATTAGTCAAGACAAATCAACTTCAAAGAAAATTTATAGAAAAAAGCAAAAAATAAAACCTCAAAGGCAAAAAATCAAAGTAACATATTGAAAAGCATTAAAATATTGGCAAGAAAAAAACAAAAGAGAAGAGATTCGTGGGCGGCAAGAAGGGTCTAAGGTCATCATATGGCATAATCATCACAAAACTGTACGGTCAAACTGTCAAGTTTGGTGCAGCATAGTACAACAGAGCAGTGTATGGTCTAGCAAGAGCAGTGAAAAGGGGAGCACCATACAAAAGAGCAACAAACGAAAGGACATCATACAATCAAGTATGAACAGAAAAAAAAACCAACATATGGAAGAACATCATTGATACCATCATCGCACGAAAAAAAGCCAATACAATACAACCCCTCTGTAACATACGACCATTAAGAAATTTCATGAGAGCTAGAAGGACAAGCACAAAAGGGCACCATATGACTAAAAGTACATTACAAACCATATGCATATGTCATACAACAAACAAAGGGCGACTAGAGGTAAATATTGTACGACGTGAGGAAGAGGTACGACACGTAGAAACAAAAGAATCTGTGACGAAAAATATTGCAAGGAACAAGATCATACGTCCCAGCACCATACGGAGGAAGAGAGAAGAAACTAAGATTGTACGACCCAATAATGTACGAGCAATGGAAGAAACTAAGACCGTACGACCCAGCACCATCAACACTGTATGAGGGAGGTTTAATTGCATGATAGTCGTACAACTAAACAAGTTAAGGAAAAATCAGAACGTACGACAAGCAATCATCAACGTATGACCTAGACAAGCGTAGTATGGCAGGGGGAAGCAAGTTGTACAACACAGAATTTAAAAGATACAGCTACATCTCATACGAATTCTAGTAGACTGGATAGTACAGGGAAGGAACAAATGGGATTTAGTACGATTCACTCTAGAAATTAACAGAGTACGCCGATCATTCTATGCAACATTGGCATGGAGGCAATGGAGATTTTTCTCCACCCTTCAACGACATCATTACCTTTCCATCGTACAACATGGCATATGTTGGTTAAACAATGCAAAATCTCAATTTTTTGGCTCTATTAGCATTCTTTTTTGCCTCTTAAAAAATCATGAAAATTAGGTGTGTACACTCCAAGTCCAAGTTTGCAAAATACACTCCCAAGTTTCCCTACAGGTCCTTGTCTACACTCTCATCATCAGTTTGGCAAGTCTTCCCTAATGTTACTTGATGCTTACTTGTCGTCTAGAAGACAACTTTTCCTTTTGGGGAGGATGATGTAGTCGGTGTACAATGTCTATTATTATGCTTGGGTAATATTGGTTAACCGACTATGTATTGATTGGTTGTCGGTTGTGGGTAGTTATAAGCATCGGTTGGTTGACAGTTGTGTTCTTCTTGGCAACCGTTAGGTCCTTAAAATAAATTATGTATCGTCAAGGAGAGTAGTATGATCTAGTCAAGTTGACTCTGATCCTTGGCTAAACCACCTCTGGTCTTCTTCTGTAGTAATTTCATAAGCAAATAAAGATATATTTTACGCATGCATTGTCATCTCTATTAATAATTCATGTATTTAATCTATTGGATAGAGAAACAAACACTCTCACCTTGCCCATCTTGGGAACTAGGCGATCAAAAAGAGGAACGGATATTGCACTGTAATTTTAATTCTAGTTGCAATATTTTCAAAAGTATATAGGGTGGTGTTAGTTAACAAATTTGTTGTTGTAGTTTTATTTATAGAAATGACCCTGAATTGCCAGTGAATAGCAACAAATGAACCAACAATTGGAGAGATCATTGTTGGATCAACCACAAATGAAAAATTCACAAGAAAATCGCAAAAAATCGCGAGTAATCGCATGCTGGAAGAGGAGGCGAGTAAATCATGTGTTTACTTGCAGCCATATTATGAGAAAAAATAGCGGCATTTTTTACTGTTTGATGTGCCAAAGACCCAAAACGTGCGGGTTTTGAGAAAAAAACGCGCTGTAAATAAATATATAATTGGGCGAACAAAGAATTTTAAGATTTTATTTCATATCAAACCCTAAGTGACGCAATTTGGAGGTAGGAAAACGATGCGCGTGAGCACAGGAGGATGCAAAAAAATCAGGGCACGGGAGGATGCGACGTGACCAGGCGGAGGAATTTTTAACAAGTTTTTTTTGCAAATGAATTCCATTTTTCACAGTCGCGATTTTTAACAGGTCTTTTTGATTTATTTTTTCATAGTTCAATGACAATCACCAATTCCCAGCCCGCAATTTTCAGAATTTTTTTGCCATTTTGCAATGATCCCGTCTAGGCAACAATTTAATTTTAAGGTTTTGACCAATAAAATTATAAAATAATAAATCTAAAAGATTGAACTAAGAAATTTCAAACAATATAAAGCAGTTTTTTTTCATTTAAATATAACTCAAAGTTTTTTTTTTTAATTTAAATATAAATGAAATTTAAATATATTAAATGTAGATTTAAAATTGAAAATATTATTATATAAAATTATAAATCAAATCTAAATATATTAAATGTTAATAATTTATAGATATTAATGAATGTGTTTAATCTAAAAGAATAAAACCTAAAGGGTAGAAAACCAACATATCAAAGCTAGAATCATCTTTTTTTATTCAAACTTATTATAAGGTTAACTCAAACTTATAGCACATTGAGTCAATTTTTTAAATATCTTTGCATTTACTTTAATATTTTTTAAGCTTTCAAGAAAAAAGAAAAAAAAGTAAAGGAAGCAGGCTTAATATTTTTTAATATTTTCTTTTGCTAGGTTCTTATTCACAATTTGGTAAAAGAGTATGGCTTCTGCAAGTAAAAAGAGTGCTGGCCATTATTGCAAAATGAGGTCCAAAACACACACAAACTAGTGGAGGAATAGAGGAGAAATTGGGAAAAGAATGGCTGCACCATTATATTTGATGGGTGGACAGATGGCAAAAATAGGACACTCATCAACTTTCTAGTGGCTTCAGGGGGACAATTGGTATTTCTAAAATCAGTTGATGCCTCCAATGAAACAAAAAATGCAAAGACCTTGTGCAACATGTTCGATGAGCTGGTGATGGAAGTGGGAGTTCAAAATGTAATTCAAATTGTGAGGGACAATGCAACTAATATGTGACAGCCGGTAAACTTCTAATGGTGAGGCATCCTACATTATCTTGGAGCCCTTGTGCTTCCCACTGTCTTGACTTGCTCCTTGAGAACATAGGGAAACTGTTGGGTGAAGAATGTGGTTGAAGATGGAAGGAATATCACAAAGTACATCTACAACCACACATGGGTCCTAAGTCTCATGAGAGAGCACATTGATGGTAAGGATCTCGTGCAATCAGGAGTCACACGCTTTTCCACCAGTTTCCTCACCTTGCAGAGCATTTTAGCTACATTGCCCAACCTCAAGCGCATGTTTGTGAGTGAAAAATGGTTGGAGAGTCCTTATTCCAAGAAGCGTGAAGCAGATAAGGTCAAGAAGACCATTTTTGATGATAGATTTTCCAAACAAATGGAGATCATCAATGTAAGTTTTCAAACTTTGATTGATGATTTAGTTTTTTGCTTTCCAATATTACAGCTTGCTGATTTTGTTTATTTTTTTATATTTTAGGTCTCAAAACCATTGGTTAGAGTTTTACGATTGGTGGATGGGGATAAAAGCCCCATGGGGTATCTATATGAGGCCATGGATAAGGCCAAAGAGGCAATTCAGCATTTATATGGGTCAAACAAGACCAAATATGAACCCATATGGCGCATAATAGATTGGAGGTGGAACCGACAACTCCACCAACATATTCATGCTGCTGCCTACTTTTTGAACCCCAAGTTTTATTTCTCTCCAACTTTCAGAGCAGATGCAGAGGTTCAAGTTCACCTCAACACGTGTTGAGAGATTAGTTATTAATGATGACCTTCGAGATCTCATACTTGATGAGATATAGAGCTATAAGAGGGCCGAAGGGCCATTGTTTTCTTCCAAGGATTGCATTCGTAGGAGAGGCACTCTACAGCCAGGTAACAAATTCATGTGTTTAATATTATTTTACTATTTATGACATTATGTTAATGTTTAAGTTTATTAAATCCTTACTAAGTTATAAATGGCAATTGTTATCCTTGCAGCTTTGTGGTGGCAAGATTATGGTGCCACAATGCCTAATCTTCAAAAGGTTGCCATTCGTATTTTATCTCAGCCTTGTAGTGCATCTGGTTGTGAGCGCAAATAAAGTGTCTTTGAGGCCATTCACACAAAGAAGCGCAATTGATTGACTCAAAAGCGCTTGAATAGCCTTGTCTATGTTTGATACAACCTTCATTTGCATGAGAAGAAGGTACAAGGGCTGAGTTCACATGAAGCACTTGACCTTGATGACATTGATCCATACTCAAATTGGATTGTTGAGCCTGATGAGGCCAATGCGGAACCACGGATAAGTAATGATGAGTTCGCTGAGATGGAGAAGGAGGCAGAGGCAGTTGAATGGGAAGCAAATGTGGCAGCATATGAGGAGGAAGAAGGCGAGCTTGGTCAGCCAGTAGAGGCAGTTTCTTCACACACACAGCTTGATCCTATCCCTATGGATGAGGCACCTGTTGAGGCTTCTATTGAGGACATTGCAACTATACCATCTACTCAATAGCACCCGCACAACAGTGACAAAAGCTTTTGAGTTTCAGTCGTAGAAGAAATTTAGGATAGATTTTTTTTATTGATACTGAAACTTGAAGTTGATATGTATTGAGAAGTCGAACTTGTTTTTTGGTCTATGATACATTGATGATTGATATGTATTAAGGTTTTAAACTCTAATTTTGATTTATATATGATGAAATCAGTAATATGTTCTAAAAATTCAGTTTATAAATGTGGTTTTTAAGAATATTTTCAAAAATTGTGTATTTTCAAATGTTCGATAAATTTGCCGACTTATTGCCAAGTTTTTCCCCGAGTTTTTGCCGAGTCCCGAGTTTTTAAAAATTTTGGGTCTGCCGAGTTATTGCCGAGTCTAAGTTTTTCAACAATGGGATCAACGATCTTCCTCTAAATTTTAGAGGTACAGCTCCCACGTATGATGAAATTTTTAGATTTTTAAAGGGTATGCTTTTAATCGGAAAGCGAGAAAGGAAAATAAGTTAAAATACAGATAAGAAAGACACCTATAAAAGGAGGACAAAAACACAAATTCATCCCTCAAAGGCATAAAGAGCACATATACGATGAAGGAAATAACTACAGTTAATCATGTGACAAAACATCAAAGAAATAGTTGCAAATTCACCAACAGAAGAGCCCACAACAAAAAGAAAACAGGTTTGATTCACAAACCATATTACTCTCCATTTATTCCTTTAATCGAGGAGCTCACAAACTCATTCCTGTGTACAAAATGAGAAACTCAATCTTCTCCTTCAGAAATTCCCAACTCTCCCTCAAAAACTAAACCCCTCCTCTTTTTGAAGTTTTACAATAAAATAGAAAATCAATGACCTTTCAGCTTCTATAACTAGCTCTTTTACAATTTGGGAGTTTGCAAAGTTCTATAAAAAAAAATTACAAGCTAACTCCCAAGAGCACTTTTCAACAATTTTCAAATAAAATGATGGAACTTTCCTTTATTTGACTAATAGTCAACGCACCTTTATTCATGCCTCAATATGTTGCTATCAGCGGTAGAGTGGAGTTCTAAACTCATTTTCACTTTTGAGGTTAGTTTTCAAATTGTTAAAAAAAATGTTGATACCCTCTTTGAAACCTCCACTCTCATCTTTCCTTTTTTTGAATTTCCAATAATGTATTGGCCTTTAAAGTGGTTCCAATAACCATTGTCGCCACCAATGGAGCTCTAAAAACTTATAAAACTTCCAAAAAATAGCTTTTTTCCTTTCCTTTTTGCCTTTAAAAAGTGGTTGTCAAGTTTTTGGGTGGTTATGAGAACCTTCTCGAGCTTTGACAAGGTTTTGAGAACCTTGTCGAGTTTCAACGATGGTTTTCTAACCTTGCAAAACTTTTGAAAACAATCTATTTGTGATGTCCCCATCATAAGGGAAGTATTTAGGAATTCAACCTAATACATTTACATTTTAACAGATACAATACACACACACACACACACACATATATTTATATATGGTTAGATATAGCTACATAATATATCATTTGTTTATTTACTAACCAAATGTTTAACAGCCATAAGAAGGACGAATTAAGCAAAAGAAGACAAAAATGAAGGGACGCATAAGGCAATAGTTAGAGACGTGTCTCTTGGGCACAAAGCCTATATTAAATCGAGTGCTAGGAAGAAGGAGATCATCAAAAAATAATCGAATTGAAGACTAGAAGACAGCATTCTAAACCAAAAGTAATCTACAGAACCTCCAAGTCAATCAAATACAAGCCAAACCAGCATTAAGGCAAAACCCGTCAAGGACATTCCCAGATGTGGCCGATCTTGTCTTCCATTCTTGAGGCGGCCACTCTTATAATCAATTACAGAAGACACGGCCATGAACGGGTAACTGTAGGAGAAGATCAAGAGACGAAGTCAAGAAGAAAGTCGGATTTCGCCATTTATATTCCAGTTTACAGACAACAAGTTTGCATATTAAACACAGAACCAAAATTCATTAAATTTGTCAATTTATATTCAAGTTTATAGACAACAAGTTGCTTATTAAACACAGAGCCTGAATTCATTAAGTTCGACTCTCCTCTATAAATATTCTTAACTGAATTTACTAAGGGAAATACTATCTTTGAAATATATTGTTAAGATCCATTGTTCAATCAGAGTTTAGAGGATTTAAAAGCAAATTGGCTTGATTCAATAAGGGAACATCACAGTGGTATCAGAGCATTGATCTTGCCAACCTGTAGGGAAGAAGTGAATGTGAACCTACCACAGAAATGGAGTTATCGCTGATAAATTGGCTCAAGAGCTTAGAACATTCATGGAGCAAACAAACGAAAAGTTTGAGAAAACTAATCGGCTGATCCTCCAAGCCCTCCAAAGCATGAATAACAACAATACCAATGAAAGAACCATTCCAAGGAAGGAATTGCACTCGAACCATTCTGAAAATCAGCATTCAACTCAAAGTTCCACACTGAGACCAACCATGCCTCCATTCATTCAAAAGGTCATTGAAGAAGAAGAAGAACCAAACACCAATAGTGCAAAAGATATTGCTCATATGTATGCCAGATTAGACCCTACAATACAAAGTCTTATACCGTTTAAAGAATATTATGAAGTCAAGACTCAAGCCAATCCAAATCGGAGGAAGAACCATCCCGACAAAGACCTTAGATCAAGAATTAATAAGATTGCCTTACCTTACTGTGACAGCTCTAGGAAGTTCACCGCTCAATCATGGGTTCAAAAGCTTGACACCCACCTATCTCTTAGCCCCATGACTGAAGAAAACGCCATTAAATTCGCTGTCCTCCACTTATTAGGTACAACACTGATTGGTGGCATCATGGACTCACCACCCAAGGACATTGAAATAGTCCCTTATAGTGAGTTCACCCAAAGACTCATCAATAGATTCGATCAAAAGCATCCAAAGTGGTATTTCAAGGAACTCACCCATCTTAGGCAACATGGAACGGTGGAAGACTTTGCAAATGAATTCCAAAAGTTAGCCATCATGGTCCCCGACCTATTCCAAATAAGGCTCACCTACCTTTTCATTGAAGGACTCAAGGAACCAATCAAGAACATAGTGAACCCCTTAGAACCACAAACCTTGGGGGAGGCAATTCAAAGAGTTATGAAGGTAGAATCCAGCTCTTCAAAGGAAAGATCTAAGAACCCCTCATCCAAGTCACAATCTAAACAAGGCCCACGAAGAAGGGAGAATGAAGAAAGAGCATGTTACTTCTACAATGAACCATGGATTACGGGACACCAATGCCATGACAAGGAAGCAATCAAACGAAAGGAAGGATTGATGAAGAAGGGCTTATGTTTCAGATGCAATGAGCCTTGGGGACAAGACCACCAATGCAAGAAGGGGTGAATATATAAAATGGAAGAAGCATGGGATGAAGAGACAAAAGAAACCCCTACCAAAAGGGCAAGATGGGACCCGGATGAACAAGGACCATTAGCAGTCATCTCCCAAGCATGTGAGCATAGACCCTTTTGAATCAAAGGAACACCATTTCCTTGGTTGATAGTGGAACCTCCCATAGCTTTATCAGCAAAAGTTTAGTCTCAAAACAAAGATTGGAAGCCCAAAACTTCATTGGGTTCAAGTTAGCACTAGCAAATGGAACTGAGGATCAATGCACAAAGGTCATTCCTCAATTAGAGATTAACTTGGATGGACATACCATAAGAGGAGATTTCTATGTTGTGAACCTACAAAATGATGTGATATTAGGGATGCCTTGGATAAATTCTCTAGGGTGCTTTACCATGTATAACCCAAACTTGGAAATTTGCTTCAAGCACAAAGGACAAGAAGTTACAATTAAAAGGCTGCCAAATGGATCTCCAAAGGTGGTATTGTGCAAAAGGATGGAAAGGATTGTAAGGCATGGCCAAGGAGAATGGATAGCACAATGCATGGTGCTAGATAAATCACCTTCTCATGAGCAAGCAATTCACATCGATATCCAACCTATTCTAAAGAGACACAAGAAGATTTTTGGAGATATTCCCCCTCGGTCTACCTCCAAAAAGGGGATTTGAGCACTCCATAGAATTGGAAGGAGCAAAACCGGTGATAACCACCCCCTACAGACACCCCCGTAGGTTCAAAGAAGAGATTGAGAAGACCATTAAAGAATTGCTAGAGATGGGACACATTCAACCAAGTAATAGTCCCTTTGCATCATCCATCGTGTTAGTCAAAAAGAAAGATGGCACCATGTGTAACGATCACACTTGTACGATAAATTTAAAACTTTACAATTCATACATAAAAGTAAGAACAATACCATTTTGATTAAAAAAAATTCTTTTCAAAACATAAATAAGAAACATCTTTAGCATCTTTAAACTATTTCATTCCAAATGAAATTACAAAGCATGAAGAGAAATATACATACATAGCCCGTAGGCTTTTGACACCAATAGAAGTAAGAAGGTCCAGGAGTTCATCCTGTCAAGTCTTGGATCATCCGTCGGGTGTTCGTGGAGGAGAAACATCACTCGAGCGTTTTTCCGCCAACCACGAACTTATAATGCGGTCCCCCGCACGATCATTTTTCAATGAACGGCCCTCCCTTCGAAGAAGAGATTGGTTGGGTAACCTTTAATGACTACCAACTGGACATAGTGCTGTGATTCTACAAAACTAGCTTTCGTGCTAACGGCAAATCACAAACTAGGTTGTATTTCGGAATCACGGTGAACTGACAGTGTAGTACAACAACTAAATGGTTCCTTACACTACTTTGGTGTCACGTCTCATACATTGACTTATTTTGACCATTGACCTATTTTGATCATGACTTATTATGACCATTGACTTATTTTGATCGTGATTTATTTTGACCATTTGACTTAGTTTGACCATGACTTATTTAGATAATGTTTAATCATGATCTTATGAGATTTAATATACGAAGTATGATATGTGTTAAGAGCAATGCTTTAATATAATTGTTTCTTTCAAGAATTATAAATGCATTCATATAAATGTTGAGTTAATTATTGTTCCTACAATGGTTACTAATACTCTTTTGTTTTGCATGCCTGAGTGCATCTGAATGGCAGGTGATCGAAGGCCAAGGAGATCGAAGGCCAAGAGTGTGATTGAGGAAAAGGAGGTTAGCTTCTCGACAGGGTAGAAGAGGAGAAAACTCTCGGTTATGCACACACCACTTACATCATGTAGCTGCATTAGATCATGTTCGTTTTACAATGTGATGGTGTGAAATGATTAGCATAGCGAATTTGAAATATGGTTAAATTAGATCATGAAATTATATGGCTTATTCTATTTCCTTATTTCTCATTATAAATTTGAGCAAAAAGGGTTAAATCTATATTTTGATTAAAAGAAATGTATTTAAAAATTAAAACAAATTAAATAAAAGAATAAACATAAAATAAATCTGTTTTGCATAAATGAATTTATTTAATAATTGCATAAAAGGGATGTAAATAAATCTGTTTAGGGATATATGGTTAATTTTCTTCCAAAAGAATTAAGAATGAACAGCCCGAGAAAGCATTGGGCTCTGGAAAATTTTGTCTCAAAACCAACAATTTGCTGGGTATGTGGCAATCCTTGTAAACTGCTGTCATCTGAGAATTTTATGCATGATCCTCGAAAGGAGGAAGAGGGCTTTTTAAGAAAGAACATAGGACTTTGATTAACATCATCATCATCCGGAGAGCTGGAAAAACAGAGTGAGAAGTATTGCTGAGCATCTGCACTGGAAGACAACTGTGCCAGGTTCTTTTGCTATGCCTTCTTTTGAATTTTAATATCAAAACTGCAGCAAAGAAATACTTTGTTCTCTGTTTAGAATACAATTTTCCAATTTTGTTTTGAAAACTGGGTAACAGCTTTCTGTTCTGTGTTGAAATTATAGAACACATTCCTTTTTCTCCATTAGGGTTTTCGCCCTGTTGCAAGTCTGCATTTTAATGAAGAAATCTCAAGTGTATTTGCAATTTTATATATAATGTCTGCATATCTGTTTTGAGACAAATCCGAATGCTGTTTATACTGGGCGAATGTCTTTCTTTTTTTTCTGAGTTTGAAATTGCTTTGGGAATTTATTTCCCCCTTGCCCTCCCCATGGGAAGGTCGTGGACTGTGGAGGCTCGCGCCCTCCACAGGCCGCGGCCTGTGGAGGGCACGAGCCCTCACAGCCCGCCCCCTCCCCATGGGAGGGGCAAGGGCTTTTCCTGAGCCCTTTTGGTCGCTCAATGCCAATAAGGAAACCATGTAAAATACCCTGTTAATTATGCACGGCCAGTAAATTCACAAATTTGAAAACCAGAATTTCTTACTTCGAATTTTATACAGCTGAACATGAATTTCTACACATATATATATATATATATATATGCATATACAAAATGACTGCACATACATACATACATATATATATATATATATATATATATATATATATATATATATGTATACCTATATATATATAAATAGATACCCATGCATTGTATGCCAAATACAAATTGAAACAGAAAACTCTTTTTCCCAGAAAAGTAGTATGAATTCTGTTTTATAAATATCTTGAATCTGAAGCAAAGACAGAAAAATCTTGAAAAGCCATATAACAGAAAGTAATATGAATTCTGTTTTATAAATATCTTGAATCTGAAGCAAAGACAGAAAAATCTTGAAAAGCCATATAACAGAAAGTAATATGAATTCTGTTTTATAAATATCTTGAATCTGAAGCAAAGACAGAAAAATCTTGAAAAGCCATATAACAGAAAGTAATATGAATTCTGTTTTATAAATATCTTGAATCTGAAGCAAAGACAGAAAAATCTTGAAAAGCCATATAACAGAAAGTAATATGAATTCTGTTTTATAAATATCTTGAGTCTGAAGCAAGGACAGAAAAATCTTGAAAAGCCATGTAACAGAAAGTAGTATGAATTCTGTTCTTTGAATTGCTAGAACCTGAAAACAATAACAGAAGTGTTTGAGACACCATATAGACTGGAAAGTACCTTGAATATGTTAAAAAGAATACAACATGAAATGTGAATGAAAGATTGTCTTCCAAACCTCAGAATTTTGAACAAAAATTGTATTGTATCAGTATATTATTTTACTCTGTACCCTGTAATGAAATAGGGAATCAAAACTGTCAGTCATGGAAATGCATATGGAAACCTGAAAACACTGTTCTTACCATCAAATAGTGCACTGAAAATTATCAAGACATATATACATATATATATTCTTTATCCAAATTAAAAAGGGAACACTTACCAAAGGATAAATGGCATCTTACAACTGAAATATAAGGAATGTACTCAAAATTCACTTCTTTTAATTGATTAAAAGATGAAAGCCTGTTTTGAAAATGTATTAAGTTTCTGTTAAGTATTATTTAACTGCACTATCGTAACTTCCGGGACAGGGTGCCGAAGGTGGGCGAACAGAGACGGTAGTATTACCTCTTCTAATTCTACCATTTATTATTATTTTGCTTGGCCAAGCACTGTACCATTGAAATAGATGGATTGTTTATTTTAAAAGCCTAGAAATTTATTTGAGTCTCTGCCACCTCCTGTTGCAAGAAATGTGTTTATTTCATGTTAGAAATGCATATAGGCATCAGGCACGCACTGAGAGTGCCCTCCTGTTTTATCGTTTCGGGTTGCTAGGCTCCTTTATGCAGGGCCGGGGATTCCTTCGAGTTAGGAAGGGACCCGGGGAAGTCATGGACTTCGTGGTTGGGCGGAAAAGGCGCCTGAATCACATTCTTGGCCCCAGCTCGCAAGAAGACCAAGGTGTCACGGCGGTTGGTGGATCCAAGGTTATTTGCTATTGATGTACTTATGTATCATTCAGACTTGGCTTGTGAAGCCCATTATATATGTATATATACATTTTGACATCCTTGTTGAAACTTGAAATGGAAGTATATTTTGAAAGTATTTAATGTATCATTGATTTTAAGAGGTTAAAGTTTTATAACTTAGCATAGAAAAGATGTTCTATTAGAAGGATTGATTCCTCCAAGTGAAGATGA
Organism: Sequoia sempervirens; assembly: GCA_007258455.2. Classification (NCBI taxonomy): domain Eukaryota; kingdom Viridiplantae; phylum Streptophyta; class Pinopsida; order Cupressales; family Cupressaceae; genus Sequoia; species Sequoia sempervirens. The sequence goes on from VDFB02353493.1 coordinate 378,157,818, forward strand.
ATATATGTATATGAGTAAATCATTGAAAGACTTATGTTTTGATTCATTACATTGATGATATTATTTTATGAAATGCAATTCAAATTCTCTTTATTTCATTTGGAAGAGTTATGTGAAATGTTGACTTTTCGGAAACTTATTTATAATGGTTTGAATAAATTTAGAACATTTTAATTTCTCTTTAATGCTGTGTTAAATGGTTTGAAAATTACTCTTAATTTTCCGAAGCCTACTTTGGCCAAAGTGTTTACGTTCAACGAAGAACATAGGTCATATGTCACATTCACTAGCCAGGTTCAACTTGACTTAAGGCTATCTTAATTCTACGCGTAGGTTGGTCTATCGGGGTAGTCCGTACCCTAGACTTCCTACAACATCTTACTACTGGAATGATGAATCTATTAAACAAGATACTACAACTGACGCCCTAATTCAGGATATACACATCCTAGGGATACAATAACTTGACTAAGTTGTTTGTATCTAGTTGTAGTATATAACTTGCAAATATTCTCGATTCAATCCTAGTAACTATTATCTATACACAAGCATATGCTCCTTATATAGAGCCATTAAATACTACGCAGATTGCTTTCCATTAAGTAATGTAAACCGTACACCAATGACAACAAAAAGCCATGAAAAGACTACATACATGATACTTTTTATATCACAACTTATCACATGTTTAAGAAACTGTTATTCTTTTTAATTCAATCCTAAGTCTACCAGACAATCAAACTCTTTCCTTTCCAGCCATGACTATAATTCAGAGACCTATCAGATTACTCTGGAATATTAGAAAAATATGTAAAGTAAGAATTTAGCATGCCTGATTTAGCTTTCCAGAAGTTTGGAAGGTAGCTCCTTCACTTGCCTTCACTCAGATGGCTTTCAGCTTGATTCTTGAAACAAATACCCAACACAGCAAACTAGCAATTCCTGATTACTCCTCTCTTATTCAGAGATTACTTCAAACTAGCAATTTCAAACTACTGCTCTCTTGTTCAGAGATTACTTCACATTAACAGAATAAACTTAACAATTTCCTTACTAAGGCGAACTCACTCTTTAGCTACAAAATGCTCAAGGAAAACTTGATTGTAAATTCGTAAGAATATGAGTGCCAAACGCAGGTATTTATAGGTTTGATTTTAAAACTGACTTCCTTCTTCTATGGCGCCAGAACTGCCAGCAAGCTGAGGAATGTTTCAAACTAGAAACGTGTTGCATTAAGGTGAGGGTTTCGACCTCCATTTTTGACAGCAATGGTGTTTGTTTCAATGCGAAATTGTTCAGTTCGTTAAAAACGCGACAGCACTTATTCTGGTGCGTTTTTGCTGCTGGGTTAGATGACAGGTTTTCATTTAAGACTTTTTCCTTGCTCTAATGGCGTCCACCTCCATCTTTTGCTAAGTATGAATCCGTTTGACAGATTCCAAACGTCTGCCCTAACCGCGCGAATCTCCTGCGCGTTTTTCTATTTTCATTCGCCATTTTTTAACGGCTGTGTTCTTTATTTCAAATTTTGCTCAATAATGTTTAATAAATTTCAATACAAATGTGACGCATTTGCTGAAGGCTCAGAATTGGAGTTTAAAAATTCAACGCAATGAAGTCTCTCGCGATTTGGAGTATTCTTAGAGAAATTCGCGATTTTTATTCTCTTCTATGATTTACATTCTTATTTTATAAAAATGTTTAAAATGTTTAGTTTACATTTCATTTGATTTGTAAATTCTTTTATTTAAATATATTTTATATATTCTATTAAAATATTTATATAATATAGTTTTTGTATAATTATTTAAATTATTAATTTAAATAATATCGTATACATTTTTAAACTATATTATATTGATATTTTAATATAATATTAAATATATAAAAATACTTATCTTTATACCTATACATATATATTCATTTACATTATACGTTTATATACTGTGCCTCAATCAATACTTATATGAAAACATGTAAATGTATATATATGTATTTGTATAAATTCAGAGGCAAGATATCGTTACTATATATAACTCATTCATCACGTTAGCTGTGGGTATGTATACTTGTATATATATTTATATATATACTATATGTATAAGTATCCTTAAATACATTTATATTGACACACACGTATGGCATATCCATCTACTTAATACGTTTGTATCGACATGAATGTACTTATGGGTACTTGTACATATCGTATTCGTATGTATATATGTACAAATACACATATCCACCTCTAACCAGAACTTATTACTTATAAGGTTATACTGGCAAGCATCACTTGTTTACACATTCAGAAGAAGACATGACTCCTAATGATACTAGACAAGCCTACGGATGACTTACCTTTAACCAGAACAATGACTTAGCTTACTCAGTTCTATGGTTTGTGTGTGTATGTCCAGTTGGTATCCATTACTGTTTACCCGACCAAGTTCTTCCCCGAGTGATATCTCTCCTCTGTCTCGAGGTACGAACCTGTTTCCTGCAAATCATGACATGGTAACGGAAGTCATTTGCTCAAGACCAAAGTAATATACATTAAGCATTGTAGAAAGTTAGAACAACATTATTTCATAACTCAATATGCTAATTTCATTCAAGATTTACATCAAAAGAAGCATCTGATAATGAGACAATCATTTAGGACACATCCAATTGATTACAAGAACAATTCAATTTATTCATCAGAAAGACTCAACATTTACAATATACATCCTATGCAATAGTAGCTATACAATCGGGGTGTAACACCATGCGAATGTGTATAGATTACAGGGCCTTAAACCAGAAAACTATTAAGAATCGGTATCCAATCCCAAGGATAGATGAATTATTGGATGAACTCCATGGAGCAAGATATTTTTCCAAAATTGATTTACAATCGGGATATCATCAAATCTGAATGAATAAGGAAGATGAACCTAAGACAACATTTTGATGTCACTATGGGTATTTTGAATTTCTAGTCTTACCCTTCGGCCTCACCAATGCTCCAGCCACCTTCCAATCATGCATGAACCACATTTTCCGTCAACAACTAAGGAAGTTCTTACTTATCTTCTTTGATGATATCTAGATCTATAGCAAAACATGGGAAGAGCATCTCCAACATATTGAAGAAGTCTTAAATATTCTACAATCATAATCCCTTTATGCAAAAATGTCAAAATGTGAATTTGGGTTGGAAGAGATTCTCTACTTGGGACACAAAATCAATGCGGAAGGAGTAAGCATGGATGAGGAGAAGATTAAGGCTAACAAAGAATGGCCCAAGACAAGGACCTTGACTCAACTTAGAGGCTTCGTGGGATTATGCAACTATTATAGACGTTTTGTAAAGGGCTTCTCCAAGTTAGCCACTCCCCTCACACACTTGACAAAAAGGGGGGCCTTTATGTGGAATGACCAAGCACAACAAGCCTTTGAACAACTTAAGGAAGCCATGAGTACCTGCCCTGTCCTTGCCATTCCCGACTTTACACTACCATTTGAACAAACAATGTGATGCCTCTGGAGAAGGAATTGGCATAGTTGTCATGCAATTGAAACATCCAATAGCCTTTGAAAGCCGCAAGCTAACAAAAACAGAGAAGCACTGCTCTATCTATGACAAAGAAATGTTGGTTGTCATGCACGCCCTAGCGAAGTTCCGACAATACCTAGTTTGTGCAAGATTCATCATCAAAACAAATCACAATAGTCTACGATATTTCATGCATCAAAAAGATCTTAATGATCGTCAACAAAAGTGGGTGAGCCGAGTTCAAGCATATGACTTCGACATAGAATATGTTAAAGGAACCAATAATGGGGTGGCAGATGCTTTATCTAGGCGGCCCTATCTCAACACCATCGCAAGCATTTCAAAGGATTGGAAAAATGACACTATCACCGAGTATGCCAAAGATGCATAGGCCTCCAAGATTTTAGAAGGAAGGATGCCAAATAAAAAGTATAAGGTGTCGGATGACCTTATCCTATATAAGGGAAGGGTATTTCTTGTTCCCCACTCAAGGATAAAGAACAAAATAATAAAGGAATTCCATGATGGTCCTCTAGCCGGTCACCAAGGGTACCACAAGACTTATAAGCAGATTAGAGAAAAGTATTCATGGAAAGGATTAAAGAGAGATGTGCTTAAACATGTACAAGAGTGCATGATTTGTCAACAAAATAAAGTGGAACAAAACCCTCCCGCAGGCTTGCTACAACCACTACCCATTCCCAACCAAAAATGGGAAAGCATCTTGATGGATTTCATAACTGGTTTGCCCAAAGTGCATGGGAAAGATAGCATTTATGTGATAGTGGATAGACTTACAAAGTATGACCACTTTTTTTCAATCTCAATAGAATATAAAGCTCATCAGATAGCAGAATTATTATTTAAGGAAGTCTTTCGACTCCATGGAATACCCAAGACAATCATCAGTGACCGAGATAGCAAATTCCTTAGCCAATTTTGGCAAGAGCTCTTTCAGCTAGCAGGGACAAGTCTAACTCCTAGCACAAGTTACCATCCACAAACGGATGGGCAAACGGAGATAGTTAACAAATGGATCAAAGGTTACTTAAGGAACTATGTCACAGGACAACAAACCGCATGGATAAAGTGGCTACACATGGGCGAGTATTGTTATAATACCACCCACCACATGTCAATTGGGATGAGCCCTTTTCAGGCTCTATATGGATATGAAGCTCCTTCCTTTGGGAACTTGGTCATCCAAGAAAGCAAAGTGAAAAGTGCACAAGACTTCATCCAACAAAGTGTTGACCTCATGAAAGCACTCAAGGAAAATCGGCAACAGGCCCAGAACCAGCAAAAGGTCTATGCTGATCGATACTACATAGAAAGGACCTTTGAAATTGGAGATCTAGTGTTTTTGAGGCTACAACCATACAAGCAAACATCAATCAAGAAGAGTGGGACTGAAAAGCTCATGCCACGTTTCTACGGTCCCTATAAAGTTATAAGGAAGGTGAGTGAGGTAGCTTATGAGATAGAACTACCAGAGCATAGCAAGATCCATAATGTCTTCCATGTATCCGGGCTTAAGAAGGTCCTTCGACAGCAAGTCACCCCTTGCACTGAGTTACCTCCGCTAGATGAAGGACAACTTACCTTGGAACCAGAAGTTATCCTAGATACTAGAGAAAGAAAATTAAGGAATAGGATCATTACCGAGTCTTTAATCAAATGGAAAGGACTCCCTAAAGAAGATGCTACATGGGAAAGGGAAGAAACTATTAAGGCATTCAAAGATAAACAAATTCAAGACGGGAAAGACATAATGGCCCTTGACTAGAACAAACGTAGTCTATTGTATGTAATATCTTTAAAATAAGTTAATAGGACATTGTTCTTGCTCATAAGCGTCCCATGAAGATAATCTGCATAAGGACGGATATACTCAAATAGGGTATCCATAAGGCCTAGACAGAGCCAAAGTTCTTTCGAAGATCTTAAGGATGGATACACCCAAAAAGGGTGTCCATAAGGCCCAAGAAGTGAAAGGGTCGCTTCCGGGATTTAGGCTGAGTACTCTTAAGAAAAAAAGGTACCCAGAAGGCCTAGGAAGAGATTAAGAATAACAAGGTTACAATATATTCCCAGGATTATAAGGCTGGATAGACTTAGCAAAAGGTATCCAGAAGGCCTGGAAGGAGATTAAGGGTAACAAGGTTACAATCATCTTCCAGGATTATAAGGCTGGATATACTCAAAATTGAGGTATCCAGAAGGCTTGGAAGGAGATTAAGTGTAAAAAAACGTTATGATCTTCTTCCAAGATAAGACAAGTACACCAAGAAGGAATTGCTTGAGGACAAGCAAAATCAAGAGGGGGAGACTTGTGATGTCCCCATCATAAGGGAAGTATTTAGGAAATCAACCTAATACATTTACATTTTAATAGATACAATACACACACACACACACACACATATATATATATGGTTAGATATAGCTACATAATATATCATTTGTTTATTTACTAACCAAATGTTTAACAGCCATAAGAAGGACGAATTAAGCAAAAGAAGACAAAAATGAAGGGACGCATAAGGCAATAGTTAGAGACGTGTCTCTTGGGCACAAAGCCTATATTAAATCGGGTGTTGGGAAGGAGATCATCAGAAAATAATTGAATTGAAGACTAGAAGACAACATTCTAAACCAGAAGTAATCTACAGAACCTCCAAGTCGATCAGATACAAGCAAAACCAACATTAAGGCAGAACCCATCAAGGACATTCCCAGACGCGGCCGATCTTGTCTTCCATTCTTGAGGCGGCCACTCTTATAATCAATTACAGAAGACACAGCCAAGAACGAGTAACTGTAGGAGAAGATCAAGAGACGAAGTCAAGAAGAGGGTCGGATTTCGCCATTTATATTCCAGTTTACAAACAAGAAGTTTGCATATTAAACACAGAACCAAAATTCATTAAACTTTTCCATTTATATTCAAGTTTAAAAACAACAAGTTGCATATTAAACACAAAGCCTGAATTCATTAAGTTCGACTCTCCTCTATAAGTATTCTTAACTAAATTTACTAAGGGAAATACTATCTTTGAAATATACTGTTAAGATCCATTGTTCAATCAAAGTTTAGAGAATTTAAAAGCAAATTGGCTTGATTCAATAAGGGAACATCACACTATTTTTGAAACCACATATGATTTTTTGGAGATCTATAGAACACTTAAAGTCTTAATTAAAACTTGAGAAGGACTAGCTAATTCATCTTGAATTTTCAAAGTTGATGTGGAGGTTTGAAATGACTACACATTATGCACAATAAGCATGAATTTTTTTTTTAAATTGGCCGAGTTCAAAAGTGAGGCCAACAGGTGGTTATTACAAATTGTTCCTAGGAACAAAAAAAATACAAGCATAAATAGCTAATTGTTATATTATCAATGGTCATGAAAATAACTACTTGGTAGTGAGGAAAGGGAACAAGAAAAAAGTTCCATCGTGACTTTTTGACACAAATTTGAATAAAAACTCATTAGTCTTCAGCAAGTTTTTGATGATCTTTTGACTTTGACTCCTTGTTCCATGGGGACACATCCCTCCTAAAATCCACGCATTTCCAAGATGTAGGGACTTGGGGAAAATGTTGCCCTACCATCCCACCACCTCTGTTGCCAACCCGAGGACATTTATGAGATGTCCTCCTCAAAAGAGGGGACCTTTCCGACACATCAAAGCAACCCCCACAACAAGAAAATGAAAAATTCAATATTTTTTAAAGATCAAAAAGAGTTTTCGATATGTGCCACCCACACCCTAAGCAATCACCGAAAAGTGATAAATAGGCACCTAAGCCTCATTCCAAATCACTCCCAAGTTTTAAAAATAGTAAGGACTTGTTGCAAAAAACAAAGTGATAAAATTGTGAAAATGGTGTGCGCCTAACCTCCACCCACCACCATCCCCAAATCCAGGCCCTTGGTCCCCCTGTCCCTCAGACACATCTCCTTATCTTGAGACCCCATGGAACATAGCTTTGACTCTCATTTTTTCACAAGTTCATGTAAAGTTACTCAATTTGAGTCATCTATGATTTAACTTTGGGCTTAATGAGTATGAAAAAAGACATAAATATTACATATTGCTTCTAATTTATTAAAAATTATCCCATTTGTCCCATAATTTATTTTGTTGACAACCACAATTTAAAATATGCAGCCAACTGCACAATACGTCTAATATGTGACCTTTTTCTGAATGAATTGCTCCAATACATAGCAGTATATGTGCCTCGTACACTGCTGAGTTTAGCCTTTGCAACACATGGTTTAGAGAGAGTACCCATAGCTTGGATTATATGCCTATACAATATGTACATATTGCTCACTTATTTGAGTCCATGCATGCTATCATACAATCTCAAAAAGCTTCCCTAACAAGTTAGTTATAGATAACTGCTAAACCATCATCAAAGCCTTCTCAACCACAAATCAAGCAATTGCTTTCAATGTTTAGTTTGACGATTAATGCAAGTGGCAGCACGAGCACTATGGTCAACATCTGAGATAACCCCCTTAGTTTTTTTTTGAATTTTTACCAAACAACAATGCACCCATTAAGGTTAGCTCCAAAATATAATCAGCTGAAATGGAACCCTTCACTTTCTAATCACCAAGATGCCGATGTGGGCAAGGTGAGAGCATGCGGTGCGAAGGGATCGTTAGCTATAAACTGGAAATGAAAAGTAAAATGTTGTAGGCGGCTAGCCAACCATTCTGAAAGTAAAGTAGGCGGATAACGGACCATGAAAGCTCGATCACTTATTCAATGGGAGCGTTATTACAATATTTAAATTAAAACACTCAACCACTTATTCAGCAAGAGTGAAGTAGAACTGAAATATAAATAACTCAACTACTTATTCAGCGGGAGTAGTAAATACAAAATGTAACTTGTTGAAAGTAAATAGCTAAACAGTACTACTGTAATCAATGTTCCAATATGCTTTCTTTTACAATTATTTTTTGATGATTTTTGCTCTAACTTCAATACAATGATTTTACAATATTCCTTATTACAAATATGAATGAGATCATCAAAGGACTATGGCATTAAACAAACCAGGTCTCATATGAAAATGCAGCAAACTGAAAACACAAACCAGCAAGCTATGCAAACACCAAAATGCTCATAACTCCATCAATACTCATCAAAATGACACCAAACCAAATGCAAATGAGAGCTAGGAGGAGGGGGACCAAGAACAAGACAACAAACAACATCAATACCCCTCAAACAATTATGCGTGCTTCCCAAAGAAAAATCTAGAAATGACAAACCTCCTTGACAAGGGCGACCAGCTCTAGAAAATTGGAGACATCATAATAAAATCTAAAACTTGCTGCAAGGGGGCGCCCAAGGTAGGAAAGAAGATATCTTCAATACCCAGAACCAATAAAAACTCCACCACGTAGTTATGAATGAAAATATGATTCAACTATGCACAAACCAGAAACATTAAAATCAGAAAATAACATCAAAACCTTCAAACTATGAAGCTCAATCTGCAACTCTAAATTGAAGAAGCAGTCACACTCAGCTAGGTGTTATCTTTCAAACACAAAACTGATTAATTGCTAGAAGGTATGCGTTCCTCAAAGCCAAGGGTCTGAAATCATTTCAGCAGCACTTCGTCGTAGTAGAATATGGATGCCAAATGATGGAGCAAAGGCCTGTATAAATAGCACTTTGAGGTGACTCTTTGAATTCCTCCTTTTTCCCTCCAAGAAAGGATGCCCAAAACATTTGAAATATTTTATTTTGAAATATACTTTATTCTCCCTCATTCCTAGGCATCCATGGCAAATGGGCCATAATAAACATTATAAAATATTAAAATACTCCCGATGAGGCGTCCCACTCAAAATTCCACCTTTTAAAACATCATTAAGTCATTAGACTAGGCCATGGGGCCTCAAAAGATAGAAAATATTAAAATGACTTAAATAATCAATTTACCAAAATGAGCCTCAAACTGCTGAAAACCAAATATACCCAAACCGCCTTGCCCAAAATGGAAATTGCACTAGACTGCTGAACTACTACCAACCGGAGCATTGCCAAAAATAGAATTTACGAAAAATAGCATACTGCTAAAAATAGTAAGTTGTTCCAAACTCATTTTAACCGCAATCCGAGCAGTCGTCGTAACTTACTAAAAATAGTAAGTCCCGAAAAAGTTGTCTGATTCAAATGCATGTCATACCACTACAAAGCTTTCTGAAAACCTAGAAAGAATCCAGAATCCAAATCGCAAAACTCCAACATGCAAACCCCTGAAAACACCAAAAACCTCCAAACAACTGGAAACTCTAATTTTACCTCCGACGAACCTACGGGCATCCGAAATAGGCTAACAGGCCACTGCATTGCTTACTGCTAAGAAGGGGATATTACAGCATCAGCCACAAACATATTATCCTAGAGGGAAACAATCTATTGATCCAGATGCTGGTCCAAGCACTAACTCCAAAAAATAGTGCTATGGCAAAATAGTCATGTGCCAGCCTCTGTTGTGATACCAGAGACTGATAGGAACATCTGGAGGACCAAGTGGCCAAATACAAACCATTGAAATTTGCCTTAAAGGTTCTCACTTTGACTTTCTTGATGCAAATTGCATAAATATGTCATATAAGTCTTGGTGAGCTCAAACTTCTATCCTAGAATTTGTATCATACATGTTCACATCTATGTCCTAAGCAATTTTTGTAGAAAATTAGTCTTATCAATATAATAGAATCCAGCATTACACTTCCAATAACTTCTAGAAGTTAGTTACAGATAACTGCTAAACCATCATCAAAGCCTTCTCAACCACAAATCAAGCAATTGCATTCAATGTTCATTTTGACGATTAATGCAAGTGGCAGCACGAGCACTATGGTCAGCATCAGCCACAAACATATTATCCTAGAGGGCAATAATCTATTGATCCAGATGCTGGTCCAAGCACTAACTCAAAAAAATAGTGTTATGGCAAAATAGTCATGTGCCAGCCTCTGTTGATGACACCAGAGACTGACAGGAACATCTGGAGGACCGAGTGGCCAAATACAAACCATTGAAAGTTGCCTTAAAGGTTCTCACTTTGACTTTCTTGATGCAAATTGCATAACTATGTCATAGAAGTCCTGGTGAGGTCAAACTCCTATCCTAGAATCTGTATCATACATGTTCACATCTATGTCCTAAGCAATTTTTGTAGAAAATTAGTCTTATCAATATAATAAAATCCAGCATTACACTTCCAATAACTTGTGGAAAAATAGTATTATTAATTTATTTCTTGCTTCTGACAACTACTTTGGAAAGAATATTCAAACCTACTTTAGCAGAAACGAATTTCCTAGGGCATCATAGAGGAAGAACCACTGGAAACATCATTATTTAAATATATTAAAAACATTCAGAAACATAGCCTAAGCAATTGGTTTAGAATGTCGCACTATTAAGAAATGGAAGGATGCAAACTATAAAAGTAGGCATAAAATGAAAAAGCTATATTGTATCCATAGACAAGAAACCACTTACAGGAGGAGTTCCTGTCATACACTGGGCTATCACATAACCAGTAGCACAGATAGCTCCATGACTATCCTCAAATCTGCAAAACAGAATAAACCACTGCTAAACACTAGAGGCCACTTTGAAGCAGAACAATAGCGTTCAATTCTATATAACAAGTAGAAACAGCAAATATCCTGCAAAAGAAACATACACAAACCTTATGATATTTATATCAGGATCCATCTGCATAGTTTTCTGAGTCAAACTCATCGACCCATATTTCATGAGAATAAGAATGAATACTACTTATGAAATATGGGTCAATGAGTTCGATTCAGAAAACTATGCAGTTGAATCCCGATATAAATATCATAATTTGACACATTGCAAAAAATACCTCCTACTTATCAATTCACAAACCTTCCTTTGTTAGAAACTTTAAACTTAGAACAAAGTTCCTGAATCAGATCAGATGATGAAGAAGCAGATAAGGCTGAACATGCAATCCCCATTAAACGAGCTATAGATTCACGAGTGCCTATGTCTATGTGACCTATATATTGTTTCAGCCATGGAAGGCGTTCAGCATATCTTGATGCAACTATCTTCACCTCAAGAAAAAATAACAGCTCTGTTAGCAACTTCAATTTATTTTTAACATTTTATAAATTAAGACATTAAAACATTTAAACAACAGTGTGCACTATAGTTGGAGAATGGTTCTCAGAATTCAACCTGTTGATTATGAGAAACAATACCGAGCAATCCCTTTGATGCAGTTGCATGCAATTCTACAGAGCCTTCATATGCCATAGCATGCTCAAGTAACAAGCAAAATGACACAACTGTAGCATTATTCTCTGGAATATCTCTTATATTATCTTCTGATAAAGCTTGACCACATTCAGCCTCGTAACATTTCTGCAGAAATCTTATCATAGCTACATACACTGCTGTTGGGAACAAAAGATTGCATTCTCCAACTTCCGTGGGCACCTGAATCTTTGGCTGATACTGACAGATATAATCTATCATTTCTTTTATTGAAGGAAATTTCTCTTCCACAGATTGACTGGACTGGTTCACCACTCTGTCAACTTGCTTTCGAGGAAATAAACCTTCCAGAGCCATCTCCCTGTCAGCTTCAAAAAATCTCAAGTTAATTAATTTTCAACATATATCTTTCTTTTCCTAAAATTCATCTGCCTCACTCTCTTTTGTGTATAAATGTTCACCCACACACACAAAAAAAAGAAGCTAGTAAGGTGATTACAACAGCTTTTATATCAAAAGCACATGCAAAGATAAAAAAAAATTATAAAATATGAGAGAAATAGGTATGCAGTACTTGATGAGATAACTAGTAATTTAATGTCATTGGTGGAAGCAAAACCTGGACTGGCTAACCTGGATAATAGAGCCATGTAATCAATTGTGTCAATGCTATTCGAGGTGAAGAGCTAATACTTCTGAAATTCTCTAGTGCCAAACAGAAGGCCAACATAAAACTAAGCAACAAGGTTCGTTTTTAATGATATTGAGGTCTCATGCTACTAAAAGATATGTTTAGCATGCCATCATAGCCTAGCTCATTATAGCTGTGTTTACTTGTTACAAATTCAACATTTTTATACTTTGGTAATTACCTGAGTTGTTTTTTCATTGCCATGCATTGTTATAAATTGTCATGCAAACTCTTGTTAATATGCTTCGCAGAAAGTCAACATAGACCAAGAGTCTCAGCCATCTATTGAGGCATGTTGCTCATACTTTAGGTGGTAACATGTTTACATTTTAAGTATACATTTTTTTAAGTACTAAATTTCTTTGGTAGCAACCAACCTCTTACATTGTTAATTACATTATGGATGCTAAAAGGCACGGTATTATGGGGCCTATGCTGCAATGGGGTGGCTAAACAATCCAAATGTAACAAACTCAGAGCCCTGAAGTCTGAAATTTTGAACGCAAGTTACCCCAGATCTTACAGCAGTTCGTGGTTCTTAGGACGCTATAGTTACTTTCACACATGATGATAAATCCATGCAATCCTGCCCCTTATTGTCAGCTGCTTCTGGGATACTTCCTTTCTCCTTTTTATCACACTGCCAAAGTGGATCTGTTACTCTACTTGGAGGCTCTGTTATCCCTCCTAGCAAACATCCTGTGGGATCCAATCAAATGTTCATTACCAGCTTCCTCTAGATTATTTTGTTAGTGTATTTAATCTAATGGTCATAAACAAACATAAGTTGTGTAATACTTAAAATACATTGACTGTAATGTCCCACCCCAAGTGGACACTTGCTAACACAAATTTTCTGTCTTGATTGGGTTATTTGATTTTCTCAAAGTGTTTGCTTGTTTGAATTTGTCTTGATTCTCAAATGATATAATGCCAGGAATATATATGAATGCAAGTAAACATTTTCAATTTGCAAAGATATGAAAGACTTACAGCCAATACAAATCTGATTTAACTCAAATTGCAATTATAAATATATACATTCAAATCAGATTTGGAAGTTGCATCACAATTCAATCATACCCGGAAGCTGATTAAAACTTTATTGCAAATCTGGTAATGAACAACAGCATACATCATATCAGCGGACCTGATAATGTTCATCAGCAAGTCTGGAAGTGATTGCCAGCTACAAGAAGACCTCTTATTTGGACGCCTAATATGTTAGATGTGTTTCTCCACCTCCCATATGCATTGGAATGATAGATGATGCTCAGCCGCCCACTAAGGTACAGATTTCTGCTCATTCCCTTAGGCGTCTTAGCCTCTAATTTACACGCCTGGCATAATGATGTGAGTTCTCCATGCATACAAGGCTGCAAACTCAAACCAATAAACTGGCCGCCCTCAGCTGTGATGAAAATGATTCCAGATGCAAGGAGTTCCAGCAATAGAGTCTCACGCCCTGTCTAGGGTATTGCTCAACCTGGCTGCATCTATTTTGTATGGCCCAGCTGAGCAATGAAGAATAGCCCAGCAATGAAGAATCTTCAATAATTGCTACATGTTGTACCCAAAACCAAAATTTTTGCTTCACTAAGGCATTTTGCTAAATTGAGTCTTAATCTTGTTTTAAGTGTTGTCAAATGGTCGTTTTTGGGGTTTTTAAATATGGAGTTGGTGTCAGTACTATGTCAGTCTGTTACCGAAGAGATTTAAGAAAAATCAAAATTTGAACGAAAAACATCAAAATTTTCTATCTCTGGAGAAGGGAGCACATTCTGAAATAGGCGCTCTATCTTTTAGGGGCCCATATCCTATTTTTAGGGTTTGTCACCTCCAGCAGACTTCTATCCGGCATCACGTCAGCTTCGCAGTGAGCTATCAAGCCTGTCAAACGGACCTGTTTTGTTCGAGTTACGGAAGATACAGTGCAGATCAAGGCGAAAGCGAGAATTGGCTAACACTGGAGAAAAGCACAGCTTTTCAGAAAGGCACCCATCTTTTTGAGGTGCCAGACATAGGTTTTTGACTGAATGTCATCCAAGACGTTTATCTCACATTCGTTCAAGCTTCGCGACGC